>JAUTXW010000881.1:0-747500 GCA_030620095.1 Kuschelorhynchus macadamiae | reverse complement strand
TATATATATATATATATATATATATATATATATATATATATATATATATATATATATATATATATATATATTATAACAGCATGTCTATTACAGCAGTTAAAATCATCTGACATATTTTGTTACACCAAAGCACAGAAAAAAGCGTTAGACTTTTTTGTGACCAAGGGCGGATCTAGAGCAGCGCCTTAGGGGGTGCTACTGATTTATTAAAGCTACCGGACCCTTAAACATCCGGTGAGGAATTTTATTAATATGCATATTGTGCATATCAATAAAATAGATTGTTTTGTTAAAGGCACATACAAATAAATATTTTAATTTTAGTTTTCACAATCATCCATCTCAGAAACAATCGGTTATCAATTAATTAGACTTCAATTTAATGCTAAGAAAGAGTTTATAAAATGTTCCACCTGTAATTTGTATACAGGGTATCCGCTAATTAACGGTAGATAGCAAAACCACAGATTCCCTACGTGAAAATATCAAAGTTTAAAATTTTCGATTATTTTAAATATCATTGGAAAAAAGGTTTTTGTGCAAAATTTGATATTTGGGGATTTTTAAGAACGAGAAATTTAAATTTCTTTAAAACATTAATGTATATTGTGTAGGGGTCGCTTGCCATCACATGTCGCGTAGGTCTCAATCTTTTCGAGCCTTAGTGTATTCACGTTTTGATTGAAACTATTATTTATATAATCTGTATTACATAAAAAAGCTATACCTTGTAAATATTGCTCCGAGAAACCGTTTTAGAGATATTAGCGTTTAAATGATTCAATGCGCACTTTTAATTTTGTTATTTTGTAAATGTAACAGTTTTCAAAAGGAGACTATGATTAAAACAAATGCAATAAGTGACGCTACAAATTTAACTACTGTTAAGAAATTTAAGAACAACTAAAATTGTTCATCAACCGTACAGAATCATTTAAAACCAAATATCTCGAAATTTCTTGGTGCGACATTTACAAAGTATAGCTTTTTTATGTAATTAAGATAATTAAGTAATGTTTTCATTCAAAACGTGAATACACTAGGGCGCAAATAAGTTGAGCTCATTTAAATGTCAGATCCAGCGCCTTCTACAATTTGCGTAAAAGCTTTTAAGAAATTTAAATTTTTCGTCCTCAAAAACCCCCAAAAACCAAATTTTACACAACAGCGTTAGTTTTTTCTTAAGATAGTTAATGCATAATGGAATATTTCAATCTGCCACATATCAGATGGTCACATGACAACTTTGCATCAATGTGTGAGCCATTGCCGTCGGCATTACCTAATGAAGCGCAATCCATTAATATAATATCTAGTGTATGTCTTTTTCGTAATATTTTACAATTGAATGCATTTGGGAATGCTAGTGGGTCAATACCGGACTTGGTTTTTTTTACATAATAAGGACTGTGTTATTATCCCTGCAGAAAAACCTCTTTTATCGCATCCAGATGGATACCATCCACCGGTGTCTTTTTCTCTAATAATAGAAACACGTTGTAATAGTGGTGGTCTGACTTGTAATGGACTTTACAGAGACTTCCATTCAATGAGATCGTGTGTAGTGACGTGGGGCCCTGGTGCCAAATCGTAAAACCGGGCCTTCTTCGCTCTCTATAACAAGTACATAAAAATAAAAAAAAATTAGGAGATTTCATAAATCGCAAAAAATATTGAAATCTTGTTTTAACATTTAGAATAGCTCCAGCAAATCGGAAAGGTATCACAGAAAAATGAAATAGGGTTATAAATCAACCATAATATATTCCATATAAACTATTCTAAATAAACAACAAAAAAGGTAACAAATAAACGAAACAACATTCTAAAGTATAATATTATTTCTAATTACTCCGACTTATGATTGGACAATTGACTGGTGTTACTTTGGTTTATAACTTGAAAAAAAAAATGTCTATTTTTAGATGCTATTTCAATTTTGCTTCGTTTTCCGCAGCTTTTTTACAACGCTGAATACTCACAAAATAAACCATAAAATCAGTATCACTGCAATTATACGCCTGTTTTAGTTTAGCACTCAACACAGAACACAAAAAATTAGCGCCCAAAGCCATTACCGCATCCTTCAACTGTTGAGGCCCTAGGCCCACTTGAGATTACAGGCCCCTATCGGCCCTATTCCCTAAAAGCGTTGCAGCCAGTGCCTTATATTTGCTTGTGGGAAAAAGTGACGACCAAAAAAAAGTGTTCTCTTCCATATAGCAGGCACTTATCTCTCCTTTAATGTAATAATATATAAAAATTACCTACTTACTGATAAAATGAAACAATGAATATTATATAAACGATTTTTGTTGCAGAGAGGAGGCAGCGGGCCCTAGGCCAGGGCCTCACGGGCCTAATCGGTAATGCGGCTCTGCCCAAAGCAAATAACTTAAAACTATCAGTTGAATAATTATTTTGCATCTCCGCTTCCTATTCCCCGTACAAATTTTGTTGATTGATCTTTACCGACGTAAAGCGCTCCGCTGTGACAGAAATGTACCTGCTGGTGAAGTCCAAGTAGAAATAAAAGGCTGTTTGCCTGTTTGGTGCGCGTCAAAGTCTATACACACGGCGACACGGTTTTTGTTGCCTATCGATAAAAGCCGCGTAGTTTTGTAAATTTAACTTCCTTACTTTTTAGTTCTATCGATAGTTCTAATATGATAGTTTTTTCTGTAGACTATAACCGGGTCGCCGGGCCTCCAAAGGCTTGGGCCTCGCGCAACCGCGCCACTCGTACCATTGTTGTTACGCCACTAGGACTCATTATAGTTAAACAAATCTTTGGATGTTATGATAAATGTATTTTATGAGGTTTTGTATCTTGCCATTGAATAAAGTTTGGCACACGAATCTGAGTCTGTGAAAAAAATGTGCGTAACTATGGAAATTTAACGGTGCAATGATCATTCGCGGTTGACTACAACTCTGTATATCCATGGAAACGGTCTGCTTTTGACATATCTCCCCCTTTCGTCGACGTTTTAGATCAGTGTGGTGTACTTTATTTTGTACCTTTAAAAAATATTCATGTAACAGCTTTCCCCCTTGGTTTTCTCAGGAGCTTAAAGAACAAATTGTTAATAAAAAAATTCTGCATAAAAAATACTTAATAACTGGATCATATTTAGATTGTGTTCAATTCTCTAGCATTAGAGCTGGTTGTAAAACATTAAAAAAACAGTGTTATGAAGAATATGTATTGGTTACCGAGTCACCTCTTAAGGCCAATCTTAAATTTTTTTGGACATTTGTAAACTCAAAAAAAAAAGAATTCTGGTATTCCCACTGGAATGAATTATAATGGCTTTAAAACTTCCACAGCAAATTATCAATTTATTTGGAGAATATTTTTCTCAAATGTATAGTAAAACTGATTTTCATGTTCCTACTAAGTCACTATCATCTCTTCAAAAGCTAATCTGTTCAATTTAAGTATTAACATGTCTGACATTTATTTAAAATTATCAAATCTTGATATTAATAAAGGTCCTTCTCCTTGGTGGTCTTGATGGTATACCACTTAGTTTCATCAGAACTTTTATTTTTATTCTGGCTCGACTACTCCACATTATATTTAACCTGTCATTAGCTACCGGAGAGTTTCCCACATTTTGGAAGATGGGTTGTATTACCCCAATTTTAAGTTTTGGCGATGCAACACAGGTGACTAACTACAGGCCTATAAGCATACTTAGTATGATTCCAAAAATGTTTGAGACCTTTGTGTGTGACTGCTTATCTTCTTCTCTGCATGGCGAGTTTCTGAATGAACAGTTTGGATTTCTTCCACATTGTTCAACTAATTTAAACCACCTTTCATTCACAGATTTCTTGTCATAGTTCTTGGAGGGAAGCTGTTAGGTGCATGCCATTTACACTGATTTACTGATTTCTTCAAGGTCTTCGTCGGAGCAAATCATGCAGTTCTCATTAACAAATTAGAGGTTCTGTCAGTCTGTACATCGAACACTTTTGAAATGGCTTAAACCTTACCTCACCACCAGGTCACAGATAGTATGGGTTCATAACTTCAAATCTAGAGAAATCGAGGTGCCCTCTGGAGTAGAGCAGGACCTTTACTCTTTAATGTCTACATAAATGACATAAAAGAATGTTTTCATAATAGCTATTTTCTTTTATTTGCTGATGATTTAAAGTTTTTCATGAGAGTTGTGAGTGTTGACATGTGTCTGGAGCTCCAGTCTTATCTTAGGAGACTTGTCGTTTAAGCGTCCAAAACAAGATGGAATTGAGTACCAAAAAATGTAACTCTGTAGTTTTCGGTAGAGGGAGAACTATTAATTTTAACTATAACATCAACAATATTTCTCTTGAAACTGTTTTTCAGATCAAGGACTTTGGTATTGTTCTGGTTAGTCAGCTGAGTGTCATGTCATACCCCACATGACATCTATTATCTCTAAATCTTTACAAATGTTAAGATTCATTAAGTGCTGTTGTAATGATTACGCAGGACCATGTTTAATCTTAATAATTAAACAAAACAACTCGTTGGTCGGTATTACTATAGGTGCTGATTCTGTATGGCTTATTTGCCTATCTTGTAGAACTACTTAAATATTTATTTTATCAATAAACTCAGCGTTACCAAAAACCTAAAGATATGTTGTAGGAGATAAATGCAAATCGATGCGTTGAAAATAAATAAAATTGTCAGAACTAAAACGTTTGCCCTTTCACTCAGTTAATTTTATCTTAAATTAAATTTGACAAAGTATGTTATTGTATGTATATATTGAATAATCAACAAATTATGTTTAAATAAGCGGTTGAAATGTGATTTCTTCCAAATTCACTGAAGTCACACTAAAGACGATTAGAAAAGAACTTGCTCTAGATCAGTTTTACTATCGACGTCTTTTTCTTGCACTGGACTTCACTAAAGCGCTTTAAGTTATTTAGTGTTGAACAAGTAAAAAGTTGTATATTACTGAACTAAACAAATAGATTATATCAGCAATGTACTTGGATTGACTTATGTCCAATAAAAAACAACACACTTGTAATTTTTAATTAAAAATGTGTATCACTGTATATAACAGAAGGATTAATAAAATCATTTTTTTAATCGGAGTGAAAATTCGGGCTCAGTGTTTGAAACTGAACTGTTAATTAATTGCATTAATAAACGATTTCCTATTTACGAAATATGGGGAGGCCCAACCGGTCGAGCGACGATTTCGAATCAAAAGAAACTGTTACTTATAAACTGTAGTACTAGCACTATATTGATAAGCTGTTTCGTATTTTCGAAAGATGCGGAGGCACACCCAGCCTAGCGATGAGTTCAGGGATTGAAACTTAACTACTAACTCTGCTATTAAACCTCCGAATCTAAAACGTTTAGGCAGATAACAGCTGTTTTTTTAACCAAATGTTTAGACGGTATATACGAGTATTCTATATTCTATAGCATAATAGACCTTTTGTATATTATTTAATCATAATTAATTTCAAAAATATTCCCATTTAACCCAATAAGATAGAAAGATACAACCCCATAAGAACGCGGGTTGCATAAAAACTTATTTAGCTCACTTTTGCCGATCGACGAGACTGTTCCAGTTACGTAATAAAGAGTTCATTGCCCAGAGTACACTCCATAATAAAGGCATGCGTTCTTTCGGGGAACCCGACGCACGCTACCCTTTTCAAAAATAGGGCGAGTACTAGGACTCCTTTCTCTACAGCTTTACAGTAGGTACAGAACTAACCTTGAGTTGATGTTTTCTGTTATTACATTGGCGATACTGCAATTTGACTTTTCCCGGCTTGCCAACATGTCGCTTTCTTAAATGTAAACATGGAAGGAATGGTTGAATTTTTAAGTGTTCTCTTCTTAACTGTTGTAGTTTTTCTAAATTCGATCAATGGTTATACAGTACATAAAAAGTTCGAGTATAAATATTCTTTTAAGCCGCCATATTTAGCACAAAAAGACGGTTCAGTGCCGTTTTGGGAGTATGGAGGCAGTAAGTACATTTTTATTACACGTCAGTAATATTTTGAGTTAA
This sequence comes from Kuschelorhynchus macadamiae, assembly GCA_030620095.1. NCBI lineage: Eukaryota > Metazoa > Arthropoda > Insecta > Coleoptera > Curculionidae > Kuschelorhynchus > Kuschelorhynchus macadamiae. The sequence goes on along the minus strand of JAUTXW010000881.1, from coordinate 741,456 downwards.
GTTCCAACATATGGTTTTATACATAATTTCTTTATTGCATTTACAGATCTTTGGAAAATTTTATAACGTTTGTCCAATCTTAAATACACATTTTGACACGTATATAACCAAAAAAAATGTGTTCAGAACATTTAATTTCTACATTTTGGAGATTTTATGTATGAAAGAGCTTAAAATATAGTTGGAAAATTGTATAAAAATACTCCCGCTAAAATATGGACAATTGAAAAGATATTTTTAAATTGAGAAACTGTGGTATAATTAACACAAAATTAGACACCATAAGAACCATATTTTCTATTGAAGCTTATTTATTAAAAGTATTCTATATTAGTAAATTAAGAATGTTTCAAAATGTCCAGTCATATGCTCTGTATAAATTTAAGCTAATCATTTCTAGATGCTATAGCCAGCTCTGAAAATGTTAGATTAGCTCCCTCATTAAAAAGTCAAAAAGGAGCAATATGGACAAAGAATCCTTTAAGTTTTGATTCTTGGGAAGTGGATATTGCGTTTAGAGTGAGTGGAAGAGGAAGAATTGGTGCTGGTACCCAATTTTATAATAATAAAGGTCATCTAGTTTAAAATTTTATTTATATCATGTAGTATTTCTTGATTTTTTTTTCAATATCCCAGTAAATTTTAAAAAAATTAATACACTTTTCTTGGTACCCAATTTTATAATAATAAAGTTTATTGTGAAACATCTAGTTTAAAATTTTATTTATATCATGTAGTATTTCTTGATTTTTTTTTCAATATCCCAGTAAATTTTAAAAAAATTAATAAAAAAATTTGTCAGTATTAAATCATTTAGTAATATACAGTTACAAATTAATGTGAATTTTCGTATTCATATGATGGGTTCTATCAAAATCAAAAAAAGCTCCAAGCTCTATGGAATGAGGTTTTGTCTTAAACCTTTTGATGACTGTGGCTCTTCAGACGATTATATACCCAGCGATGTATCGGAACTGGATTTTAGTGATTCAAGCGAAGAACCAATTCTTAAAAAACGAGTTAAAACAATTTATGGTACACCAAATAGACCTATCAAGAAAGCACATCTAATAGACCTACCTGCAACGTTGCCAAGTATTCAAAAAGATAAGGTAAGGCAAAAAATTAGTATTCATGTCCATAATACAAGCATGTAATTTTTTATAGTGATATAAATCCAATTAGTACCACATGGTGCTGGACCAAGTGGATTGAAAAAGGTAAGCATGGTAAAACCGATGTATTTTATTTTTGTGTAACTGATTGAATATTTAATTTCATGATTTAGTTAGCAATACAATGGTGGTTGTGTGTGGATGGTTCTAACTTGCAGAAATTTGTGTTCAACTTCGCATGCTATATATGACAAAGAGCCATATGATTTCTTCAAATTATTTTTGAAATAAATTATAGCTTAGTGGAAAACAAACTTGTGTGGCAAAGGCAGGTAATCAAAAGAAATCAAAATCAAAAAGTTGGATTCCTACTTCGGCTCAGGAACTGGAAAAGTTTTTTGGTGTTATAATTTGGATGGGTTTGCTGATAGCACCTCAGTTGCGTGATTATTGGAGTGACAATTTTTTATGTTTTTGCTTTCCATGTTGCACTTCAATGATAATAATAGTGTCAACAATCAAGATCCCAATTTTGACAGGCTAAAAAGCTCTTAGAAAAACTCATTGAAAGATTTCAGTCATGTTTGATTCCACTAAACAATGTGTGTATTGTCCATGGTGCCATTACAGTACATAAAAAATAAAAGAAATAAATTTGGTATTAAGTTATACAAGCTTTGTGTTCAAAATGGATATACATATAACTTCAAAGTTTACTGCGGTAACGATACCGAAGGAGGTGGATAATGTAGTAATGTTGTTATTAAATGGCTTGTTATAAAGGCCGCACATTGTATACCGATAACTATTATACCAGCGTTACATTGGCTCACGAACTGCTAAAACGTAAAACTTTTTGGAACAGTTAGATCTAATAGAAAAATGAATTGTTCAGAAGTCGTCAAAAAAAATTAATAAAACATGAAGTATTCGCAAAAGAAAGTAACACTGGTATCGTTATGTTGAAATGGTTTGATAAAAGGGATGTTTCTCAGCACTAAACATACGTTTGAAATAAAAAATATATAAGGCCATTTAATAATCGATTATAATGAATCAAAAGCATTTATAGACCTATCGGACCAAATGAAGGCATACCACCACTGTTTGAGAAGAGGTACTAAATGGTACAGGAAGCTGGCGATGGAAATGATGTTTGGATCTGCACTGGTCAATGCGTTTGTTCTTTATAAAGAAATTACCCACCAAAAAATTTCAATTACTGAATTCAAAAAACAAATAGCCATGAAATTATTACATCTAAATAGCCCTGGGAATACAGACACAGAAAATATAATAGGTAATAATAATCATCGTTTGATAGAAGGCAAAAAGAACAGGTGTGTTGTTTGCTACGCAAAAATCAAGCAAGAATTGGGTCGGGTAGAAGCACAAAATAAAACGCCACGATCAAAATACCTATGTTCCATTTGTAAAACCAGTGTCTGTATTTCTTGCTTTTTTGAAGTGCATTTGGCTACCAAAAATGTTTAAGATATATTTATCTTTATTAGTTTTTATTTGTACTGTAATTTTAATCGTTTATAAAAAAAACTACTAAGACATTATTGTGTGTTTTACTATGCAAAAAAATTTATAGGTTCTAAAATTTTCCCAACCCGCTAACATATATGTACCCTTTGGACCGCATATTTTCAATTCCCATTACATTTACACGGCAGCGTGCAATCGCCTTGATGCCTCGGCGTCCGAAATCAAATCTTACTATGTGGCATCATTGTGGTGTCTCGCGGTCCTAAGGGTTCAATAAAGTGAGGCATCAGTGAAATGCCACCCGGGGCTGAACGTGTTAAATAACATTTTTTTTTACCTAAGTATAAGGAAAATGTAAAATATGTCGACTAATGTTTTCTGTCTTATTATTGCGTGATTTTGTTTCTCAAAGTGAAAATATAGTGGATATGCAAATTGTCCTCTCCGTAATAATAATGACCATTTTTATATGTTGACTTCCTATTTCATCCTATAATTGCGTGTTATTTGCAATAAAATTAGCGGCGGTTCTAATTCGGCGCCATGCAAAAAAAATTGCATCGGCTAATTGTTAAACCACTGATGCGCATGCCTGTGGGCAATTTTTCATTGTGTTGCCGGTGCAATCTCCTAATGTAGACTCCCCTTAAGAAATATTGAACTGATCTAGCCATGCTCATAGTTGTTACTTGATTTGGTGGAAACCCATTTTAATTAGTGTAAAGTTTTTAGGGATTCATATGGATTCTTATCTAGATTGGAAAGAACATTGTAACCATGTAATGTCACGCCTGAATTCAGCTTTTTATATCTTATTAAATTTAAGAAACATATTATCACATAAGCAGCTTGTAATGTTATACCCTGCTCAAGTCGAGTCTGTTCTTAAGTATGGGGACACCCCATACCTAAGAATGGGCATTTCTACTCAATCAAAAGATGTGTTTATAAAGCAGAAGAGAATTATCAGATGCATAGCTGGTGTCGGTTTTAGAACATCATGCAGAGAATTGTTTAGGCATTTTAATGTTTTAACTTTAACAGGTTTATATATCCTGGAAACATGTTTACATATTTTTAAGAACAGATTCTCCTATCCACAGCATAGTGACCTGCACTCATTGAATACTAGAAATGCAGATAAATTTCATATTCCATCTTATAAGTCTCAGATTATGTACAGATCGCCTAAAATCATAGGTTTGAAAATGTTTAATGTGTTGCCAAATGAAATAAGGTGTTTGACTAATGTTAAACAGTTTAAATGTAGGTTAAATGTGTACTTTGTTGATAAATGTATTTATCAACAAATTTTATTTTGATTTGTTTTGGTAGTGTAGAATTTATTGTTCGTAAATGGTCTTAATGTCTAAAGTAGTCTTAGGTAGTATTTAAGTTTTATTTTGCTTACTTGTTTTATGACTATTCTTATACAATGTATCATTGTCTTACAGGAAGATTTTGAATAAATAAAAAAATAAACTAAACAAAAACACTTGTTTAAAATGTCCACTTAATTTATTTTACAAGAAACACATGACACATACAATCTGATGAAGGCGCAGTGTTGGCAAAACAATGCTCTATAAGAATTTAAAAAGCACCATTTTAAAATATTAAACCTTAGAGATGCTTCTCTTATTTATATGTGAGCTATTCTATACAATTTCATTCATAAGTATACTACACTTAATGTAAATTTAATCTATATTTTTATAAAGTTTTGCCTTAATTTGCAATTACTAAAATTTTATATTGAAAGTGACCAAAGAAAACTTTTAGTTGTTTTGTAACATCAGTATTATATTTACAACAGGACTGGAATCAGTCACTTAAAATCATTTCGTCACAGTACATACTTATGTTTTAAAAAGATTTACCTATTTGTATGGTTAAAATAATATTTTACTAATGCTATAAGCATAAAAAACATTAATTTTCATATATTACATTTTTACCTACAATGAAATTAAATACAAAAACCTTAAGTTTCATCCAATTTCACTGAGATCAGTTACTCTTTATCTTTGTACTTCTTTTTTAACTGGTTGAATCGATATGTGTTATGCCATTGCCCATGGCTGTTACCCCCATGCATGCTGTGAAGGAGACTGCTAGTGTTGTGTATACGAGGAATATTTAATACTTTCACATCTGATGATTTATCTGTAACACAGTCACATCCAGACACACAAAATTCAAATTTTTAATTTTTTTATCAGAATATACCTACTACTTACTATTATTTTCCAAAATCCAAAGTTGCAGGATATGCAGTACTTTTTAAGAAAAAAAAATCTAAAAATACAAATTTTGTTGACAATTTAACAAATATATTTTTCAGTGTTTCCAAGCATTTTTAATAATTACGCTGGAAAATATTTATTTTGTTTTCTCAACATATTTTACATACAAAATTTTTATACTTAAATTTGTTTATAATATTTTTTAGGCATTTTGGTATACTCAGAGTAAAGGTGCTAGGTTACTGAAACCTATAAATCTATCTTACCTATATATTCGTTTTTTAGGCATTTTGGTATACCCAGAGCAAAGGTTCTTACGATGGTGAAGTCTTTGGTTCATCGGATCAGTGGAATGGTCTTGGTATCTTTTTTGACTCCTTTGATAATGATAACAAACACAATAACCCATACATATATGCTGTACTCAATGATGGCAAAAAGCTTTTTGATCATCAAAAGTAAGTGATTTTATTTTATCCTTTTAAGCATAATCACTTATTATAATTAATAATATTATAATTATAGTAGCTGGCAATGAATTGCCATGAATTTGATAATTTATGATCAGGCAATATCAACGGCATTGGAAAATGGATATGTGGTTCCCTCTATACAGGGTGGTGCAACCAAGATGGGGTGGACGATTGTGGGCAAACGGAGAGGAATTTGAAAAAATATTTTTGGGATATGATTGATAGTCAAGAACGCTGTGTTTTTAAATTATACCCATTATACAGGGTGGTCTGTTTTGTTTGTTGTGTTTTTTTAAATGGGACACCCGGTATATTATTATTTTAGTTGATTCTCCTATTCGTTACGATCATTTTGATATGAGGTATAATTTTAAAACACAGCGTTCTTGACTATCAATCATATCCCAATTTTTTTTTCTCAAATTCCTCTCCGTTTGCCCACAATCGTCCACCCCATCTTGGTTGCACCACCCAGTATATTCAAATTTCTCCAAAGCATTTGATAAGGTTGATATAAATGTAATAATAGCCAAATTATCAAGTCATTCTTTAGCGACTGTTTAGTGTCATACCTAAATGATCGTAGGCAAGTAATTAGAGTTAAAACCTTTTACTCTGAAATAGTTAATGTCACTTCTGGAGTACCTACAGGAGGTTGCATCCTTATTTGTCAGTATTTTTATAAATTATATTATTCATCATTTTCATCATAGTCACATATTACTCTATGTAAATGACTGAACTATTTTGGTTTTTCTATATTGTTAAATTGAGTATAAACCCATTGACTGTATGAATAAATAAATTTAATAATAGTAATAGAGCATTTTTTTTTATTTGAAAATAAGTAGTTATTGTTGACCCTCTTTAGCTCTCTGGCCTGTTGTGACTCATAACTAGTGAGTTAGTCAATTTAATTATTGCTTTTTTTTTAGTTTAATTTTCATTAGTTTGTGTTACTTTAACTATATAATGTTATCCTGGTAGTAGGTTAATGTTATGTTTACAAATAATTACTTTTCTTTACAAATAGTGTTTGTGAACTATACCTTTAAATAAATAAATAAATTCTGAATTTTGTTTATTATCATTTTAGTGATGGAACAACTCAGCAGTTGGCCGGCTGCTTACGTGACTTCCGCAACAAACCCTTCCCAACAAGAGCTAAAGTAGATTATTACAACAATGTTTTAACGTTGTTATTCCACAATGGAATGACTAACAATGAGCAAGATTATGAGTTGTGCTTCCGTGCAGAAAATGTTATTCTCCCTAAAAATGGATATTTTGGAGTATCAGCAGCCACTGGGGGATTGGCTGATGATCATGATGTTATTCATTTCTTAACTAGTAGTTACGGATCTCCGGGTGCAACTGCACCACGTGAAGGTACATAGAATAGCATAAAACAATTTGTGCTATGTAATAATACTTTACAACAATTAGTACATAAAATGTAGCCTTTACATGATTAATCCCTTTTAATAGCCTTAACAATAACAAGTAAAGACTAACCAATCTAATATCAATTAAATCAACACTAAATACCTAACAACTAACAATAATAAGGAAAGACCACACCACATTATCCTAGAATGTATAGTCAAAAGCAGTGTTATTGTGCAGGTCATACGATTTATTAAAGACAAACTTTTTAAGTTTGTTTTTCTTTTATTACGTGTAATCATATCCTCCACATAAAATCCAGAAGATGAATTAGATAGACCTATGATATTTTCATATGAAAAAAGAGGATAAACATATAGATACCAGCAGTTGCAAAAATCTTTGAGCGATCACTTCAAAGCAGGGTTCGAAGGATATATATCCATGGATATATATCGTGATATATATCATGATATTTATACATTTATATATATCTGATATTTTCAAAAAAATTTAATTTCTCTGGAAAATGGTCCCACGGCCTGACGCCGACGCCTCAGCTGTTAACTGCATTAATTACGAACAGCAAGAGTGAACGGCGGCGCTAGATTCGATTCGGTATCGATCGCTTACCGGGGAATCCCCGTTATCAAGGAATCTCCGTAACCGGGAAATCACCGCGGTTTTGTTGCTTTGTATATGTAGGTGAAATTCCCAGGGCCAGTTGTTTGTTTCCTAGCTCCACTTATTTTACGTTTTTGTTTTATTATTGAATCAGTGTAGTGGTGTTTAGTGATTTTGATTGTACTTATTTAATATTAATTATCATCAAATAAATATGTCAAAACCAAAGCATCGGGTTTGGCGATATTTTGAATGTATATCCAAGAAGGCCAACAGTACTGGAAAATGGGCAAAATGTAAAGAGTGTTCAAAAGAGATGCAGGGTATACCGTCACGAATGGAAAAACATATTATGTTACACAAACAAAATGCTTCAGTTGACACACAAGAGCCTGTTCTTGAAATCTTCGCTTCAACTAGTTCCAGTTCTACTAGTTTTGGAATTACTTCTACTTCTTCTAGTTCTAGTTTTACTACAAAGCAGGGGTCAAGAACTTCAGGTAGGTAATTAAAAATTAGAATACAACCTGTTTACTCATATAGATAAATGAACAGTCACTTTCAAAATTGAAGAGATACCAGGGTTATAAATTCTTTTAAAATGTGTCGTTTCTTATGTTAATTTGTATGTGTTACTGTACAGGGTCATCCAAATAAAAGGAAAGGTCCATTTTTTCCATTTTCCTTTTATTTAGTTAGAGTAAAAATCAAAATAGCCATTTTACGTAATTTTTTCGGTAGAACACAAAAATGCTAACCAAAAAAACAATTAAAATTAAAACAGAAGAAATATGACATAAACTTTGCTTTTTTTAAAAGGAACATACTAATTTTTACTTCATATTTCAAAACTTTATAATTTTGAAGGTTTATTTTTTTTTACTAATTTCATTACAAATAATTTAATTTTTTTAAAATATTTATTTTTTATTAATACCAATAATAATATCAGAGGTGACAACGTACGACAGGTTATTGCAAGTATAAATAAAAATTAAAATACTTTTTAAAAAATTAAAATATTTTTTATCAATGTAGTAAAAAGAAAATAATTGTTTTAAACATTTAAAATTAGAAAGTTTTGAAATATGAAGTAAAAAGTAGTATTTCCATTTAAAAAAAGCAAAGTTTATGCCATATTTCTTGTGTTTTAATTTTAATTATTTTTTGGTTGTCATTTTCATATTCTACGGAAAAAATTACGTAAAATGACTATTTTATTTTTACTCTAAATAAAAAGAAAATGGAAAAAATGTACCTTTACCTTTTATTTGGATGACGCTGTACCTATACCTATACCTAGTTTTATCAGCCAGAGGGTCCAATTTCCCAGCCTATCAAAAAGAAGCAGCACTCCTTAACGATGGCAAAAAATGCGGATGTAATTGCCACATCAGAATCATACTCTAAAGAACTCAACCTTCAAATAGGAAGATTTTTCTTTGCAACAAATACACCGTTTTTGCATGCCAATCACATTGAATTTAAGAAAATGATAAATGCACTAAGACCTGGATATAATGGCCCCTCTCCATATCAGATTGGAGGGCCGATTTTAAACGAAGTGTATGAGAAACTTTTAAAAGAGTGTAGAGATAACTTAAAGGGGCAAATAGTATGCATGTCACTGGACGGGTGGAGTAATGTGTGCAATGAGCCACTGGTATGTTGCAGCATCGTAAATCAAAATGGTGAGTCATTTTTGGTTGACACCGCAGAAACGGGAACAGAGTCACACACTGCAGAGTATCTAAAGAAAACAGCACTTGAGGCAATAAAGAAAACTGAAAGTCAATTCCACGTGAAAGTAAGGAGTTTTGTAACAGACAACACAGGAAATGTCAAGAAGATGCATTTAGAATTAGAGAAAGAAGCTGATATTATACAATATGGCTGTTCAGCACATATCTTAAACTTACTCGCCAAAGACCTGGAAATACCCGGGGCCACATCAAATATTCTTCGTGTCATTAAATACTTTCGGAATAAACATGTACCATCTGCATTGTACAATCAAGCCGGTGGAAAAAAATTGGTTATGCCATTGGAAATACGATGGAGCACAATGAATAATGCACTGAAGTCTTTTTTAGAAAACAGGGGTGTTATGGTTCAGTTATGTCAGGACCATAAAGACATAATAGAAAGTGACATCATTAAAATTGTAAAAGATACGCAAACTTCATTAAATGCGAATGACCTGATTGCCTGACTGGATACAATCGCTATAGCTCTGGATAGAGTTCAACGGGATCACACGACCATATCAATATGTGTAGAGGTTTGGCATAAATTAGAAATGGATTTGTCTGAACAACCACTTAAACCAGTAAAGACATGTTTCATAAAAAGAAAAAATATGGCACTGGGACCAATGCATTATCTGGCAAATATTATGGATCATCGGTTCTTGGGGGCGGCATCTTACGTCCACTCAAAAAGGACAAGCGTTTAAGTTTTTAAATAACATCAACAGTTCTTTTGTTCCCTTTGCAATGTCTCTCATGGCAAAAGAAAATCCATTTCCAAAATACTTTTTTGGAGATCACTTTAGACTTACTTCTCCAATAACGTGGTGGAAATCGGTTCCTGTATCGGACTGAGATTGGCCTGATAAAGAAGCATTTTTAGATTTATGTAAACAGTTGCACACTGCAGTGGCATCCACAGCTGGAATTGAACGAACCTTTTCATTGTTTGGTTTGGTTCAGTCTGATTTACGAAATCATTTGGGAAATGAAAAAGCCAGTAAATTGGTATTCATGTTTAAGTTTATGAATCAAGATACCAACAAAAAACAATCCAATCTTGGTTGGGCATGGGACGAACCAGTACCTGAGCATCCTGAAACTGACTCTAACAAAATAAGTTTGTAAACGTCATCGAGGATTCATCAGATGAGGATCTGCCACTGGCCACACTTTTAGAATGATTGTCAGTGTTTATATTTATTTTTAAAATATTTTCAATTGTTCCTTGTTTTTTTTTAATGAAATGTAATGTTTATGTTGTGTTCCTGTATTTTTTTATGTAGAATATGGTTTTGTGTTCCTTTGTATTAATGTGTTTGTATAAAATACATCATTTTCTTGTGTTTAATAATTTATTTTTCCTTTAGACAAATTGGATATATATCGGATATATATCCGATATATATCATATGATATGATATTTTCAAATATATCGTGATATTTTCGAACCCTGCTTCAAAGTCAGATTGACAAATCAGTGACAAAATGAGTAATAGAAAACAATTTTCAGTTTTTTGCATCCACAAGCGAGAAAAATGGTATTAAATCTAATAAAATATTATGAAAATGAAAATTCACTGGCCAATATCCAGGAGACAGTAGCAAAAGTTCTGGGAATCAGTATAAGGACTGTGTAGAAAATTGTGCATGAAAAAAAGCATAATTTACTACCGAAGAAGATTAAGAAATGTACACGAAAAAAGCCAAAGACAGAAGGCTTAAGTGACAATGTAAAAATGGATGTTCGTAATGCAATTTACGATTTATACACATCAAAAACTAATATAACCCTTCAAGTTTTAAAAGAAGCTTTAAAAAATCGAGGCATATTGGAAATTGGACTAAAATCGTCAAAATTAATAAAAATATTGGGTTTTCGATATAAAAAAGACTGTAATTGAGGATTTTTATGCGAGTTGCCACAAATAGTAAGTAAGGATATCCAGTTTTTAAAGAAATACACGGAAAATGTTAATTCAAAATTTAGAAAAGTGGTATTTTTAGACGAGACTTGGATATTTTCGTGGTTCGAAATCTTGGCAGGACGAGTCTGTAAAAAATGTCAAGAGAAAAAAGGGATGTGGAACGAGAAAACGGTTCATCATTTTGCATGCAGGTTCTTCAGCAGGATTTCTCCCAGGTGCAAGTTTATTGTTTTCTTCAACATCCAAAAGTATGGACTACCATGATAATATGAACTGTGAACTGTTTAAAAAGTGGTTAAAAGAACAACTGATTTCAAATTTAGATGCTCCATCTTTAATTATTCTGGACAATGCATCTTCTCATTCAAGAATCTTAAATAAACAACCTACTTCATCCTGGAAGAAAAGTGATATTTATGACTGGTTAATAAAACAAAATCCTTTACCCAATATGCTGAAACTAGAACTTCTTTTAATGGCAAAATCTCTTAAAAAACCAACAATATAAGCCTTAGATGAAATATTATGGGAAAATGGACATGAGGTTTTACGACTGTCGCCATAATGCCAGTTTAACGCAATAGAATTAATATGGGCTGGGGCAAAATCATATTACGAAAAACACTTGAACGATGGTCTCACATCAGATGATGTGCAAATTGTTTGGCAAGATTCATTAAATTATATTACGCCGGAGTACTGGAAGAAATCTGTGGAACATATGGAGAAATTAAATTAATTAAATTATATATATATATATATATATATATATATATATATATATATATGTTTGTATGTATATATATATATATTATATATATATATATATATATATATATATATATATATATATATATATACATATATATATAACTGTTTAAAAAGTGGTTAAAAGAACAACTGATTTCAAATTTAGATGCTCCATCTTTAATTATTCTGGACAATGCATCTTCTCATTTAAGAATCTTAAATAAACAACCTACTTCATCCTGGAAGAAAAGTGATATTTATGACTGGTTAATAAAACAAAATCCTTTACCCAATATGCTGAAACTAGAACTTCTTTTAATGGCAAAATCTCTTAGAACCATCAATATAAGCCTTAGATGAAATATTACGGGAAAATGGACATGAGGTTTTACGACTGTCGCCATAATGCCAGTTTAACGCAATAGAATTAATATGGGCTGGGGCAAAATCATATTACGAAAAACACTTGAACGATGGTCTCACATCAGATGATGTGCAAATTGTTTGGCAAGATTCATTAAATTATATTACGCCGGAGTACTGGAAGAAATCTGTGGAACATACGGAGAAATTAAATTAATTAAATTATATATATATATATATATATATATATATATATATATATATATATATATATATATATATATATATATATATATATATATATATATATATATATATATATATATATATATATATATATATATATATATATATATATATATATATATATATATATATATATATATATATATATATATATATATATATATATATATATATATATATATATATATATATATATATATATATACACACATAGGTGTAGTGTCGCCTTTATTTCGTGTGTGACATATTGAAAACTGCTCCAAGTTATTATTACCATTACTCATAAATATTGGTGATATAATTGCTGTAAATTAGAGTGATCCAATACTTAAAATTTTTTCTACAAACCTACACTAAAAAGAAGTCTTTTTAGCATAAAATTGCTATTAAAATAGCCTGAAATAACTTTGTGCAAGAGTAAACATATGTTTTTGTTAGCGACGTCATAATGGATTATTTGTACTAAAGGAGTCCATAAACTATAAATTTTCAACTAGTTTGAAAAGTTACGCCAACATAATGGATAAGTTTTGTTGTGTAAAGTGTACTAAGAAGGTCGAATGTTTTCCTTGTGACAGCTGCAAGAAACTTCTTTGCGCTCCCTGTGGGGATCTAACGGCCTCGGAGATCAGATGTATGCAACTTAAAGGTAAAAGAAAACTGATTTTTCTGTGTGAGCAATGTGAGGCCGGCCTTTGGAAGGTTCCTATTTTATCTAAAGATTTGGATAATTTTAAGGAACTTTTAACAACTTTACAAAGACAAATGGATGAGTTGAAAACCACATATCAAGAACAAACAAAACAACAGCAAGGTGAACTCTCCGAAAATCCCTCAGTTGCTATAAAAAATAACCTTGATGAGAATAACCTTTTGCAAGAATTATATGACCGAGAAAACAGAAAGAAAAATCTTATCATTTTTGGAATGCCAGAGAACTCAGATCAAGATGTAAATAACTCACTTGCTATCATTAAGGCAATTTGGCCTCAATCAAATGTGACACAAGAAAATACCAAAATACACCGTCTTGGACGCCAAACTGAAAACAAAGTGAGGCCACTAAGAGTTATTCTTCAATCTCCAGACATTGTAAGCAACATAATACGAAATGCCAAAAAACTGAAGTCCATGGACCAATACAAAACTTATGGCATCAGTACTGATAAAACACCAAAACAATTAAAAGAATATTGGGAAACAAAGCAACAACTGATGGTTCACATAGAGGCTGGGGAACAGAACCTTAAAATAAAATACCATAATGGCATCCCAAAAATAGTTAGTACAGTACCAAAAAACGGTTTAACTCATTAACTAAAAATGGTGCACATTTGGATATCAACATAATCTATCAAAATGTGAGGGGCTTAAATACAAAAATTCAAGAGTTTTATACCTCACTATCTGCAGCGGACTACAGTGTGGTGTCTGTGTCTGAAACCTGGTTGCAGCCGCAGTAAACTATTTTTATGAGCGTTTGCGCGAGGCATTTGATCAGACTACCCCGTTACTTAGATCAAAAAAGTCTAAATATTCGTATGCTTCTTGGTATACGAAAGATCTCATTAAAAGCATAAAAGATAAATCAATGTGGCATAGAAAATGGAAGGCGACTCAGACCCAATACTATCATGACAAATTTACCTCAGCTAGATTAACTACAAAATGTCTCACTAGAAATACTTATCAAAATTACATAAGCTCGGTACAAAACTCCATTAAAGCCGAACCAAAAAAATTCTGGAAATACATTCAAGACAAAAAAAGGAAAACCAGAATCCCCTGCTCCATGCTTGATGGTGAAAAAGAATTGGATTCGCCACAACAAATTGTAGATTCGTTCGCAAATTTCTTCAAAAGTGCATTTTCAACTCCCAACAATAATAATAATTATCAAGATCCCACTGTTTGTCATATGAGTCAGAATATATCACTCAAAGCAGTTGACGAGAATGAGGTTCTTTTAGCTCTTAAAAAACTAAAACCCAAAATGACCGCTGGCACGGATCAGATACCTTCTTTTATCATAAAGAACTGTGCCCATGCTTTGGTCACCCCTCTTTGCTTCATTTTCAACCTTTCTCTTAAAACATGCGTGTTTCCCGAACTATGGAAAGTGGCACGTGTGTGCCCCATTTTGAAAACAGGTAAACCGAGTATAGTAACAAACTACAGACATATTGCAATACTTTTCAACTCTGCGAAGGCTCTGGAGATGGCTTTATGTGAACGCATTTTCCACCAAGTAAAAAATGTAATTCTAACTGAACAACATGGTTTTTACAAACAAAGATCTACAGTAACAAACTTGGCTTGTTTTTCCCAATTTATATATCAAGCATTTCAAAATAAAAACCAAGTAGATACAATCTTTACAGACTTCTCCAAAGCCTTCGACAGGTTGGACCACAGCATGACACTTACAAAAATGCGAGCCATAGGTTTTGATGAAAACTTAATTTTGTTTTTTACATCTTACTTGTCAAATCGTGAGCAATTCGTTGAATACTCTGGATATAGGTCTGATAAATTCATCGCTACAAGCGGAGCACCCCAAGGTAGTAATCTTGCCCCACTTATTTGTTCAATATTTGTCAATGATATCACAACAGGTATTACTAGCAGGAAATTGATTTTCGCAGACGACTTCAAAATCTTCAAAATCTTTCGTGAAATTTCAGGACCCGATGACTGCATTGCCCTCCAGAACGACTTAAACATAATCGTAAAGTGGTGTGCTAACAATAAATTACCTTTAAATATCAGTAAGTGCAAACAAGTATCTTTCTCGCTAAAGCCATCTGATATTGACTTTTCCTATAAGATAAATGAGGCGCCCCATGAGAAATGTGAGAGCGTTAAGGACTTGGGTGTATACATGGACAAAAAAATGTCCTTCTCACAGCATATTCAGGAGACGACACAATCGGCGCTGAGAGCACTGGGATTTCTTATACGCTCTGCACAATCTTTTAATAATATTTCCTGTCTCAAAATACTTTTTAATTCTCTTGTAAAATCCAAACTCAATTATGCATCACTAATTTGGTCGCCAATTTATAAAAGTCATATCGACAGGCTAGAATATGTGCAGAGGAGATTTCTTAAGTTCTTGTTCTTTAGGGTCGAGGGTCATTACCCAGAAAGGGGCTTCAACCATGATGTGTTACTGAACCAGTTCAGTGTTGTCACACTGGAAAATCACAGAAAATGCTTATCTCTTATATTTTTGTTTAAACTAACAAACAACTTAATAAACTGCCCGGAATTACTGCAACAATTAAACTTCCACATTCCAATATATAACTCTAGAAATCCCAATTTTTTCTACATAAATGCTTCATATACTAACACCGGGAAAAAAGCTCCCTTATACCAAATGTGTAACAACTACAACAACATCAGCGCTCATAATACTAACCTGGATATTTTCAGTTTTAGTTACAGGGAATTTAGAAAGACAGTATTACATCTTACTCTGTGATGATGTTTTTTGCATTTGCTGTATTTGTCTATTATTCCCATATTAAGTGGTTGGATATTTGTAAAGGTTTCGTTGTGTTGTATTTAGAATAATTAGAATTTACTATTATAATACTATACTTTTTTATGTCCTTTTAAGTTTAGTGTCGTAAGTTTTGCAATACTCTATTATTAATTAGTTAAATTGTCTTGTAATTGGGTGGTTTATCTGCCTGTAAGATAATACTACGTAAATAAATAAAATATATATATATATATATATATATATATATATATATATATATATATATATATATATATATATATATATATATATATATATATATATATATATATATATATATATATATATATATATATATATATATATATATATATATATATATATATATATATATATATATATATATATATACATATATATATATATATATATATATATATATATATATATATATATATATATATATATATATATATATATATATATATATATATATATATATATTATCTGATGCAAAAAGTAAAAATGCCTCCTTTGTTGTGCCTATGGATATGAACATCAACAACAGTTCAAGTAATACAGCCTCACCTGAAAAGGAGTATTCCAGATTAAAATCAGAAATACAGGAGCTTAAACAAATGAATACAGAAAGGTTAACTTCTATTGAGGTTTTGGAAGCTGAGAGGGATATGTATAGACAAGAAGTCAT
Source organism: Kuschelorhynchus macadamiae (assembly GCA_030620095.1). Lineage (NCBI taxonomy): Eukaryota > Metazoa > Arthropoda > Insecta > Coleoptera > Curculionidae > Kuschelorhynchus > Kuschelorhynchus macadamiae. The sequence continues at coordinate 724,884 of JAUTXW010000881.1, read as the reverse complement.
GCAGTTGAACAAGCAAATCTCTGGAAACACAGTTTCCACTTCTAAAGGACTCATATCAAACAGACAAAAAAAAATTTCAGGCCATTGTGGTGTAAAAATTCCCAAACCTAAAAATAAAGTACTTATTCTAGGAGATAATTTGGCTAAGAACTTCAGACAAATATTGGACAAGGACCTAAAGCAGATTTTAATATTTCATCAGTGGTTAAGCAAAATGCTCTGCTGGATGATGTGCTGGCTAGTATTGCAGACTTAACTAAAACTTTTACAAGCAGAGATTGGGTGATTGTTATGGGTGGATTCGAAAATGTTGTGAAGGGAATCAGAGTGGAAGAAAAAACACTGCAAAATCTAAAAAGTACTTGTAAATATACCAACTTGGTTATTTTTTCGGTGCCGTTGTGGTCAAATTGTAACCTATTAAATAATTTTATTAACGAACATAATAAAATGTTGTTCCAAACGATATGCTATTTTGAAAAATCTGGGTACTATTTGCATTTTAATGCCTTAATTGATTCTTCATATTTTGTTTTCAATAGCAGCCTACAAATTAAATATAGTGGTAAATACATAATAGCACAAGCACTGCAGAAATTAATATTGTTTTGGATGATACAGTTAAACAGATGAATATTGTTAATGACCAGGGAAATTTATTATAAACAATTCAATATTTCTAGTGAATTCTCAAAGTCTTTTGTCAAGATTTGATGAAATATATAACTTCATATTAAAGTGTAATCCGCTCATAATCTGCCTAACAGAAACAAGACTGACAGAAGACATTGAGGATTTTGAAATTGACATTACAGGGTACCAAATTGTAAGGGTTGATAGTGAGAATCGACACACAAACAAACAAACAAAAGTATGCTTTATTGCCGCAGAAAAATTTTACAATTTTATGGACAAAGCAAAATATACCTAAAATAAGACATATCAAAACATTAATCGAAAAGAATTTCGATAGGTCAATGCTTTTTAAAAATGTAAATTATCAATTTACCAAATCGTAAAACACACGTTAGAATATAACATAACATTGCCGCAAAACAGTTAATGAATCCTAATAACCTTATAAAAGTAAACAAACACACATGTACAAGGTGAATAATTTCGATGACATTGAAATCAAAATTGCAACTATGCGACCTTAAACTCTATGTTATTATAGTAATACAAATAATTGTGATGTTAAACGGAAGGTATAATGAACTAGTGTAGAATGTAGTATACAAAAAAGAATTAAAATTTTGTTTTTAATGGCAGGTGGCGTTGTAGTTTATATAAAAGATTGTATTACCATTTTAAATGTTGACAGATTTCAGTTTCAAAAAAATTGTTGGTTTGTTGTAATAAAAGTAGCTCACATGGGACAATATTACATTTTGGGAAATTTGTATCATTCTCCCAGTGCCAGTGCCTCTGATTTTTTGAATTTTTTTGAACAATGGTGTGAAAGTCTGCTTGATTGTAGTTACCCTATTATAATAATGGGTAATTTTAACATTAACTGGTTGGCACAAACTACATACTCAAATAAACTAAAAGAAATTGTAAATGATACAGGTTTACACCAACTGGTTGAGACAGTAACACATCCTAATGACCAGGGTGGAAGCATAATTGATTTAGTATTGACTAACAAATTTAATCTTTTGGAATGTAAGGTGTTGGAAACCCCTCAAATAAGTGATCATTTTATTGTAAGTATAAATATTCAGATAAAAAGGGTTAGGAAGGATAATTCAACTATTCAAACTAGAGGTAGGATAGACTATGATGTGTTAAATAATAGATTATCACATAAAATGGGACTATAGAGTTAGGGATTTAAATATTAAGTATTATATATTTTATAATAATATTAAAGGTGAATTAGAAGATATAGCTCCACGACTTGAAAAAGTAATAAAACCAAAGTTTAAAGAATGGTATAATGACAAAGTTGAAAAAGCAATTGAGGATAGGGACAATAGTTATAAAAAATTAAAAATAAATAAATCGGCAGATAATAGATTGAATTACAAACAATGTAGAAATAAGGTGGTGTCAGTTATCAGAGAGGAAAGAAAAAAATATTATCACATCAAACAAAATAGATTTATCAAAAAATAATGCTAAGCAAATGTGGCAAACATTAACCCAATTAATTTCTGCAACTAATAAAAAAATTATTACTAAACTGGAAATCAACAATAGCGTTTTGATTAATTCAAAAGAAATTGCAGATAATTTGAATATTTATTTTGTGGAAAGTATTAATAATATAATACATGCTATTGACAAAACGAATATAGGACCAGAAACGACACCAAGTATAAACAATTCCAGTCTGCAAGACCATTTTGATTCATTTTTCTTAATTGATAACATAGAGCTAAGGGAAACTGTATTTTCATTGCCCAACAAAGGAAGTCCAGATGAACTAACACCTGATTTTTTAAAAAATATCTACAGTAATATAGAAGGGCCACTTCTGAACATCATAAATACTTCTTTAGAAACTGGAAAGATTCCATCCTTATTGAAGTTATCTACAGTAATCCCAATTCCAAAAATAAAAGGTACTATTAAGGCTGATCAGTTCAGACCCATTAATATGCTGGTTACAATTGAGAAAATTTTAGAAAAAATTGTATATAAACAATTAATGAAATTTATTACTGCAAATAATATTCTGATGGTAAATCAATCCGGTTTTCGAAAGAATCACAGCTGTGAAACGGCTATTCAGAATGTTCTTTATGAATGGAAGAATCTCTTGGATGATAATTATGCAGTAGGAGCAGTGTTCCTTGATTTACAACGGGCCTTTGAAACTATAGATAGGGATATATTGGTAAGCAAATTGAAGGGAATTGGTATAAGTAATACTGCCCTTGATTGGTTTGAAGATTATTTGAAGAATAGAAAGCAGGTTACCAAAATTAATAACAAAATTTCCACAGAAGTGTTTAACAATAATGGTGTTCCACAAGGAAGTACATTAGGTCCGATGTTGTTTTTAATTTATATTAATGACATAAACCAGGTAATAAAAAATTGTTCTTTACACTTGTTTGCAGATGACATATTGCTGTGTTTTAATTCAAAGGATTTAACTCGCTTAACTTCCACAATAAATTTAGAATTAAGTCATCTATGTAAATGGTTTAATAAAAATTTACTAAAATTAAATATACAGTTTATATATATATGTTTATAGGAAGTAATAAAGTTCAAAATGAATTCATATCAAGTAATTTAAATATAATAGTAGGTAGTGACAATTTAGAAGTAGTAGAAAATATTAAATATCTTGGTTTTATTATTAATAAACATCTTAATTTTAAAGAACACATATTGTATATAATTGGAAAGATAACCAAAAACATTAATTTTTTGTCACGAGTTTCACCATATCTTACTCGCTGGTCCAAGACTACTGTCTTTAACACATTAATCCTTCCACATTTGGTTTTTAGCTCCTAAATACTCTATTTTGCTAACAAAAATGAGCTAAACAGGATGCAAAAACTTCAAAACAGATGTATGAGATTAATTTTGGGGGAAAAAAGAGAAACACCTATAAGAAATATGCTAACGGCATTAGATTGGCTCTCTATAGAATCATTTTTGAAATATCAAGTACTAATCCTTATTTATAAAATTAAAAATGGACTAACTCCTAACTATCTGACAGAAAAACTTGTCACAAACGAGTCTATACATACCTATCCAACAAGAAATAACAAAAATTTTTATGTGTATACGAAAAATAAGAGGAGTACTGAGAAAGCACTTAACCATAGAGGTTTGATTGAATTTAATTCTTTGCCACAGATAATTAAAGATAGCCCAAAATTGGATTTATTTAAAAAACTCTTAAAAAGATATCTAATGGGAGTGATGCATACTATATTCTAATAAATAATTGTACATAAAGTGATTTGTAAAAATTTTATTTTATTGATATATTTGAGTGTTTGTTTTGATTAAGATACGTTTTATTATACTTTTTATGTATTAGCTAAATGCTAAATAAAGGAATTATTATATATATACATAGCCTGTATTTTTCGCACGCATGGGCCTTAATTTTCGACTGAAATTTGAAGAAATCGGATAAGTAGTTTTTTAGCTATGCCGCGAACAGACAGACTGACGGACAGACATACCTACACACAGACGGAATTGGGAAAACATGTTTTCCGGCATCTAGGGACGCTTAAACGTAAAGATCTGAAAAAATCTCACGAGGGAAGTAATAACTAATTATCTTGTGTTTTTAACAAGTGTATAATATTTTTGCAAAATAATTTTTTTTTGTTATCACAATACAAAAAAAAACAAGTTTTCTTTGCACAGGGGTGGCCCGCATTTAAATAAATGACACTGTATAAGTGTTAGATTTTTAGGTCAAGCGGGGCTCATAATTTTTGGTGATTGATAAAAAAATCTCACTTTCATTAAGTGGCTGTATAAACAGAACATATTCTGATTGTTCCACTGATTCGAACCGCGTTCCGAGTTTATTAAGGCGCTTGCCATTTTTTGTATTTTTGTTTTTGCCAACCAAAAAATTTTAACCAAATATATTTTTAGCGCATTTTCGATTTAGTCCCTTATCATTTAATATATAAAATAATATTAAGTGGCTATCTTAATAATATATTGTGTAATATAATAAAAAAAACTATTTTCTTTCTTCCTGTATATTTGTAAATAGCCCATTTGTATATAACGAGATTTAATAGCTCAATAAAAGAATCACACAACATTTTGGTATTCAGTGTGTTTTCTGATTTGATTCAGTTAAAATAACCCTGTGTTTCTAAGAATTAAGAAATCCTTCCCAAAATTTCTAGATAATTCTTCCATTTTTTATTGCATGAGGCAACTTTAAGAAATCAAAGAACCCTGAAGAAGAAATCCTGAAAATTTCTAGATAATTCTTGCGTGTTTGTTGAAATATCTGGGAGGTGCTGAAATATCTTTGTCTAATAGTCCTCTTTACATTTTTGTAAAATATTGCCCAATTAAATTAGTTAATTTTATAGCTTTAGGTGAGGACCAGGAGAAACTGCAACAGGAATATCTGGAATATCAGAAGAAACTTGAACAACAAAAAGAAGAATATAGAAAAGAACATCCTGGGGAGGTAGGCATTGAATCTGTCTTATATTTTACTGTATATACATTAATTATAATTGCTTTTGTAATATTAACATTGATATTCTATAATTTTTTTGGGAATAGTGTTCACAATATAACATTATTGATGTATGAAATTTTGGTTTAATGTCAAGTAGTTTTGACTATTTTATGGCTTTTATCAGTTACCCTGATTTATTTAAGGCAATCCACAAACATTATAACATTTATATTTAAAATTCACAAATAGGATTAATAGGACACACATACATTATTATACTCTCCAGTTATTCTTATTTGTGAATTTTGAATATAAATGTTATAATATTTTGTGGATTGTCTTAAATAGATCAATATAACTGATGAACGCCATAAAATGGTCAAAATATCTTGCCATTCAATCAAAATTGAAAAAATAAAACCATTCAATATCAATGATGTGTTATATTGTGAACACTATTCCCAAGAAATATTTTTTATAAAATATTGAAACATACTGACCCCTGGTCTATTTATCACACACAAAAGTTGGTAGCCAGACACGTGATCGTCTCCCTTTTACAAACCTATTTTGGACTATCCCCTCACGTTGTGTGGTTTTTGTAGCTCCCAGTTTCTTTCAGAGTTTGAAGTCACAATGCATTGATTTACTCAGTTTACTTACTTTCTTTAATAATAACATGTTAGTCCAGAGTAAATAAACGTGGCACCTGTCACTTACCACATTTACTACACCTGTTATAAAAGAGGCCTAAAGTTATGGCACTTTGTAATTTAAAACCACTTGGAAGTTGGAAGACAATGGTCCAGCAGAGAGCACCAAGGCTAACACCTACTGCCAAACATCCTTGGTTATTAAATAGTGGTCCTAATATAACTTTGATTAACGCCCCTAATGCTATCATGTTATTATTCGCGGATACTTACTTAATGTATTCTCTCAGACACACAAACATTTCACTCGACATACATACTCCCTCACACTTTCATACCTTTTGCACGAAGCTTCTAGCATATATTTATCTCATTTTTTATTTTAAACTACAAAATTTACAGTCTTTGATGAAACACAAACAGATTTTTCTGAAGAGCAAGTGACTTTGTTTTGATGCAAGCAGATGTTTAAAGGACCGTCCGTGTGACTCTTAGAGTGTCAAATAATTAAGTATCTTAGCAAATTTCCCCCTTTATTTAAATTCTCACCTGTGACTTTTTGTTTACCAGTTTTCTCTCCTCCGAAATTTTGTGATTTTGATATAGTACCCTTTTTTAAGTTTCTATTATTTTTCATGATCCTTTGAAGCCTCTGCGGAATTAGATATTCACCAGTTCCCTTAACCCTTAAAAGAAAATATAGAAAATCAATACCCACAAAGCGTGCTCTAATGCTTAAGCTTTTTAAAGAGGACAATTTAGGTTCCCCCTAATTAATAGATTAGACTTTTTGCCTTATTATCACAACTTAGAAGTGAAATCTTGTACCGACGGGTACCAGACACTACAGAGTACAATGAAGTCGAGGGGGACGATGCCATTTTTTAGCTGTCACGTGCCTTAGCAGCGACTTCTCTGAAGTGACATGAGGTTGTGCCGGGACGCTGTCAGCTTCCTATAGCTGTCACGTGCCGTAACACACACCTCTCGTCGTCAACATCCATACAATATCACACTAAAAGTGAGTTGGATAAGACAAATCATTGGACTACTTTTCACTGTATCTAAACCACCGGGCACTGTTCTTATCGGCGTCACAGGATTGTGATACACTGACCATACCCAATAATTCGACAATTAAAACAATGTCCTACAAAGTAACGTACTGTCGGGCACCGCTTTAAAAGCTCTCGGCCTCATCAGTACTGTAATGTCACCCCCAGGAAATTATTTACTTTATTATGTTTGCTCCTCAAAATCTATGAACAAATTGGCAGTCTAACAACCTTTACCTTTAAAAGAAAATATAGAGAATGCCAATGCATCCTTTTACCCGTCGTGAGGTGCAACTTTCACCCTTATTGCCAAAGTCACATAATGGTGGGAAAGAATTTTACCTACTCTGTCCCCTTTTGAGTCATTCATGCGTTCTTGTATGCATTTTAAACTTTATAGAAAGCTAGTTTTCTACACGAACATTATCAAGTGAATTTTTTTATGTGAAATCTATGTCCATATTATAACACATAGTAATTAGCCTAGTATAATCCTAGTTAATAAAAACTTTAAAATATTTCTAATACTAAAAACAAGAAAATTTACAATAAAATATCGACCCCAGGTCGATTTACTTTAATATAATTTACCTGTTAAAGAAACCTCAATTTTACTATATATTGTTTGGAATAAAAATATGCAATGGAGTGAATAAAACTTTATTAATTGTTACTTATTTACTGTTTTTTTCCCTTAACCTTATTAGGACTGTATTGATTTATATTTTTAGAAAGAACGTGATCTAGAGGATTGGTTTGAATCTGACAATCAGCGCGAATTAAGACAAATTTTTGAGGGTCAGAATCAAATCTATGATATCATAAAGGAACTCAACAGAAAATTGGATGAAGTTGTTGGAAAGCAGGTATGACGTCAATTTGATTGAAAGTATGATTTTTCATTTTATATAGTGTGTGTAATTGTTATGTTAGTTTTGTTTCTCTTTCATAATCCGAGTATTGAAAACTATTAAAATTATTAATTTTTGTACAAGTTATCCAGAATAAGATCCTCTATCCCCTTATCTCAGAAATTATAAATGATAAGAAAAACATTTCAATACGAAAGTTTATTGCTTTCTCTTATATTGTTTATTTTTATGACTGTCATATATACAGGGTGCTTAATTTCTTTGCATCAAGTTTCAACTTTCTTATTTGAAATAAGGCACCCTATATCTGGATATGTTTTTATGTTCCTGGTTAAATTTTATCTCGACCTTGTCCAGAATGCTATATAGCTATCTTTTAATGTTATGAAGATAATGGAATCCCAATAAAAATATTGGAAAAATGATGTCTTAAGAAATGTAAATAAAAAATAAAATGTCTAAAAAAAATCACAAGCTAATTTTCTTACTGCAGACATTAGGACTCAGAGAATAGTTAGTCATATCAATATCACGGTTTTGATATATAGTGTCTTTAAGAGCATATGGTTAACTTCCGGAATATTGAAAATCTCTTATGGACCACTGAATACTATAACATTTTTGGATCCTCTATAAAATTTTAATCTTACTTTGCATAGTTTTCCAGTTATTAAGGAATATTTAATTTTTTTTTTAATTTAAAATAGCACTTTGTGTATTTGTCAACTTAGTCAAATAGTTAACGACAATTTAAAATTTTTAATAATCAAGCTTAAGCACTTTTGAAACTATAAGCTACAGTCAAACCATTTTGTTGAATTCAATGCATTGTTTTTATTTTGGTTTCATTTACACGGTTTAGAATGGTAATTATCTCCTTGCGTTTTGGAGTGTAAACTGTTGAAATCACCCTGCCAAATGTTATAAATTAAAGCAAAATAAAGACAATACAGGTTCGACAAAATGGTTTTACTGAAAGACTTACATTGTATACCACTATCTAATCTAATAATAACCCCAAAATATCCTTTAGCACTATTAACACCATCAGGTAAATTTTATTTATAAATAAAGCTGTGCCATTGAAAAAAACAGAAAGAAACGTCGTAACAAAGTGTCAAACTGCAAGTTTAATACAAGTAGTTCAGTAGTTTAATGCAATTTTTGAAAAATGTATTATGAACAAGAAAAATTAGATTTATTGGAGTATTATGTTAAAAATAACAGAAGTGTTGCTCTTATAATCAGAGCTTATCAACAAGCATTTTCAAGAAAAATTTACTTTTCCGCAGATTGAACAGGATTTGTGAAATCACTGTATCACATAGAACATAGAATTTATTTATGAGCACAGTAATTAAAAACCTTACTTACACATGTCAAAAATCAATTACGTAATTTAAAAATATTTAGATAAAATACATGAAACAAAAAATATATAAAAATATTATTATATTATATATTATTGTAATACAAATATAAAAAGATAAACAAGCCCCGAAATGTTTTAGCAGAAGAAATACAGCAAAATATTCCTCTATATTTTGAAGAAATGCCAGAAAATTCTTTGAGTGGTGCCAGCTCGTATTTGGATCTTTTCAGATCAAGTTTCCATGGCAATACACGCGTTCCAGAATTTTGATGTTCAATCATATGCTTGTTCAGTTTATTTAATGAGAAACTTAAAAACGTCTCCAGATATGGGGTGTCCTATTTACATATTTAAAATAAGAAAGTTGATACTTGGAGCAAAGAAACTAAGTACCTTGTAGGTCACTAATAAAAATAAAAAAACAAGTCAAAAGCAAGAAACTTTCGTATTGATTTTGTTTCCTTGCTTTTATAATTTCTGAGATAAGTGGATAGAGGATATTATCCTGGTCACCCATACAGTTATAATCAGTGACTAGAGTGCAATTAGCTTTTTATTGTAAACGTTTTTCAATGATTACATTATCATATAAATTATGATAGTTTATTATGTTGTTCATATGTCTACATTAATGTTCCTCATTTAGGAGAGAACTATGAGTCTAATCACCCAACAAGCAGGAGCTGTAGGAGCCAATATTCCTCCACCTCCTCCTGGTCAGCAACCACCAGCTGGTGGTTATGTTGATTCGATCAGGAGACATGAAGTAGATGCCATGTTTAATAACCAAAATCAGGTTCAAACTGCCGTTGGGGAGCTCAGGTATATATATATAACTTATTTTACTTAAAATGTTTTTATTACACTCACATTTAGTGGAAACTTGTTACTACAGGTTGATAATAATCGATTATATGTCTATGTGTCATGGTGAAGTTTAAGGCAATTCTTTGGCATACCAATAATAGTAACAGATTTAAGATCATTAGTGAATAGAATACTTCACAACCGAAGTTCTTATTGACACCATAAGTGAATATAAAGTAAATTATAGAAGCCAGACTACTGAAAACCTTTGCGAGGAGTAGGTAACAATAGTACATATATTAAATTTTCTGAGTGATATAAGACTGCAAAAACTTTACCAAGTTAATTTTGAAACTAATTTGGAATAATTTTGTGTGCAAACATACCTTAAGATAAAACCTGTCGAACACCTTCAAGAAGTCTGCATATTTTATCCACTTATTCATTGAAGGTATTGGCAATTTTAAGATTTTGATTTGATAATTTTCTGTTTCCAAATATAATCTATAATATCTATTAGCTAAACCAGTGACAGCATATAATCTTTTTTTTTCAGACAATTTGTTCTTGAAGTGAAGCAGCGAATCGATACTGTAATCAACAATCAAGCTCGGGCTCCAACAGCGCAGGTACAGTCGGTTGGTTATGATACCCAAGCTCTCATAAATGAAATGCGAGATGGCCTTAACCACGTTAAAACTAACGTTGCTCAGGTAAGAATAACATATATTCTTCATATATTATTAAGTTTTTATAAAACAATTATTAAACTGTAGAAAAACTGCTATATCTAGTTCTTTATAAGAGAAACTACTATTTTTAGTTCATATATATCACACCAAATATCAAACCAGGAAACTGAGTAGGGTGCCCTCACTAAAATGATTTCATGTCAACTACAGCTAAGGTGTTACGGAAAAAAAATCTACCTAAATATTACTCAATGAAGTAACTAACTGGAAATGGAAGTGTTGATGTTATATTTTTTTATATAACAACATATTGACATAATTTTGCAACAACAAAAACGGTTTTTATTTGCTGAAAATGTAAATACCATTAAACTTCACTAATTTATTTGCCATGTTTGAAGATTTAAACCTCGTTAAAATGTTTCAATCAATCAATCAATCAATCAATCTCTTTATTCAAAAAATTGCACAATACAAAAATATACCATACAATTGAATGAAGTGGCGTCAAAATTACACACAAAACAAAATGAAATAAATCTTAAAACAATACTAACAATTCACAACAATTCATAGATTAAAAATCACACTCTAGGAATTTTGGTACAAAAAATATGGTTCCTTTATACTTTAAAAACTAAATGTGAACCAGCTAAAATACATAGAATAAAATAAATAAAATAAATCTTACAACAGCAATAACACTTTCTGAGACAGACTAAAAATTTGACTGTAAGAATTCATTTACACTGTATGGTTCTTGCTCCAGTAAAATATTTAACACAGCTTTTTTATATACGTTCAGTTGAGTTTCTACTTTTAAATGGTTTGGCAACTTAATACATGCGTATGCGGTACCCTTTTCAGTAGCACTTAGTTTGTGAATTGGAATGTTAAGGCCAACATACCTGGTGTTAAATTGATGCCGAATTTCAAGTTCAGAGAACTTGTCCCTATTCTTAAACAGGAAGACCAAACACTCATATATGTATAATCCTGGAAGAGTGAGAATTTGTAATGCCTTGAACTTTCCTCTGCATGACTCCATCCATTTAAGAGATAAGATGACTCGTATGGCTCTTTTTTGCACCACAAAAGCACGCTGAGCATCCACACTTCCCCCCAGAACATAACACCAAACCGAAGCACAGAATGGATGTGTGCAAAATACACAACTCTCAAGTTGTTACAATCCAGATATTTGGACATTACTCTTAGAGAATAGCAAGCTGAGTTAAGCTTCCTACAAACACTTGAAACCTGCCCAACCCAGTCAAGATTTTGATCCACAAGAATGCCCAAGAATTTTGCACTCTTGGCCAGATCCACACTCTGAGCCCCGATATCTACCGCATCTGATATGTCCCCATTTTTACGCTTGGATCTGAAGCACAGGAAGTTTGTCTTGTCTTCGTTGACTATTAATCTGTTTCTTGAAAACCACTCATGGGCCTTGTTCAGTTGTTGACTAGACAGATTGAGAAGCTCCGACAATGTGGAACCAATGACAAGGATGTTTGTGTCGTCAGCAAAGTTGACAAGATGGGAATTTAGATTTAGTATTTTTGTTGCCAGGTTATTTACATAAAAAATAAAGAGCATCCCCATAGATGTGTGTCCCTGCTCTGAAAAAGGTTTTTCCCCATTTTTCTCCACTACAACTCTCTGACGCCGATTCGTCAAGTATGATCGAATCCAGCCTAAAGCTGGACCTCAAACACCATACCGATCAAGCTTCTCGAGCAATATTTTATGATCAAGGACGTCGAACGCCTTAGATAAGTCCAAAAATATGCCCATAGACAAACGTCTATCCTCCATGCATCCAATTATACAATCAACAAAGTTGTACACAGCTGTTTCCACTGACCTGCCCTTTAGATATCCATGCTATGAATTACTAAGAAGTTTCTCAGCATAAAAGAACCTCAGTAACCTGGTGCACATAGCCACCTCAAATATTTTGGAAAATGTTGGCACAAGACTTATTGGCCTATAATTTTCAAGCAGAGTAGGGTCTCTTTTTTTGTATAGAAGTCTGACCAACGATAATTTCAGGTCGTCTGGGAAAGTACCATGCTTGAAAGAGTTATTAATTATGTGACACAAGGGTACCGCAAGCTCTTTAGCACATTCTTTAACAATTTTGGAGGACAGCTCATCATAGCCGGCACTGATTTTATTTTTAAGTTTGGACATGATAGTTAAGATCTCGTGAATAGTAACTGGTCCCAGGAAGAAGGAATTATTGTGGAGTGGTACATTACAAAAAAAAGGTACCTGTGGAGGGCAGATATTGTAGAAGATTAGGTCCTGCCTTAATGACATAGTTATTAAAATCATTTGACACTGTTTTGGGATCGCCCGAGACCTGGCACTCCGCATGACCCGATTCCCCTGTGATTTCCCGGACAATATGCCACACACACTTAGACCTGTTTTCAGACTCCCGAATTCGTTAGCCGAATTGTTTCCTTCGAGCCTCTGCAAGAAGTCGATTATACTTTCTTTTCTTATCCCTGTAGCTCACAACGTATTCATCCAAGGATTTGCTGAGTACAAGCAACAAATCTAGTTCCCGCTTGCAGGAAGAAACTTCCTCAGTAGAATGTAAAACCTTCTTGGACCTGAGATTGATGGTTTTGATTGGAAAACAATGGTTAAATATTGGCAAAAGTACTCATGAATGTTCTCCATTGAGTGTCCACGAGATACTCAGGAATATCAAAGATGGAGCTCCAGTTTGTTTTAAAACCGAATTAGGTTTAAACCGGTTGGATAAGATTTTGTCAATTGTCATTCGTTTTTTGGACTGGGTTTTTGAGTAGGATTTTAACATATTTCAACAAAAAGCTAAAATTTGAATAAACATTAGCAAGTGTTTATAAATATCATTTGCAAAAAAATGAAATTATGGAAAAAATGCCAAGAAGATGAGTGAATATAGGTAGAAACTGAGTTCTCTTGACCTACATGACATATATAGAAATATATTACAAACATAAAGAATTAATAAAGAAAAACAACAAAAATGACATACAGTATTCCACCAAACTGATTTTAAATCGCATGTTCGGTGGACCTAACGCTGGTTGATTTTGAATGATGTCATCCCACCACTGCTCCAATCCACCCCATAAAGTGGTAAATATAAAAACGCACTCCTAGCGTATAGAAAAGACGACTTTATGGTTGAAAAGGAATATTTATTCTATTTTTGCATATATCTTACACCGACAACTTCCAGGTTAAATTTGCTCGGATGTAAATAAATCTCATTAGTGAATTCACCTGTACTAATATGTAATATAATTTTTGTTTTAAATTAATCAACAAGACATATTGTTTAAGTAGACTGTTTTACTTTTTGATTTTGTTGAACTTATTTAATTTTTATTTATTTGCAAACACGCTTGGAGATTTTACCAAGAAAGAAGTTTTTTGTTTCGCCGGTAATATTTTAGTACATTTTTAAGACGTACCAAAATTAGGAATAACTATTTTATGTTCCTATAGGTTGCCAGCCAATTAGGACAGCAGGGTAATTGTCCGAACGTCAGCTGTGTCTCTGTTACGACGGTGCTGATTATAGTCGCCGTGCAGCTGCTTGTTATTTTAGGATATAACTTTTACAGGTAACAATCTTTTTAAATGTATTGTTGTTATTGCTATTTCTTAAGGCAGTTCGTCAAAAATATTGCTCTTTTAAGTAATAGTTTTCGAGATGATTGAATCTTGGTTGTTTAACATACATAGATACATACATATTTTAACATACCTACTGCATACTTACTGCTTTGTTTTGTGTCATTGTGACATTTTAACAGGTTTCGTACTCGATATTCGACTGGAAAACCTGGAAAAGTCAGGGAATTTGGAATCTCTAAAAAAGTCAGTGGATATGGTCAAATTTTACAAAAAGTCACGGAACTTTATACACGTTTTTGGCTTGTTTCACAGTTTTCTGTCCTATTTACAATGTTATAAGTCGTATTTACTTATGTATAATAGCAGAAATATATAATGTCTGCAGGTGCAAAACGGCCTACAAGAAGAATTGCACCTGCAGAAATTATATATTTCTGCTATTATATTTTCCGGCCAAGAACTTTTGATAAAGATGTGTGAGAGCGCATTTTTATCTATTTTTAGTATCCTATTTGCTTAGGCATTTTTGATCAGTACAAATGTATAATACTCTTAATGAACCCTTTTCTATTATACCAAACTATTAAGAGATAGAGTGACGATCTTCTAACACAGATTGATTACATATTTCACTCTAGAGGTGCTTTATTTGAAATACAGCTCCGACGATCTTGCTATGGTTTCGTTAAATAAAATAAAAGTGTGATGTGAATGTTCATTATGTCAGTTATGAAGTTTGCAGTCACAGAAATATCGTAAGTGATATTTGCCTGAGATCCAAATAAATCATCCTGATGCGCTTCGTCGACGTTGGTTGTTTTTAAAACTTTCTTTGAATGTTTTTTTTTCAAATGCGAAAAATCAGTTGAAATCTTTGTGATTTTTAATTGGTTAAATTAACTTTAGTTTATTACCAGTTAAATTTAGGATGACCAGACATATTCCGTAAAACTTCTTTGTACTCTTTTCTCTTTTTTAGCTTGAAATTTGCAAAATGTTCTCACCGATTCTTTTGTACTAGTTTTTACGAAAGTCGGAAAATCCTTAACCGTCTTTTCGAATGCAACATCAGCTGTCTATTAGTTAACAAATCTTTCAGAGTGTGTTGACAGATCAGCCATAATGAGAGTAAATATCCATGCTGACAATAGGGTAAAAGTAACATAAATTAAATCACCGTTTTAAATTGGTTTGTCTTATTTTTAGATGACCTGATGAAGCCTTCTAAAGAGAAACCCCATTGTGATCCTGAAATTATCTCTCACAAAAACCCATTTTATATATTTTTTGAGACTCGAATAGTACAAAGGGCTCGATTCCTTTTTCACGTAAAGTTTTTTTTTATCAGTTTTAAAAATTAAAAAAGTATGTTCGTAGAAGTATTTTGATATATTAATGCGCATATATTGATAAATTAATGTAAGGACGTAGCCGATGCACGCATCGGACAAGTGGCCCTTCAGAAACGTACAGTACAGAATGCTAAACATTCCAAATGGTACGCATTCGCAAATAAGGTCAAATAAATAAATAATGAAATCAGTAACTCTAAGAAAAAATATGTCAGATCAGCAAACAAAAATTATCAATGAGAAAGATTTTCGATTGAAATAAAATAATACATGAATAATCATAAAACTACACAACTACATAAACAAAAACTAACATCAATATGGGCCAAAAAACATTACAAAACCAATCCGGTTAACTGCCTTTTCAGCTGCAAAGTGCTTAGTCTGAAAATATCATATTCTGAGAATTGACGATTGTAATTGCGAACCAGTCGGTCAACAAATGCGCTAAACCCATAATTTGTATGGTGGTGCCTTTCAACAAACAACTGTGATTGTTTTGTTCTTCTAATAGGCACTAAAAACGGGACTGATCCAAGCAGCACTTTACAGTCAATCCCCCCATTCACCAATTTATGCAAAAAGACCAGAAGTGCCTTCTTTCTTCTAAATTCAAGGGTTTGAAGGCCGCAAAGAAGAGCTCTAGTATTAGATGACAGACCTTGATATGGGAAATGCAATTTATGTAAGAGGTATTTTGAAAACCTATTTTGCACCTTTTCAATTCTGTCGATCTGACACTGATATGATGATGGACTCCTTATTGTACAACAATATTCTAGAACGCTACGAACCAATGAGGTATAGAGACACCCAATTGCTTTGGTATCAGTTACGTATTTCGTATATGTCTCTTTATAAAACCCAGAAGTCTAAAACCCTTAAGTACAATGTTATCAATATGTAGATTAAAAGTAAGATTTTCTTCAAAAATAACACCTAGGTCCGTGAAAGAACTAACAACATCATCATCATGGTATTAATGCATTTGTGAAAACGGAGCTCGTTACATTTCAAGATGTTAAGAGAGAGATAATTAGTTCTGCACCATTTGACGAGCCTTTCCATATCAGACTGCAGAGGATTGGAGTCTGAGGAGACTGGTGAGAAGAATTTTAAGTCGTCCGCATATAAAAGACATTCGGAAAATTCGAAACAGGATATTATATCATTTATAAAGAGCAGAAAGAGAACTGGACCCACATGCGAACCCTGCGGGACACCCGATGTCACAAGAATCTCCCTGGAGACTGAACCGCATATGTTGACTTGCTGGCGACGATTAAATAAATACGATTTGATCAACTCAAGATATTTTCCACAAAAACCAATTTGCTGTAATTTTCATAACAGAAGCTGATGGCAAACACTGTCATAAGCCTTAGATATGTCAGTGTAAATAACATCAATCTGCTTGCCAGCCTCAACCGATGTCACTAAGTAGTTTTGAAATATTGCAAGATTGGTAGTTGTTGAACGAACGATAAAAACCATGTTGCGTACTCGTAATATAGTGTTTTAAAGACTCAAATATATGATCGGTGATAATTGCCTCAAAGAGCTTTGGTATATGTGAAAGTAAAGAAATACCTCTGTAGTTCTCTACATCACTTTTATCACCTGATTTGAAAAGGGGCAGAAGTGTAGAAAACTTCCAAAATTCAGGAAAGGAACCCAGATTAATGGATCACTGAAAAATTATACATAGAGGCTGAGACAATGACTCACAGCATCGTTGTAATAGAATAGTAGGAATTCCATCAGGGCCAGCCTTCTTGGAAGGATCAAGGTCCTTTAATTTATTAAAGATTTCTGCCTCTGTAAAACAATATGTTGATAGTATCTTTCCTGAATAACTTATTGGATCAATTTTACTAAAGTCTAAATTATGGTGGTAAGTATAGCAAGACTGAAAGTGAGTAGCAAAAGCATTTGCGATGTTACAAAAGCATTTGCGATGTTATTTGATCCATTGATTTCTTGCCCGTCAAAATTCATAATACTGCGCAGATTGGAGTCTCAGTCTGTGTGACATATGTAAGATAACACATATCAATTCGAAGTTTAACCTCACGTCTTATGTCAGAATAGGCAAAATAGTCAGCAAGTTTGTCAGTCCTTTTATATCTTTTGTAAAAGCAATTCTTTTGCCTAATAAGGTTTTTTAAGGGAAGGTCAAACCATTTGGGATATTTACAGTCAGCCACGATCTTCTTGGGGATACAATTATTGATACCCTGAAATTAAACCTCATAGAACTGTTCAACCATTCTGTTAATATCAGGCTCAGACAATAAGAATGACCAGTCGGACTGCTTATAAAAAATATGCAAATTGACGAAATTTGCTTTATGAAACTGGTAAACACTTGATTTTGATTTTTTATCGGCGATATAAAGTTAAAGTCAAAGTCAAAAAAAGCTTTATTGTAATTTAAGAAAAATCTCATATACAAAGCAAACTTAAACTAAGCAACAACAAAAAAAAGTCCTGTCATTTTTGGCAATATATACTCTAGAGTAGCAAGTCAATTTTACTGTGTAAATGAACAAATACAAAGTTGTATATTAAAATAAAATATGATCGTATAAAAATATATAAATTAAAACTTCAACATATAGTACTTAGATATATAAAAAACATAGCAGAGTGAATACAAAAACACAAAACAGATTTAAATGTAAAGCATAAAATACAAAAATAACCATTACAATCCTAAAAAAGTATTTACATATTCAGTTAAATGATTCGTCAAAAAATTCAGCAACTGAATAGTAGGCTTTCCCAATCAATAGGCTTCTCACTTCTCGCTTAAAATGTCTTGGATAAGAAATGCCCCTTATATTTGAGGGTAGATGATTAAATATTTTTTTGCTGTTAAAAATGATAGATTTCTGTGTCAGAGTTGAAGAGGGAATAGGCAGGGAAGTGAGTCGAGAGCTTCGAGTTGCATAAGCTCGGGTTGACTCAATCTCAAAGATAGTTTGTGTAGTGTAAGTTTATTGAGTAGGTTTAAAGCAACCAATGTTAATTCAATGCAACTTACTATACAGAAATTATCAAATTCCTTGTGGGTTTTGCAATAAAACGTTTAAGTTAATTTTTTATATCTGCTTACTTCCGTCTGACACCTTCGCCTGTCTGATTTTTATAGATTAGATCAGCTTTTTATTTAATCATCACCTGTCGCTTCTTCGTTCTTATTAGGTAAGGACTATACAAAAATAAAGGAAAGAAAAAAGTTATATGACTAGAGCAGTTGAATTGAATTGTCAAAACTGTACCTACGGGGTTAAATTTTGCATCACAACAATAAATACATTTCAAATCAATAATTAATTTTTTTTCCATAGTTTTTATCCCGTATGTACTTTCGATAAAAACCTGTTATCGTGTTTCTGCCAGATTCTTATCAGATTTTTTAAAATTTTATTACAAATTAGTTTAGAAAGAATGTTCGAAAGTCCGTGGAAACCTGGAAGTCAGAGAATTTCAATGAAGTTTTACGGTACGAACCTTCTTAGTTTTTAAATAAAGTTAGTTGACAAATGGCTAACATATTGCTCTTTTTATAATAAATAGTTATATTATGCCTACGCCAATACGGGTGTATAAGAAATAGCGAAAATTGATCACATATATTGACTGTCCCAGCTCAAGTTACCCATATTTAATGGGTCACCCTGTAAATGTTTTCGAAAAACTTTTAAGACAATAAGTTTATATTACTTTTATATATTATACCTAAAATTAGTCAAAGAATCGCATCCTGAATTATTAGCATTCATTATGAAACACCTTATATAGAGTGATTTAAAAAGTACTATATTAACTGTTAATAAATTATTACCTTGAGCAACTTGATTTCAGACGTGCCCGTTTTAAACTTAAAAAAAAAATTAAACTGATATTTGTGTTGGTAGGTAAATCCATGTTTGTAAAAATGATTGAGTTTGTAACCCAAATGTCATCAAAAATCTTTTACATAAAAATAAACTCCTAAGCAACAGACGAACGACTGACGAAATTAACAACAAAGGAAGCTTTCATACTTTTTATCTGTGTTAATTTATCATGGGTAGACAAATGAAGTATGGGGTAATTTACTACTTACCGCACGAACGGCATTAATTGATGCCAATCTCAATGCACAAGATTTTATAATAATTTTCATGCAAATTTTTATTTTTAGGGACAGTAAGGATAGTCAAGCGAAGAAATTCTATTAAAACATTTTAGGAGATTAATTAAATTACCTGTTGGTAGGCTGAACAATTCTGAGTGTAAATTTAATTAGAAGTGTGTTCATATTTACTAAGACAAAAATAACAGTATCTACATACATTTACCAATGCAACATTTTAACAATTTTTATTACAATTAAATTTACCTAAACTGTACTAGCAACTTTTAGTGATTTTTTGAAAGTCATTTTTACAATTTAAACTAAGACATTCTTTTATTTTCATTTCCTATATTTTATATTTATTAATGTTAATTATGATAGGTACGAATTATCAAGAAAATTGTTATTTTTTATAATTATTGTTGTGATTATATTTTATTGAATTAAATTATGTGAGATTACTAGGACCACTACTTTCTGTTCCAAATAGTTAATCTAACAAACAGTTGAATTTGAATATACATGGTGGAGCATTTAACTGGAATAAATTTAATAACTTGAAAAGTGTTCATAGTTTGAATAAACTGTTTTACTCATCAAATTCACTTATTCGACTCTGAATCTTTGGATAATTCTGATTTCATCTATGTAAGAGGATAGTTTTTCTGGTTTATATGGAAATGTCAAGTGGTGCCACTTCCGATTTAAACGGAAGTGTCATTCATTCGAAATCATTTTGTTCTAAGTTAAATTGTTTGGTCAATAGAAGGCTCTTAAATTTGTTTACGATGATGTCCCACTGATCTAAATTATTATTATTCTTGTTAAATCTTCCAACCTGTATATATTTATAATTAGTGAACTTAATGTGTTCTTTTATCACTCACACATAATGGAAGATAAAGAGTAAACATTTTCATTTTAAGAATTATATGCCATAAGTTTGTTTATTTAATCTAAACAGGTTTTGGTATATTTAGAACCAACATATTGCTGATAGTTTTTGCAGGATGTTATATAAACGAGTTGGAAGAATGAAAGTATTGGTTTATTTAGTCGAGGAGAAGTTAGAAAGAATTATAAGTATCGAAATTTCTTTCTCCATTTATGTACATATGTCATTCTGTATGGAAATGTTGGAGTATTATATCATCTGGTCTAATTAAACTAAAATCTAAACCCAGTTGTATTGTGCGCTCAGGTAGGAATATCATGGGATAAACAAGTGGCCAATAATAGTAATTTATTTAGAATTGTCTATTATTTGATTTTGATATTTATATTATAAAATTGCACTCTAAATTTTCTCAAAGTGAATTTTGAAAATACTTTTATTTCAGACAGAAAAAAAGCTCTCTTGGAAATATTTTTCTTCCTTGTATAAATCGATCTTCCTACATTTATTGTATGTATAAAATCTATTTATCTCTTTTTTCCAAACTCGTTGGTTGAATCTTGTCACATTTTAGACTTAATTTTTGTTTAATGTACCCAAAAAGCAATTAGATTTTATGCTTAATGAGGGTACATATTATTTTTATTTTCTTCATGAGATTTTTTTCAGTTCATTATTGTTACTATTTTTTATTAAATCTCTCATTTTTGTAATTCTCTATAGAATAAACAAATGTAGTGTCAGGGACGGAGACAAATAAATGTGTATTTTTAAATTGTTTTTTTTTTATTATATATAGTTAAGATTAACATAAATAAAGCTTTTTCTCGTTGTACTCTAGGACATCTTCGAGTGAGGCCCACAAAGTTGTAAACTTACGAGTGGATCGAAAAATGTTAATTTTTGATTTCCTCAACAGGGTAACTTTTAAAAGTTGTGGTTTACTTGGCCTATCATTCCTGTAAAAGGTGAAGTTTGTGGGATTAGACCTTGATAGCTGCATGCTTAGGCAAAAATTACCGGTTTCTTCAAAAAAAAAAAAAATAAAAATACCAGACGGCATTATCTGTTCAAAATAAAATCGCGTGCTATGGGGGCAGATCAAATATATTTTGATATGGCTTGGTTGTGAATTAATAGAGTTCTTCCCATTCTCTCCCTAAAAAACAAAAAGTGGAATCTTATAATGAACTCAGGCCAACAAGAATCTTTCCAGTACTGTCAAAAGTATTGGAAAGAAAATTAATAAGCAAGTAAGAGAATACCTTAATCAACGTAATATTCTGTCTACTTGTCAGTCTCCATTATTACTTAAACACAGAAAGGACATTTACTTATTGAGTGCCTTGAGATCTATTTTATATTCAAGATCAAGATGCAGTCAATTTGAATATTTACCAGCGAATGCCGCGTGGCACAGATGCTAATTTTACATTACTGAACACCAATATTATTAAAACATTTTTTTTGTTTCTTCAGAAATGTAAAATTAATCACTGTGTAACGCGGCGTTCACTTGTAAAAATTCAGATTTACAGTATCTTGATCATCAATATACTATCCAGTGGCGTAACTACAAATCCCCCCTCCCCCCGCAGTTTTTCGACAAATGTGCATGTACCAGTGATGACTAAAAAAAAAGGTCATCCATAATTTTTCATGGGTAAACAAATGAGCCCCAAAAACAACACTGACTAAAAAAAGGTCATCTATAATTTTCCATCAAGAAACAAATGTATAGTTTCTCTTGAGCTTTATTGCACATTATCAAAGGGATAGCACCTTTTTTTTCCCTATACATTTTATCTCTACTTATTGCCCCAAGAAGTGCTTTTAGTCAAAAATAAAGATATTTTATATTTTCAACAATCGTTAAGATCTATAATAACCGAAATAACGTGACAAAAAATAGATTGAGACAGCTCCGGAGTTATCAGTGTATGTACATTAAAAAAAACATAAGGTACGATTATTAAGAAGTAACCTCGGCCAGCCACTGCACCACTTTTTTAATAGCTAATTGAGCAGCATTTATTTGATAATAAATTTATTGGTATAGGTAATATAAAGAAGTCTAAAAACCTCTTGCAATAAAGTAAAAAACTTATTTTATTATTAACTTTTCTAATTTTAAAATATAAATGAAGTGGGAGCATCACATAAACAACATTGTGAAAAGGACAAACTGCACAATCTATCTAATTCGTAGATGTTTCTGCAACATGACACCGGAACTATTTCTCAAAGTCTACAAGACATATGTAAGACCATTGTTGGAGCATGCCGTTGTTGTGTGGAGTCCGTATTTCAAAAAGGATATCGATGCTCTAGAGAGGGTCCAAAGAAGAGCGACAAGAATTCCACCTCTGTTGAGAGGGTTGTCTTATGATGATAGGCGTAAAGCCCTCAAGCTTAGCACACTGGAGGAGAGGCGAAATAGAGGATGTCTAAAATAGAAACCTTTAAAATCCTACATGGGCACTACAAATGTGACATACATTTCTTTCACAGAAACACCAATCAACATCTCCGAGGACATTCTCTAAAGTTGACAGCAGTGCTGAGTCGTAGACTCTCGAGGAAATACTTTCTTACTAATCGCACAGTCCAACAGTGGAATGAGCTCCCTGAGGATGTCGTAACTGCTCCCAGTATAAATGCTTTTAAGAACAGACTGGACAATTATGTTGGTACTGGGGTGTAATCACAACTATAAAGTGTGGATAGTTAAATTTAAAGTGCATGGAAATAATAATGGCAATTAATCGGTTACAACCGCCTACTGTCTAATAACCATAATAATAATAATAATAATAAGGCTTAAAATATTCTTAGCAATCTTAGCGCCTTTCATTCATCTTTGCGCCATTTTATATGTTGTAGTCTTGTAGTGAAATGTCTTCGCTACGATCCGTAGTCAATTCATGAAGAATCGGCATATTGTGTATAAACATGAGCATACAGAATCTGCCTAGTCTTCATGAAAACTCCATAAAGTTTTGGCATATTGTGTGTGTCACAATCTGACTAACATTAGAAATCGGCATTTCATGATTTAACTTATTCCAGTCGAATTGTGTTTGTTTTGATTTTATAGAAATCCGTAATTTTCTCTCTATTTCTAGATAATATGGAGGAAAAAGTAGTTTGTCTTATTACAGTAATTATTACCAGTCATACATTAAACAATTAAATGATATATGTACTAAGTAAATACTAAACAGTTTTTGTCAGTAACGGAAGAGGTTTCCTTAGAATAATTGTTCTAGTTATTTAACCCCTGATGTTACAAAAGTAGTCCATGAACTAGTAAATAAAAAAGATTTGATAAAACCTTTATTGTTGTATTATTCATATTTTACAAGGTTTATTTTTGTTGCCTAACAATATTATTTTAAAGATTTCATACAATATATTTTTATGTTTTTTGTAGCAGATTTTTTATTACCATACAGATGTTATCTATTCTGTGATGAGAACGGATCACTCTGTATCTCATATATTATCATTTAAGCACAAGCCTTGTTTTTTCTTTGACACTTTACGAGCATGCAAGATTTTTCAATTAAGGCAGATTGTTACAGACAGTACGTAGAAACGATTTGGGCTTTTCATGAAGCGTCCTGGCAGATTGTGCAATTTCATGTTTTTAGCCAATATGATTTGTAAGACACAAACCCCTAACTGAATGAGGCGACATATTAAAGAATTTGATGACATAGCAAAATGTCGCGTTATGGGATCGGTTTAGCCGCCGATATTCGTGTGTATAATATAATTTAGACAATTTCTGGTATTATATTAATGCGTGTTAGTATGGTTTTTATACATATTTAAATTTGCTCTAAAAAAGTTAAGCATTCAAGGTAGTAAAGGGAAGGCAACGTTAAAATTCTTCTTTGAAAGCATACCTACAATCGTCACGGTAGCCAAGGCACATAATTATTCTAACATAACGCCATTGTAAGGTGAAAATTTTTTTAGCATGGGTTTATACCATGCTAAAATACAATTCACCAATTCAAAATGCCGTAGGCTATATTTGCATGAAATTTTCCATAATAGGAAGTCTTGAGGAATCTAAGGGAAAGAGTATTTTTGGAATTTTGCAAAAGATACATTGATTTTGTTAATTGTTTGCATAAATACTCAACATGAGCTTCCCAAATTAAAAAAGAATCTAGATATAAACCCAATCATTTAATGGTCTCTTGACTCCCCTGATTTACCAGTAATCCATTTTCAGTAAACCACTGATGAACCTTAGATTCAGCTATCAAAACTCTATCCGCAAATAATATAAATAAAGATGAATCCGACTCAGTCAAGGCATTTAAGTAAATAGTAAACAGGATTGGTCCCAAAACTGAACCCTGTGGTACTCTGTGCTTCACTGGCAAGCACTTAGAGAAATTTTCAGCCAATGTAACAAACTGTTGGCGGTCTGAGAAATATGACTTAATTAAAGATATGCTTGAATCACTAAAATTACATATTTTTTAAATTTATTTAATATGTGTGAGGCACAGTCAAATGCTTTAGTTAAATCATATAGCATTGCTGTACAAAACTGTTTTTGCTCAAATGCTTTTACTACAGTTGTGGTTAAATTATTAATGGCAAGAGAAGTTGATTTTTCCTTTCTAAAGCCAAAATGACATTTGTTAAACAGATTGTGACTATCAAAATAATCATTTATTTGATTTTTTAATGGTTTCAAAAATTGTACTTTTAATTAAAGTTTCTCAAATTCATACCACCATACATAAGGGAAGTAGGGTAAATAAATAAAATACCAAATGTTCGCGCACAAGAATAAAATATATTTTCAACATTTTTAAAATTACTTTTCGTACAGCGTGTTCTTGGCGCATTTTTACTTACGAAATAGTATTCTTTATTAAAACTTTTTTTCGTGTTTTTTTTTAATTTGTACTTAAACTCAATTAGGTCTACATGTAATAATATATATATATATACCTATTAAAATTGCGAAAATTTTTAAATAAGTTTACACAATATAAACAGACAACAGCTTAAAAACTATATGCTAATATAAATACTTAAATCTATTGAAACGTTCTACAAAATATTGGAAGAAATTTGATGATTACCATGTCTTATATGCAAAAACAATGTAATAATTATTTACTTGTATATATGTAGAAAATGACGCACCAATGTTCTTTCTATAAAGTACTTATTAGCGAAATATTCTTTTACCACTGAGATTTTCGTGCAAAAGGGCAACTCTCTACCAATATTATGTAAAACTCAAGTGTGCCAAAATGTTAGACTCATCTAGGGTGGAACTAATTTTACTAATTTTATTCGGAGGATTGGAACATATTTATGTTTTATAATATCCGTATGTATGTTGCAGTTTAAATCACTATCCTTAATTTTATTTCTCATTACTCCCAATAAAAAAACAAGAAAATTTGAAACTTTGGCGTCAATAAACTCCCGAATAAAAATAGTAAAACATAGTCACCCTCTTGTTAAAAAAATATGATATTCTGATCTACAAAATAGTTAAAAAAACACATAAATACCTAAAATATGGCGTCATGATTATTATGGGAAAAGAAAAAGAATGTATCCCTTGAACACGGAGCACACAAAGAAAAAAAACAAAAATATATATAATTCACTTAAAAGGTAATTATCAAATATATCACATTTTTTTACTACAGGCAAGTATCTTTATAACTGACTGCAAATCAATATCAAAACAATTTATTATATTTTACATTTAAATTAGACAGTTCTTTTTTTCTAAAATGTTTTTAAGTTTGCTTGTTATCTAACAGAGAAAAAATAAGAGATAAGATTTTATAAGACATTTATAAAATTTCTTTTTTAAAAAAGCGTTATATATATTGTTTCCCTCCATGCAGGGGAGGAGGGTGCTTTATGTGAATTATTGCGTCGACGCATAGTTTAATCAAAAAAAATTGAGCTGGTAAAATATTTTGCAACATGAATACTGTAGGAACATCATTGGGTACTTTTATATTATTAACTGTATGGAACGAATTTCGTTTTTCTCAAGTAACCATAATTATACAACCAATAATTTTTTAACGCCTTTAAAAAACTTTGCATGTTTTTTATTTATTTTGTGGGTGGAATTTTTAATTATTCTGATTTCCATATCCTTCTCGGTTAACAGTAAACAATAGCCATTATTTAAGAAACCAATAAATTCTTAGATAGTAAAAACAGTCCCAGGAAACTGTTTCTCAGCTCTTTACTTTTTTACAATAATCGAATATTTTTGCAAGAAAATTATATCAGAAACTGCCCGCGAAATTACCTATTTTTATAAATATCCACATTAAGTATATACAGTAAATAATGTCACATAATTTTTGTAAAAATATTCAAATGCCTTTACTTAAATCTCGTGAAGTAGAAAACCAAAAAAGTAAAACCAGAATTTCCATAGTAACAAATGGGTACAAAAATGTATGTAAATAAAAAGAATTAGATAATAGAGATAAATATTTTTAAAGAGAATGAATTTTCAACACGTTATCTGATAACAACATAAAATTAATAACAAAACATAAAATTTAAAAAAATATTTTCAAAGTTTATATTCACTTTGGCGTGTTTGTTGGATTTTAAAAGATATATTTTCAAACATCAGTAAAACATTACCTAGATGTTCGTTTAATAAAAATACTGATATTTTTGGAGAACAGAAGCTATTCATGAAGCTACTCATACAAATGTTTATAGCATCTGTTCAATGCAGTGACACTAAAATAAATTCAAGAATACCTATGGAAAATTTATTTTAAAATTAAAGATGAAGGGACTATGCAAATATGTGATAAAGACTATAACATTTCTGATCATCAACATTATTTTTCTGGAATATGAAATATGATGAAATATCTTTCCAAAATGTTACAGCCCCCACTTTGATCCAATATATATAACTTGTGACATGGCATTATTGGTAGGTGTAGGTTCACAAAAAAATATGTTACTAAAATATGAACATGTGACCTACAATAATGAACAGGAACAGAAAGAGTTCTGTCAGTGTTTTCCCATTAAGTACACATACTATTTTGATAAAGCATTATATTTTAAAAGTTACATTTTCATATAGCAGATATTATAGTTTTGGTAAAATTTGTATGTTGTAATTTTCTAAATACTTTTTTTTTATATAAAAAATGAGTCTACGATTTTATATCGTGAACAATTATAAATGACTATTAAATAGACTGACATCTATAATTTTTAATTCTGCAAGTTGAAAATGCCCTTCAAATAACATTTGAATATGCAATTACCTATAATATAATCTTTCAAAATCCGAAAAACACAAGCTCAGGAGGTGTAAGGAGCTTGATGTATTGCCCGAGTTATATCAAACAGACTAAAATATATTTTTTATTTATCTTTCGTCATTATCTAAAATTTGCAGTGACACTTCATTGCAAACCAAAATACAATATTGTCATTAATTAATACTAGCAATGTGACTATTACATATTCCTAGTAAGACCATTTTGAGTCTGGCATTATAAGCGCCTGAAGGAGAGGACAACAGGGCACTTGCCCCCGCCCCCGTTTTTGGAAAATGTGCTCTAATCGCTAAACTTACATACTAAAGACACCCCGCGCTCCTCCGTCCGAATATTGTTGCCCCCCCCTGGAAATGGTTGTATGAGCGCCCATATCTGCACAGTCCTCGATCTCGACGATTTTTTATTTTACAAATAATTTTTTTCAAATCCCATGAAAAGTACCCTCAAGTTACAGGAAATCCTAAAAATATGGCGCGTTTAGTGGAGGCTAGCGTTATTTGTCTGAAAATATATGACCATATGTAGTTATTATAGATTATATTAAACATACATATTTTTTTTTGGTGGAAACATCTTATAAAATCTATATTATAATTAATTTAGGAAGTGACACTCCCTAAAGTTTTACAGTCAATATCTAGCACGTCCCACTTACCCAACTGTTTCATTTTTAAATTTTTTTGCATTTAAAAGTTTTTAAATATGCATTGGTATTTGTATTGAAATGATTCATGAGGGAACGAACTTGTTACATTAGCTGAGAACTTTTTAAGTGGGACATCCAAATTAAGGAAATACAGTCTCTTGAAAACCCTATAATCAAAAATTATACTCTAGTTCTAAATTAGTTACTAATATAGGGCGGCCCTTGTATCCATTGCATATTAAGACTTATCGAGTTAAACCGACTATCATCAAAATAAGTCATTTCAGATCTCATGATTTCCCATCTACAACCGTTTTTTCTTTATATCTATTTAACAAAATCAGAATATATTTGGTTATAAATCAAAAAATAAAAATTTTTGGTATAAAAAAAAAAAAAGATTTTATGTAGAATCAAAAAGTAATTTTATGTAGATTAAAAAGTAATTTTATGTAGAATAAAAAAGTAATACTATATATATAGTAGGTCTTAGCCACTTGTTTTTTATATACGAGTCAGGGGATGTCAAAATATAATGTCCACCCTTGTCTATGAAGATTGGCCATACTTTTTGAAACGTAATTCATGAAAAAATGCATAAATATATTCATAACATTATAGTTTTATTGCTGTTGAACCGCTCTAACACCAGTACCATTTTTGTAACTACTCAAATAATAACTCCGTTACAAAAAATAATAAAAATAAAATTTAAAAATTCTATAACTGACCACGAGCCTCAGATATATATACAAATTAAAATCGCTAGCCTGTCCTACCTACATTTCGTTTTTCTATACAAATAATTTTGTAAATAAATTAGCTAACACCATCACCAACAAAAATTATTGATGGTATTTTGCTAGGATGTTTTACTAATAAATTGAACCCCAACATTATCTACAATTAAAATTAAACACGTCTCCATTAGAGCACAGAAAATATAGTAGTAGGAGTAAACCTTGTATAAATTATAACAGTTCGAATACAAAGAGACATTTTAGTCTCTTTTTTATATTCTTATGGGCCATGTTACAGAACACCGAGCTCCTAATCTATTGATTAAAACAAATATATGTACAATTATTTAAAAATTATAGCTGGTTGATTTTTTTTGCATTTTGGTTTTAATTTTTTTTTTGAGTTTATTATTTCTAAATGATACGCTGCCTCCACGTTTTTGTTTTCTTTGATAACCTAAGGATGTGCTGGGTCGTACGCTCTAGACATATCTAATGTTGACTTAAAATCTCTAATAAGTCTATTCGCTAAAGAGAATTAAAGTAATTTACATTAATTGCGAAAAAGCTCGTTTTCAACTCCAATGTGAAGTAACTGGTATTTAAAAGTATT
Organism: Kuschelorhynchus macadamiae; assembly: GCA_030620095.1. Classification (NCBI taxonomy): domain Eukaryota; kingdom Metazoa; phylum Arthropoda; class Insecta; order Coleoptera; family Curculionidae; genus Kuschelorhynchus; species Kuschelorhynchus macadamiae. The sequence goes on along the minus strand of JAUTXW010000881.1, from coordinate 694,942 downwards.
CAATATATGCCTTTCAAAGAATCAAGCTTTTGAATATGGCAAAGCGTACAACCTCATCTGAAAAGTAGACAAACCCAATATGAAATCAAGAGTATGTATATAAAAATAAGTTTGAGATGCAAAACGGTCTTTATATTTACAAAATAAATCGATGGGAGTTTGAGAACCGGGAGGTTTGAGATCTGGACGCTTCTCGCTATACTGGTTGATATTTTTCTACTATAAGTTTGTAAAAATATTTAATATACATTGTTAAAACTTTAATTTTCAATGAATAGGCTGTCCATGGTATAAAAATAATGACACATCTGAAAAAGCATACTGACAGTGAACTGAAAGTGAAATTTTTAATATATATTCTTAAGGAGCAACAAATTGGTATCCTTTATGACTTATATACGATGAGTTTTGAGAAAAAATCTGTTGGAGCTTTCTTTAGAAAAAATGTTTTCAATCAAACTGGCTCTTGAATCATAATTAATATACAAATACAATCCCTTATATTCGAAAAACCATTTCAGTTCGTTGGACGTTTATTTAAGCGCGAAAGTGTAAGATAATATAACTGTCAAAATATTTTATGGCCACAATTTATCAAAAATACAAAAAAAATGTGAAGAGGCAGTATCATGAGTAAAGCTGCCAAAAAGTGGGAGATCTAAAATGAACGAAGGTTAATTGAAATTGGCAATTCAGACGTCAGTTTATGTCTGTGGATGGTGTTTCACAAGTTTACATCGGACATACTCATGGCGACCTTTTAATACATTAGGTAATGTTTAATTCGACGTTTAATAATAGCCCCTCACCCAAATGAAATCATTATCTGGCCTTCTCTAGTTTCATGTCATTATGCAAAATAAACGACAGGCTAGTTAACTGTCAATAAAAATCAACTTTGTCCATCAATTTTGCCCCAAAAGATACACAACTCGCAAAACTTGTTCCATGCTAGCCTTTCAAATTTTTGGGCTGTATAAATAAGAAAAGTTTACTGTAAGCTGGAAAGCGGAAAACCAAAAACTAATGGCGCGATTTAGAATTACATCGCTCAGTAAGGAATAATATAGACCATTATATGTAGTTCAAAAGTATAGTTTTACTATTTGTACAAATAATTAATTATAGTTAATAATTTGCCCATTAATTTGAAGGGTAGATTAATAATAATAAATAATAAACTTTCATAGATTTTTTAATGAATGGTAGTGAAATTAGCCCTAACCAATTTGATTTCTCTTCCTTGCCGGAAAAATTGTAAGATGGTTTTAATTTAGAATATATTTCATCTTAATACTAAGGTTAACTTTGCGAAATAAACTTTTTATATTAAAATGTAAAAGTTTTCAAATGCGCATGGTAAAAATTGTAAGGTCAAATATTAATGTACAGGCTGATCACACATAACGTCCACCCTTTAAGTTATTTTCAATAGTACAAATTTTTTTTAAAAATATGGTTTTTTTTACACTTTCTGCACAGGTATTGGAAATTATGTAAGCTTAATAGCATACAGGGTAGATCGAAATATTAATAATATTACGTTGACCACTAGGAAGTAGAACGTTTTCTGTCTTCTTCTAACAGAGAGTCTCTTACCGCAGAGTTTTTGCCAAATTTCCCGGGGTCGTTGAAGACAAAAAATGTATCAAACTTGGTATATTTATAATCAACAGGAAGATACCCATTTGATGGACATATAATATACAGGGTGTTCCATTTGAAATGTACCTAACAACTTTTCAATTTTCTCTGTATACCATTAAGTATATGTAGTTTACCAACATTTGCGCAAAAAGAATACAAATAAAAAATTAAAGAAGCACATGTTGCTTAACTTTTTGTAGTGACAAAAATAAATTAATTAAAGGGTTGGAAATTGCGTGACTTTCCATTAGAAAAAAAGTAATTTTCGTTTCAAATAAAATTTGGTCAAATTGCAGGTCAGTTTATTAAAATGTTAGTGATCGGTAATATACACAATCTTACGAATTTGGAGAAGGATTAAGCAAGATACGAAAAATATCTCGTAAATGTCGCTTCGAATTATTCGCTAATTCTGTGTTAAATAATTCGGCCATAGTGAAACTGGGTGAAGAAATTACCCTATCACTCTAGAATTATATAAAGTGGGGTACTTTGGACACTTCACCATTTAAATTCATCAAACCCTGCGTCGGTACTTTAAGAAGTAATTTTACTGGGATGCCTATTTGTAAAGTTCTTGAAAATAAGGTCAGCGAGAAATTTCTAAGATTAACACTAGTTGCCTGGAAACAGCTTTCTTAACATACATTATTATTGATTTGAATTAAATGTTTATTAATTGTTTTTCATGTAGAATATGTACATGTGTAACTAATTTTGTGTCATAAATGAAAAATAAATATACAGACAAATTCCATACCTTGATGCTGAAAATGTTATTTTAAGAATTTTATTTTTGTTTGTTCTGTATATTTTACTTTCCCATATTTTAATTTTTTTTAATTCAATTAGTTTTTTAGTTCTGTAAAATACCTTTACATCTATAAAGTTTACTTAACAATATGTTATTTTTTCTTTTAATTTTAGATTAATTTAAGGAGATCTTGGTTAATAGATAGTACATATAAAGCATGATTTAATATGACTATAATTATAATATAGTAATTATATAATCTTGAACCAAATATGCTGTGATCATTAATAGGCCAGAATTTAAAAAAATTATAGAACAACCTCCCCACCAAACATCAAATCTCACTCTTTCTATTGATACTGAGAACTTTATATCCACTATCAAAAATGAAAGAAAACAGTTCTAAATTTTTAACATTAAAATATGTGTAACATTTGCTCAATCTGTCAGCCTCAGACTAACTCCACTGAAATTGATTTTATAAGACAACGAGGCCGTCCAAAAAACCTCGAACCTCAACAACTTTCCTCAACTCTCCGCCGATCTTATTATTAATAATTAACCACCTACCTACCGCTATTTACACCTAATTTACAAATTTGTACACTATTATTGCCTTTCGGGCTTTTTCCGTTTGGTCAATGCGACTGACTGGCTGCCGTTCTGCTGGCCGGTGCCGCGATGACTGTAGGTCTGATGATGTCCGTTGCCGCCACCTCCCCCACCACCGCGCTGATGATGGCTGGTGTGTTCGTACTTCCGGTTGTTGCGCCACACCTTGTTCCGGTTGGGAACGTGGTGATGTCGCCCAGTATAGCTCACGTTCGGCGAGTGATCGCGCGAAGGTCGGTCGGAACCCTGCAAAAAATGCATAATAATTACAAATTGTAATTCCTAACTAATATTGTTCACACTGACACGGCTTATTTACCGAAGGGTAAGCCACTACGAAAACAGAAGGATTGTCTTCATAACTCTTACGAACCTACTGCAATTTTATGTAAGATTAGATCAAGAGTTGCTTGTGCAGTATTTTGTGATTTGACTAAGGCAACTTAATCAATGTTACTTCTGACCAAACTTGAAAGATGCGAATTCCGGGAACAATTCGGAAAAGGTTTAGTTCCTATTTGTCAGGTTGTAGTCAGAGTATCACAAGGATTAGCTTTAGAGGACCCATCTAGTTTTAATTTATGTTAGTGATGTTTTTAAGGCTATAAATAAATGGTAATTTACTTCCTTTCTTATGATCCTACTATTTTTGGGGCCACAATAATGTTGAGGTCCTGAATCAGTTTGCCAATATATATTTAAAGGATATTAAAAATTGGTGTGGCCTCTAATTTGTTATCCTTTATGTCTAGAATACTTAAAAAGATATTAGGCTGTTATTAGAACCGTTAATTTTGGGTTAATGAGTCACATCTCAGATATAGGATACACGTTTGGTGATCACTATTTGTTTCAATAGGTATGTATAATTCAGAAAAGTGCATTACATTCTCTATTTGGTCTAGAAAACTTTTAAAATTAGCTAAATCAATATACTGCAATAATAGATTTGATAAATCACATAACAAACAAAGGAAGGCTTGGAAAATTGTTAATAATCTGAGGAAAAGAATAGTAAAGCAGGTATTATGTCTGATTTGAAGCTAAATCAAATTAATCAATTCTATAGTGAAATAGCTGAACATTTGTATAATAAGAATAACACAGTCATTGAGCCTAGCATTTTCTTAAACACACTGCTTCACATAATTCGTTTTTCTTTGTCCCCACATCATTAAATGAAATAAAATTAAAAAAAAATGTTGAAATGAGATCGGTTTCTATAGCGTTAATTTAAAAATGAAAAACTAAACTAATCCACATTTGAGAGCAAGACTATGTTTTGAGAATGAAGACGAACGTAACTAATAGCAGTTCTGAATCAGTATCAGCATTCAGAATTTACTGCGTCACTCACCTCCGAACTGACCCCGCTCTCTTCTGCGCTGCTCGTGCTGCCCGTACTTGACGATCGTGACGGCTTGGTCACAACTGCTCCGCCGCCTCCCACGATCCCACTGACTGGCGGCGCGCCACCACCTTGAGGTCCTCCCTGGGCAGTGCGCGCAGTGTCTTCGATACGCCGCCGGTGCTGTACGACCTTGTCGCTGACGCGCACGATACGTCCCAGGATGCTCTGCCGCGTGCAGTCGTTATGCATCGACAGTGGGTGAACAACGTTTGTTAATATCGTGAAGGCGTATTCGAAGGCCTTTTTGACCTGAAAAAGTAAAAGTTTAGTTTGATTTGCGATGTGTTAAAATATGCCAGAGGAGATTATACCGAAAACAGTAGAGTCGCTATGTTGGGCGTCTCCCAGTGTGGTTATCTACATTGTCCCCTTACCCCCCCGAATTCGCTTATAATTTCTTTACAAAAATATGATGTGTTCAAATTCAGAAAGTAGAAATGTTGCGCCGTTCACGACTTCTTCAATAACTTCTTTATTATGTATGTTTAGAAGATTTCTTTTTGGGGGACGTCAAAACATTTATTTTCTTTTTACATAACACTTTTTACCATTACGTGTATTATAAAATAAATCAAAACGGATTACTAATTATAAATGCAAGGAACAATCTTTTAAAAGTTCAACAAAACCCATCAACATGTATTTCGTATCACTGAATCATTCTTGTGGGAACATTTTAAAAACGCCCCTCTAGCCTCATAATATACTGTTTAATAAAACTAATAATATTTAGTTAATTCATTATCAGTCCTGAGTATTAAATTATGAAAAATTAAATTAATCTAAAAAAAATTTAATATACATATTGTGACAAGTTGTATTGGAATTAATCTCCGACGTTTCCCCTGCGATAATGTCAATAAAGCGACAAAAGAACTTTCAGTAAAATTTACAGGTTTTATTTTTGGGTTGCGTCCTCTTTAACCCTGGCGAATTATTTACTATGAGATCACTGGCCATTTTTAATCTTTTATATTCATTTTTCGGTGAATATTTTGCCAAATAACTTCTAAATGGTTCAAAATATCCAAATAATCTAAGACATTAAAAAGTTATAGAAAAGAATGAGGAATTTAATTTTGTCGTAAAAATAGCCAGTGACGTAATAGTAAAAACTTTCGGAAGGTTAAAGGGGTGGCAACTGGCAACCCGAGAAAAGACAGATTTCTCTAAAACTTATTTAGCCGCTTTTGTGATATACTGGCAACCCTTGTATCAAATTTGATTTTAAAATATCTAGAAATGTATGTAATGTATGAAAAAACTGAAACATATTAACATTTTAACACTGGATATTTTCGATTATATAATTTTTTTTATGTTTATAAGATAAATCATCAACCTGAGTTTTGAAAATACATTAATTTACAACCTTTTTATTTATTTTTTTTTTAAACAAGTATAAATTAATTACTAAAATGTTCTGTCTTCATGTATCTACGCTGGAAATACATACATACATAATACATAAATGTATACATTTTACAATGAGAGACAAAAACCACAGTGTGGTTTCGACTTTAAGTTGATTTGAAAATTAAGAGCTTTTCAAAATAAAATATAGAATAAAAATTATGATTCTTGTTTTTCAAAATTACCTGACTATGCTTATTTGTTTGTCTTATGATGGCTCGCACATTTTTAGCACTCTATATATGTATATATATATATATATATATATATATATATATATATATATATATATATATATATATATATATATATATATATATATATATATATATATATATATATATATATATTATTTTTAGAGAACGGCATATGTATTATTCAACATTTCTTTTATAGAAGTCGAATTTAAATTCTGTAAGAGACTGCTTCAATCCAAATCAAATTAAAGGAACAGAATAGTTTGGGGGATTTACATTTAAATTCTTGGGTGGATTTTGTATAAATTACACGGTTTCATTCGTTCTTGATTAATTTTTTTTTATATCAGGATGAGTATTATTTAGTTTCGGAATGGTACATATAAAGTAGAAATATCTTTATTAAAATAATTTTCCCTTTTTAGATACATTTTTCCGTTGGCTTGCATAAATAAAATGTTCGCAAGCGCAAAATTGAAAGTTAAAAAATATATGCACACATATCAATTTTAAAAATTTGTCTGCACTGACAGTTTTGTAGGTTTTAAAATACATATCTGGCATTATCTTGTTATTGCATAAATGTGTGCGTTTTTTAGTCCATTAATAATACATGTTTTCATTAAAAATACAGCAATTATTATAAGTGTTTACACCTGAATCAAACTAAAATTGAGAGAAAACATGAGAGGCGATATTTTATTCCAAGTGGTTCATTGTCAATTAAATTTTTTTATAAATATTTATTTCCCTTACAAGCGTTTTCAACGATGTTTCGTTGTGCAGAAGTTACGAACTTAATTAAAGTCTAAAAATACTATGAGGCTCGTCACGAAATAGAAAGGCTGGCTTAACCAGGAACTTCTCTTATTATATATCCTTTCCTCTGTTGAAAAAGTGAGGAAAGTGAAGCAGGACAAATTTTGTTCTGTAATTACATAGTTACTTAGTAATATGTACAAATACAAATTGTGTTATCCTTTCACTTTCTTTGATACAATAATAAATTCAATACAAAAGAAAGTCCGGTTAAAGGCCTAACAGTTCTGTTTTAACCAATTATTCAATATGAAGCATCGAAAGAATCTTTAAAAGTTATAGGATAGGCAAATGCAATTTTTTTTTCCAATTTCCAACCGTTTTTTCAAAATGCCAAGATACATAAACAGATAGAATGCTTAACATATTATTTAGAATTCTAAAACACAAAAATATATAGGATGTTTTGTTTAAAAATATATAAATTTGGGTCGAAATTTTTATTTAGGCAAGGTTAGATCAATCCCCAATCTCGGGATCTAGGAGAAAAAACCTGTCGAGATTAATCCCGATTTTTTTAAAGGCCGTTACAATACATATATTGCCAGCGTTTGAAGCATTGATAATTGCATTTATTGTGCCATTGTATCTATTGCTTTGAACAAATCTAAAAAGCATGTTGCAAGAATTATCCAAAATTTAAACACTACTTAGCACTTATCTGCAAGAGACACATTAACAACGAGAATGTAGAACCGTTTATTCTAAAATTCTCTGCTATCTCACAAATATGGAGTCTATAAACGCAACATGACTGTTTTAAAATGTCCACTATTTACCTTATTATATTATTTTTAATCAGGCTATACAACGAACATGAATCAACTAATCAATATGAAACAGAAGGTTATTGACGAAGATGATATTCTCCTTGGAGACGTTATGGAAGCGGCAAATGGACCTTTAACCGTGAAATTGCAAAAGGCATTACAAAACAGTTCGGACCATCGACTAATACAAAAGCAGACGAAAAAAAAAGTAAACCTCAGTAGGCCAACATCATTAGGCAAGAAATTGATCTATTGGCAAATGGTGTCAGTCGACGCCGCAATCTTCAAAAAGCCTTTGAATTTTTAATAATTATTTAGTCCACAAGCACGGCTAAAAGGTGTTTTTGTCCCGCAGGGTTTTTATGTAACAAAATACTTTCGATGTTTAAATTTGTTAAGAAATAAAAATAAAAGTTATTAAATACCATTTTGGTTTTTTTCGATGTCCAATTCCGGGATTATGTAAGCAATCTCGAACATCCCGGGATTAGCAAAATCCTTCGGGCATACCCCAAAACAATTTTTTGTTTTACTTTTACAATACAAATCGGGATAAAGGGTGGATAAACTACAAGGAAGCACCATGTATAGAGCTAAATGTTTTATCACTTTACTTACAAACAGAAGGGCACAAAATGAGGAAAATGGAATTTACTGATATTTGCTCGATAAAGAGGTATCATTATGAATAAAAAAATTTTTAAACACCTTATTAAGTTGCTCTGCCATATTGCATTTTAACCAAATATTCCACAATAGATTTTCGTACATTTTAAATAGTTTTTAGACTTGCCGCGGAACGACCCACAGAATTAGAGTTTTTCTCGATTTCATTAATTATAATTTCAATAAAGTGCTACTTTCTCTATATTCTAGATGTAAACTTTCCCAATTATATTTTTCAAATTTAATTTTGATCTGGTCACCTGATTTTGATCACAATTTAAAATGTGCTTATTAACCTCGGAGTGTGGATGAACTCCATACAAATCTTTAGAAAGCAGAGACATTTTCAATCATTGAGATATATCGTGAGTCTTTTTCTCTCGACAGCGGGATTTAAAATCAGGCTTATTAAATGGCACAGATAAAAATTCCTAAGGTGAATTCATAAACTTAATAAAAAACACATTTTCAAAGATCAGTTAATCAAACTTTCATTAACTAGTCAAACCGGTTATACAAAGAATCACGGTACAAATAAGAAATAAAAAGTGCTATCTGTACAAATTTTTAAAGATATTCGCAAAAAACATTGTCAAAAACCAAAATGATCAGAAAAATTGAAGTTCGTGTCATTAAAAATCCTGAAAATCATAATGGAAACCAATATTTTTATAATAACCCCTTTTTCATTACGATTTATAATAACTGAAACAATCTGATGAAAAATAGATTCCCCCATATGTACCTCAAGCTGTGCCAAAATTACTTTTTTAGTTAACTACACTTCAAACATCAAATTTCAAGGCAATATATTAAAGCATTTCAAATTTATGGCGGAAACTCTTAGGTAAAAAAATATTCAAAATGAAGGCATTTCATCGTTTTTAATTTTATTTCAATATGCCTGCCATGGGACCACGCAGGGACTATTCTGAATACTTCCTGAAAATTACACCTAAATTGGTCAAAAAATCCCGGAGTAATCGGTGTACTTACATAAAAAAATATATAGGGTCAAATTTAAAAATAGATTTAGAAGACAATTACACCTCTTGAAAGTGTCTAAGGGTTTTACAAAATATTTAAATTTTATTATAAATATCGATTTTTTTAAAGACTGAATGACACCAAAAATAATCAACGTAATCAATTGAACAATAAACTACAAATTTAGGAGCCTTCAAACCATTTGTAATAAAATCGCCTGGCATTCATGATAGTTTTGTTAAATGAGATTCGAAATATATTTTCTCATTAGGAATATTTTTATTTTAAAGAGCACCCAAAAAATGTCATAGACTTTGAAATATTATCAATTAGGAATAGATCCCCGTTTACCGCATTTAAATAAAAGCCTCGTAACCGGCGTTCCAGGTTTTTTTCCTACCATGTTTCGACTAATAAGGTGAAATATTATTTACATATGTTTTGTAAAACCTTACTTAACATATTTAATATCACATTGAAGAAGTCCTACATTAAATTATAAATTGCCAGAACTGTAAATGCTTTAAACAAAGCCATAAAACAATTTCAGTTTTGATTTTGGTACCCAAGCGTATGAAATATTTTATAAAATAAAAATATAAAAAGTCCGGAGTTCACGTCAAAATAATTTTCAAAACTCTAAAGACAAATTTTGCTGTTTTGAAATTCTTTTCTATTTGCTTCAAACCACAATTTCCTTTTATCACAATCCCTAGGAACATTTTCTCTGGCAAATTTGCCCATGTAATTTTGGATATTCTACAAAACTTAATTCTCCTGTTTAAAGTGTATCTAAAGTCAATTGAGACAACCTAAAAACTAAATATCCGTCAACAGTCGGCGATTTCATTGTGAAGCATGGGCCGCGTGATAGAAATTTAAACTTATTTTTGTAAAACAGATTAATTATTATACTTTCTTTTTATTATTTATTTGCATTTAACAATTTTTTTCAATTAGTTTTTTTATTTGATCTGGTCAGGGGATGGGGGCGAAATAGCTAGGCTAAATGGAAAAAAATGTATTCTCCGTAAATAAATCGCTTAAAACGTATTTTTATGGATTTATGGGTATAGAGAGTATTCCAACGGTAACCTACTTGATGATATATTTACTTTGCAATTACACAGAGAGGAAAGGAAGGGGATAAAAATTGAAAGTTTCGTTAAAGATCGAGCAGGTAATATGTCATTTTGAAGGGTATCGGGTATATATATATATATATATATATATATATATATATATATATATATATATATATATATTTTAAAACTTTTATTTGGCCGCTATTTTGTTCCGCCATCTTGAATTAGAACCACAGTTTTAGTAGCTTATCTTTATACCACAATTAGTTATTGCACACAATTTGAAATCAGACCATTAAGTAGTGTTTTCAGGCTGGATTTTTAAATATTTTATTAAGCCGCCATTTTGTTGCGCCATCTTGTATTCGTACAAGATATTTACCGGTTGATTTCTACATAATACTTGATTTTTGTACAAAATTTGAAATAAGTTGGATCACTGGTTTTTTATCATTTTTTTTTAACATTTTACTATGCCTCCATTTTGTTTTGCCATATTGGATTTTCACCAAAATATTACCAGGTCATCCTCATATGACTCTTAATTTTGGACTAAAATTTGAGGTTGATCTGATGAGTAGTTTTTATGCTATACCGCGAACTGATATACAGACAGACAAATCGGCGGAATTGATAAAACGTATTTTTTTGACATCTAGGAGCGCTAAAACCTAAAAATATGTAAAACCTGAGGAATTGGTTTTTCACGATTACAAATATTTTATTTGGCTGTCATTTTGTTCCGCCATCTTGAATTCGAACCACAGTTTTACTAGTTCATCTTTATACCACGATTAGTTATGGCACACAATTTGAAATCAGTCCGTTAAGTCGTTTTTCAGGCTGAATTTTTAAATATTTTATTAACCCGCCAATTCGTTCCGCCATCTTGGATTCGTACCAAAACTTTACCAGTTGATTTCTACATAATACTACTTGATTTTTGTACAAAATTTGAGATAACCTGGATAAGTGTTTTTTTAGTAATAATTCACCAGGCCGCCATTTGTTTTTGACTAAAATCTCAAGTCAATCTGATAAGTACTTTCTAAGCAAAGTCGCGAACTGTCAGACAGACAAACAAACCGACAGATGGACTGACGGAACTGATAAATCTAAAACCTGAGAAATTAATTTTATTCACGATTACAAATATTTTAGTTGGCTACCATTTTGTTCCGCCATTTTGAATTAGTTCCACAATTTTAGTAGTTCTTCTCTATACCACAATTAATTATGGCACACAATTTGAAAATGAAATTAAGTATTTTTTTCATGCTGAATTTTTAAATATTTTATTAAGCCGCCATTTTGTTCCGCCACCTAGAATTCATACCAAAATTTTATCAGTTGTTTTCTATATAATACTTGGTTTTTGTGCAAAATTTTAGGCAAATTGGGTAAGTAGTTTTTTAGTAATATTTTTTTTACGATTACAATACTTTCCTTTTACAAGGTAAGTAAAAACATTGAATAGAATAAAAAGAAATTTTTATTCTACGGCATTGACAATGATCCGAGATCTCTGAACAAGTGCAGGCGACGCAAATATTTTAAAATATATCTTCTTTGTGCATTTTTTGTTAAATCAACGTCTACAAAATCAAAGTACTTAACTCTAATACTCCGCCCACAAATTTTATAGAGTCCACGTTGACTGTGTCGCGAAGGTCTGCTGTTTGTACGGGGACCGACCTGTCAACTGAATAAAAATAAATTTATTTGATATAAGTGGTGTAGTAAATTGAGCGTACCTCAAATTTTCCGCTGTCTCAATTGACTTTAGATACACTATACCTCCTTTTTCCTCGATTTATAGATAGACGTAGAAATTAATTTATAAGAAACACATAGATAATTTTAAATTCACGTTAACTGTGGACATTGCGACATAATTTCAGATTTCGACTTTTAACGTCATAAGCACTATGTTGCTGGATTCTGTGATGCGAAGATTTTTATTAAAATATGGAATATTAAAAAATTGGCTTATTACAGAAAATAAATTTCACGTTTGTGTGCCTTTATAATCTACTCTCGTAGAAAAAAAAATATTGAAGCTGTCAGATACTTACCAGTAAAATGCCATAACTGCTGCGCCCGATATCATTGGATGGCAGTAAAGGGTCCTCTATACATAGCATACTGGGTCTGTGACCGTCAACCATATCCTTCTGCATTTCCTCCTGCAATACATTTAAAGCTTACAAAATTTACAAACCAAAATCAAGCAATATCATTAAAACGAAATGGTAAAATGTAAAGCATCAAATAAATCTCTGAAAATTTGAAATTATTTATTTAAGATATTAGAGCAAACTAAAAATTAAAATGACAGTCTAAAATTGTGAGTTGTTTGTAAACTCATTGAAATTCGCCTACTAATTTAGACAACATACCTTTCCAAGCATGAGTTAAATTCCGCTCTAGTGGTTTCAAATGTACAAGGTGTTCGGTTATATTTTGAACGGGGTCTATACGTTTTATTTCTCAACATATCAAAAAATTTTACACACAAAAGCTTTAGGATTTAGTTTGAAAAAAACATATGAACATCGGAAATTCGGAAAATGAGCATCAGCTTTGTTATTTTAAATGGAACACACTGTGCTCACTGTAACCATTATCCCATAAAGCGGCTCATATTTTAAAACAAGTTGATAAGTGAGTGACAGAACGGCCATTTTGAAGTAAAAACAATTGAAACCAAAGCTTTCTATTATTTCTACTATACTTAAGCCAGAGCGGATAATTTTTCCACGTTTTCAAAATTATGGGATAATGGTTACAGTGAGCATAGACAAACCACATATTTTTGGAATCAGGAGGAAAAGCTCTTCTCAATAAACTAAAAATATACAGGGTGTTCCATTTAAAATAACAAAGCTGATGCTTATTTTCCCAATTTCCGACGTTCATGTTTTTTTTGGTAACAAATTCTGACGGTTCAGACTAAATCCTAAAACTTGTGTGTAAAATTTTTTGATATCTTGAGAAATAAAGGGTATAGACCCCGTTCAAAATATAACCGAACACCCCTCACATCAGTATATTTTAAATTGAAAATGAACGATTAAACTACTCATTAAATGGACAAAGAAGCTACCTCGAAAGAAGAAAAAAAAACGTCACATCAGTTGAAATTTGATCAATGAAACGTTTTTTAATTTTAAACTAACTAGATACAAACCTTGTTTATGTATTTTCCACCATCGCGGATCCTAATTCCAGTGTTAATGAAATTGAACTTCCTGCCATACAGTTCAAAGAATTCGATGAGCAGAACCCCCAAGTTGGCGTTAATCTGTCTTACTCCCTCCTGTCGCGGATGTAACTAATGAAAATAAATAAATTCTTAAACTTTTAGATTTTTTTTAAGAGAAAATTTAAGAGCCATCAAATTATAAAAAGAAATACAAAGCATGTTATTTAAAAAAAAATTTGTTTGAATTTTTACTCTTTGTGTTAGGCAATAAGTACAGCGTGACCATTTTAACTTGTCTACATTTTAATAGCTGTAAGACCAATGTGTTTTTATTCTCTTTCTCTCTTCACCACATTTCTCTTATGATAAAGTTCTTCATTTTATTGTTTATTTTTAAAGGCAAAAGTATCAAACCCAGTATATTTTCAATCCGAAAAACAAACCTATCTACTGAAAGTAAAATTTACAGGGTGTACACCTTTGACAATTAACCACGTTTTATATATTTTTAAATGCTATGAAAAATACATCTATATAAACTGTTTTTTGGATCACTTTGATATCTTTTAAAATAAGAAGGTCTTATAAAAGGTATAGCAGATCTTACGGTTACCCGGTATATGAATATATATATTACGTAGGTGTTTAAATATTTGATGTAAAAAAAATTAAAATCCTTTATCTATTATGTGGTTTAATTTGTTACATTTTTATTTAAAAAATGCGAATAAATTCTGCTTTAAACTTTGTGCTTTTTGCTATTAAACTCAATGAACCTAACTATGTATTGTAGATAATATAGTCTTGAGTATTTTTAAATTATTAGACATAACACATTCTACACACATAATAATACTACTGTATTCCCTTAGGTTATCCTACCATTTTTTATATTAAGATAACGGCAATGTGTATTAAAACGGTGTTTATTAAGAATAAGAATGTTAATAATCTCAGGTATTTTTTCACTTTAAACAAAAATTCCTGGACAGGTACGTATTTAAAATTTTAAGGAATGTTAATCAAAAACAAATTTTTATATGTATCCCAACTGAATTTATATACAAATATCTTCGCTCCCTGTAAATGATTATTTTTAAATGGGAATTCCCCTATAACAGGCAATGTGTTAGAAAAAGAGAACATTCTAACTAAATGTGGAGTCAATCAGAATATACTGGGTCTTATGACCAGCTTTTTTTTTCAATTTCCGAGATAATTGTGTATTTATTATTAGCAAGAAGAAATCCATATAACGCAACAATAGAGGGGACTTCCCTCGTTATAATTATTTCTTTTTATTACGAATAGTGAAGTGTGGCCCAGTTTAGTTTAGTACAGTCATTTAGTAACACCTGTATACTGTATTTTCAAACATGTTTATTGGGCGCCATTTAATTAAATGCCTACCAATACTTTACCAGTTTATTTCTACCTATGTCACACTTAATTTTTTGGCATAATTTAAAATGAATTCAATAAGTAGTTTTTACATTGACAAACACCGACATTTTGTTAAGTTGTTAAACTGAATTTTCTACAAAATTTACAGTAAATTGAAGATTTTGTACGTTGATTTTTAAAAAAATGTATTTGGCCGCCATTTTGTTTCGCCATCTTAAATTCTTACCACAACTTTACCAGTTTATCTCTATACCACGCTTAATGCTTGCACAAAATTTGAGATTAATCTAATAAGTAGTTTTTTTATACTGATTTTTAAAAAAAAATTTTATTACGCCGCCATTTTGTTTTGCTACCTTGGATTCATACAAAATGTTATCAGTTAATTCCTATGTAACACTTGATTTTTATGCAAAATTTGAGGTAAATTGGATTAGTTTCTTTTAGTAATAATATTTAGGTATAAAAAATATAATAATTTTAAATGTTTTCAATGTTTACCTAGAGGTACTTTAAATAAAATTTTGAAATCTTGAGCATCACTAACCTTTGTTAAGTTTTGTCTAAAATGGGCTTCATATTGACAAAAAGCAAGTATTTACGGAACAGCGATTACAAAAATGGCTTCTTATTATACAAGATCGATAAGAAAATACCGTTCTGAAAACCGTTCAATAATTAAATAACATCCAAAGAACATTAAAGACTCCTGCGTGGATTACCATGAAGATTCAACAGCATAGTTTTTAAAAAATAGTTCAAGAATTGTCTTTGAGCAACCTTTCCTTAGAATAGTGTGTTAGTAATGTACAATGCGAGCTATCACAGTCAATAAATACAAAAGGCCCCCGGCTCAAATGATACGAAATTCGAGATTCAAAACTACATGGCGGCGAATGATTATATTTTTAAGAATGTTATAAAAAAAGTGATCTTTTAAAAGTATTAAAGGCATGTATAAACAAGTATCTGTTTGTGAATCACTGGTAGAGGAATGGGACATACACCCTACCCTACTATTGTATTTTTAATCGCATAGAGCAAATATAGAACAATTAAAGTCAAAGATTACTTCTCCGATTTTAAGTTGTAGTGTTGTAGAATTAATAAAAAAAAAATGGGTTAGTAGGAAAAATTCAATCCATCATGTAACTGCTGTAGAAATTTCCTGTTATTCTGGATCATATAAACAAACCGATTATACAGGGTGATCCATTAAGAATGGTCTCAGGCCATAACTCGATAACTGTTGATCACACAATTATGGGAAAAAAATGTATGGGTAAATCGGCCAAGGGAATTAACTGGAAATTATTTTCAAATTCGAAAAATGGCCGCTAGGGGGCGCAACAGCTACTCAAAAATGGAAATGTCGATTCTCTTGAATTTTCCTAATTAAGGTATGTCGAAAATATAAGCACTTTATCTTTTTTTTCTCTATTTTCAATAATAATGTGGTGGGGGAAGGCCAAACTTTTTAATTTCAAAGGTTTATATCTCTGTTTTGGGTGAATCGATTACATTGAACTTGATGTGAGAAAAGCTTTTTTTGCTCTTCACGTAGAGCTACTAACTGTACCGTAATGATTCTATTAGTTGGCACTAGATGGCGTTTTTTCGTAATTCTTCAAATAATGATTTTCTCAAAAAAAAATCTAATGGTAAGATATGAATTTTTTGTCATAAAATCCAGGTCCGTATTTAAATTAAAAAAGTTGTTGATGGCCGCCCGAATCCGAAACGTCGGATTGAAAAACTAACCTCGCCAATTTGTAGAGGAGAGAAAGTAACTATAATGAACCATAAAATTTATTTTTTGGGTTGTTGTTACGTCCCCTAGCGGCCATTTTGAGAACTTGAAAATAATTTCCAGCGATCTCTCTTGGCCAATTTACCCATAAATATTTTTCCCCATAATTGTGTGAGGAACGGTCACCAAGACCATTCTTAATGGAAAACCCTGTATAATATAGAAAGACATAAAAATAAATATATACAGTGTGGCCCAAACTGGATATACTTGAATGGGTATCTTGGAAACTATAAGAGATATAATAGCAAAAAATTAACTCGTCTGTTAATTTAACTGTCGTTTTTTGACAATAAAAATAAAATATTTTTATGTCAAAAAAGTGTTATGAAGGAAAAAATGTTCTTTTTAATTATGCGAAAAAACGAAATGGCCACTACTACTAGTACTACTACAAAAAAATAATTACCTGAAAAGGGAACCGAACTACCTAAAGGACCCTAACATTTGTCATACGTTGCACTTTTTTTTTATTGTATTTCGTTGAAAGATTAAATATTCCCAATTTTACTGAAACATTATTTAGGTTTCAATAAATATATCTCATATCAAATTAACAATGAGCAACTATATGCGAATATTTAGTTAAAAACCTGTTTTGACAGATTTAATGTAGATGCAATAAACATTCTTCAGACTATAAACTAACTATAAAATAACTCATAAAACTACACCTGGAAACAGAAGCAAGTAGTTTTATATTTTCATACAATATGCTTACTTATTTATAGAATTTATAGTGTCCAGTGACTTTACTATAGCGATTTTTATATTGTTTTTGAATTTCTACGGTTAAGGCAACAATAAGTAATCTAGCGAATTATATAATCCTATGGAATTACTTAACATATCAAAACTTACTTGTAGAAAGCTTATACACATTAGTATGAGGCTATAGCTACTAATACCGCCCGTAAACACCTCGTTGAGATCCCTTTCAAGGAGAAACTGCTTCAGCACATATACCAACTTAGGAAGCACTGGAAACTGTTCCATGTAAGTCTTTATTAGCTCTGCACTCTTTACACCATTCGACATGTTGAAAGATATGTCTACCTGCAAAGCAATTAGAAAGAACCAATTTAGTAATTAATAAAAAACCAAGCACTAATAATGAAAAACGATTTCGGTAAAACTTCCTGAATTCTCAGTGTGATAAACTATGGCCCCGTTATCGTATTTTAGCAAATAAAAAACGTCGAAGCAGTTTTCGGACTATGGAGGAAAAGAGGACAATTTTTGTGTACCGAAATATTAAAAATAAGAATGGGTTGCTTTACTTTTAACACACTGTATAAAATATTAACTTCTGATAATAAAATTCGATCTGTAAAGTGTTTGGACAACATTATTATACATATTCTAGACTAATATACAGAGTTGATTTTTGGCGGGTTTATTTTTGGTCTGATGTCACATTTTTGTGGATGTTTTGCTTTGCTTTCCTCTTACTTAAATATTGAAACAAAACAATGACCGTAAATGTCCACAATGTGTTAAGCACACAGTGATATAGTTATGAAGAATGTTTGGTTTGTAAGAGTCACTAGAATGTATTTAAAAAATTCTTAGTTAATAAGCCATAACAAAAACAGAATTTAATATAATGTCACCTACTGCCGGAGAAGATTGTTCTCATAAAAAAAAAGTTATAACAGTAGTCCGCAAAACATCGGTTATGGACAAAAGTCAAATTTTATATATAACTAATTAGGTATAACGGAGCATGTTTTCGTGCAAAAAGTAGTTTTTAATAACAATAATGAGTTTTTAAATTTAAACAGTGGCGAAGACATCGTCATAAACCTCATTTAATTTTTGAAAATGTTCCACACCACCGATTAATTAAAGACATCTCTATCTCCATTGGATTGACCTTTCAATTTGTGATAAGAAATTATTCTTTGTTATTTTTTATAAAATATCGTTTGCATTCCAAACTTTTAAATTATTAATATTTCAAAAGTGTTAGTATTTGACAAACATTCAAATAATCCTTCATATTATAAATTGATTGAACATTTGAGGAATGAGATTCTTCTGTTTAAATTTAAAAAATATTAATTACATGAAAACATGCCTCTATGATCAATTAAAAATTTTATTTTTATATTTTAATATATTTTGAAGAAATCAAAAATACATATACATAAAAAATTAACACCCCATGTATCTCCAAAACCAATAATACCTATAACTAATTATATTTATTTTATTTATTCTCAACATTCCCAACCAGCTGCACAAGCTCATTAGAGGGAACTAACAAGAATAATATTACAAGATAGAAACGATTAAGAATATTGAATAAAAATTAAAGACGAAAAAAATAATATTAATCCACTCAACATTATTTTTTCATCAAATTATATTAATTAATTATATAAAATTACCTACCAATATTTTAAATCCAATCTACACTGCTGGAACTTGGAAGTGCACCAAGGAAATTTTTACTGGAAATTTCAATAAGGATGACGATATTGAATTACGGGTCTCGGCCTTTGTTTGACCAATTCCTAGAGTATTGCAGCCCGTTAAAGATAACCTCAGGACTCAATCGCAACCGTCTTATACAGGGTGTTATATCTTTTTTTGAAAAGTTTTTTCGACCATAACTCTTACTGCATGTGGAAGATTTCTTCTTCTCTTTATACAACCAAAATAAAAACAATTTCCAGCGGTTTTGATATTTCTTCTTCCTTTCCGATATACAGGGTTTTTTAGAAAAAAATGGTTTGCTGAACAAGGCCCACTTATGGGAATCAGATTAAATATGGTCTATCAGCTAATGAACCGGGTTAGCACCCTTAAGTATTCCACCATGAATATTGTATACAGGGTGCACCAAACTCCACCGATTCTAAACTTTGACAATGTTGAATTTCTGCTCCGCAAGGTAGGTAGTATTCCAGACCTTTGTTACGCAGTTATTATTGGGACATATTCTCAGTTAATTCGAAATGATGGGCAACAGTTTAAGTAAGTGTGTATAAATAAAAATAACATGTGAAACTGTATTTTATTGGGAAAAAGAGAATTATATCAGCGATTTTTAATTTTTTATTAAAAAAACCTGTTTTAAATTAAAGGCAATATCTGAAAGAACTAGAGCAAATTTCAAATAGGTCAGGTGATTATTTTAAAAATCAATTTTTCGCAAAAACCCCGTATATCGGAAACGAAGAAAAAATTTCAAAATTGCTAGAAATTGTTTTTTTGTACCTAGCTCTAGATTATTTTGGTTGCATAAAAAGAAAATGAAATTTTCCATAGTAAGAATTCTGGTCCAACAAACTTTTAAAAAATGACAGGTGGCCGGTTGTAGAAAGTTCAATTAAAGTTTAGAATATTTAACGGAATGTCAAATTTGACAGCGAGTTCGTAGATTTCTATAAGCAGCTTGTCAAATCCGAAAGCTCGATTAAATATTCTAAACAGCAATTACGTTTTGTACAACCGGCTGTAAGTCTTATATAACCCCCGTATAAGACGGTTGCTATGGTGTCCTGAGGCTGCTCATACCGTGTTTGCATGGTTTAAATATTGATCACACAAAATCCGGAAACGGCAACTCAAAATCTTCATCCGTAATGAAAATTTTGAATTTCCAGTAAAAATTTTCTTGGTTCCGAAGTTTAGTTTAGTTGCTCCTAGATTCGAAACATTTATTACTGTGTACTTAACACATAACAATATTGTCGACATTTACGGTCAATATTTTGGGTTTAGTAACGAAATGAGAAGAAAGTAAATCAATAAATCCACAAAAATGTGTGACTCAAGGTCAAATATAAGCCTGCAAAAAATCAATGCTCTGTATATGAACGTATGCATAATTTTATCTAGACACTATATAGATCGATTTTCAACGTTAAAACTTAATATTTTATGCGGTGTGTTTACAGTAAAGCAATCAATTCATATTTGTGATATTTCTAGATCTCCAAAATCGCCTCTTTGTTCCGCCACAGCTCGAAAATTGTCTGACCGTCCCTCCATTTTTTTCTTCGGAAAAATAAATTGAGGGGGCCAGAATCCACCACATAATAAAAATTCAGGAAGTTTGACCGAAAATGTATTTCAATGTAATTGGTGCCTGGTCCTGTTAAGCCAGGGCCCTACTAGGCCAATAAGTATGAGTTTTTTGCGTGTATTTACCTTAATTTCAGTCTTTTTGTCTACTAGTTTAACAATGGGGACGGAAGCCTTGTCCAGCACCTTTATACTGTCCTCCTGCGCCACACCTCTTTCCAAAAACTCTTGTTCCAAGGTGCGAAGAGGAAGATTTGTCCATTTGCCTACGCAAAACAATTAAATCCTTAAAAACTAAATGTCAATTTGTATTATAGTGAATAGACTTAGGCGTTGTTTGATTGAAATCGACTTTGTCTAGGCGAAAACTTGAGTGAAAGGTAACTTTATCACTTTGTGTGTGGTTGGAGGAAGCAATTTAATTTTCGAGTAGTGTATTAAAAATCCACATTGCACAGTTTTAGCGCACGTGAAGGGGAGATTTTTTTTAAAGGATACATATTCTAAACGAATGTTTTATATAACTTTATCTGTGTGGCACTTTTATATCGAAAAAGAGCATTCAATACATGTGTTTTTTATTTATAGAAGTTCGTAAGAGAAATGTTAACCAGAGAACTCCCTAATCCTAATTTATGATTTTGAAACGAAACTCATCTATATTTTAGCATTTACCGCAGTGTAGGAAACTAATAAATATATATATATATATATATATATATATATATATATATATATATATATAACATCTCTACCCCTACCTATGACTACAAGATCGATGTCGCTCGTCGGTAAGTACAGTCCAGTGCGGTACGATCCGAACACCTCCACTTGAGCCTCGGGCCATTTGGACAATATAATATCTTCGATGCGGGACACAACCTCAGCCCTCACCTTGTGCTCCGCCTCTGTAGGGCTCATGTAGTGATAGAAATGTTCGATTTCCTCGTGGAGCCTGAAAGACAGAGGAAAGAAGGTTTTATAAAACTTCTGAAAGTTATAAATACAAATGAAGATATTGAAAAAATATGTCAACAAAACTGGACAATTCGCCTTTTCTCAGAACTTCTTTATACAGAATTATGCTCTAGATAACACAGTTCGTATATACATTTAATTTATTTTAATGTTATTATGAAACAACTATACTAATTAATAAAATGTGCTATCTGTGTGTAGTTGAATTCTGTCCGAGGAAAGTTGTGGCTAAAGGCAAATTTTCGCGCTTTTTTGTTTGTTTTTAATTGATTTTTATATTACTATTGTTATTATTTATTCTTCAAACTTTAATTACAAAGTCTATAAAAAATAAATTATGTGATTTATTATATTCCTCCATAAAAAGGTTTTAGTCAAGGAAACGGAATTTTTATGGAATATTCAAACATTTTATACAGTCGCTAATTTGTTTTGCCTTACAGGATTCGCATTAAACTTTTACCAATTTATACTTGTTTTCACACTTGATTTTTGTGCAAAATTTCAAGTCATATGGATAAGTAGTTTTTTTGGTACTGATTTTTTTTTGCAAATTGAAAGTCTTTCGGATAAAAATCACAAAGAACTGCCAAAATCTTGGAGAGCTTCTTTTTCTCAATTGCAATATTTTCCTCCTACGTGGGTAAAATTCCTATTTTATTTTAGTAAATTAAATTCCAAAAATAGTATTATAAATTGAATGAAATTGAGCTTATTCTCTTAGATAAACAAAAAAAAATAAATCTTGAAATGCGACAGTAAAAATCGAATTTTTTTAATTAAAAACTATCCTAAAATCGTTTGATATCGCATTAGGTAAATTTAAAAGATATATAAAATATAAGTCTAATTAAATATTTTTATCGGTGGTTATAGAACAAGTTTGTAAAATTTGTAAAATGCTTAAGCCGTTAATAAACATTTATTTATTTATATATGATTAAATAAGATTCTGTTCGAAAAACGAAGTTTAGGTTATTTTGTGTTTTCAGGTTTAAAGACACTAACCTCCTAAGGAAAAATAGTTTCCTCAACCATTAAGGGGACTGAGTAGGTATGAATACGGTCATTAAAAAAAATTAACACTTTTTGAGTGATTGGTATAAATTTAACTACGCCAGAATTCATTCTAAAAAAAGTTTCATTACATTTTAAATGACCTAAAATATTACTTTTTAAATTCCTATTATTTTTGAGGCATTAGAAGTATCGATCCGAAAACTTCGGATGATTTATATTATTGGTAATAAGATCACATTACCTTATTATATTTTTCAAACCATAAGAAGTTTGCACCACACAAAGCAAAATATAACATATCAACAAAAAAAAACTTTTCAAAAGCATCTAAAGTTTACAAAAATATTTCTGTACAACTCAAATGTTGACGAATCTGAATACTGCAGTTTTTAATAAATAAAATAAAAAATACCTTTCAGGAAAAAAATATTTCTAAGTGATGACATTTGGCATGGGAAGAACGATTATTGCGTTATATGCAACATTTTTTATAAAACGTGTATGCCATGCAAAAGAAAATAAATCTCTGTTGTTCAGTCGTCTGGATTTTTTTCAACTTCGACTCTTAATTTTGTTGTGCTGGATTCATGTATTCTGTATTATTTATCATGTTGAATAAAAAATTACAAATATTAAACTTTTTCTTTGTTATTAGCCGAGTCAACATATCGGAAATTTTCGTAAAACAGCAACTGCTTTTCCCTACGAATTTTTGTATAAATATGTTGAAGGGATCATAAAGAAAGGAAATCCTGAGTTTTGCATTGCACGAAGACCGAAACCCATTTTGTTTACTTTTATAGAAAAATCGCGTTTTTGACCTTTTTTTTAATTTACAGAAAAAATATTCCCACAATCTCGTAATTATGTACAGGGTGGTCCAGATAATTCTTTAAGATCTCGGTTATTCTTGATATTAGAAAAAAAAACGTTTCAAAAAAGTTATTTGATTCGATCTGCGTTTTCATATGCTTATATTTTAATGTACATCGGGTGTTTCAAAAAAAGAAAGGCAATACTACATTTTTTAATGTTTTTGATTTTTATATTAAATTCTGCATATTTTTGTTTAATATACCATGTATCAAAAATTAAGGGTTTTCGAAATATGGAAGGTTTTAGAATTAGGAGATTTTTCTGATATAGTTACCTATTTAGATACCTGTTACTACTTGGAGATAATGCTCTATTCGATTACTGAAAGTTTCAAAATTATTTACTTCAAGAATAATAACGCCACAAGAACGCGAGAATGGTATAGGAAAAATATTCAGAATGATCAGAGAATATCATCTAGATCATGGGTCTCCAAACTACGGCCCGCGGGTCAAATCCGGCCCGCCCGTACCATGAATCCGGCCCGTGACAGCTTAAGACTAGTGTCATCAATCCGGCCCGCGACAGCCAATGTCTTATTGTTGTTACTGTTGCTGTGATAAGTTGAAAAAGAAAACAGAATGATAATTATTAGGTTTTATTTACTTGTAAGGTAAAACTTAACGACAGAAATGATGGTGCAGAAAACTTAACTTAAGTATCTGAGTTTAAGCATATTCATAACTAACAAATAATTGAAATGAATTCGACTAATCACCAGTAAAACAAAAAACACTATTGAGATTTATTAACTGTGATTTTCCACCGACAATAGTTTGTAGTTTTGAATCAGTTTTACTTGTACCAATTATTAAGAGATTTAAGATGCTCATCGGTTAATTTAGATCTGTAAACATTCTTTGTGTACTTCATCTTGGAAATCGTTTTCTCACACAAATAAGTAGCACCAAAAACAGAAAACAACCCACGAGCAAATTTACGCAAATTATCAAATTGTACCATTGGAACACTCTTGTTAAATTCCAACAAAGATGCATTTTGATATTTGTTCTTCATCATATCACTGCACTGTAAATCAATAATTTCCTGGGTTCCAATGTCAGATCAAAGGAAAAGCTTAATTTCGTTCGCAATGGCATGAAAGTCTGAGAAACGAGTATAAAATCTATCTTTAAGCACTCAAAGTGTCGATTGCAAAATCGACGGAAAATTCAGTCTCTGTAGTGTGGGTGAATATTTCACTTGTTTTAAAATGTGTAAAACATTTTTTACGTAATTGCGATTAAAATAGTATTATTTTCTGCCTGAAGGATTTGATATTGCTGTATAAATCAGGGAGAAGCTGATTTTCTCCTTGCAATCTCAAATTCAGTTCGTTCATATGATTTTATCAAATCGACATAGAACGCTAACTTCCATAGCCATTCACTATTTTCTTTCACAAAAGGGCGATGCTTCTCATTCAAAAACATTTCGATCTCTGCTCGAAGTTCAAAAATCAAAAAAGGACTTTTCCGCAACTAAGCCAACGTACGGCAGTATGATATGTTAAGTTATTTTCTCCGATCTCTTCAATAAACTCGCGGAATTGTCGGTGATTCAGCCCAGTGGATCTGATGAAGTTAACAACTGATATGACTGGTTTTAGAACTTCAGACATATCCAAACATTTTCCGCACCAGGACTGTCGGTGAATGATACAATGTAAGACTAATGGTTTTGAACCATCATCATTTTCTACAGCCTTTGACACAAGTGCAACCACTCCTTTATTTTTACCACACGTATTTTTGCCTCCATCAGTTGTAATAGATTTCAAGTTTTTCCATCGAATTAATGGCATTTTCAACTCTCTTAAAAATATCTGCCCAAGTTGTCGTGCCGTGAATACTATCAATATCAAAAAGTTCTTCATACACTTTATAGCTTTTATCTACTCCTCGAATAAAAATCAACATCTGACACATCCGTTGACTCATCCAAGGCTAGAGAAAACCACTCAAGATGTCCATTTTTGTCAGACAGTTGAGATGATATATTTTCTGCGATGTCTTGCACCCTCCGAGCCACGGTGTTTGCCGACAAACTGACACTTTTAAATACATTTACCTTTTCGGGGCATATTTCTTCAGCTACTGCAATCAAGCATTATTTTTTCATTTTTCCATCGGTGAATGGTTTTCCACGTTTTGCGATTTCAAGAGCCACACGAAAGCTAGCACGAGTTGCAGACTCTTGTTCCGTATTCGCTTTGGAAAACAAAGATTGCTGAGATCTCAGTTCAAGGCTTCATCTTTTTCCGTCCGCAAACTTCCTGTATATTTGGAGTAATTTTGAAGATGTTTCGATTCACAGTGTTATTTGTATGTTCTTTGGTTTCATTGCAAATGAAACAGAGCTCCTTATTACTGGACTCAATCACAAAATACTGAAAGTTCCATTTTTATTTGAACGTTCTGCATTCACTGTCTATTTTTCGCTTCTTTTCCATACTAATAAATCACACCTAAAACAATAAGTTAAATCAAAATACTGTTATGCAGGGGTGTCCTTTATTTCACAATAGACAGTTTCGCTTCCTTGGCCTTTCCTACGCAGACTGACTCGCGGTTGCGCCGCTAGCCTTTCTATATGCAATTACTGCCATCTCGAAATATTTAATTGCAACTAATGCCTTGAAATACTATGACTAGGCTAGAAATATAGTTAAGGGCAAAAAAATTAAAACTGCTTAAGCCCTTGGAACATACTGAAGTAATCATTATGGCCCCAAAGCTTCAAAGTTGGAGACCCCTGATCTAGACCAACAATAATTCATACTAAGAATTTACTGTAAGAAATAACGTCTCTAAGAAATAAAAAAAGGACAAAACAAAGTACCGAAGAAAGGAATCTTAATATACATATTACTTTATTTTCAAGAAAATTCAAGAAAATCTATGATATATTGTGTCAGAGATATAAGGTATGGACCAAAAGAGAGTTAGTTATAGGGCAGTTCAGAGAACTTTGAAACAAAACGGATACCACAATTTTAAAATTAGGCCAGGTCAAAATAACACAGGCACCATCCCATAATACTGTGGCAGTAAGAGACTTTCTTCAAAATAATTATCAAGGGTGAATGGGGAGATATGGAACAATCAGCTGGCCCATGAAAAGCCCAGATCTAACGCCGATGGATACCTTCCTTTGAGTACGAATCAATTATAAATGCACTGGAGAGCCGAAAAAGAATTTATGAGGTTAATGGGGTATATGCAAGCATTTCATTTAGGCCAGATATTATAGGTTTTATTTATTTTCTTGTTTATGGTTGATTATAGGTCTGAATCAGTACCATGTTATTTCCAAATTTAGTAAACTGAATTTAAAAACTACATAAAATATTTTATCTCAATTCGTAAATATTTTGTAGAATATTAGCAAAAAATAAAAATGAGTCAAGCAGTAAATCTGACTTCAAACATGACATTCGAAAAATATGTAAAAATCCTAGTATTTCGTAATTCTAAAACTTTCCATATTTTGAAAACTGTTAATTTTTGATACATGACATATTATGCAAATTTAATATAAAATTCAAAAAACATTTAAAAATTTGGCATTAATTGGTATTTTTTTATTTTTTTCAATGCAGGTTTTTTATTCTTTTTAAAATGGTATTCAAAAGTAATTTTTTAATTAAGAAATTCTAATAAATTTCTTAATTTTAAAAAATTACAAATTTTGAGAAAATTTGGTTTTTGATTTAAATATTTATTTTTATAATCACATGTAGAGAATGTGATTATACTCAAAAAGAAACCTAAATAGTTACAAAAGCTTACTTTTAAACAAAAAAATACTTAATATTTTATTTTTAAATAAATTACATTTTATTTTTCTTTTAAATAATATTTTTCAATAAAAATGATTAGTAATACTAATTTAAATATGAAATAAAATTGATTTTATTTAAATTCAAATTATTTCGAAAACGGTTTTAATTATTTTTTTTTTAAATAAAAATAAGCTTTTGTAACTGTTTGACTTTCCTTTCGAGTATAACTTCTTTCTTGTCTAAATTTCATTATAAAAAATACCTAAAAGAAAATTTTGTCAAAATCTTTCTTTAATTTAAATAGAATTTCTTAATTAAAAGCTATTTTTTTTTATCATTTTAACGAGAATATAAAACCTACATTTAAAAAAATATATATATTCAATTTGGACAGTTTGCACATGCCTTGAACTGCATTTTTTAACTGTTCTATTATCTAGATACAAAGACCTAATTTGGTATCCTCTAGAAGTATATTTTCACAAGTTTTCATAAAGATTCACCTGTGAAATTATAAAGAAAATTCAAAAATGTTTTATGTCTTGTAGTTTTTGTCATTTTAAAAGTTATGTATTGACAACTAAAGAGACCAGACCAGATCCAACTTGACAGTTATATGTTTAAGATGACACAATTACAAAACGACAGTGACATAAGCAAAACATAACTGGTGAACTAACAGTTTTAGTTGCCATGGCAATTAGATCTGATCCAACTTTTAAACTTTTTTAGTGAATACGGGGGTAAATGTTTTACTTACTTGAATACATGCTTAGCCCAGTGTGCAATTTAAAATTTAATTTCTTCACTATGTAAAAGGTATCATTTTTAACTAATTCTTCTAAAGGTTATGTCACATTTTTTACGTAATACAGTTAGTTTTCTTTTAGTTTTAAGCATTCGCATAAATGAGCATTAAAATATCACTAAAAAGATAATTGATAAAAATCGAGACAAAAATATATTATTGCACGCACATTAGTTAATCATCTTCAAACTCGTTTTTCTTGAAAAAGTATTCTTTATTATGGCAATTTTCATACACAACCGTGACACATTAAATATGGCGGGAAGGCACCGCACGAATCAATATTTTGTTACGGTCCTGTAATTTCTGGAGAAAATGCTAGAATTGCGACGTTGCCGCTCTTCGATTATATTTATCTAAACTCGGAATTATGTTTACCCCGGCCGATTTTTCGCACACTAATTGGTTTTGAGGTATCGAAATCTGTGAAGTTAATTTTGTTAGTTAATCAAACATTTAATATAATTTGGTAATAGTATTATGTAAATAATACATAATATAAGTAATTAAATATCTTAAGCATAATTATTATAGTAACAAAAACTATTTGATATCGGTACAAAATATCGCCAAAAGCTACAAAATTTGCCCAATAATTTCTATAAAACTTTTAGATATGTTTAAATTCCCTAATGCCATTAACAATTTAGTAAATATTTTAAATTATTACGAGTTTTCGTCAACAATACTTAAACTACAAATAATAGAGATATGGTTCCAACAGAAAACGTAATTCATCAAAATCTTATAAATATTATCCTTTTATTTATTTCAATTGTTAATCATTGTTGATATCTTTCTGTTTTAGCCACTCGTTTCCTTCTTTGAGTTAAGGAAATTTTAACTTGTGACAAACGTTTTAGATAAAAATATAAGAAAATACATTTACCTTTTTGTATTAATTTTCATTTTATAAAAAAGCGCATAAGATGACAAGGGTTATGTTAAATACCTATTTCACAATTATTACTTTAAAAAGTCTCACAACGTAACAAATTAGCCAAATATATTTAAAACAATGGTTTTTTAACAGAAGTAAAAAAAAGTTCTGTTTTTGAACTGCTTTGAACAGGGTTCTTCACCCCACACAAAGCAATACCCCATGATGGTTTTAATACAAAAAAAACTTTAATATAAAATGTGCGCAAAACACGGGTAAATATGACAATTTTTTGCATTTAGCAAGATGTTTATTACTTTTTATGGAATTTAGACCTCGAAAACGTGGAATACAACTCAAATGAAACTCAAATTTGTTAAAAAGTAGATTAAACTGTCCTTAAAAAAAAGACACTAATAATAATAGACATTACTTGACGTATAAGACAATAATGTCTTTAAAAGAGTATTAACACTAAAGTAAAGCAGCTAATATAAAATAAATAGTTGGATTAGTAGTCATTTTTAGCAGTTTAATTTTTAGCCATTCTACATAAATAAATGAACTAAAATTATATTACTTTGAATATGTTATTTATTTAGAAATATCCATTCATTAAAATTAATAAATAGAAAATAAAGTGACAAAATGCATAATTAAAAGAAAAATTAAGGGTGTTGCACAGAAAAGAATTAATTAAAATCTAAAAAAAAAAAGAAAATTTACTTCACAATGACAAAGGAAAAAACAAACGGCATCTTCTGGCTCAGTACTAATATAAAATTACACAATATTCTTGTTTAACATAAACAGAGCAGGTGTCCAAAAGAGCCATAATCCTAGTATATATAAACTCACTTCCCAATTTCTTAGTATGTAAAAAAACAATTAAATAACAAAATATGAGTATTTTTCATTTAAAACATTTCACGTTTTCTGGGTCCAGTTTTTTTTTCGGCAAGTGTTGTGCTAAGATTAACTATTTTATAAAGGCTTACCTAAGGCATCTTTTAAACAAAACAAGTTCCTCACAAATAAAACTATCACGTATAAAATTACGAAAATTACATTCGTATCCCATGGTCAAAACTTAACCAAAAAATGTTCATATACTTATTTACAAAATGGATTACTTAAAAAACTAAAAAAATAAATACCATATCGAAAATATCCGCATACTATACACATCAAAACTATCAACTAAGTAAACGTGTTATTTTTACAATTCCAAATTCTTTTACAAAAAAAAAAATCCATAAAAAACTCGAAGTGCAGACGCCGGTAAATGTTGGCAACTACGCGGGCAACTAGTAGGAGAACTTTTTTACGACGATGCCGGATTGTCAAAATTGTCTATGATTACGGGACGCTTGCGGGTATCAATTACAATAACAAATTGTTATCAAAAATCACCCATACTTAATTATTTTACATATTTTATATCATCGCCTTTTCGATTCTCGACTTATAGCCAAACCGCTACGAAAACATTTCCAGGCTGTGACCAAGCGGTTGCCGTGCGTAACTGCAAAGCAAACTACATGAATTACAGAATATTAATCGTATTTTATACTTTGTACGTCGGTGTGACGTAATACTCACCAGAAGGGTCTTATCTACACGTATTTCGTTCTTAGTTCATCTAGAATACCAACAAAAATTTTTAGTTTTTTAGATTTATGAAATATAATTTGTGGAAAAATCGGTAACTAGTAATATACCAACCAATAAATCTAGGATCGCCAACAACTAAATAAGAAATAAAATGTATGGACATATTGAAACACATATTCAATTTTGAAATGAAGTTATTTAAATGAAATAGGTTCTAATTTCTATACTATATACAGAATGTTTATTTTTTAACCCATTACAAAGTGCAAAATATTAAACTCAAACCTACTTTGTCGTTAGTGGAAAAATATTCAATTTCTTGTGACAAGATATCTTCAAATATGCTGATTTAAAAAGAATACTTACAAATCTTATACCAAATTATTTATTAGGATCATTGTGTCATTTTTAATCTATTTGAATCAAAAAGGTAAAAACAAAAGAATTTTGATCTGTATGGCAGCGATTTTCTCCAGAACTATTGAACATTTTTCAATGGGGGTTTCCAGAGTGGTTTAAGTACAAAACAAAGCAAACATAAGACAAAAAAAAACGACTTCCAAAAAAAGTAAAAGGATAATTTTTAAAACTTTTTTTAATATTCCCTGATGGTGTTCCAACAAAAAAGTTCATAAAAAGCTATTTTATTTTTAAATCATTGAAACAATTATTAAAGTATCAATTATAACAAACTCTTTTTTATAAAAATGCATAAAAAAAACAAGTACCTGTATCACCCTTATTCATTAAAGATTTTTTAGAGCTATTATATATTTAGGAAGTCATATGGAATAGAACAAATATTTTTTCAAAATGTCCCAATTAATTACAGCAAATCTAAACAGAGACAAACAACTCATAACCTGGTGGGTTACATTTACACAATTCAAACACTTTAAAACTACTAAATAATAAGCAGCACTTTTTTAAATAAAATTATTTTACAATTTTACATCATGTATTTTTTTTAAACATCAAGTGCTATTCTTTCAAGTTTTATTTTAAATCGTTTTTAAAAATATATTAACTCTTACTGATGGAATTATTTGAATGGTGAGCTTTGATAGAAATCAAAAATTAAAATAAATATACTAGAGAAAAAATTGAAAACGGACAAAAACAATAAAAGTACATTGATTAGTTTAAAGTACTGGATACCTTGATAATACACAATATGGAACATGGAGCTGTATAGCCAATAATTGCTTAGTCAGTTATCCTTGTCCTTATAGAATGCTTTTGATAGAGATATTTTTTAAACATGTTTATAAAACTTACTGTATAATTTTAGACAAGAGAAACGACTCCTCATACAGAGTGTTAAAAGACCCTTAGATAGTTTTTGCTCCTTATTATATAGTTATTGTGTTCTTGATGTTTTCTGAATTGTTTTACTTGTGGGTGTACCTAGAAGGTGATGGGAGCTTACTATTATTTTGTCTTTAGATAGTTGTATCTGTAAACTTGATGGTGGTTCCTGGTAGGATTACGTCATTCTCATTCATATGTATCACCAATTTTGTGTTTGATTTTGTGATCTTGAAGGTGAAAAAGGGAATATGCAGTATTCTATAGACATTGATATGCGATAACATTTTTCACTTCAAGTGCTGTTGAAGGTTTAATGAAAATAGTTTCATTTAGAGGAATTGTTTAACTACGGCACTGGAGATAACAGCAACAAAATTATTCATAAGTATGTTACTAAAATAAAAAAAAATATATATAAGGACGATTTTGGCCTAATTGATGTTAAGTGTTCACATAACTGAGATACAAGTGATGACCAAAAGTGCAAATTTTCCTTGTATATTACTGTACTTACTACTTACATATTAATAATTGCAACTAAAACTGTTTATTATAATGAATAAAAACCCTGGAAAATTATTTATTTTGTAGTACCTATATATTGAAACTTATTGTAGTACCTATTTATTGTAAACTTATGGAAATCATTAACTAGAAGCTTACAAAAATTCAGTTATACCAGATCATTTGAGAGAATCTGCAACTTATCATGCAAGGAAGGTTTGGAAATATTTATTTTAAATTATTTTTTATTTCCTTCCTTTAAGTAGTCTTAAATTAAATTAAATTGATTTGATTACTTACGGTCCTTTTAAAAAGGTATAAATACAATTTCAAGGCTAAAACACTTTGCTTGTAAGGCCAATTTAAAAAAAAAGGTTTGGAAATAAGTTAATAGCTCATTTAATTTTTATTATTTTATTAGGTATTGATGCATTAAAATGAACAAAACAATTCCATTTTTCTGAGAACGTATAAGTGGGTAAACATTGAACATTTTTTTAAGAATATTGTTATATTCTGACTACACAAAACTGAAGAATATCTAAATTAGATAAATTTAATTATGTGCCTATGCTAAATATATACTAGATATTTTTTTAGTATTTAAATTTGTTAATCATTCACCAGCAGAATTATCTCTGTTTTTGTTCATTTGTGTTAAATTGTTTGATTTTGACAAAAATATCGTCTATGTGTGCATAAATACCATATACTTAATTAAGATACATTCTAGAGTTGATTTTTATGCAATTCCAAAAAATGCTTGAACTTGAATGACTCGATACTATTAAAACAACTGTTTTCATGGACAGCACATTCAATTATTATAAAAACTTTGTTTAAAGGTATGTTTACATCTACTTCAAACAAAGTTTAAAACATTCCTGCAACCACTCTTTGCCAACTTTCAGCTCCCGATACATTTCTATAAATTCACCCTGGTTTCTTTTATTTTATTTGTTTAATATCCACTTGTTCCATATTTTTATCTACTGAGAAAAATATTTATTTGTGGTTAATAAACTGCAGTTTAGGAAAGTT
The DNA here is from genome assembly GCA_030620095.1 of Kuschelorhynchus macadamiae. NCBI lineage: Eukaryota > Metazoa > Arthropoda > Insecta > Coleoptera > Curculionidae > Kuschelorhynchus > Kuschelorhynchus macadamiae. The sequence goes on along the minus strand of JAUTXW010000881.1, from coordinate 661,311 downwards.
ATCAACATGTGGCAAAAACTTCTTAAACTATTTTTTCAATTTACTATGAAATAAAAAAAATAAATGGTTCCTAAACCATAAATACAAAAAAGGTTTTAAAAACAAAATATTTTATCAAAAAAAGAATTCTGACAGTTTTGTTTTCTAGGATTAAAACGTACTATATGTGTTGCTTTAAATGGCGAAATGTTGAATATTTAAGAAAAGTTGTTTACGAAAGGCTAAAAAAATCAGATATTCCTATGTTAAACTTGGCAACATCAAGCGAAAGCCATCTTATGTCAGACGCCGATCTAAAACGAGCCTAAAATGCACATATTGGTTAAGGAACCACGTTTTTTTTTGGAAAAAACTGCATTACTTACCCTACCACACCCCTTGCATAATGGTATCTGTCCTGCCTCCATGGACAACCACCATAATCAGTCACAAATTTCCGATGTAAAGGCCTTTGGCTGGGGCGATTGTCACTTTTGGTGCGTCTCACCCGTGTAAAATTTCCGCTTTTGTCCGTTTTACCGTTCATAATTTGATGATTATTAAAGCCGTTTGTCATTCCTTCAGCATCATTATCACTGTCTCTTAAATTCATACCCTCGATTTCCTGCTGAGTTTGCCACACTCTCAGCCACAAGACTTTGGCTGGCCCTTCTTGCTCCGGCATCAACCAAGAGAAATACGAATCCATCAAAGTTAAAACTGTCGCGAATCGACGCGACTTTATCACGAATCCCCTAACATCGGGGATTAACGCTGTTTCGGAACTTAACGTTAAAGAAAAGCACGCCAAGTCACACCTTACGTTATCACACGACTTTTTGGATGTCTGTGAAAATTGACACAGACTCTCAAAAATGGCAGTGACAAGTGACAGAGAAGCAAAAGGAATTTTTCAGGAGACGACCTTTCTTAAATTTCATTGGCCTCCTATTTTTAAAAGCATTCCTATTGGTCATTTCTTTAACCATTTGAACTACCAAACTTCGACTTTAAGCCACTAGATGACCCTAAAGAGAACGCGGGTTATTTAAAATCATTTGTTCTGGAGAAGTAATATTAAATTTATGAAAATATAAAATATTCATTCTTATACCATGTGTATACATGTGTAACCCTGCCAGGATGTCTTGAAATATAGTTTTGTGAGACATGTGTTCGAAATTTCCACGGTAGTGGTTGGAATCCAAAAAATCATAACCTATTGATTATTATAAGTCTTAGGATAGTGAAAATTATTTGTTATCGTCGCTAACTTACCTACTATTAAACATAAAAACCAAGTAAATTCTAAACGATTTCAGTATAGAAAAAATGGCTTTTGTAAAGAATTTTACCCATGGAATTTGACAAATTTAAAATATACATTTGAAGGATTACCTTTTTTAAATAATTCATATACACAAAAACTTATGGATGAACTACTTTTTCAAATTATATCGAAAAAAAAAAAGGTTTCGAAAGGATGCACTGAACTTGTTTTTGGCGTAACGCTAAAAACTTTTTTTACAAAATTAATTTATGAACTACGCAAAAGATTGATTATATTATAATGCTCTATAACACAATCAATAATTATTATATTAGACATTATTAAACGAGCGGGAATGTCACCCAGTGGAGGGCAATTCAGTGTGCTAGGGATGCTAAGTTGTAACGTTGCCAAGTTTATTTTATATATGACCTATATAAATTATATAAGAAAAACTAAATGCATTTGTGGGTTGTGGATCGGTACCAGCAGGAGCGCGAAGGCACTAGGTGGATTGGTCCGGGTTAGCACCAGGTTAGGTTAGGTTATCATCGACAAGTCTAACATTCGGCATCGGCCCAGGGGGTCGATGTCAAATATTAGGCTTCCGCCAGTGCTGTTAGTGTTGACCGCGCTTGGTAGATTGGTACCAGATTAGCCCCAGGTTAAGCGCCGTAGGCATCATTATTAAAGCCCTAATATAAAAGGCGGACGACAGGAAGTGCATCACTGGCGGAAGTTTATCACTCGGCATTGGCACAGGTGGGCCCAATGCGTTACTGTTGGGACAAACATGAAAAATTAAAACTCCATACAATAATGTAAGTTTGGCAGCAATGTAAGTCTTTCTTTAAATGGTCATATTAAGCAATAGAATGCAGTAAAAATAGAGAATTTCTTTTTGGGTTTTTAATAGAAAAAGTGGTTCATCCATTTCTTTTATTTTCTTAAAACAGTTAAATGAAGGTAAACTTTCTATTTTATCTTCAAAAATTATCAAATTCCGTGGGTCTAATTGTTTACAAGACCCCAGAAAAATTCTATTAAATTTTTGTGCTTTTAGTAATTAATATTTTAAAAAGATAACATATGAGCCTTCAGCAGAGTTGCCAGTTCTTGCAGGTTCCAATGGGCTTGTTGTGCACTTATTTGTAATGACTATCAACTAGTAGTTTAAGTGAGGGATCTTTCATGACGTCATAATAGTCTAATTTAATTCGCTTAAAAGTTACGTACATTTAGTGTTGCCATTGGCCTGATAATTATCAGAATCTACCATAATTTGTAGCTTCACTTGACTATTGATAATTAGCCGTTATCAACAGAAAAATGCTACATAATTTTGAATAAATTGGGTTTTTAAATTTAATATTTCAAAATTGGCACTTATTCTATATTAACGCTACTAACGACTCTAGTTGCGATAAAATAAGAAATATAGCCCTGTTTTCTGCTTTTTTAATTTCTTCTACATTTGAGTTTAGACTATGATGGCGCCGAAGAGATGGAAAACGTAGCGCTGTTCGAAAGAAGGAATTTCTCGGAAATTTTGCCGTTGAAATTTTGCCGTTGTGATCTCAAAAAACATCCCATAGGATGTGTACCCGACGTCTGATAATCATTTGAAACCTCACATATTCAGTGCTATGTAGTTCATATAATATATACAGTTTTACTTAAACTAATATGAAATAAGTATAAAGGAAACGCTGATAAATAGTGAGGACCCATTTATATGCTGGACAATCATTTTATTGCAATATTTAATTTGTGAAACAGATTTTAACGCAAATTTGATAATATCATGGACATTTTCTGATATTGCCTATATAGGGTTTGGTATCACTGTGTACATCAGACCTAGCTAATTCCGGAAATTTTTGTTCCTCATGATAAGTCTAGTAACTCTAGTAAACTTTTTTTCATACCATTTCGTTTTATTTCTAATTCAAATATAAAAAAAAAAAATATTTTTGTTGATCATTATAGTAAAATCAAAGATTAGGAATCCTAACAATACTTAATCTTGGATAAAGTATAACCCACAAGTCAGTGAGGAAGCTACTTCTAAATTATCAACAATCAAATATTAAAGCAATGAACTTAAATTAGGTAGTATAAAATTCATTGACAATTATATTTATGAGAATACTTTTTGGGAAATCAACTAAATTTATAAAATTTAGCTAGCTTGTGATCGTTGCTGAATGCTGTCGTCCGTCTCACCGCCTCCACAGTGAATTTTCTCTTTTTAGGTAATTTTAGCATAAGAAAAGGAAAAAGATTGAGCATATCGGAATATTGTATCCTTGTATTGTATGTTGATGTGATGTGATGTCTTTAGGGAATTTTCCTTCAAAACAAACGGTTGGGAACACTGCGCCTCAGGTCTCATTGATGTATCACATCTGACATCTCTCATTCGCCTTATTATTTTTGTTTTTTACAATTTGTTTTGAAAAATTATCTGAAAAAGAAATAATGTTTGACCAAAGGAATAACTACGATTGGGACGCACAGAATAGACAAATTGTTGCAGAAGGCACTCAGGTTCTAGAACGAACTGGTGACAGTATAGCTAGGTCCCATCAAATTGCTATTGAAACAGAAAATATAGGCACGGAAGTGATTTCGGAGTTGGGAGAACAAAGGGAGACATTACTGAGAACTAGAGGCAGGCTAGAAGATGCCAACAGTCAACTTGATACTGCAAAAGCAGTCCTTACCAAAATGGGGCGCAACGTGTTGTATAATAAGTTGATACTTATATTAATTATAATTTTGGAAGCCCTAATATTAGGGGTACTTACATATATTAAATTTTTCAAAACTAAAAGCAAATAACAATATTCTGTAATTTTTAGGTTTTCAAAAAGGGCAAGCCATTAGGAATGCTTATAGATTAAAGCTTAGTTCATGAAACATTTAATTTAAGTAATAACAAGCCACCCAGGTATTTAATTTCAACACAAAAATATTTTACAAATCGCAAACAATATCCCAAAATTATTAACATTCACAGAGTGTAGTGAATTTATAATTTTCATTAAGAATTGTGATATTTCATTCATCAAGTTTAGAAAATGAAAATGTTTCAATATTTTAAAAAATTTTGAAATTAGGGAAATACTCGGTTTATAGTAAATACATGTTCATGTATGGAAGAACACTCACAGCAGATGCTACCATTTATATAATAAATGTTATAAAGTAAAATAATTGTTTGATTTTGATCATTTCCTTCATTAAATAATTTAAAATGATTATTGAGACAATTCAAAAATATTTATGATACTTACATGAACCAAGCTTTAATTTATTAGTACTTCAAATCCAAAGGGTGTATTTTAGCTTAGGTCTTAGTTTTAGGGTATATGATTGGTGTGTCTATAGTATGAGGTGTATCATCAGATTTCTGTTATCAATATGTGGTCTAGCAACCAAAAAATCTTCCTTTTTGACATGTTTTGAAGAAATCTAAGTACTGTACCTAGTTATTCATTTTTATTTTTACAGAAAATTATTAGACACAAAATAATATTGCAATTTTTTTATTTTCATGATTGACAATTATAATTGAGGTATTTATGATCATCTGCATGACAATATACAGGGTGGTTTTTTATTTTTGGCTAAAATCTGGGACTAAAAGTGTATTTATACATTTGTCTGCAAGACCTTCCTTTTTGAGATACAAGGTATTAAAAATTTAAATTTTTTTCTTCAATCTCATACATTTCTAGAGATGTTCAAATTTGGCATGCAGTATACTGTGAGTTACGTCTATGGATTGGCTATGGCAATGGGAAAAATAATGTTAATGTATTTTAATTTATTTCTAGAGAATGCAAAATATCTTAAGAGATCAAAATATTACAGAACAGAAGAATTTAAATGGGGTGTAAAAGGGTCATGACCTGGGAAAAACTGACAAACTGTAGATTTTTCTAAAATGTATTATAGCCATTGTTATATGCATTTTGTTGATGATTGGAATCAAGGTGTTTGTGTTATTCCTCCTACACTATAGATAGGACAGTCCACTAAACTTAACCCAAATCTACCTGTTTATATTATCTTTCAGATGATTATAAATACACACACATATTAGACACTTCTTAATTTTTATGCAGGTAGATATATGCCAAAAAGCTCATAGACCTCGGACTACATACTATATGGCACTTTTAGATTTAACTTGCAAAATCAGATTTGAGATTTAATGATTTGTTTATGCCTGGTTAATTCATAATCAGTTCTTCATATTTAGGTACTGTATATCTTCCAGGCATTCATGTGAATTTAGATTCAATGCTACAAATATTTTCACATTTAATACTTGGTAACTAGTAACTGAATGTTACTAAGAAATTTTAAGGAAAGAAATGTTAGTTGCAGGATGTTTGGATGGATTTTATATTTAGGCAAAAAAATGGAAATATCACTAGTTGAAAAATATCAGCCTTGCTACATGAATATGCGCTTAATTTTAGTAAAAAGTTGTATCATAAATTTGCCATTAATGGCAGTTAATGCCCATTGATATTAAATTGATGAATGATCATGTAATTTCCAACCAGACTCCCTGGAAATCTAAATATGTTTAAATGTGTGGTCCCCTAGTGTATAACCCCTTAACGTGTTCACATGAATGAATATAAATAAGTATTTGCAAATGTAAGTTAATGGATAAATATAGTGTTTAATTTGTTAAGCTACCAATATGTTAATCTCTTTATTTATAGTTTTCATTTAGAATTGCGATGTTTCATTTATCAAGTTTAGAAAGTAAATATGTTGTTTTAAACATTTATGGAATTAAGAAAAATTCGCTTGGTTGAGAGTAAATACATATTCACGTATGAAAGAACACTCACTGGAAATGCTACTTTTTATGTTTAATAACATAATAGGATTTCTAATCTACAATTCCTAAGACTTAATTGTGATAAATGTATATATTATAATAACTTAATATATTTTTCATGGTTTTTACTATATCAATAATATAACTATTGAAAAAATAACTTTTTTCATTTTGACATACCTAAAGTTACCAATTTATGACAAGTCACTGGGAGATAATAATACAATATAATATATATATATATATATATATATATATATATATATATATATATATATATATATATATATATATATATACGTTTGGTTTGATGATGATCTTAAAAACAATATTTTCAGAAAAAAAGAAGCGCATACAATATACAAAACCAGTGGTGACCTAAATGATTGCCTTGTTTAGTAAATTGCATCTATATGTAAACAGAAAGCCAAATGTTGTTATGAGGCATATATTGCAAATGTTACAAGAGCAGTTTTTTTGAATTTCAAGCAATTTTGGAAATTTTATCGTAGTAAAACAACCGATGATGAATTGCCAGCTATTATAAAGTACAATGGAGAATCTTCCTCTCTTGGTAATGTTGCAAATCTTTTTGTCAGACACTTTTCTTCATTATATAACCAGACCATTAATTCTACATGTGAGGTCAGCAACACATAGTATTTATCAGCCAAATACTTCATACAATCTCCATAATTTTCGAGAAACTTAATAAAATTGATTTGACTTGGCGTTTGGGCCCAGATGGAATTTCACCAGTATTACTGAAGGAATGTGCCTTCCGTCCCTCTATCTTATTTTCAACCACTCGCAATCGAGTGGAGTGTTTTGTCAATTATCAAAAACTTTGTTGTCTTATTATTCAAGAGAGAGGGTAGCAAGGAACAGGTGCAGAACTATAGACTAATTCCTCAAATATCCCTTATTCCTAAAATATTTGAGTCTATTGTCAAGGACTTTTAACATATTTTAAAAATATTATAAGCAACAAGGGTTTATCTCTGGTAGGTCTGTTTACCACAATCCTTCTCATCTACCAAAATTTAATCTCAGATGCCATGGAGAGAGGCTATTCTGTAGATGCTGTATACACTGTCTGTTCCAAAGCATTTAATAGAGTTGAGCACAGTCTACTAATAAGTAAATTTATTAACTATGCTATGGGTGGCAATATGATAAGATGGATCAGCTCTTATCTGACTTACAAAATGCAGGTTATAAAGATAAAAATGCATTTTTTCCAGATCCATTTCTGGTTACTTCAGGAGTTCCTCAGGTATATTGTCAACAGAGCATGAATAGACTGCAGGAGAGGAGATAAAATTTTCAAGGCTTCTATGCGCATCTCACATAAACATTTGCATTAAACCATCACAGAACTTTATATTGCCAAAAGACTGGCATGGGTGATAATAGTTTTTTTGGTATATACTTTATTTGGGCTAGTGCATTATTATTATTATTATTTAATACAATTGTATATTCTTTCTAATTTATCAGTTTTCAAATAATATTGTAGACTGAATGTGCAAGTCTCGTAATGGAAATTAACTTAGTAAAGAACAAAAATCACACTGATGATTTAAAAAAAATATCCTGTTTGTATTTGCGTTATTAATAATCTTTGGTTCTAATTAAAAAAAGGACAATGGTTGACACATGTTGAAAGTAGGAGACTGTCTCCTCAGTGGGAGATGGATGGTCACATTAGACATACCTATCGAGGATTAGAGAGATTTATTAAAAATCTATATTGAGTGATAAATAAGATTCTGTTAATATATATAGAGGATCTTTCCTCAAAATTCGCCGCCCCAATATTGGTTTATTAGTTTATAGAAAATTTTTAAAAACAAATATTGGATGTCTCAAACATGTAGCAGACCAATATACCATTTTTTTAATAGAACGCTCTGAATATTATAGGTCGTCCAAATGGGTTGTCTTCCTGATTATAAATATACTAGGTTTGATAGTATTGTCTTCAAACACTCCCCAAGAAATTTAACAAAAACCCTGCCATAAAAGGCAATGTGTTAGAAAAAAAGAGTGATGGAGAATGTTATGCATAGTCTTGTCAAGCAGAATACTTTGCTCCTTATGGCAAATGTATGTTGGTTTTGCCGCTTTTAGACATTCTATATACTTAAGTACTAATTTTCTATGAACTCTAAAACAAAGCAACTTGTATATTTAACAAATTTTTTATATCTCTTAAAAGTAAATATTGAGGGCTGACAAGCCAATTGTCTTAAGATCAAAAGTAAGAACTCCTTTTAGCACAATGTAACGGTTATCCTTTAAAATATGAATAATTGTGACTAACAATGAATAATAATGATTTTGTATGTACAGCATGGTTATTTTAACTTCTTCACATTTTACTCTGCGATTAGTAATTTTTTTGTTTTTCAAGATATTAAAAAGTGTCCATTTGCAAATACAAACTTGCATTTTGTTAAACGTGACACCTTGAAAATTTTACTTTCAGTAGATCCTAGATTCTAAATATATTAGGTTCGATAACTTTATTGTTTGAAATAATTGAGGAAAATGAAGAATAAGACCAATTTGTATCACCTAGATCCTCTTACCCTCTTCACTCTGTCCAGTGAACCCAGTATATTTAGAATAAGAAAAAAAGGGACCTATTTACTGAAAGTAAATTTTACAGGGCGTTCCATTAAACAAAATGTAATTTATATCTTTAATTTTTTTTATATATTCTTCCAGTGTTACAAAAAAATTGGTTACTAGCAATAGGATTTGTTTATTGGATTATTTTGATAGCTGAAAAAATAAGTGTTAGTAGATTAAAATATGGACAAGTTCAAATGATCAGCTATACTGGAGTAACAATATTTACACTAGATTCTATTACACATTTTAATATTGAGCTCATTCACTATTAAACATTTAACTTCGGTTGAGTGAGTTGAAGTAAGTAGGGTCAAGTGGGGTAAATGTAAACAAATTTGACAAGTTAAAAAAAAATAGATTTTACCTGTGTGTCAAAATTTTTCTATAATGAAAATCTTTGGAACAATTGATCTACTATATTGTATAGGTCTTCTATTTTATAAAAATAACCAAAAAATAATTTAAAACATGAGATTTTTGTTTTTTTTTGTCATTAGAAAAAAACTGTCACTGTTTACTTTTACCCCTGGGGTATTGGGGTAATTGTAAACAGCTAGTATAAAAACCAGCTGAACAAATGAGAAAATTTAAGGGGCAATGGTGAACATTTGAATTATTGAGTTGTAAAAAGTGTAGCCATTCGTTTTAAAATAGATGTTTACATTTACCCCAAAAAAATAAGAGGCAATATTTTATTTAGATTTTAGTATTGCTTTTTATTTAGCCACTTAAAAAACATTGCATACAAAAAAAACTTATACTTAACATTAATTTGAATTAAATCAGTAGTAAAAAAAAAAGAATAATAATGTTACAAAAAAGTATCTTCTAATACCGGAACAATTTTTTCAAAATGATAGTAAATTCTTTCACCTTTCATTTTTATGATGGGGAAAGGCAACACACCTATAATTTGGTCATGCCTAACAAAGCTAATGTCACTTGAATTAACAGCAAAATTTTGTTTGGTATCATCTATAGCTCTTAAACCCACCACTTCAATGTCACTATCTATTACATTTTCAACAGAACAAACAAATTTATAAATCATCGTGTTTCTTTTTCCACCTTTAAATTGCACAAGAACGAAACTTCCGGTTTTTAGATCTTTAAGGGAGGTCTCGTCTAAATCAATTGGGTTCTCATCAAGTTTTTCGGCTTCCAAATCCCAAGAGCTGGAGGTGTCACTTAAAAAGTCTCTGCTATTATTTTCTTCCTCGCTTGAACTATATTGTGGTACTTTTTTTGTTTTTGTCATCTTTGGTTTTTTTATTTTATTTGTTGGCAATTCTTTGGTATTGGCTTGTCTTTTTTGTTTCTCTGGTTTGGGTTTCTTTATTTTCTTCTCCTGTGCTTGTTTGAGTCTATCAAGAACTTCTTTGCTTGTCAATATTTCGCCATATGTCTGTTGTCTCAATCTGGGTATCACTTGCTTTACTATGGTTGTCACATTTTCCTTTTTCTCTGGGGACTTAAAAAACAATTTGTTAAGTGATGTATCAGGTATGTTACTACTTGTCGCTTGTATATTACTTGACATGCAAGCAGACGTACAAGTTTCAGTACTGACGTGTTTGCATGATTGGTCATTTTTTTTTAGGGTTGGAGGAGTTAATACCCTAACCTCTTGCCTAATTGGCTCCTCCTGGTGATCATCAAGAGCTTGTATATTACTTGACATGCAAATAGACGTACAAGTTTCAGTACTGACGTGTTTGCATGGTTGGTTATTTTGTTTGGGGGTTGGAGGAGTAAATACCCTAACTTTTTGCCTACTTGGCTCCTCCTGGTGATCATCAAGAGAAATGCTTTCAGGGATATCTATAAGGTTTTCTGTTTTGTGTGTTGTTTCTCCTTCTTCTATAAAAGTGTTTGGCTTCGGCACAGCTTCTAATTGAGGAATATCTTCGGAAGCATCTATAGAGCTTTCTGTTGTTTGCATAGTGACAATGCGTTCTTTGGATGGAGTGTTCTGATTTTGCAGATATTCCTCCAGTTCGCGTTGTTTAAAGGAACTTGTTGGAAATTTCGTTTCGTCGACTGGAAAAATCCCACAGCTTCTAAAGCCAGATATGATATTGGTCGGTTTTATATCACTAGTCCATACTTCAGCCAGTAGTTCAACAAAGTCCACTTTAGACAATCTTCCAGTTCCCTTGCCCATTTGTCTCTTTCCGAACGCTACGAGTTTTTTCTCCCAAAAAGTCTTGACAGGACCAAACACGCATTTATCAAGAGGCTGTAACATGTCGGTCAGATGACTTGGTAACTTGATCAAAGTGATATTATTAGACATGGCTTCTTCAACTATGCGAACGCTAATATGGCTAGCATGCCCATCATATATTAGCACCGCTGCTTGGTTTGGAATATTTTTCGATTGCCTTAAATTTTTGACATGAAGTATGAAACTCTGGGTGAACCAGGTGAAGAACTGGGGTTCTTCCATCCACCCGTTCTTCGATACTGTATATAACGTCCCAGGATAAGCTTTGTCGGACACCCAGCGGGCTTGTATACCAGCGCCCTTGAATACGATGAGAGGAGGAAGAACAGACCCATCGGCTCCAACACATGCCAACACCGTAGTCGATTCCCTACCCGATCCTCCAGAAATTCGACTTAGTGGCTTCCCTTTTTGTCCAATGGCCCTTATTCGACTTGGGTCGCTTTTAAAGCCCGACTCATCTGTATTGAAAACGAAAGATGCCTGTTCTAGAGAAGTTATTCCAAGTCGATCGAATGTGGTGCTTAAGTCTTTGTAGAATTTGTAGATCACGTCCGGCCTTCTGGCATCCTTCCGACACTTTTGCAAATGTTCAGGTTTTTTTAATGATAATAGGTTGTTATGACGTTTCAAAAACGAATAATACCAGTCTGTTCCTGGGCGGCCATCAATAAACGGGGTTGACAGGTTATTAGATTTTATATATTCCTGGATAAGGTCTAACAGTTCGTCTCTATCACATGGAAATCCAGATTGTGCGCGGGCCAATAGACAATCTACTATTTTCTTTTCTGTTTCAGAATTAAATGCTGGCTTACGACCTCGCCCTAGAGAGTCAATGGCGGTTTTCCTTCCATTAAGCCGCTGCGAAATAACGGCAATAGGTACACCGTACTGTTCCTGTGCCTGTCTATAAGACAGATTACGATTTTGTACGTCTCTAACAGCTCTTTCTAGATCCTCCTGTCCATAAGCTGGGCCGTTAGTCTTGCGGATATATTTTCTGGGCATCTGGAACAAATTTATTTATTAAAATATACGTTTACATTTACCCCAACCAAGCGTTTACATTTACCCCTTCACACTTTTATTCGGGGTAAAAGTAAACACCTCTATAATATTGTAAAAATACAACAGCTAGTTTAAAAACATAGTTCAGATTAATAATTATGGTATTTGCAACTATCTTAAACATATTTTGTAAAACTTACCGTTGAAATTGAATTTTCATTTAAATATTTCACACAGTATCACTAACACGAAAACAAAATTTTTGCAGTAGTCCAGACGAGAATAAACAACAATCAGAAGACGCGTCCGTAAGCAACTGTTCGTTTGAATACGATGGAAGGTGGGGATATTTTGTCAACCGCCATGCAGTATTAGGTTCTGGCGCGAATTTTAAAACGAATATTTATGGTGTTTACAATTACCCCTGTTTACATTTACCCCACTTGACCCTATGTATAAAGTATACTTTTTATTAACAAGACAATCCAAGTTTATTTTATTTTATGATTGTTTAAATACTCAAAGATAAATAACAAATTTTAATTTTTAAATCTACATTCTTTCTGAGATCCTTGAGGCTACATTCCTAAGTTGGCCATAAACTTTTGATGGTGGGGATCCCAATATTAGATTACATATAGCTCTTCTAGCCAATTGAATATTTTGAAAACTACCTAGTATATGTATTTTGCTATCTGCTAACACTATTCTTGTTTTAGTAGCATTTTCTATAGTGAATTTTGTTCTTCCACCTTTCCCAGCCAATCTTCCTATTGCTCTTGATTGGTGATCACCTTTCAAGGTCTTAACATCTTTTATTTCAAATGTTTCTATGAACAGATCATCTAAACGAAGCAAGGCAAGGGCATCTTCTACTTCAAAACCATAAACAAAGGCCTGAAAAATCATATTTTAGATCTGCAATGTCAAAAGCTGACATAAAAGAAATCAAGAATTGCAGCTATTAATATGTCAAGAACTTGGTAAACTAAACCAATAAGTTCCAGTTTCATCTGTTATAGGTAACAAGACAGCTTATATTAAATGTGAATGGCTTTTCTGGCTTGATAATTATGCATACATACCTTTACAAAATCAGCAGCTTTTTGTAAATTCGCAATATCCTTCGTTTCATCGCACGTTTTGATTTCAACATTCCTTGTTTTAAGATTGAATCTGACTTGGAGTTGTAAGTGTTCAACAATAGGTGTAAAAATCTTCAACCAATTTTCTTTCAGTGGTGAGTATCTGTGAGATGGAACGGCTATTTTACGCATATCATCTTTGGTTTCAGAAAAAGACTTCGTCTTCGGCCTTTTGGATCTTGGTGGCCTATGTTTGCTTCTTCCTTGAATTCCATTATGAGTATCAACTTCCATGGAGTCTCCTGCAGAGTCATTTCGTCTTTTTGAAGCAGTTTTGGGTTCAAAATTGTTTGTGTCGATATTTACATCAGTCATTTTAAACTCTCTAATATTTAAATAAAATTATAATGATCGTTAAGTTAACTAGTATGTCTTAAAATATGGTATTTTAATCATATCGTATTTACACGTGCCTGACAACTAATGTCAAAACAAAAAAAGAACGAGGTTAGATACAAAACTTAGGGTCTTTCACCTACTTTTTATTTGTATTTGGTTTCCGCCTATTTCGGGCTCTTAGATTAATGGCTGTTGTCTGTCACTTCATCAATCTTGGTAAATACTGTTAAAGGTACATCAAAACAAACGGTTATCATCAAAACTATCAAACAGTATAAATTGTATTGTATAAAATAACGCAGGAAATTATATAAAAATATATGTAACTTAATTATATTATATAATAATTATTATATAACTGTAATTTTCTCCGGTTAGCCTAATGATTTTTTTACAGAATACGCTGTATAAAATAACGTAAGAAATTAAAAATACATATAACTTCTGCATTTTTCTCCGGTTATCCTATCCGATTTTTTTACAGAATACGCCGAATATTTAGTATTAGTTACATTGCTCTGTAATAGAGATGCGCTTATTAAGTATTGTTTTTTCAACATTGTTTAATTTTTACATGTGGTAATAGGTCACACAAGTTTGAATAAGCGTGGTTCGTGCATAGTAAAACGTAATTAGCCGACGAAAGAATTAAAACTTCTTTTAAAATTGATATATTTACTTTTGCAGAAGTCTACATAACAAAAAACAATGTCTGGAAATATGTGTGCTGTGTTTAATTGTAAAAATAGTTACAAAAATCACTTGCCTTGTGTAACTTTTCATAAGTTGCCGAAATCAATTATTATGAAGAAACAGTGGGGTTTCTTGTATGGTGGTGTATTTTTGTTTTTAAATGTGTATATATATGTAATTTTTTTTATATGATCCTCAGTTATCTTTGTAGATATATAATAAGTTACACAACATTTTTAGTTTACCTAAAAATGTGACTGAAGTTTAACAACGCCGCGTTCGAAAATCGGATTCAATACTCTTTCCTATCCTGCCGACACTGACATATTGAAAATGAGGGATTTTTGCATACATACATACGTGAGTTCCATGGGTGGATGCAGTCATTAAGTTATCAAAATCCGCTATACCGTATTCTATATTGCTTGAACGCCGTTACACCGCTTTTCAATAGTATTTCTGCTACGGTTGGCAATACTATAATTTGCCAATCCAAAGAAAATGCTGTGTTGCCATTATTGACAAGAATAACGATAAGCCAATATTTTTAAACCGTTACTATGGTTACAGATGCTGTTTTTGTTTGTGTCGACTAGTTTTAGTACATTAGTGTTTTTTTGGATGTTCGCAAATTATTATTTTGTAGTATATTTTACCCCACAATGTTTAGTTCAAAGGTAATGTCATTATTTTCTACCAGTCTCTTCTTTGAAAAGTATCTATATTGATATTTTATGCGTGTTTTTTTTTATTCAACCCGTACAGTTATATATATATATATATATATATATATATATATATATATATATATATATATATATATATATATATATTTGTCAAATATCACAGGTAAAAACACTAATTACATAAAAGACTCATTTACATTTAAACATTTTCTAGATACAGTAACAATACCACCAAATTCAAAGTTAATATCACTAGATGTAATTTCTTTGTATACTAATGTACCAAATGAACTCATAGTTAGTGCTATAAAAGGCAAATGGAATATTTTAAAAAATTTTACAACTCTAACTCAGCCTGAATTCTTAGAAGCCTTACATCTTACAATATCAAATAATTATTTTTAATACAAAAACCAATTTTATCAACAACTTAATGGATGTGCTATGGGTGCTATGGGCTCACCTATTTCCTCTACAATCGCACAAATAGTTATGGAATACCTAGAAGGGGAAGTTCTCGAAAAATTGAATTTTAATATTACTTTTTTTAAGAGATATGTGGATGATTGTTTAGCATCAGTTCCAGAAAATAAAATAGAAGAACTACTTTTCGCATTCAATAATTTCCATCCAAAACTTCAGTTCACTCTTGAAGTTGAATCAGAAAAAAAAATAAATTTTCTCGACCTTACTATAATTAGACAAAAAGAAAATAATTTAAAAACTAAATGGTTTACAAAAGAAACTTGGTCTGGACGATATCTTAATTTCAATTCCCACCATCCATACAAACAAAAAAGAAGTGTTGTGATTGGACTAGTTGAACGTGCCATATCTTTAACGTCACCAGAATACCGTCCTGAAGCCCTTAATAAAGTTAAAGAGACCTTGAATGCAAATCATTTCTCAGAAAAACTGATAAAAAAAATTATCAAACAAAGGACGTACATATATTATAACAATCATAACGAAAACGTAAGACCAGATAATACGCAAAAAAATATATTGCAATGCCATACACATCTCAATTATCTGAAAAATTAAAATATATCTTAGGAAAATATAACATAATTGTGTGTCATAAAGCCCAGAACCTGATAGGCTCCCTATTTACAAAATTAAAAACTAAAATTCCCAAAAATAAAAAATCCAATCTCGTATATGAAATTCCTTGTTTAAACTGCCCTATGAAATATATTGGTATGACAACTCAACTTTTAGAAAATAGAATAAAAGGGCATAAGTATACAAAGAATGCATCCACTGCATTACACAAACATGAAAAAAGCACAAAACACGAATTTAATTTTTCTGAAACCAAAATCATTGATGAAGATAACCTGTATCAGAAATTAATTATCAAAGAAATGATTCACATAAAAAAAGAAAAAAATGAAGTAAATGACAAACAAGACATAAAAAATTTAAGTCAAATATACCACAATTTGATATTTTAGTATAGTTTTAACTTCGTCTAAGCCATTATTTTTAAAATGCAGTATATCATTGTGAATGTCTGATTCTACTTTAAGGTTTAAATTAAAAAATTGCAAAAAATTATCTTTAAATTCCTCAAAAAAAACGTACTACGATAAGAACACCTTTTTACCTAAAACTGTGCCATGAGTTGCCTGGCAAACCACTAACTTGCTACCTATCATTCAAATATAAATAAATAATCAACATGTATTTTTCGAGGAATGTAACCTTAGTTTATTAATTTTGTAGTAATGTAATTATTGTCAATAGTATAACATTTTAAATCAATTTTAGAAAAATTGTAAATGTCATTTTATAATTAGACCACTAAATGTTTTTTAAATTAATTGTAGATAGGTAAAGAAAGCCATATATACCAAAAAAAAATAATAACGGAAGGAGCAATTTTTGGGAAAGCCTACTATGATAGGCGAAACGTCAAGTTAATCCCATTGTTTGATTTTGCAAATAAACCTATACCCAAGAAAGAAGTCCAATTAATATATATATATATATATATATATATATATATATATATATATATATATATATATATATATATATATATATATATATACAGGGTGTTCCTAAACATCATGTACAAACGAAGAGGGGTGATTCTTTGGCCTATTTTAGGGTGAAAGTTTCATATAAACATGGGTCCGCAAATGTTTGGTTTTTAAGATACAGGGTGTCAAAGTTTTTTCTAAAAAACTTTTTTTTAATAATATCTCAAAGATCCTTTTGCTGATTTTGTTCAAATTTGGCAGTGTCATTTAATGTGATAAGAAGCTAATTTAGCACTAACTAAATGGTATTTATGAATTCCAGTGACGTCCCGGAGGGCACGTTCACAAATAATATTGACAGAAAAAATGTACGCCATTGACTTTTTGACAAATGTTATATTTTTTTCAGATTAAACATCTAAAAGTACGACTTTTTTGCCTCTTGATAATTTTTTGTATCTTGTGTCGTTTTCGAGAAAAAAAATAAAAACTAGTTCATTGCATGCCCAAGAACAAAAAAATTTTTTTTTTCGAAAACCAAGCCTAATAACATAAAATATCAAGAAAAACAAAATGTAGTTTTGATTGTTCAATCTGAAAAAAATGGAAAAATTTAAAAAAGTCAGTGGCGTACATTTTTTATTAATAATATTGAGACTGTCCGTGGATCCAGGGAACGCCACTGATAATAATTATTATTGTTTCCTGTAGTAGGCTCAAGCTTAATTTGGTTAAATTTTGTTTCATTGATGTTTTTTTTTCGCATTATACTTGAAAATTGAAGCGGGAATGACCCAGTTTTTGTAGCAATTAAATGCAGTTTAGATTTTAACAACAATATTTAATGACAAAAATGATTTGACATTATATGACAATTATTATATGACAAAAAACAACATCACAAAAATTGTTGGAAAGCCACCTATTATTCGATGTCGTAGGTCATCGACTGTATTCACACCGGTGTTGTATAAACTAAAGATTTAAGATGCCCCCATAGGAAAAAATCTAGAATATTGAGATCAGGGGACCTAGGGGGCCATGGCTGAGGTCCACCTCGGCCTATCCATTTGTTTGGATATACGTCATTCAAATACTCCCGAGCCAAAATAGAAAAATGTGCAGGAGCACCATCATGCATATACCACATTTGATTTCTTAGTAAAAGAGGCAAGTCTTCTAGTAATGGAGGCAGTTCGTCTTGTAAAAAGTGTCTATATGATTCACCAGTTAGCCGACCAGGTAAGAAGACAGGACCAATTAAATGATCCCCGATTATACCACCCCATACATTTAAAGAAAACTGTTCTTGAAAATGAGTTTCGACAATTCCATGAGGATTCTCGTCTGCCCATAGATGGTTGTTATGGAAATTCATAATGGAATTTCTCGAAAAATTGGCTTCATCAGTAAAAAGAATGATGGAATTAAAGTTGGGGTTGGCTGCTAGCCTATTGAGAAACCACCTGCAGAAATTAATTCTTAAAGGAAAATCCCGGGGAAGCAGCGCCTGCACTCTTTGAAGGTGGTAAGGGTATAGCAGAGAATCATGCTAGATACGCCACACAACTTGATGGCTAATATTCAATGTTATTGAAATTTTTCTTGTACTAGTCTCCGGATGTTCTTCTACTTCATTCAGAACAGCCTCTTCGATCTGCGGTGTCCGAACAGTACGTGGTCTACCTGTTTCATTGCTTTTCTTATTGACACTTCCAGTTTCGACGAGACGCCTATTAATATTCGAAAATATTCGGTGATCAGGTATCAATCTATTTGGATAACGCTCCATGTACCTATAGACGTCTGGCTTCTCTTGCATTTCCGTTCGCAAGACCATAGATAAAATGCATTTCTGCCATTTCAGAATTCCTATAAACCATTGTAATGAATATTTAAAACACTTTACACTTTTTTGTAGGGAATATTAAAAGACTCTACACCTTACAATAACTATAATGTTGACATAACTTACGATTTAAAATGGTAAATGTCACGAATAATAAAAACAAAAGATTATCCAAACAACGCCATAGCCTACTACCATAGTTACTACTTTTTTGATAGAAATTTATTTCGTCTGGCTAATTACAGAAAATCGTGTTTATTTATTTTTCTAGATAACGGTCAGATATAAAAGGAACTACAAGAAGACAATAAACTACTAAACAAGAGAAAAAAAAATGATAATTATAATGGCGTTCCCCTGTACAATTACGAATAATATTAATAAAATACGTAACGCCACTTTTTTTCTTAATTTTTCCATTTTTTTCAGATTGAACAATCAAAACTACATTTTGTTTTTTTTGATATTTTATGTTATTAGGCTTGGTTTTCGAAAAAAAAAATTTTTTTGTTCTTCTTGGGCATGCAATGAACTAGTTTTTATTTTTTTTCTCGAAAACGACACAAGATACAAAAAATTATTAAGAGGCAAAAAAGTCGTACTTTTAGATGTTTAATCTGAAAAAAATATAACATTTGTCAAAAAGTCAGTGGCGTACATTTTTTTTGTCAATATTATTTGTGAACGTGCCCTCCGGGACGACACTGGAATTCATAAATACCATTTAGTTAGTGCTAAATTAGCTTCTTATCACATTAAATGACACTGCCAAATTTGAACAAAATCAGCAAAAGGATCTTTGAGATATTATTAAAAAAACGTTTTTTAGAAAAAACTTTGACACCCTGTATCTTAAAAACCAAACATTTGCGGACCCATGTTTATATGAAACTTTCACCCTAAAATAGGCCAAAGAATCACCCCTCTTCGTTTGTACATGATGTTTAGGAACACCCGGTATATATACGCACATACACCATTCATACATAAATTAATTTAATATGCTCACATAAAAATAGTGCCTCGATACTTCAGTGTATTATTTTATTTAGTAGTTTTTTTTAAATATAAAGTAAAAAGGTTTTATTTCAAGAAATGGAATTTTACCGAATTTTAAAATATTTTATAATTCCGCCATTATGTTTTGCAATTTTGGATTCAGACTAAAATTTTACAACTTCATCCCTTATGACACTTGATTTGTGTGCAAAATTTGAATTCAATCGGGTTTCTAGTTTTTTGATTACGATATTTTAAACATTTTGTTAGGCTACCGTTTTGTTTCGCTATAATGGATTCGCACCCAAATTTTACCAGTTCAACCTTTTATTACATTTGATTTTTTTTTTTAAATTTAGCCGCATATTTTCCTTGACTTTACCACTGCATGCTGCACCTTCCGTGTACCAAATTTTATTAATATATTCAATTTTTTAAAAGCTAGTAAAGGAACAGATAAATATATCATTCGTATACAAGAGGCTAGAGGTAAACTGTTTAAGATTTGGTTTTGGCAAACACTAAAATTTTTTGTCAAACTTATTTATGCTCTACTTTGGACTTGTATTTTCCTCACTATTCACTATACGAGTGAACTGTGGTTGATTTAGGGTTTAATAAGCAAAACAAGGTAGTTAAGTAAGAAGTTAACTACTTTTTGAGTATTTCGAAAACTTAACTTGATAGGTTCAGACAGCTTCATTAAGGCGGCTCTATATATATATATATATATATATATATATATATATATATATATATATATATATATATATATATACTATATTATAGTATACATGGTGTCCCAAATATAAGCAAATATTAAAATAATAGAACCTAGTATGATTTTAATGAGTGAAAAGTCAAAAGTTTCGTACTTTTGTCCCGAGTATCACCAACTATAAATAGATCTAAACTTAGATTAAATACACTTAATCGTAAGGATTTAACAGAAATTAATATGTGCATATGTCCGTTTTAATGGAGTGACGAATATTTAAAAGCTTAGAAAAGCTACCTACTACCTCCGGGACGTTTTTTTCCTGAGGGGATTGGGGGGTTTATTAAATAAAGTACTTGAAATGGGCCTCGTATATCATTTCAGTAGATCTTTTTTTTAGTCATCAGTTGACAGTTGTTTAATTGTCGTTCTTAAGCTTCAATGTGGGGACCTCTTCTTTGAGTCGTCATGTGAGGGTGCGCGGATTGAAATATCTAAAAGGGGAAGCTCTAATTTGGGCATAATATTTAATGATTAAAATTATAAGTAGTTAAAAAACTTTTTTGTTGGTTGTTTTAAGTTTAAAAATATAGAAACCATATATACTAATATATGCTATATAGGGTGTACGAAATACTTAAAGTCCAGTTTTATCGACAGGTACTCCTACCTATCGGTATTTACTACTAATTATCCAGTAGTGCATTAAGATACATTCTTTATTAAAACAAAAAATACAAGCTACAAAAAGTTATCTAAACAAGCAAACAAAAAAAATTAACCCTACTAGAGCCTAATGATACGCGTGCCGGACTGGGGTTGACGTAGGGATGGGTACAAGATATCGACGCGACGTTACAAAAATTTCGATCTTTTTCGAATTAGAGTTTATGGTGTAACAATCGCACTGTTTTAACTACCAACTTCCGAAGTTTTTAATACTATAAAGCCGTTGTTTTTAATATAACTTGCTGGAAAAAATTGTTGTCACTGTTTTTTCATAAAATGAGCCTATTGATATTTAACAATTATTTCTTAAGTTTTCGTTTATCTTTCAAATCGGATCATTTTTAAACAACAGCAACTAAAATTATTTCAGTTCGTGGAGACTATCACTACTATACTAGATGAGATTATTTCATTGCGATGTTTTTAAGTGGTATAATCTATTCTTTTTAAATTATTATGTTAGCTTCAATAATAATTAATAATTAATAGATTATAACAATTTAAAACATCGCAATTTTTATAACTTCATATAGTATAGTTGTGGTAAAGTCTCCAAGAAGCAAAGTAGTGTTAGTGGCTTTTGTTTAAAAATCATATAAAAATCACAAAAAAAAAAATTAACATTAGGCTCATTTTATGAAAAATCAGTAATTTTTTTTCAGCGGGATATTTACGTCGCAATAGTACGTTTCAAGATCCCTACATACCGAGAAACATGTTTTCTCGATTCCGTCGGTCTGTCTGTCAGTCTGTCTGTTTCCGGCATAGCTAAAAAACTACTTACCCGATAAACATCAATTTTGGTCCAAAATTAAGAGTAAGATGGGGATGAGATGGTAACATTTTGGTAAAAATCCATTATGGCAAAACAAAATGGAGGCCTGGGGAAATGTTAAAAAAATTATTGCTAAAAAAGTGCTTATCCAATTTATCGCAAATGTCGCATAAAAAGCAAGTATTATGTAGGAATCAAACGGTAAAATTTTGGTACGATTCCAAGATGGCGGATTAATAATATATTTAAAAATTCGGCCTGAAAAAACTACTTAGTGAACTAATTTCAAATTGTGTGCCCTAACTAATTGTGGTAAAGATATGAACTAATAAGACTGTGGTACTAATTTAAGATGGGGGAACAATATGGCGGCCAAATAAAATTTTTGTAATCTGGAATAAATCACCCTCATTTTCTATATCTTCACGTTTTAGCGTCTCTAGATGCCAAAAAATATGTTTTATTCCGTCGATCTGTCTGTCAGTTCGCGGCATAGCTTAAAAACTACTCATCAGACTGACTGAATTCAATGGTAAATCCCGGCGAAACCTCGCGTCAGCTCTATGCTGGAGTCCCTGTTTTTGAAAAGGCCTGGGGTTATAGACCCATAGCCAGCCACACACTCAATCCTAGCCTGATTATAACAAAAATTAAGTTTTGTTTTGATCCAAAAGTGTAGTCTTTGTGTATGCATCTTAATGATATGAATTATATTGACACTATATAAATTTTAAAAAATGTAAGTAGGCAACGGTAGCAAATAGCCAATTGCCAAAAGTAAAAGGGGACCCTACCCCCACCACAACCTAACCAAAACTTTTAATAATATAAAAGAAAACTAAATTCGTAGGTGACTATAGTAGTTTAGAGGTAGATTAGGTACTTAACCTGTATAGAGCATAATAAACAATCTTTCTGTTTAAAATTACTAAGAAAATATGAGAAAATAAATGTCCCGCATTTTTTTGAATTTTACCTATATTCATGTCAGCTTTATTTTAGGAAGACCTTATTGAAATGACAGAACTTACTTCTCCAACCAAAAAATTACCTCGACTCAAACTCAAGAAAAGAAATAAAATCCACTCGCCTCCCTTTGTATCACCAGAAAGAAGTACGGATAGAGATGTAACGTCCCTCTTTTCTGTCAATAAAGCGTTTAATAAATCGAACGTATACGAAGACGACACTGAAACTGTATCAGAAATCTCAGACGATTTATTGTCTGAGAACTCGTTGAGACATATGAGCAAGAGGGAAAGCGCTGAATCATCGGCTGGAAGTTCTCGTATTAGGTATGTTAGTTTTTCATTACTAAATGTTCTGGTTTTCTGAAAACAAATAACATGATTTATAAATTATAATTTCTGGAACCAGCTTGATAACAGATGTATGAAAATAAATTTGATATAATTAGAGTACAGATGGAAAAGAGAGACAATCAAAAAAAAAGTGGAAAAATTACATATATGTCAATAATAATCTGACGTTTCGCCTTTGTTTGCAAGAGGAATCCTTATAAGATTTACAGCAAACGATCAAAACACCAGCCTAGCGTTTTTAGCTACTGCACTGAACCAGACCCCGACCAAAATTGATAACTTTAAAATTTACAACAGATGTATGAAAATAAATTTGATATAATTAGAGTACTTAAAGAGAGATTGAAAAGAGAGACAATACTAAAAAAAAGTTATTATGTGAAAAATTACATATATGAGTTGCAATAATAATCTGTAACATAAGAATGTTTAATCAAATTTAATTTAATAATACATTTTGTTCGTTTAAGAGATATTTTTTATATTTTTGTTTGAATCTATTAACGATAAGAGCTAAAAAGTTACCATCGTTAAAATGAAAGGACCTCTGGAACATGGCACTCTGATGTGACAATGTTAATCCCTCCTGAGCACGAATATTAAGGAAATTCATATCTCTACGAAAAATGAGACGTTTTTTAATTGAGGTGGTGAATTTGTATTATTAATAATTTTTAACAAAAATGTACAGAAATGTAATTTTCTTCTAGAATTCATTCTTAGCCAATTCAAATCACGAAAATTATGGGATATATTATCATATTTCCTAAGGCCATATATAAACCAAATATTCTGCACCCTCTGCACACAGAAACGACTCTCACCAGTCAAACACCAATCATACACAAAGTCACAATAATTGAAGTTAGATAAGACAAAGGTTTCGCACATCATTCATCATTCTTAAATTTAAAACACGACTGTTACTGTATAAATCCTTTCAAGCCGAATAGGCTTTTTGAAATACTTTCTTTAAATGTTCTTCAAATCTCAAATCGGTATCCAAAACAATACCAAAATGTTTCACATTTTTCACAAAGAATGTCCGGAATCAATAATCTGTAATTCCATTTTATAGGACAAAGAAATGACCCAAAAAACAAAACCTTGTACAGTACTGTACAAAATCAAGTAACTTGTTCATTTTTCGCATAGTGTTAAGCAAATGAAATTTAATTTTTATAAAATTCAATGCCATCTGTATAAAATAAAATGCAATTAACAAGAATTCGGCATCGCACATTCTGTATATTCATAATATATACAGGGTGTGTCGTTAGTGGGTTCAACTTGAATAGTTTCTTATTATGGGGTCTAGAACAAATTTAAAAAAAAAAATAGTTCAACGAAATAAGAACGCGCGCATTTTAAATATATTTTCAGGTACACGGGGTGTTTCGAAAATATTCCGAAAGCAATTTATACTTTGCATTATTGAATTCCTGTGTATGTACAATTTTAAGAAGGTATAGTTGATTTAATACTTCGAAAGTTATTAGGTTTAGAGCTATGAATAAATGAAAACATACCTCTTGGGCATCTCTTGCATATCCTAGTGTTATCAAAGGTGCATATTTTGTATTTAAGAAATTATTGCAGATTTTATAAAACAAGGAAGTTATTGGACTTGCAGGCATTCATAGACTACCCTGCATACCGGACAAAACTATTGCAACATAAACATTACATACACATGGGCACACGGAGGGGGGGCGCTTGCGTCCCCTGGCTAATGCCTATATTGTATATTACATATATATTATGTTAATAAAATAATTTTAATCTCCCCACACTCCTTGACATCTAATCTAATCTTTTTCCGGACGCATTTGGGGTTGCATTTATATACTAAGTGGATTATGGATGACCTTTTCTTTAGTCATCAGTTATTTTTGAACATTGTTGCCCCTCCCTGGACTGCGGGCACCCTTGTACATACATATGTAAATATTATCTTTCCTAGTAAGTTATAGTTAAACTCAAACAAATATATACATAAATAACAAATAGAACGTATTTTCATTTTAGTTATTTTCTATTCGTAGGTCAAGCCTCCAAAAAATCAGTCAGTTAAAAAGGTCGTTAGATAACGTAAGACGTGAAAGCCACCAAGTAGATGCCAGCATAAAATCAGTTCGTAGTAGGTTTCAACTTAAAGAAAAACCCAACGAAATTCCAGAATTTTCGTTCTTTCGTTTTGAGAGGAAAGAGTTCGAACATAACAACGAGGTAAGGCAATAAAGATAACCACGAGGTAAGGCAATGGGTAGGTATAATTATATCACCTCAATTTCCACGGCAGCTGTCTTAGTACATCTAAGCCTCGTACTTTAGTGATTGTCGGATAAAGGGCAGTTTGTACTTTTTCTATAGATTCAGTCATGGATTCTAATTTCTACTTTGATAACATCAGTTATGCTTTCTGAATAATGAGGCAGGCAGAACAGTCATACAGTAAATGCAATACTGCCAGTCACTTCATATTGTGAAGATAGGTCATCTAGTATATCCTGGAATTATTTGATATTAGATATTCCATGCCTCGTTAACGAAGTTTTTTCTCGATTTCTTGATCAGAAATGTTTCGAAAGAAATTTTGTCATCTCTGCAAAAACATTTTCTATGGGGTAGGAGCCCAGGAACAATTCTTGTACTATACGTACCGTGTTTATATTATCTTGCTGGAAGCTATTGCAATATACTTCTCTAACATAGTTAGTCTTTCTTCAATATGGCCCAACTTTTTTTTAGCTGACGGTAGTTTTGTTTTATAAACCAGGACTGCCACTCAAATCAAAAATCGCTAGGTGGATCCTCTCTGGGCTAGTACCAGGTTAAAGTCAAAATATAAGTAAGGCAGTGTCTGTTAAATATTAATGCAAAAATGTGAATAAAACATCACGGACTGATACTATACAAGCGCAAAATTTGGCGCCATAGGCGCTACTTTTTTATTTTAAAGTAAAATGTAAAGTTTTATATTCAGACATATTATGTAAAGCGCGTAAAAATAAAATAATTTATGAAAAAAAAGTGATTGAAACAACGCAAATTGGTATAGGAGTTTAATGTTTTAATATTAAAAGGTCAACTTTAGTTATTATTATCTAAAAGACGTAAAGGGCTTAAAAATCTTTTTTGTCATGAAAATTAAAAAAGATGCTAAGGTGAAACTTATTTTCAATTTTCAAAAAATGTTACTAAATTTAAAATAAAAATATAATTTAAATTACTCAATTGGCAATTGTTTAAAATATCAGTTTAATCAACAAAAAAATATAGAACGGAAGCTTTCACGGCTTTGGTCAATTAAGAAATCATGGTTCTTGGGATTAGACCGTGTCAAATTGGAATTACTATCCGATGTTTCGTCTTCGATTGCATGAGACATCTTCAGGGATCTTTACTCCACGAGATCTGAACACCGAATGCTCAGTGCATCAGTGTGATTTCTTAATTAACAAAAGAATATAAAATCACTAAATTTTCATAAACAATCATAGTGTCTTTTCGTGATGTATTTTTTTCGTTAATAAAGCAAGTTTTTAATATACTAAATATACTAAGTAAATGACATAATTTTGGTAATTTAGTCAACGTTATAGTCATTGCTATTAAGTGAATGTATTAACCAGTAACTTTTAGAAAAAATAATTGTGAAAAGTAATACTGAATATTTTTATAGTAGATAATTCAGAAAAATCGGCGATTGTAACTGTAAGTAAATAATTAAGTGAAAAAAAACTTAAAAAATAAATAAAATAAAAATTGGGAGTTTTCGCAGATAAATTCGTTGATTACCGCAGACAGGAGGCTTTACAAAAAATTGTGAATATAACATCTCAGCTAATTTTTTAGCAGTATAGTGTCCTTATATTCTTTAAAGCGGTAGGTTGATTTTGTTCAGGACAACAAATAAAACCTCCTTTTATTCAGAAAATGCCGACGTTTCAACCTTTATTGGGTCTTTATCAAGGCTGGACAAGAAATTAAAACATATACATATCCTATATTTCTTCACGTGGCAGCATATAAGCATATAAATTTCAGCTAATACAAAAAATAATTGATAAGTAAATAAATAAATAAAATAAAAAATTAGAGTTTCCGCGGGATTTTTTTTAGGTTTCACATTTAGAAGGCTTTATAGAAGTAGAACAGAAAATGTTGTGAATTTCAGTTTTAAGAAAAAGGTAAAAATAAAAAAAACAAAAAATGGGAGTTTTGGCGGTGAAATGGATCGGATTTCAGGTAAAAAAGTTGTCCTAAAACATCTTCTATGAGATAGGAGGCTATGGCAAAGTTTGAACACTCTGATCTTGAATCAATTTTTGTACTATATGTGTGTGGTGTGCATAAGACATTGCTGGAAGATATTACTTATATTACTAAATTGATTTACGATCTCTTAAATCTTACGGGCCCTTCAAACTTACACAGCCTTTTTTTACAAGAAACAAGAATTCTTCCATGACTGCACGATTTACATATGCGTAATGAATTTGACAACAGAATATATGATTATTTATTCCCAAGGGATTTTTTTTTAAGTGTAGGCGCAAATAAGATATTTCGATGTCTCAGAATGTTCCCTACATGACTACTGACTATACATCCGCATGACCACTTGACATTTTTATTTCCCCCACCCTTTTCAATAGTTCGGTGGCACTGTTTATATGCGATGTAGGTGTAGTAGTAGTAGTGTCGAGTAGGTGTTAGGGTCCAGTGGGGTAATGGTAAACGCTTTTGACAGGTTTGTTTACATTTTCCCAAATGTTTGGTTTTCTCAATACCAAAAAGTAATAGGATAAAACTGGATATGAAACTACATTATTTTATATGTTTATTATTCTGTTTTAAGCAATTCAAATTTTTTAACAGTGTATTATTTGTTCATTTTGAATATGAAAGAGGATAATATTGTTTAGATTTGCCCGTAGTTGTCGTGGTAAATGTAAATACTTTGCATCTAGCAGGTATTTTCATAAGTACTTTTGTCAGAGAAAATGTAAACAGAATGACCTGGTTGTGTCTGATTAAAGTGCTTACTGGTTTTAAGGACTGTTTACATTTTCCCCAACTTTCATTACATTTATAAATAAAAAACTTCTTTTTGGTACTCTGGAAGAACTTTATTGTATAAACATACAAAACGTTTGATATTTATTGTTTTCTCAATGCTAAATAAGTGGTACTATACTTATAAATATACTTTTGCCTAAAAGAGAGACAACGAAAATTTCTTTTAGATTTAAACTTACAGCACATTATGTAGGTACTTAGGTAACAAAACAGAACTTAGTAATAAAACAGAAATAAATCGGTACTATTTCTTAAACTACAAAAAGACAGAAAACTAGTTTTTTTATTAGAAAAAAGTACCTACTGATAATAATAAAATCACTGTTCAATAACTATTACAGTCTTAATAAAATGATAAAAAATCTGTTCTCCTAATCTGAATTATTGGAAAAGGAAGAAGTCCGATTACTCAAAGCAAATGTAATTTTTGCCTTTTTCGACCACAGCAAAATCTCCAACTCGGTGCCTTCAACATTTTCTATTACACAGACATATTTAAATGTCGTGGCGCCTCGTTTACCTCCTTTGAAAATAAAATTGCCATTAGTCAGTTCTGAAAATTGACATTTCTTAATATCATTGTCATCTTCACTATTCTCATCAAGTGAGCTAGCACTGACATTTTCTTGATATTCTGTTTTACTTTCGCTTGAGGAAGAATCCACTTTGCGTTTCTTTTTCTTTTCCTTTATTGTTTTTATAGAGGAAAGTAGCCAAATATCGGATACTTTTTCCTTTTAACTTGTAAAATCCGATCGGTTAATTACAGCAGAGTTTTCTTTTATAAAATTTATGTAGAAAGCCTCCCTTTTTTGATTCGATAGTGCTTTATAACCGAATTCTCAAAAATTTTGAAAAAAAGTAAAAACTACTATAATAGTGTAAAACACATAATTTTAAAACAGGGGTGCGATTTTGCACTTATCATTTCGTTAGTTAACGAAAATTTTCTCCATTTGGAGAGCTGTTCGGCATGTCAATCGGATTTTCCGATCCTGGTTCATTAAAAACCAACCTATTACTAAAGCCGCCATTTTCGGAATTTATCAGTTCTTGAGTTTTTGATAATATCAAAATTTACTGCCTTGGAATTTAATTTCGTAAGATAAAAAATAGTTTTGATTACTTGAAAGCTAAGCCATAATATATTAGCATATACATCATATCGTAAGTAATCAACAGATGCCAAAATATTCAAGAAAATCATGAAAACATGGAACCTCTAAATAGGCAGCGAAAATACGAAACTCGTAAAAAAATCCTTAATTAAACAAGGTAAGCTAATTTGTTTACAAAATATTATCTATGTCATATTATTACGAAACCTGTATATTTCAGTTATTATTGAATCATTATTTTGAATTCTTTCCTGATTTGATCATTTTGTTAGAAGTACGCGAAAACATAAAACGCTATCCTCAAAATGTACTTCTTTTGAAGAAATACTTAACAAAGTTGAGAATATTCTGTTTAAATATTAATTAAATTATTTACTATATAGTGCAAAATTCTATATTACGTATTTTATTTTTAAAAGAAAAGGGGACCTATGTTAATATCTATTCTAATCCAGCACCACGGCTGTTATGCAACCACATAAACATCATACATCTATCCGCCTTCCACAGAAAAATAATATAATAATATAGGCGAAATACGTTCCTCGGGAGAACAAACTGTTTTAAACTAAACTAAGAAATAATAAAAATATTAGAGAGTGATCACTTTAAATGGCAATCAATTTCTCTCGCACAGATTGTCACTGCAATTTACTGCATATTCAAATAATTTATTAGGTCATCAATTAGTTTTGTCATACAAGATTCGGACTAAAATTTTACCAGTGTGTCTCTGTTTCTCAGTTGAGTTTTATGCAATTTTATTTCATTAGGTCGCCATTTTGAATTTATTAGGTCATCATTTAGTTTTGTCATACAAGATTCGGACTAAAATTTTACCAGTGTGTCTCTGTTTCTCAATTGAGTTTTATGCAATTTTATTTCATTAGGCCGCCATTTTGTCTAATGTCGAAGGGTTAATTTTTCATTTTTTACTCTTGTAAACTGGTCTAAATGTCGGTGGTTGCCCTTCTTCAACAAGGGCTTGTATTTATTTTAAACTTTATAATTAAATAATAAAAGTATTAACTTTTATTTGTTTATTTTTCTAATGATACTTTTCTAATGATTTAATAAATCCTGTTAGGCATTTTAATAATTTTAACACAGAATAAGTGTGTAACTTATTTTATTTAGACCATATTACCATTTTATTAAAAATCGTCTTAAACAATACATATTGGAAAGTTATTGTAAAGACATATTTTTATTATGAATTCATTAGATAAATATAGAAAACAAAATTATTAGAAATTAAAGTAGGAAGTTTCATTTTGAAAAAATATTTAATTCAGAATAAATATAACAAAATTTAGACTAGTACTAAAACTAGTCCACTCTAATAAAGATATTTATACATTTATCACTACAGTACATTGAATTTGTAGACATTAAAGAAAAAAAACTTAAACTCTATTTCAAAATATGGCTTACTAAAGTATTCAACAATTGTCTGTTAAATTTATTTTAACATTTAATTTAATGTTGATTTTTTAACAAGGGTTTGCTTAGTATCCTATTTATTTAAAGAAGTGTTAAATATCTTAAATTAGTTATTTCCTACCTAGAAATACCTGAGAGTGCCTTTAAGAATATCATATTCTCTAAAATATCTGGAAATACCTCCTAAAAGTGCAAAAATATTATATTACGCCTTTATAAGTATAATAACATTAAAATCTGTTCTGAAAAAGCACAATATAATATCCACTAAAATGTTCACCTTTTTTCACTGCACTCATATGTAGCGATTAATTCAAGTCAAATTTAGGTCTCTTGAAATTGCCACTTATTTGTTAATTTCTGTTTAATTAAAATATTAGTAGGTATTAGGTACAATAATTATTTAAATTATCACCAAGTGATGCCAGCAATGTTGCTGTATCTTCCCTTTTAGAAGTATAACAAACACAGAAGCATTAAGGATCTCCAGGCAGACCTTAGAAGCTTTAGATTTTTAATTCTTCATCACCTTTTAATTATTTCCAAAATAATAATAAAGTATACTTAATTAGGCCAAACAAACTTGTCGTGTTTTGCTCAACTTCAACAAAATAATTTTAAGGTTAACAGTA
Organism: Kuschelorhynchus macadamiae; assembly: GCA_030620095.1. Taxonomy (NCBI): domain Eukaryota; kingdom Metazoa; phylum Arthropoda; class Insecta; order Coleoptera; family Curculionidae; genus Kuschelorhynchus; species Kuschelorhynchus macadamiae. The sequence goes on along the minus strand of JAUTXW010000881.1, from coordinate 629,796 downwards.
ACTGTCAAATCGTAATGAAAAACTGGCCTACTTGACGTCAAAAAATACATGCAATTTTCCATTTAAGAAATGGATGCTACTTCCAACCTTTGTCAGTTGTTTCGCTAAATCACGTGATTTAGCGATTCGTTAACTAACGAAATAATAAGTGCAAAATCGCACCCCTGGTATCCTAATATCGGATAGTAGGGGTTCTCAATATCGCACTGTCCGGTATTAGGAACATCCAAACCAAACAAAGCGACTCAATATTTTTAAAACACTTTTATTATTGAAATGGCACATATTTAGTATAAAAAAATTTTGTTGGATTTTAAAGAACAGTACAACTTATTGATCAAAACAAAATTCACAAACAAATTTATGTTTATGTTTTCCAATCCCGGAACACACCTCATGGCTCCAACGAAAGCACATAGTGCATCGAATCCATGATTCTCCCCTAGTGTCTTGAGAATACAAGTTTAAACAATAAAAGCATTCGGCATCTTCGTTATCCACATCGTTATCGTCACTAGTGTCTATGAATTCTATTTCCGCATCGTCATCTTCACTTGATGAGCTAATATTCTTATCAATTCGTTTTGTTTTTTTTTCTTTCTATCATCTTTTTTGGTAAACTGAACTGAAATTTTTTTAGTGACAACCTTAGTCTTTGAATTCCTTCCGGCTATATCCTCTTCCAGCTGCTTTTTATATGGAGACTCAGTTATGATCGCGGCCGAACCACGTTTTCTTCCTCTATTGGAAGTTTGAAAAGAGCATGTGGGCAAAGGACTTATTTCAGCTGGTTTAACAAGCACTCTATTAGATGTTGGAGTCGATGAGCAACTTGATAAGGATAGTCTTCCTATGTTATTTTCCGGACGAAGCTTTTTAGCTAGCGTAGATAACGGAACATCGTCATCAGTGCTAACGTCGCCACCAGTGTCTTCAGTTCCAGGAAAAGCATCTCTTCCAGTTCTTAAATGTATGGCAAAATCGTCATCTCTAAAAACGTTTTTATTTAATGGAAAGATACCACATTTTCGGAATCCGTTCACTGCAACCTCCACACTAGCGGCCCGTAAGTAGGCTCTTCCCATCATCTTTGCCACTTGATATGCAGTTACTACTCTGCCCGGATTACGCTTTAGCCAGGTTTCTATTTCCACCGCATAATATGTCTTGAATGGAGACATAAAGGCTACATCCAGAGGTTGTAATTTGTGAGTGCTGTGTGGAGGCAAACAAACTATGTAAATATAGCTGTCTCTGGCTAGGTTAATCACGTCAATGTTTCTAGTATGCGAGTAGTGGCCATCGAGAATTAAAACGACTGGATCTTCCTCAGACGGTTTTACATGCTTTATAAAGTGATGAAGCCAGGATGTAAAAATATCTTGTTGCATCCATCCAGATGGATGACATTTTGCAACCGTTCCTGGTGAAGCTCCATTAAGCAATTCCGGTTTCATGTTTTTCCTAGGGTAAATAAGCATCGGGGGAACGTACAAACCTGTCGCATTCATGCAGGTCACTACTGTCACAAGTGCCCCTCTTTCTGATGTTGTAAGGGCACCCACTTGCTTTTTTCCTCGTAGGCTTAATACTTTCGTATGTTTATGCTGCACGGTGGTCACACCTGTTTCATCAACATTGAAAATCCTAGACGGATCCATTTTAATTTTTTCAAGGGCAGATTCTAATAGCTTAAAAAATGAATCGCAGCTTTCTTTTGTAAACCCTTTCACCCTTGCTGCAGATATACCTTGTGGTTTTCTAAATCGTAGCTCCGGATGTCGGCTTAAAAACAATTTAAGCCACTTTTTACCAGCAGATCCCCTATTTTGTGAAAATGGATGTGGCAGTCCATTCTTTAACGCTAGCTGAAAAGCCAGTCTTTTAATATCAACTGCAGTCAGACCATAGAACCTTTTTTCCTTATCAAAACAGTACTCAACCAATAAATCTTCAATTTCTTTTGTTAACGTGGGGTTTCGGCCTAATGTTGTCGCTATTTCATCCGCACTCTTCCCGGACTTGACGACCTTGACGTAGTCGACTAAAGTACTTCGAGGTACGCCAAACGACTTCGATGCTTTTAAGTAACCCATCTGTTTATTCCTTACAGCTCCGATAGCTGCTTTCATGGAATCGGCATTCCATTTTTTTCTTTGGGCCATCTGAAAAAATAAATATTTTAACTTAAAAATGGTCTCCTAATATCGGATATATGCGATATTGGGGATATCTAACTGTGCGGTAATAGGCAACTTAACCTCAAAAATGTATCACGAAGTTTCGACAACAAAGGATATTTTTCTAAAAATATTTATATACCACAAAGATCCTACATACCTTATTGATATAATCGCACTCAGAGAGTCTCTGATAACTGCACATTTTCGCAAAAAAAACAGCAATTTGAAGTGACGTTTAAAAATTTGCTGTTCGGCTAAACTAACCACAGACAAGGAAAAATGTCCAGTAGAAACGACACTCGCGTCTCTCTACTAGATATTTCGTAGATGTCAAAAGCTACTAGCCTGCCACCGCGGACAGATGGCAAGGCTTAGAATAATGAAATAAGGTAGTGTGCGATATTAGGAGCCTATCCGATATTTGGCGACTTTCCGCTACCTTTATTTTGTAATTTTACACCTTTCCTTTTCAACTGCTTCTTTTCTTCCGTTTCCTTTAGTCTTTGTAAGACATCTTCTGTCGTAAGTACTTCACCATATGCTCCTTGTTTCAATCGAACGTGTATTTTTTTTCTTCCTCGGCACGTAATGTAGGTTTTAAAAAAGAGCTTCCATATCTGTGGTTACACTACTTGTAGCTGTAGAAAAAATTGTAGTTTTCAAGGTGGCTTGGGAAGTTCAGGGCAAAATTAAATTTTCCGCTGGCTGTTCTACGGCTCGTAAATTGGAAGATTGGTTTAAAGCAGTGGTTTGTTGCGCTGCTGCTTGGGAATCAATTATCAGGTGCTTTTTAACTTAGGAAGTCGATGGTTTTTCAAGTCAGTGTGGTGTAGGCCGGCATTTAAAGTCAAAGGTTGGTCTGAAATATCAATTTCGCTTACAATAGCTTCAGAAGACAACTCAGTATGCGAAGATATGATAACTTGAGAAGAGGAATGTAGATGTGAAACATTAGTTGGCTGCATTTCTTCTCGTTCTTGAAAAGGATAATCAACGCCATTTCTAATAAATTCGTTTATGGGAAATTTGGAACTATCTACCGGAAATAATCCCGTCGTTTTAAATCCAGAAATAATATTTTCCTGTTCATAGATTTTTGCCATATAGTTCCAAGAAGCTCAGAAAATTCTGCCTTGGTTATCCGGCCAGAGCCAGAACCCATTTTCTTTTTGCCAAGTGCAATAAGTTCTTTTTTCCAACAAGTCTTTACAGGCCCAAATACGCACTTATCCAAAGGCTATAGCTTGTCAGTCAAATGGCTCCGTAGCTTGATTAAAATTACGTTGTTGTTAATCGCTTCTTCTAAGATCCTGACACTCATATGGCTGGCATGACCATCAAAACTAAGTAAAGCATACTGATTCAGCAGCTGTTACTCTTCTCGTACTTTTCGGATATGAGGTATAAAAGTACTTGTGAGCCACTGAAAGAACTGTGACTCTTCCATCCATCCATTACTTGAGGTGGTATAACGAGTTCCGGAGTATCCTTTTTCTGAAACCCACCTTGGCTCAACTGCTGCTCCTTTGAATACGACTAGCGGAGGTAAAACAGAACCATCGGCTCTAATGCAGGCCAACACCGTAGTGTTTTCCCTACCACTGCCTTCTGACACTTTACAGAGTGGCTTGCCTTTTTGACCTATCGCGCGAATGCGACTAGGGTCACTAGGAAAACCACTTTCGGCCGTGTTATAAATAAAACAGTTCTTATCAAGGCTATTCAGATCTCTGCTAACCAGTGTTCTCTTTAGAGTTTCGTAAAAGTCAAAAATTACTTCAGGTTTACGTGAGTCTTTACGTATCTTTTGTAAATGTTCAGGTTTTTTTACTGAAAATGCAGGATACCTCTTCAGAAAATCGTAATTCCAATCATTACCAGGGTGATTGTTTTTAAAAAGTTTTTTTAGTCCTTTACTCTCGACATAAGATTTGATAAGGTCTTGCAACTCATTTTTATCGCAGGGATAACCACATTGCGCTCGGGCAATGAGACATTTTTCTATACTATTTTCAATTTCCGCTGTCAGGGCAGGTTTTCGTCCTTCTACTGTGGAGTCAATGGGTTTTTTTTTCCTGTAAGTCTTTGACAGATAACAGGTGCAGGAATGCCATAAAACTCACTTCAGCTGCTCTATAGGTTTTATTTTTATTTGCAACATCCTCTACAGCCCTTCTAACATCTTCCACTGATTACGACAGGTCAGCAAAAGCTTAGGTAAGCTTTTGCTGTAGTAAGGGTCTTTGCCAATCTCCTATGTATAGCTGTCCATAGATAAAAAAATAATTCTGTTTTAGTTAATCTTTTAATTTATATCTATTTTCTTAATTATTGCGACTATACCAACATAGTTATCTTTAAATAAATGTGTCTTTATTATTATTATAATCTGTTTTTAGGAAATTTTAAAAGCAAACGAGGAACTAATACAATACCTACCGCCAGAAAACCTTCAGTTTAATATAAATCTAGCAGAAAGAGATAACATTTTCATCCCTAGCTGGTAAGTTATTGAATTTAATCCAATCAGATTTTAAGTTATCTGCTTAATTCGATTAAAAAATGGGGTTAATTTCCAACAGATATTTACATGTATTATATCATAACTAATTCCTTTGTTGGAATTTCCTCAAACAACAATAATCTACTAACTTAACTATTCTCACAAGCGTGCAACTATATTGTTCACAGTTTTTAAATGTATTGCCAGATTAATTTGTCTTTAAATGCAACAACAGTGGCCGGGAGAGATTCCGGAGTTTCATTTTGTCGGCAATAAATATGCCAGCTTTGTTCAGGCTATGCTAGCTGGTATAAATTTTGTTGCCAAAGATATTTTCCACATAGATACTACGACGAAATCTGTATAGTAGTAGTAGTAATAGTAGTAAGTGTAGAGGAGTCGAATTCCGGCGGATAGACCTAAAAGACCACCCACCTCACCGTAGATAACCTTCTGCCCGTTTCGAATCGGCCCATCCTTGTTATTAAGGGTTGCAGTTTATTCCGATCAAGGGGCCCCAACTCCTCCCGAGGTAAGGCGGTTGATCCGAAGGCTTTCCTTGTGAGCCTGCCCCAGCTCAAGTGGTATGAGGTTTCCTCCCTGTTCTACAATTAGGAGAGAGTGGACTATCCTTTATTCCTAATAAATGTAAGTGCCCAATTAGTCTGCCGTGACCGGACAGTATTCCGAATATATCCGCGATGGTCTGGCGGTTCCTAGACAGCAACCAGGACGCCTTGGCCTGTGACGGTTCTAAAGTGTTTGGACTGCCTGCTGCCTTTGTTAGACCCATTTATTTAGGGATGAGAAGTTTGTCTCTTATATAGTTCACGTAGGGTTGGGCCCGGTCATTCCACTCGATACCGCTGTGTCCGGGCACCCAAAGCGGTTTAACTACTTTCCTTCTTGCTAATTCCTTCAGAGCATCCCTACATTCTTTAACAAGCTTAGAGCTTATCCTGGGTTTTTGAATTTCCTTAAGGGCTGCTTGACTATCGGAACAGATGTAGATCTCTTCTTCCGGTCCTTTTATGCCATCTTGCATGGTGGCTACCTGAAGAATAGCGAAAACTTCAATCTGGAAAACTGTAGCATAACTTTCGAGCGAGAAGTCACAATCTAAATCCCTGTCAATCCTGTACACTCCAGCTGTGGTGTACTAGACCTGGGCATTTCCGAGTGGTACCATGATCCCTGCTTTCCATTGATCCCTGGATGTGATCGTTAATTCAAACGAATTATGTAACCTTAGACGTCCACCCGCCTTTTTTGCCCTAGAAGATAGGATATGAATTTCCTTTCTCAGGATCCTGGCTATGGACATATGACCTTCTCTTTGCTGTTGCCTGCTCCAGGTTACGCCCTCCATCATCCGCCTGCATGATGCCATGGCTTCCCTCCTGATCAACTGTGAGTGCTCTGGCATCCCCAGGAGGTCATTCAGGGCTGTACCTGGTGTTGTCATTGCACCGGTTATTCCCAGACAGAGCAGTCTTTTTTAGTCTAGCTAATTTCTGGGCATTGGTGCTTTTTTATTTTTCTACTGCAGTCCAATATCGATAAGTGACCTTTGGTCGGATCAGTGGCTTCTGGTACAATATGGGTGACAGTGGTGGCTCGCGGGTTAAAAAGTAATTGAAGTGCAAATGAAGCAAGAAAATATAGCAGTAAATTTTTTTCCAGAATTGTTTTGTATGTTAAGGTGGTAGAATATTTTTTTACGGCTTACCTAAATTTTGTATACTAAATCAATTCTGCTATCCTTCATAGCAGCAAATTTATTTATAACATCCTCATAAAATGGATGAGTTGCCCTAATCTCCTCCAGAAATTCCTTTTGAATTGAAATATTGCCAAGAGAAGTAAGTCTTTCTTGAGATATTGTATTTCTTAAATAAGTTTTTGCACATTTGAAGCAACAAAAACTTCTTTCCACTGAAGCACTTGTCGACAGTATTGTCAAAATAAGGGAAAACAATTTATATGCTTCGGTAAAAATATATTTATTTTCATTAATTTTTTTCACTTGCTCTTGCAGCGATATATTCCAATTACTCTCATTGGCAAAAATAAGACCAAGCTCATTTTTAAGTCGTTGTCTTTTTGAAAATATTTCCCCATGTAACTGTAGCAACTTTTCAAACGGGCCAGTCAGAAAATTTAAACTATATTCGGAAAATTTAGCAGAATCTGCCAAACATGAAAATGTAAGTTTTTCACAGTCTTGAAATCTGAGTGTCATTTCCATTAAAATATGGTCCAATATTTCTAATAAAAGGGTTCTATACTTAGCCCTAATTTCTTCAGGTCAAAGCTTAGCAAGCTCACGTTTGTAATGATTTATTTCTGAAATAGAATTTGCTTTATCAATCATGGTATTAAAAAAATGTTCATTTTTTTTACAGAGCGCCTCACGACAGCATTTTATATTGGATATGCAAAAATGAATGTCAAGCGATTTTTTTTGAAGAACGTCAAATACTATGTCCGTGATTGAAAAAATGTCATCAACACTAATGTCAGAAACGTGAATTCAAAATCGTTCAACTCACCTAAAAATCCTTTCGCAAGGCGGATTGATTTTTCATCAGATTTGTCACAGTTTGTAATAAATTCAAAGACGTCTTTTAATTTATTCCAATCTTGAACAATCACATTTACTAACTTCGAATTTGAAGTTGTAACAACACCATAAATAAATATTAACACAAAGCTGCAAAGGAACTCACCGGTTGCAGCGATATCCGCGAAAATAAAAGTAAACAACCACCGCAAACTGATCGACACGTTGGTGTAGTGTACTGCGCCTGCAATTCACCGAGAGCGTTGTATGGTCCTAGGCTCGACGTCATCGGATACGCGTTGTCATGGAACATAGTAGGAAAATCGTAAACTAAACATGGCACCTCTAGCAAAGTCAAAGCGGTTTGCGCCACTGTTATAGTTGTTATAATAAAGTTCGATTGAAAGTTTTAAAAAGACATGCCGCCAACGGTCAAGTAAAATATTTATTCGAGATGTACAGTTTATTTTTTACCAATTAGTAAAAACTAAAATTTTAAGAGATATATAATAAATATAGTTAGATGTTTGCTTTTTTATTTTTCTTGATGAAGTAGCACTTTACCTACTTCACCTGAATAGCCGCCACTGATGGGTGATGTGAATTCTGGTATATTCCATCTTTTCGTGAAAAGTATGAGCTCTGTTTTGGCGGGATTTACCTAGAGCTCTGTTGTCAAACACCATTTTTCTATTATCATACATGCAACCTACATGGGATCACGTTATTTCGACGAATTTGCCTGTCACAAGGGCAAGCCCATTATAGGCGTATAGATAGATAGATTTATAGATAGTAGATAAGCGTCAACGGCTCTCAAAATATGAGGTATTTTACGCTTTTATACCCCTATATACCGAAAATATCGAAATTCTACTCCCATATACTCCCCCGCGAGACGAGAAGATTTTTTCTGTTTTATTATTAGATTGTAAGTTATTAGCCCCCGTAGCGAAATTAAGGTCGAAATAAAAAGACCTGCAGTCTTTCAAATCAGTTAAATTTAGTACCTCTGACGTATCAGAGTAGACTTGATTGAGTTGACAAAGTCTATAAACACGACACAAGCTAAAATGAGATTTAAAAGTTAATGATTTTAGTAAAAAAAAGCAGCATTTTTTTGAAGGCTGAGACGATTTTAAGTGGATCCACAAACGAGACCGTACAAACGTCAGTTTTTTTATTCAAAGGTACTAACTCACTAACTCAAAAAAACTCGATATTTAGGTGCAAACGTCTCGGCGAATAAAAGCCGCTACTATTCTTGCCGTATTGTATGCGATTAATTCTGTTTGTAGAAATTTATTCAGATTTTTAGCCTTAACTTTACGAAATAAATTATTTTAGATAACCAAGGAGTCAAACCTACTCGGAGGTAATTATTTTAGTTTGTCTTTATTATAACCCGACTACAGATAATGTTTCGCGGTTGGAAAATGAACAACAAATTTCTGAGTCTATATTAAAACAAGAGTTTTTTTAACATAACCTATACTGTTAGGTGTATATGTCCCGTTAGTGTTAGGTTAGCCCAGGTCATCATAAAGCTATAAATCATCATTAAAGTTATAAAATCACACTTCGAATCAAACGAAAATTAGATTTAAAATAGGGGGGCGCTCTAAAATGATGTGATTGGTCGAATACAAGGGGTAGTTGTTAGCAGAACACAGTTTGAAAATCGCATTGCAATTAGATATCAGTGTTTACGGGAGTGTTAAATTCTGTTTGAGTCGTTTGACCTGTCCATCAAAGTACAAATAATTTTTAACTCCCTATTTCAGGAGAGGCTTGATGCATGAAGATGTTGGCAGTGCGTTACCTAATCCTGTAACTAATCGCTGTCTTAGATCAGATATCCAAGTCCACATCGGAGATTGTACAACATATTATCTCCCAAATCAATTAATGAACATGGAAGAAGTTGTAGTTATCAAAGAAAATATTTTAGAACTGTCACTCTTGCAGCTCCGGTTTGCACATCATCCTTTGTTCAGTTTAGAACACGTGCTGCAAGCCAGACTCAGAACAGTTTTTGAAAAATATACCAGAAGCGTGGAGGGAAATAGGATAGAAAAATTGAAAGAAGAACTAGGAGTATTAAGAGATGCTAGAATGTCACGTGGAGATGAAAGTAGCCGCAGCACCGGGACCACTGGGAAAGAATCACGAAAACTGAGGGAAAGTTTATTTAAGGAAGGGAAGATTCAAAGGGAAAGATTGAAATTTATTTTAAATATGTGGAAAGGTGTGTGCCATATAAACTGCGCTTCGAATTAAACATTACGTTAGGTCAACTTTATAACGTTGTGATTTCAAAGTTACTTGTTGGATTATCAAAGCTAGGCTAATGCATTGCTGAATTATGATTTGGGGTTCAATTTTTTTATACTCTGTCCATTTTGCAGAAATTCGATGAATATTTTATTATTTGTTAGACCTATAGAGATTTTAATTTTTTAAAATATTTATTGAGGATCTCCGCGGAATTTGGTCAATGTTTCAGGGGGAAATGATTTTCTGCAGTATAAGAAGGTTTTCTTAAATACATTACCTGCATTAAGACGTCAGTTTGTACCTGGATGCTCACAAAGTAAGTATTTGCTATACACTCGGTAACGTTATATTATTTTAAGACAGTGGCGGCTCGCGGGTAAAAAAGTAAGTGAAGTGCAAATGAAGCAAGAAAATATCGCCATATTTTTTTCCAAAATTTTTTTATATGGAAGGGGTAGAATATTTTTTACGACTTACCTAAATTTTGTATACTAAATCAATTCTCCTATCCTTCATAGCAGCAACTTTATTTATAACACCCTCATAAAATGGATGAGTTGCCTTAATCTCCTCCAGACTTTTGAATTGAAATATTGCCTAGAAAAGTAAGTCTTTTTCGAGATATATATTCCAATTACTGTCACTGCCAAAAATAAGACCAAACTCATTTTTAATTCGTTGACTTCTTGAAAATATTTCCCCATATAACTGTAACAAATTTTCAAACGGGCTAGTCGGAAAATTTAGCAGAATCTGCCAAACATAAAAATGTAAGTTTTTCAGAGTCTTGAAAGCTTAGCGTTATTTCCATTAAAATATGGTCCAATATTTCATAAAAAAGAGTTCTATACTTAGCCCTAATTTCTTCAGGTGAAAGCTTAGCAAGCTCACGTTTGTAATAATTTATTTCTGTAATAGAATTTGCGTTATCAAACATGGTATTAAAAAAATGTTCATTTCTTTTTTTTACAGAGCACCTCACGACAGCGTTTTATATTGGATATGCAAAAATCAATGTCAAACGATTTTTTTTTTTGAAGAACGCAACTTGAACAATCGCATTTACTAACTTCGAATTTGAAGACCAACGAGTTTCTGTAATTGTTGGTATACGCCTCGTAGATGCAGATGTAAGAGCGTACGTTCGTTTGGCTGAATGATGAAAAACTGAGGGAATACCACTAAGGCTTGCAAAAAAAATTCGACATTTAGAAATATTTTTAAACTTTGCTGCGTCAGGACAAATACAGCCTGCGGCGCTTTTTCTTTTTTTTTTGGAAGGCAGTTTAGATGGCCAGACATCACACTTGCGCCTTCGTAACATTGCTCTATTAATTTATGTTTATAGTCAATTTGGTCCAAAATTGGATCCAATAGAGGATATAAATTCTCCGACGTTCTATCGGAGCTGACATTATAAAAATCCTAAGAATCTCTCGACTACTGAACTTTCTGAATTAACGCATCTTAAAATTATCGGCACTGGGAGGTTTGCGTAATATCAGTGGTGTCATCCACTTGCACAGAAAAAAATTGTGTGTTCATTACTTCATTTTTTACATGATCATTTAAATAATCAGAAATGCATTCAATTAATAATTAATTATTTCGTTTTGAATAGTTTTCGAGTCACCAGTAAAAACATTTTTAATTTTTTTGTGATGATCGTTTAGTTCTTGGGAACTTGTCGATATTAATAAACCTAAAAGCTTTTTAAAATTTCCCCTATTTATTGACTCGCTGCTCTCATCATGGCCGCAAAAGACTAACTCTTGTTTTGCAAGGTACAAAACTGCGTGAATTACAAAGCACATAAATAGTCTATTTAATCGGACGGTTTCGTTAAAATGTGTTTTATATAGTTTAGCATTTTCTTTTAAAGTGTCAGATAAGTGCTTTGATTTTTTACAAATGTTTTTAGCATTAATTCGCATTTTAATTGCTCCGCCGAGTCTTCATGTTTATGTAAAGACCTTCATGTATTTAACATACCTGCAAATCCTTCCTTATTCCACACAGAATATTTATTGGAAACTAGTAAACAAGGCCAGCAAAACAATTTTTGTATTATTTGACTACTACATAACCATTTGTACGCCGAAAACCAGGATGACGATTAAAACTCTCGCAGTTTGATAAAATCGTGCAAGTCTCTTGCAATTGCAAGATAATAGCACAATACGGTTCTGTCTGATTTTTATTGCAAGTTTCCCGCAAGTCTGGGGAAAAAATTAGTTATATATATTTTTTTTAATTATATATAATATTTCTATCACCAATTAAAGTAAAAGTTCTTGTAGAAGTGAAAGAACGGATTCCTGGCGTACCATATTTTGTGGTTAGAAATTATACATTTTAACGGGGCCTACGTGATTTACGCATTGTTTATGTCCGGTTGGATTTACTTATTTTACGGCACATTGCAAGAGACGATTCTGACTGATTTTTATTGTAAGTTTCGCGCAAGTCTGAAGGGAAAACCCAGCGCTTTCTTTGTCTTCTTTCCACCTTGCTGGTTTCCAGAACAGCAGCAGCAATATTTAAGGAAACTGAAACAGCAGTTACTTTTTTCCAGTTGGATTTACTTATTTTACGATCCATTTTAACTTTTAATAATAATTTAACTCTCACCACAAGTTTAAGTAAGCTGTCAACTGTAAACAATTTTGAATCAAGTAGGCTGAAATCCGGAAGTAAATTTATTTTCCAAAAGTTGGCTACATATTGCAATTGAAACACAATTGCCTGTAGTAAAACAACTTGCAAGAAAGATTGCGCGCAATGTCTTGCAAGTGCAACCTCTTGCTGCAATAGACTTGAAGGTAAGTCCTGCAGCATGTAAAACGGCCTTTAGCAATTCATCGAGAGCGTTGTATGGCGCTGGTTAACATTAATCTTCCATGCGGTCGACGTCATCACGTACGCGTTGTCATGGCAACTTAGTAGGAAAATCGTAAACTAAACATCGCACCTCCAGCAAAGTCGAAGCGGTTTACGCCACTGTTATAGTTGTTATAATAAAGTTCGATTGAAAGTTTTAAAAAGACATGCCGCCAACGGTCAAGTAAAATATTTATTCGAGATGTACAGTGTATTTTTTGCCCACTAAATGAATAAATGAATGTAAAAACTTAAATTTTAAGAGATATATATCATAAATATAATTAGATGTTTGCTTGTTTATTTTTCCTGTGAAGGTGAAGTAGGTGAAGTAGCACTTCACCTACTTCACCTGAATAGCCGCCAATGTTTTAAGACATTATTGAATTACTTTTTTTTTAATCCGAAACATATATTTTTAACCAACTTCAAAAAAGGAGGTTATCAATTCTGGAAATGAATGTTATTTTATTTTTTTATTTAGTACATTATTATTTTTATTTAGTATAGTATTTTGTCAACTTATTTTTGCATATGCAATGTACGAATTTAGTCTTTGTAATATTTGTTTCCTTCTTTTGACCATACCCAACATTCCAATTTAATGTTTAAGCTTTCTTTTTTTACAACTTTATTAACAAGATTTTTCCTTATTCAACAATAAAGATATTTGATTGTTTGACTGATTCAAGCAAAATTAGGTTTAGACCTCTAAACTTTGCAGCTCGCCTTTACAATCAAATTTCATGTAAATAGAATTAGAAACAGAAAAAAATAAAAACGACTTCAAAAAATTCTAAAAAGTAAGAGTATTATTTTATTGAATATTAAAAATTTTACTTTTTAGGGTTTTTTTTAACTCTGTTTTATTTTGTTTTTCTCTTATTAATTTAGCTATTTGTACCTAATCCTAACAAATAATATAGCAAATTGCCTGCCTAGATTTAAAAAGCAATTTATTGATCATATTTTAATGTTTGCTTTGGTAAATCCCTTCTGAAATTACAAATTTTGAAAGTTGACCTAAAAGTGGCCTTGTAATGTTTATTTTGAGCGGCTTATTTTTTTTTGTAGCATGTTTAAATAGTTTTAAAGTATTATTGCTTATCCCGTTTTTTTTCAGCCATCAAAAAGTTAAGATGTGATCAGAATTATTCGAATACAAATGTCAGGTTGATAATCAAAAAAGAGAAATTAGAATTACCCGTAGAAAAAGAAAAATACGAGAGTTTCTTCCAGGAATTGTTGCAGGATATTATAAACGAGCATAAAGAGTCCTATAAGAAGAAACTAAAACAGTATAACAAGGAATTGAAAGCCAGAGTAATTATTCCAATAATATGTGTAATGCGTACATAGGCTAATTATTTAGACTTTTTAAATTGCATCAGATAAGAATTTACATACCTTGGATAGAAATAATTCGATACTTATTTTTTCATAATACAAATTTAAATAGAGTGAAAAGACCTAATATCCAGAACAACTTTGCACTATTTGGAATTTTAAAATTATAATTCCTTTTGTAATATTTTAATTTTTAAAACGGGTTATCGATAATTATCGTTAGTAATCATTGATTATCGATTTATCCATAGTTCTCGATAGGTATCCATATATTAGCAGACATTTTTATATCACATTTTGAAGAACATTGTTTAAATACACCCTTTGCAAAGGATATCTTCTTTTCGCATAGGTACGTGGATGACATATTGGTTTGCTTCACAGGAAATAAAGAACAACCACACACAGTTTTAAATCACCTCAATCAATTTATTTCAAGGTTTATTCTCGAGCTCAATCTCTATTATTTAGGTTCTGACAAATTTGCGAATGACCGCTATTTTAAAATGGGTAATTTAATTGTCCCCATATTTTAAGGATGAATTCAGGTTGAGAAGGTATATTAAAAGATTCAGTATTTAGTTAAAATTCTATAAAACCTGTATGTCGCGCATTATCTACATGTACAAGAAAACAAAAAAATAATAGATATTCACACAGTTTTCGGTACTTGTTATCGGTCTTTGAGTTACGGTTCGGTCCTTCAAGATCAAACCCCCACAAGCCTCCACTGGACATAGGGATAAGTTAGTAAAATGTTTGTATACACTGAAGGAACAAAATGGCAGCTTAGTGAAATGTCTAAAAATTCATTACCAAAAAAAAACTACTTATACAAATGATATGAAATTATTCACAAAAAGTATGTGTACTGATAATTTTTAGTTCGAATCTTATATGGCAAAACAAAATGGAGGCCCAATAAAACGTCTTCGGTAATATTCCAATACCTCCTCCCGGAGGGAATTAAAGGATGTAATTTATTTTTTGTAGACTACGTAAATAATGTTATGAAAATAATAATTCTATAAATAATTAGATGCAAATATAAACTTTGGATTGTAAGTAGTGCAATTTTGTAAAGGTAAAGGGGATTTTACAGATTTTTTAATTTTAATTCTAATCCTAATCTATGAAAATTAAAATTCATGTACAAATGTTTAAAGGAAAAAGCATTATCCCATGAAAAGTCAGATACAGACGAAACCGGAAAAGAAGGAAGTTTTCTGGAAAAACCAGTTTTTGATATTGACAAGAGCAAAATAGAATGTGAACTAAAAATGAAATTTGAGGAAAGCTTTAGACCCCCAGGTAATTAAAATATTTATAGCTGCAAATAAAATGGCACCTAAATGTTTTATTATATTAGACTATATTTTGTATTGTTTTATTGCGTATTTTTTTATAAAACGAATATGTTTTTATTCAATAACATTTCTGGACGATGTGGTGAAAGCGCCTCATATCCTTATAACTCCATTGAAAGCCCATCGCGCCATCTATTGGAAAGATAGAAAAAGGTCTTCCGGGCCAGCTAGTAACCATTTAATATGCCTTAAATACTGATTTTCTTCAGGTTATAAAACATTACTAATAATATGTTGCTTCCTTGTCCCAATTATACTATAATTCCTACATTCGTAATTTTTTTCGATCTATCTCTTCATATTTCGTAACGGATAACGGCTATCGGAAGTAAAAGATCTATAACATATCTCGTCTGACTTAAAATGTGGCTTCTTGACCGACCACTAAATTAAGACTCCATAATAGTTGGTGTAACTGAACTGCGGCCAAATCTCATGAAATCCAAAACAAAACGCACGAATTTCTGTCGCGGGAAGCCCTTGGCAATAAAACACATGAACTTCGATAAGACCCAAACAGCTAAATAGATGTTTTAATTAAACCGAAACAGCCTGTATTTTCATGTCTCCTCACAAATTGTATCTTATGGCAGGGTTTTTGCGGTATATGCGGTTTGATATGCGTAAAAACAGTTGAATTATGCGCAAAATTCTATCTATTCCTAGGTATAAGTATCTTGCCTCAACTGTTCAGTTTAAACTAAAATACAATATTTGGAAGAGCATTTCATTTATCATTGTTAAATTGGAAAAACGTATTAAAAATACTATTTTTAAGGATCTAAGGATCCAGAAAACTATAGAATAATCTACATGTCACTACCAGAGTTAAGAAAATTATCTGTACAGATTCCCTTCAGTACAAAGCAGTTTTTTAACTATTGGAAACACTACCCCATCTCACCTAATGAGCTTCTCTGCGTTCTACCATCAGAAATTTCAATATAGCTTTGTCAAATAAGCTTTTTTTCTGTCATTTATTGAAAAACTATCCACACAGAATTATAAAAATAGAATCCTTTTGAACATCCACTAAAAGTAAAGCTTATACAGGATCCATAAAATCTGCAAGTATGTGTATATTTAAAAATTAATTAGAATTTTTAAAAATCCAAAAAATCCCATTTTTTTTTAGGAAAATAAATAACTACCATCCCTGGGAAAGAGTCAGCATTCACCATAGCTCTAGAGAAAATATTGTAAATATGCACAAACCCAGGAAAGCAAAAAAAAAAATTGTGTACATGTCTACACACACGGTTTATACACTAGTCAACACTTATAACGCATCACTGATTTTTAACATTGATTTCAAATGCATATATTTTTGTTATTATTCAAACGATTTTAAGTTTTTTTTCCTGATAGGTCAGTACGTCTACTTTCCCTAGACCTAGACAGAAAGGAAAATTTTGTTGTTTTGTACCGGGAAAACTAAAAATTACGTGAGCATGTATATAAAACAAAATTTAATAAGACTGCCAAAAGAGATGGGGCATGAAGATTTAATTTTTTCATATGCTACGGATACGTAAAAGTTTACTGTACCACATCACCATTTGAAACTTTAATGTTTAATACAGGGTGAATAAAAAGATATACATTTTAAACCATAACTTAGAAATATAGTTAATTAAAAATATACTTAGCCATTGAACATTTTTTAATACGTAGAGATATACTCCTAATTTTAATTTCCTTGAACAGTGTTGCCAAAACCAATTATTTACAAGATTAATTATTTTTTATTTTTTTGTGCCTTGGTATACACATGAAGTAAAAAAGAACTAAAGCTAATTTTAGACACTTGGAGTCTTAATACAGGGTAGATGAAATTCTATAAGGCCCAAATGGTTTATTTTACATTTGAGGACAGAGTTACAGATTTTTTCAGAGATGTTGCCTATTAAAAAAAACACTAATAAACAGTTAATATAAATGAGTTTTTATTAGCAAACATACAAAATAAACTATACCAACGCGACAACAAGGCGACAAAAAAGATTAAAATTGCTCAATTTTTCTTGGCATGCTTTCAATTAGTTTGTTTATATGATGGTGTCACAGCGGCCTCATTAAGGTTGGGAAAACCTGTAAAACATTAATTTCTTTTCCTTACACGCCTTCTCAATATATCCCGACTGGATTTAAGTCCGGAGCCCAGTCCAAACTTGATATTCCTTCTACTTCTTTATATTCGATCACTGCTCTTGTCCTATATGCGCTAGAATTATGATCCATGAATAAAAAGTTTGGACCTACAGCACCCCGTCACATGCGAACAATCCGTGTCCAGGAAATGTTCCATATAAATTCCATCAGTCATCGTTCTGGTATATATATATATATATATATATATATCAAGGGCGTTTTATTATTCCACATTATCCCACCCCAAAACATGGTTGTACCGCCTTGATATTGTAGCACTTCTTTACAGTTGGCAGCCCTGGCACTCGCCAAACGTGAACCTGTCGGTCATCGGACGTTAAGCCAATTCTGGTTTCATCGAAAAACATTCATTTTTCCGTTGGTTGATGTTCCAATGGCGATTTTCGATACACAAATTTAACCTTGTCCGTTTCTGCAATTGCGTAAGTTTGAGAACTCGCAGGGGCCTTCTGTTTCTCAGGCCTATTTCATGTAGCCGTCTTCGAATTGTTTGAGTTGATACCTCCATGTGATGTGCAGCCCGAATTTGTTCTTTTATAACTGTTGGATTCCTCCTTGCTATTAATCTAATAAAAAGATCTTGATTTGCTGTGGTCTTGTGATTTCAATGCCTTCGAAGTCTATTTTCAATTGAACCAGTCTCAATATATCTGGAATAAATTTGAGACACATCACTCTGGTTAACGCCTGTTATTTCGGCCACGTTCCTCTGACTTCTACCGCTCTCCACTAAACCTATGATATGGCTTCGGTTTAAAGCAGACATTCTAGGAATTTTTAACTTTTTGTATTTAAGTTGGCAATGTCAAAAAAATTCTTTATCGACTTTTAGATGGGCAAACCCCGATTTCCTTCGAAATCCTTGTGGACAACTTTGGACATCATCATTTCATCCTCCCTGTATTAAAACTGCAAATGTTTAAACATTGTGATGGTATACAGTAGTTCTGAAATTAGCTTCTTTTTACTTGATACCTATACCAAATAATAAAAATAATAACGCAAATACATTATTAAATTTGGCAACACCGTTTAGGGAACTTAAAATTAGGAGGACATCTCCAGGTATTCAAAAATGTTATGGTTAAGACTAGTGTATATCTTTTTATTCACCCTGTATTAAAAATTCAAGTTTCAAATGGTGATGTGGTACAGTAATACTTTACGTATCCGTAGCATATGAACAAATTAAATCTGCAAGACCCGTCTCTTTTTGTCATATTAAATTTTGGTTTATTCACAAGCTCACGTAACTTTTATTTTTCCCGGTACATTACAACAAAATTTTCAAACCTGCCTAAGGCTTCAAAAAGTAGAAGGACTGGTCTATCAGGAAAAAAAAGCTTTGTTAAAATCGGTTGAATAATTAAATAAATATATGCATTTGAAATTAACGTTAAAAACAGTGATGCATTATAAGTGTTGACTAGTGTATAAGTTTACTCCTTAGGGGAGACCGGGGCAGGTTGCATCAAAAAATGGATAGTATTTTTTTCTTAGGTTATCAGGTAAATAACATTCAGAGTCAGGTGAAAAAAATATCTATCTGTATTTCGCTAATACATCAAAATATAATGAGAGGCTTAAAAAAATTAATTAACGCTTATACGCATATATTTCTTGACCAAGTCATGTGTTGCAACTTACCTCATTTGTGGGGCAACTTGCAACAATAAGATGGGTAAGTTGCAACATACTACTCTGGTTCATCTGAGTATTCAGAAAAGCAATTTATACATATATAAAATGGATCAGATTTTGCGCAGTGGTCGTGGGCCCACATTTTACATTTTGTGCACTGTAACCAGTCTTCCTTCTCTTTTTCGCCCTGGTAAATTTCGTTACAAACTAGACACAACGTGTCGTCATCCTCAGAAGAAATTTCCCAGTCATCATCTTTCTTAGGATGCTTTCTCGCTATGGTTTTTTTCTTAACTATATGAATGAGTGGTTCATCATCTGAAGAGTCATTGGGGCATATTTGTCGAACTTCTGGCCCTTTCTTACATGATGTTAATTTTTTCATTTGTCTTGGTTTGTCAATATTGGTGGACGTTTTTTTCTTTCTTTCATTTCTCAGTTTTTCCTCATTTTCCAAAGCCTCTTTTTCAGGTGTGTCGGTTAATATGGCAGTTTTTCTTCTTTTCTTACCTCTTTTAGACTGAACCATGCGTGGGGGGGCTTTAGGAAAGGGTCTGACCAACTCCGGGCTAAATTTTGAGGTGCTTGGTTGCTGCTCATCAGGAAAATCTTTAGAAAAGGGTCTAACACACTCCGGGCTAAATTTTGAGGTGCTTGGTTGCTGCTCATCAGGAAAATCTTTAGGAAAGGGTCTAACACACTCCGGGCTAAATTTTGAAGTGCTTGGTTGCTGCTTATCTGGGGTGCCAGGAAAATCCAAAGTATGTGTACTAACTGCTTCTGTGTCTGGATTCGGTGTACCGGCCACTTTCGACGTTTGATCCATTTTATCAATGCTGCTTAGCGATTCCGGTTGTGGCCGATCCGTTGTAAAAGCTGGTGCAAAATCAGATTCAGTGAATATATTAGGATTCACAGGATAAACTCCAGAAGCTGAAAAACCTGAAGTGATATTTTTAGGAGTTACCGCATTTAAAAATGCAAGCTTTATGATCTGTGGCAAATCAAAAATAGTAAGAGTTTTTCCTGGGTTGTTTACCAACCAAGCACTAATACCTGAGCTGCAGCATTTTTTAAAGGGTCCAAACACTGCTACATCTAACGGTTGCAACCGATGTGAGCAGTGTGGTGGAAAAGAGACCATAATGACACCGTTTTCTTTGCATAGATTGAGAACTTTACAACTTAAGTGGGATGAATGATTGTCTAATAATAAAATCACTGGAGTTTCCTTTGATGGTTTGACATGTGAGATGAAATGCTGCATAAAAATATAAAACGTATTTTCTTGCATCCAGCCGGATCCATTTGCCTCGCCTATGCAACCGGAAGGACCATCGCGGATAAAATATTCTCTGAAACGTTTCCTTGGGAATATGAACATAGGTGGTATGAAATTTCATTTACGGCAACCGCAAGTGTGATCATTTCTCCTCGCTCAGCCGAAGTAATGGATCCTACCTGCTTAGCACCTGTAAAGAAACAACATAGTGCATTAAACAGAAATCAGTATAGGATATTAAATGTGTATTTACCTTTTTGTGCTAATACTTTTCTTGGGCGAAGAACGGTTGACACCCCCGTCTCGTCCATATTCCATATTCTAGAAGCTTGAAATTGGCTACGCGATAGAACATCCATGAGCTTGGCAAAAAACATGTCTACGTTTGTGCGATTAAAACTGGAAACTCTGGCAAGGCTTGTGGCTTCGGGCTGGCGGATAGAAATGTCGGTGTTTCTCTTAATAAACAGATTTAGCCACTCCACTCCAGCTTTTTCGTGGTCATCCCAAGAAGAAGGAACTTGAATATTATGTAACTTTGCACATTGATATGCTAACTTGCGGACCCCAATCGGATCAAGTCCAAACATAATATCACTGCATTTTTTGATATACTTCACAAAAATTTGTTCTTGTTCTCTATTAAATATTAGTCGTGGCTTGGCATAACCGCTATCTGGCATTTCTATTGTATGCTTCGTTTCGCGAAATTTTTTTGTTTTCGCTATATATCGTGAAAGCGTTGAATAATGAATATTAAAATCTTTAGCGATTTTTCTAATAGAAAACTCTTTATTCCTAATATTTTCTAATACTAATTGGGCAGCGCGTTTAATAACATTATCCAGAGTCGTACCCCTCTCGGTTTTTTTCTTATAATTTCTCATGATCCCTAGAAAAAGAAAATTTATATGAAGCAATAAACTAAAATGATGGAATAAAATGAAAACGGGGCACGTTGCAACACCGGGGTAAGTTACAACACCGTTGCAAAGTGCCCCGAGCAGAGTGTTGCAATTTGCCTCAATTTGACCTTCCTAATCTAACCTCTAAATTTTTTTGTTGTTTTGTAGACATCCCAATTATTATCTAGGCAATAAACACGTAATATATGTGCTATAACTTACCACTAATGACACGTGTGAAAAACAAAGCAGAAAGGTTTAATTTATTAAAAAACTGTTCAAAAATATTACACTCAACAATCACAAATCAAGTAACCTGCGAAAAAACCGTTTGTCATTCGACAAGAATAAAGTGCGTTCGCCAACACGTTTGCCAGTCGATATTGAATGGAAGAGTGCGTTCAAGAGTTTGTAAATATAATTGTGCCTTAGATATCAAGTGTGTTGCAACTTATCCGTGTTGCAACCTGCCCCGGTCTCCCCTACATTTATAGACTCGGTATTTTCAGACATTTATACATACAATTTTTGTTTTAGATGAACCGAAGATAGTTCTTTATCTAAAAAGCGATCACGAAATAACGGACGATGTGAGTGACGATAAAGAAAATGAAAGACGAAAAGTGATGTTGTCTACAAAATTTATAGTGAAAGTATTATGTAATAACATATTAGTATGCAAATCCACGCCTCTTTATTTAAACGCCTCCTTTGAGTTGGATATAGATGAAACATTCTCCATTCAGTTCACCAATATTCCTAAACATTTGGTTCTAGAAATTTTCGAACATCCCAAAGGGTAATTCAACAGACATTTTCAACTTATAAATATAAGAGTAATTATTATTCGCTCAAACATATCACACTTTCACTAAAACATAATTACTTGTGTACACACTCAATCTAGGCATTTGTTCTACATAATTATTTTAAAAAAATCGGCTTCTGAACTGCTGCCTTTATCGCTTTCAACTATTATATTACAAATTTTTTTTTTCATAAAAAATACTAAAATATAAACCGGGAGAGTACGGTGGGTGTATTATAAATTTGTTGCCAATATAGTGCAAAGCTTTCAAGGATACGCATTTCCCTTTACTTTTTTCTTTGATTGTCACATACCATTGTGCCATTAGAATTCTATTAGCATGCTAGCCTTAGATATTTTTGTCAGTACG
Organism: Kuschelorhynchus macadamiae; assembly: GCA_030620095.1. Classification (NCBI taxonomy): domain Eukaryota; kingdom Metazoa; phylum Arthropoda; class Insecta; order Coleoptera; family Curculionidae; genus Kuschelorhynchus; species Kuschelorhynchus macadamiae. Next base: position 607,498 of record JAUTXW010000881.1, on the reverse strand, counting down.
TTTCGACATTGGAACAGAATTCATAAAATTCTTTAGATTATCTATAAATAATTATTAATTAGCTTGTGAAGTTTTCACAGCTCTTGCCAATTAAGAAATTATGGTTCTTGGCATTAGATCCATCTTTAGAGGACCAGAGAATGCCACAAAAATTACTTTTCCAGCAATTCCCCGAAAAAATATTTTTAGATAACTTGACGTATCCTGAGAAACTAGATTTCTCAAAACCCCTTGTTGTTACGGGTCTTAGTATGGTTCTAAATAAGATCGCTGCTCTAAGAAATAAAACTAGCGAGTTGTACCTATTTCTAGAAGAATTGGAGTTCCCCCAACTTGTTGCAATTACTGAGCAGTGGCTGAATCTAAACGAACCCTTTTATGTGGAGAGATATACCACAATAGCTAGATATGACAGAAATAACTCAGCTCATGGAGGAACACTGATTCTTTCCCTAAATGGGGATTTCGTTTCGGTAACTAAATATGTCCATTTGTTAGCGGATAACTTTTTTGAATTTTCTATAGTATATAATCAAAACTTTGATCTCTATGCAATCTGTATTTATAGATCACCAAATTCTGTTATACAATCTTTATTTAATTACCTGCTAAATTTCTACCTAGTCTACCAGTGAAAGGCAGGAAAATTCTAAGCGGGGACCTTAATATTGACTATGCTACTGTTTGTGCCAACCAGAAACATGTAATTTCTTTATTCGACTCTTTCGGTGTTGCAATGCATGTATCGTCTCCAACTAGAATTTCAAAATATTCTTCTTCTATCATTAATTACGTAACGTCTGATTTTTTTCCATCAGAGGTTCAATCTCAGGCTTGTAACACAGGTCTTTCCGATCACGAAGCAATATTTTCCAAATTTAGTATTTTTCATGGGCCCTTACAGAGACCTCGCCATAGGGACAGAATTTTCTTGGCCGCCAATTTTTCAGAATTTCATATGTCAACTCAAATTTTAGTGTGTTCTTAAATAAAACTTTTAGTGCTTTTAATAGGGCCTTCCCGCTTAAGACTATTAAATCTAAGCGTCATAAACCATGGACCACGAAAGGACTACGCATTTCTGCTAAAAATATGCGTTCTCTCTTATATATAAAAAAATTCACCGACTCCATTCTTATTCTCGACTATATCTCTAATTATAGGAGGATCTATATTAAACTAATCAAGTCACCAAAAAAAATATACTATCAAAAAAGTCTAAAAACGTTTCAAAGGAAACCTGGTCCATTATCAATGACCTCAGAAACAAATCAAACCCTGTGACTCAGATCTTGCCAAGGCCAAATGACCTAAATGATGATTTTATTAATGTAAGCAAAAATGTTACCTCTGGTATCTCACGAAGTTTGGGCTCTCTTTCGTTTCTCCCTCCATCGAAAAATGTCGCTGATAGCTTTTTCTTAAGCTCTGTTAGCAGCACGGAATTATTGAAAGAAATGAATAACGTCACAAGCAAATCTTTGTGTAGCACTGATGGCCTATCAATTAAAATATTCGTGAACCTGCGGCTCCCAATCATAGAGGTCCTTACAACACTAATAAATGAATCCCTTATAAAAGGTATATTCCCTGAATGCCTTAAAACAGCTATAATTATTACTCTTCATAAAGGGGGCGAAAAAATTAACTTAATTTAAGCAATTATCGCCCAATTTCTCTACTACCAGTGCTATCAAAAATCATTGAAAGATTACTGAAGAATCGTCTTATGTCGTTTCTCCTTAAACATCAGATAATATCCCCGGATCAGTCTGGATTTTTACCCAACAAGTGCACCAGTGACTCCATGTTCTCGTTGCTTAGCGACGTCTACTTATCCCTAAATAACAACTATCCCACCGCCTCAGTTTTTTGTGACTATGCAAAAGCTTTTGACTGTGTTAGTCAAGAAATTTCAATAAGCAAGCTGAATTTTTATGGAATCCGTGATATTTGTTTAAATTGGTTTAAATCTTATCTCGGGAATAGGCAATAATTTGTAAGGGCAAATGATTCTGATTGTAAATTGATTACAAGTGGAGTCCCTCAAGGTTCGGTCTTGGGACCTATTCTTTTTTTGTTATACATTAATGATATCACTAACCTAAAAATTAATGGAAAAACCTCTCTTTGCTGACACAAGAATAACATGGAGTGATTTTGATACAACGTCATTATATTCTAATATTTCCAAGGACCTTGTTATTTATTTATTTATTCAGGAATAAGTACTCTACAGAAAAAATGAATTCTAAATGGTACAATAAAGTCTAACAATAAAAACTTAAAATTAATAATAACAATAACAGAAAAAAAACCAGATATATATGTGTATATTTTACGAGACAAAGTACTGGTGCTACATTAACGACAAATAAATAGATTGTTAAGGGGAAATCACAATATTACAAAGCGTGAGGAACAGGAACTAGTTGGCGATACACTGCAGTCTCCTCTTAAGGCCGGACAGACTGAGGCTAAATATATTAATATTTGAGAAATGGTTGTTATAGTTTCGGAGAATTTTATCCATAAAGGCGGCTTGTCCATAGTTCGTACGGTGTGGAACTTCGAAAAACAGGCGTTGCTGTCTTGTTAGTCGTGCTGGAACATGAAAGAGCATGCGGTTTACCAACTCCACACAGTCAATCAACCCACGGGACAGCTTGAAAAGGAATATTAACATTGCTTCATTTCTTCGGTCTTCTAAAGATTTTAAGCCGCAAAGAAGAAGCCTAGTTTGATAATCTGTATTCAGGTAGGGAAAACGATGGTTGTATAGCAGGTATTTACAGAACTTATTCTGCACTCTCTCCAGGTCGTCTTTTATGTATGTCATAATAAGGGCTCCAAATAATTGAACAGTATTCAAGGATGCCCCGAACAAGGCTGTTATATAAACAGGTGAGTGCTTTGGTATCGTTCATGAACTCCGATTCCAATCTGCCTTGCTTCAATGTGGATAAAACGGTGGCCTTATCTTATAAGGGGACTTTACAACCACTTCAGTTACTCAACTCAACAGAAATATTAAATACGTTGAGTCGGTTAAATTCCTGGGTTTGAATATAAATAACAAACTAAAATGGTCTAAGCATATTGACACCTTAACTAAAAAACTTTCTGCCGCCTGCTTTGCCATTCGATCAGTTTGAAAAGAACTGGACGTGTCTTCTGCCAGACTTACTTATTTCTCTCTATTCGAATCCCATCTCCGCTATGGCCTTCCCGTTTGGGGCTGCTGTACCACCGAGCAATTTCTTAGTATTTTTAGGCTTCAAAATAGAGCAATCTGCTATTTGTTTGGTCTAAATAACAGAGCGCACTGCCAATACTATTTCAAAAAACATGTAATATTAACACTTTTTGCATTATTTATTTTAGAAACCGTCTGTTTGATAAGAAAACATATAAGCACATTCCCGGAAAGGCCACAATACGTATATCCTACCAGAAACTCTAGGCATATCATATACCTTCCCATTCCTTCGACAGAATTAATAAAAAAATCAATTATTTACAATGCCATAAAACTTTACAATCATCTTCCAGAACATTTAAAAACAATCCCTATGTTTGCACTCTTCCGAAAAAAAAACCAAACCGTACCTCATTGAAAGAACTTTTTACTGCGTTAATGATTTTTATAATGAATAAGTCTCATTAAAATGTTTTTTATTTGCTTGTTTACTTAAATCTTTTTGGGGTGTCATGTTGCTGCATAGCATTTGAAAATATTTTATAATGAACTGTCTGATAGTCCGTTAAAATTAATTATTTTTGTTACATATTAGATTTAAGTTAATTTCAATGTCATTGAAATTATTCTACTCGCATATGTATTGTTTATTTCCTTTTGTTAGGTCACCTGAATTCAATAACCGTTTTACGGCAATGTTACGAATATAACGAATGTTATATTTACAATTCATGTATTTGCATTGACCTGTCGAAAAATATGATTTTTTTTTCGATTAATATTTCGTTTTTTCATTGTTTTGTTTTTTTTGCTTTAAGGTACATTTCGCTTTGTCCATAAAATTGAAACAATTTTCCTGCGACAATAAAGCATAATTTTATTTGTTTGTTTGAAAAAGACCATATTAGAGTGGACCGACGTTTCGTCCTTGGTTGCACAACTTATTATATTACAATATTATACTTGTATAGTAGTTCTTAAAATATTTCACTAAATGCTATGTATGTATTCTCATGGGGGTTCCTTAAAATTTTCGAGATATCTAAACTTAAATCTTTTTTACTAGTTTCTACTGCAGTTTGGACAGTTTATTTCATTTTAATACCCTATGTATATTCTCTAAGTCCAGATTTTCCTACATACGATTTACCACAGGAACATATATTTTATATTGTCCCTCACTTTGAAAATGAATTATATCTTTAGGGGAACGCAAGCAGTGTTCTTAATATGTTTTTAGGTATGTTATTTTTGTTGTCCATTATTAGGGGGTAAATTAGTCAAATATTGATGTTGGACGTCTACAGTAGTAAATAGTGATATTATCCCATATGTTTATTTCACTTCCTAACCACCTAGTTTCATTTATAGCCATGATATCTATTTATAGAATGCTAACCTCCTCAATACCATTGTTAAACGTCTCACATTCTATACCTATCTTTTTCAGCGTATCAAGTTGGGGAATTTATGGCTCTCTTTCATTATAACGTCTACCCTAGACTCAAGGCCGTTCTTTAATAGTTTAATGCCGTGGTTTTCCTTTTTCTTTTTTATTCTAATTCTGTTAGTGGTCATATGGGTGCTCCCTCCGCTGCAATCCGTAGGCAATTTGATCCTCCGAAGTTTTAGGCAGATTAAGATTGGGGTCGGGCAATTCATACCAACAGTGAGTAAGTTGTCATAGCTGCACCTGGTGTGAACAGATTTCTCTGAGGGTGCATATCTATAATTGCGTTTGTAGTCATAGCGACAGAAAAGTTTTTAATTTTACGAAAGCTGGTAGGTGAGGTCGACAATTGATTGTGAGTTCTAGAGTTTGATTCTTGTACCAATCAGTATGACATGAAATGAACCGTCCGATTAATTTTTAGGTTGCTAAAAAAGGAAATTGCGTCACTGAAAATTGATGTTCCAGACGGTGCCATATGTTACAATGAAACAGAGTATTCTGAAAATCGCTTTGAAAGAAGAGAAATCGTACATTACAAACACGCAGGAGTCGGATGTGGCAGCAATGTGAAAAAAATACTGGACGAGAGTGGTATATGTCTCGATATTAAACTAGTTTCTGTGGACCTTCATACCAACGGAATTCTACTTCATAAAACAGGTTGGCAGAACTCTCACTTAAAACGCAACTTTTCTAGTGGCCAAGACATATTTCCCGCACAAGAAGCATCAAGAGTGATAAATAAATGGGGAGCGCTAGATGGAGATAGACTGAAAAGTTTGTTAGATGGTAAGTTAATCATATTCAGCATAGAACGGAAGCTTTTCTGTGTCAAGTGACATTAATTTCCAAAGTTTCGCGTGCGATTTCAGGCATCTTCAGGAATCTTTACTCTACAAGTAACGCCATTTTGGCAATGTTTAATCCCAAGTAAAATGAGTTCTTATTTTGTGGTAAATTTATTTAACCAAACATATTGGATTTAACTAACCATAATGCAGCTTTGCTTTAAACTATCCCTAATAGTTACACTTGAAGATGTACATTTATATATTGTGTATGGTGGATAATGTGTGAAAACAATTCCCTGTACCTAGATATTTAATATTTCCGCAGGAGATGGACCAACCCCAATTTATGTAGTAAAAGCTATCATAATTATGCAGAGAGAATGCCTAAATATCTCTTTTTAACTACATTACTTCCATTAGTAGCCCAAATAATATATTAACTACATATAGACTATTACTAAAATAATGTGGCCTCTGATTTTTAATTTTTATAACACATTACTTGAGATAAAGTCATGTAAAAATTACCTTGTGATACTTTTTCAGTTATTCATATTATTGATATATGTTTTTCTAGTTTTAGGATGAATACATCACAACTTCATCACAAAAACTTAATTTTAATTTGAAGCGTAAATATCCCATTCTAGCACAACGTCTTTTCCTTACTGTGAGAAATGAGTTTGTTAAATAAAAAGGATTCTTTTATTTTTACGTTTTTACATGTTCCTTAAAATATTTTCCTAGATGCAAATTATTTTCATATTATAAAAGCGTTTCCTCAGCTAATAGTGTTTAGTCAGAATTATTGCTACGAATAGCATCTTAAGCAAATCTCCATTAAATTCTTAATTATTAGTTGCATCCCAGTACCTAAAATTTATTTTGGGAGTTTTCTTTAACGATATGCACCATTGCTTCAACTGATAATAGATTTAGAGGGCTCGGTCCAAGAATATTTGGACCGGATGACGTTCTGGACTCTTTCTTGGTTTCCTTCACAGTCCGAGTGCCTCCTAACGTCATGCTGCTGGATCTTTATGAGCATTACAACTGCAGTAAAATGTATCGCCTATCAATCATCCTGCAACAACATTATATTTCTTGTTACTACAAATGAAACTCTGAAACTCTAGTAGCTCTTTTATTACATAAGTTTAAAGATCCATTTTGGGGAGAAAAACATCAAATATTCAATTTATAATTGTATCAGCTCAAATATTTAGGATAGTCAGCGAGTAGGAATTTGATTTAGTCCAACTATGCAAGTTATAAAAATGTATAATTCCGTTTCTTTTTCAAGATGCTTGTCAACCTATACTTTAGACGAGATACTATTTAATATTTTAGGCAAGCAACATAGCTCCGAATTTGTTGAGTTTCTTAACACAACTAACTCCAGTGAGATTCGACAATGGGAAGACGAAGCAAAACAATATTTTAGGTTTGTAGACAATCTCATTATTATAATTTTAATATAACGCAATAAAACGCAGAAGTCTATAGCCCTTGAGGTTCTATTTTTTTAAAATGCGCAGATGTTTATTAAAAATATATCTATATATTTAAAACACTAAGGCAGATTTTTCAGCAAGTTCGTGAGAGAGTTGTACTGCACCAATTTACATGCTTTTTTTTTGAAATGATCCTCTGATTACAGAGACCTTTCAACACTATTTATTGTTTTGTTACGTATTGTTTCGATAAAACCAACATGTTTTTCTTCAATAACATTTCTGGACCATGTGGTGAATGCTCTCCATATTCTTATAATTCCTCTGGAAACTCGTCGCGCCATCTAACGGCATAACAAGGTCTGCCGGGCCAGCTAGTATTTATTTATTAATGTAAATACCCTAGGAAAAGGAAATACGTGTCGAAGAATATAAAATTAATTACTTCAAGAATAGAATAGTCGTGATTCTTTTTATAGAAATCAGATATAAAACGCAGGTAATGAAAATGTTTCAAATTATAAGTTTATTTATCAATGTATGCAAAAATAGTAGAAGTGCTTCTTGCTTTTTATACGAACATCCTTAAGAGGAAAGGAGAGTGTTAGTCTATCATAGTCCCTGAAAGAGGTCCTATGACATTTTCCTACATACTTTAGGACAAAAGAGAAGAAAAGTTGCATTTTTTACGTTTTCAGTTTAACTGCATGGATAGATTCGATAATCGACCCCTTTCAGTTATTCCATGGAATTTCTCAAATTGATAAACTTCTGTCCCCATATAGAACCGAACTAAAAACACTTGCAAATTAAATTTTAAACAGAGTTAGATGTTACTTGATAGAAATCCACTTAAATAACTAAATGAGAACATTTGAATAAAATTGCCACTCAATTTATTTTAAAAAACACACATGACAATTGTTTTGCCAACACAGTGACCTCATCATTGAACACTTAAACCAAAGTGTGACTCAAAATGTAGACAATAAATACCTGAATCCTTTCTTACAATTGCAAATATTATACAGGCAGTTGTTAGTTGGGATTTTTTTGTTATAAAGTAATAAAGCATTCACAATATGGCCCAACTGATCGTTCAATAATTTACTAAACTTTTAATGTTTTGTTTATTTTTATATTTTCTAGTAAATTTAGTTTTTTTGCATGTATGTTCTTATGACAAATTTTGTTATATTTGTGGAGAATTTCTAGTGAAATCACAAGCCAGGCCATTTTCCGAAAATGTAAAAAAAGCCTACTTTAAATATTTTGGTGTGTTAATTGGGGATCAAGATAAGCGGTGGGCTCCCCATGTGTGCTGTGTTAGTTGTAGTGTATCATTGGTGCAGTGGATGAAGGCAAAGAAAAAAAATATGCCTTTTGCAGTTCCAATGGTATGGCGAGAACCCACCAATCATTCTGACGATTGTTATTTTTGCCTGACAAAGACTGAAGGTTATTCCAAAAAGGGAAAGCACAATATAGAATATCCAAATTTGCAATCTGCCGTACGACCTGTTCCTCATGATGCAAATTTGCCAGTGCCTATTGCGCCTTTAAATTAGTAAGCTATTGATTTGGAAGATCATGGAGATAACGCATCATCAGGCAGCTCAGAAGAACAGTGCACCGATCCCACTTTTAGCAAGCAACAGAACTTCTGGGTTCCCGTCTTAAGGAATGGAACTTATTGGCCAAAGAAACAAAAATTACAAATTTCCGAAAAAGAAATGCTATGTTTTCTGAATTCTACAGTATGGAAAACTCGTTGTGCGCGTGTACTGATATAGACAGTTTAATGCAGGAACTTGATATTGAACATTCTCCCCGTGAGTGGCGCTTATTCATAGACTCATCTAAATATAGCTTAAAAGCTGTGTTATTGCATAATGGAAATTTAAAACCCTCTATACCAGATGCCCAGTTGCAATGAAAGAAAATTATGAAAATATGCGCACGATTTTGGATAAAATAAACTACAATAGGTATAAATGGCAGATATGTGGAGGCTTGAAAGTTATAGCGATTTTAGTGGCACTTCAGGGGGATTTACAAAACATTACTGTTTTCTTTGTTTATGGGACAGTCGTGCAATAAATCAGCATTATTAACAAAAATTTGGCCAGAAAGAAGTGAATTTGAACCGGGATCTCAAAATGTTAAATTTATACCTCTTGTTGATCCCAAAAATGTCCTTTTGCCTCCTCTTCACATTAAACTTGGGTTGATGAAAAACTTTGTGAAGGCTTTGAATAAAGATGGTGATCGATTTAAATACCTAAGACAAGTCTTTCCCCAGTTAAATGATGCCAAATTAAAAGAAGGCATTTTTATTGGGCCACAAATCAGAAAATTGCTGGACGATGTCAATTTTACGGAAAAGCTTACCAGGCAGGAACTCAGAGTATGGAATTCATTTGTTATTTTAGTAAGAGGATTTTTAGGCAACAATATGGATGAAAATTATGAACAATTAGTTAATGAATTCTTAGATGCCTATAAAGTGCTTGGTGCCAGATGGTCATTAAAAATTCACTTCCTCCATTCCCATCTGTCATTTTTTCCTAAAAATTTGGGAGCTGTTAGTGACCAGCAGGGTGAAGGGTTTCACCAAGATATCACAACAATGGAAATTCGGTACCAAGGACGATGGGATCCAGCCATGATGGGTGACTACTGTTGGTTTTTGAAGAGAGAAGATAGGACACCTCATAAACGGAAAAAAATAAAGTTTAATTAGTGTTTTAAGTTAATATTTTTGCTTTTCTCTTAGATGTATGGTATGTTTAATAGGCGAAAACTGTAGTCAATAAAAAGGGTTAAGAATTTTCTGAAATAATTTTTTCTATAGATATTAAGTATCGTAACATTCGATATGGTTCTACAACTCTAACAAGAAAACCCTACGTGCTACAACTTTCTATTTATCATTTTCGTATTTGGATAGGTCCATTCTATTAGATTATGCTATTCTGATTTGTGTTACAACAAACATTTTTTTGTCGGCCAGTGTTATTTGTCCGAATATCCTGCCCGTTTGTCCAATATAAAATTTATTATTATATTAATTATTATTATCATTTAACTTGTAAACATCGTATTATGTTTCTAAAAGTAATATTTTTTTATATATTTCTGTCTGTGTTCATATGAGACACATTTATTTTTTTTATCTATTGGCAGACAGATACATTCAAGTTTCATGTTAAAAATTATAAATGTATGCAATTGTTTTTAGTAATTAAATCAGTAACTGAAACTTTATATCAACAAGTTATAATTATTTTTTTTCCAGATTAAGTCCCTATGCCGAAAAAATGATATTTTGTAAAATGGAAGACCTTCAACGAAATATACGCTTACAATATTTGAAGCTCCGAGATCAAAACGAAATCGAATTTGATAGTATTGCTATACCAAATAGAATTAGAGAAATACCTTTTGAGCTGCTAAGGGATTTTAAGAAAAGGAAAGCACTAGAAGGTATGTATGCAGGTTGCAGACAATGAAGCATTCTGAATAAAATTGCATTGTCCGTGATTTAATTTATTCTCAACTTTTGGAGTACTGCTTTATCTCCCATCATTAGCAAGTGTAGACTAAGAGTTAATGGCCTTACTGTGGTGTCACATTGACTTACCAACGTTGTTAAATTTAAAAAAAGTTAAAGACAGATTTACCAATGTCTGTTGTTATAATGATTCGTTTGCACCATTGTACCTAACTTCAAGTTGATAGACTTATAGAAGACCACAACAAGAATTAGAAGAAAAAGTAATCTAACTCTTTTTGCGATTTGATTCACCACCACAAAGTGTACATAGGGCAACCGTGGATAAAGGACGTTAAGGTGGTTCCAAGTCATCTTTTCCTTTTCGATATACTGGGTGTCAAATGAATTTCTGGTGAAACTTGATTCCGTATATTTCCTATTCCAATACTTGAAGTATTAAAAATTTTGAAATTCCCGGTCCGACTTAAAAAAATCACTGTAATTTATGCTTACATAAACATCCTAGATTATTTTTTTTAATTATCGTATTAGTACTAAAAGAGCCCTTCGATACCGATATACAGGGTTCTACTATTCTTCTGTATTTTCTAAACTACTTGAAATATTTTTTCAATCTTAGAACTGCATTTAAATGGCACACAAAATAGCAGGAAAGAAATTTATCGTAATTATAGACTTGTTACGCGATCTGATCAATAATGAGAATGAGAATAAACTTGTTAACACTTAATATAAATCAATATGTTTCTCAAATAGTTTTCTACAATAAAAACATTGTGCTGTGATATAATAAAATTGATGTTTTATTGAGTTTTTAAACTGTTTAAATTCAGATAAACTTACTTAGCCTATTATACAAGATAAAAGGTAATCTTTTTCACTGACGCTGAGCTTTCAAATTATTTTCAAAATAGCATCCATTTGCTTGTCCGCATTTTCTAATAATTTGCTGAGTTGAAGTCTGGGGAACTTACTGGCTAAAAAATGGCTGAAAATCCCATGAACAATCCAGCGATTCGGATACTGGTTATTTATAAATTGTCTTACTTCCAATGAAGAGTGCGGTGAATCTTCCTAATGTTGGAAATACATACTCATGTCAGCTGCAAGTTCATTTTCAAGTAGGGTTGGTAGAGTATAGTTTTTAGAAAAGTTAAGTAAACTTCACTGTTTAATAGCTCAACAAAAAGAAAATGTGGTCCTATAAGCTTATCGTTTATCATTCCTGCAATAGAGAATCGGCGTTGTGATCGGGTTTTTTGATTTGGTATGGATTTTCTTTGGTCCACACATCTCGGTGAATAATGTTCGGTAAAGATGTCGTCTGTGTCGATTAATCCAATCGCAGAATGCTAAGCGGTTGACTTTATCCCCTTGTTCCAACTGCTGAACTTATATATGAAAAGGACAAGGGATTCTATCTAAGACTCGATGAACAGTGAATGTTGTTATAACCAGTACAGAAGTTATCCTTCTTGTGCTAATTGAGGGATTTTCGTATGTCATATTCAGTATATTTTCATGATCATGAACACCTATTAAAACGGTTCTTATAGGAAATAGGCGACGATATTCCGCGACTACAGCTTGGGCGTTTCCATTGCAGAAACCATAAACAAAAATAATATCAGCATACTCTTCATTAGAAAACGCATGTGACATTTTTGAATTATTTAAATATTATTATTATATTATATTATTTAAAAATTATCCGGACCTGGAATTTCAAAATTTTTAATACATGGTGTTGTGAAGTATCGGAATAGTTAAACATATCGTACAACACGTTTATAATTACGATACATTTATTTAATCCGGGCCTGAAATTTTCTGCTATTTTTTATATGCCTGTCATTTAAATACAGTTCCAAGTTGAAAAAATTCTTCAAGTAGTTTAGAAAACACAGAAGAATCAAATGTCTCAAATGTATGTAATATCCTGTATATCGATATCGAAGGGCTCTTTTAGTACTTAAACTGTGGTAAATTAATATCCGATATTAGAAAATGATTTAGGATAAATCTTGTTCAAATTTGCTCATTTATGCTGGTTCATGGTTATAGTTTTTATTTATCATATTTTACATAAAAATTAATAATTTCGTGTTAATAAGTGTTTAGTGGCTGGGAGGGAGAGATGGCAAAACTTGTCATTAATAAATTTTGTTAAAGAACGTGTAAAAAAAATGGTCACTAATAAATCTACCAAATTTTAAGCCTTTGTATCTAAAACATGGCTGAAAACTGCAAATCGGTTGAAAAATTGAATCGTCTGTACTTTTTGAGCAGACTGGTCAAATTGAATATATAGTTTTTAAGTGATGGGTTTTTAGTCGTTTCTTCACGAAAATTTTCGTTAGATTGGCTTCACTAAAGCAAGAACAAGATGAAATTTCAAACTTAACTAACCGCTCCCCCCCTGACCCATACTTGCACCGTTCCAGAATATTTATTATTCAATTTATGAACTTACTAGAAAAGAAGAGTAAACATTTGCAGCAAAGTTATGAAGCCTTGATGTTGTATAATTCAAAAACGAAACATCCCTGAAAAAATTTTACTTGAGATTCGTCATCAGTTCTCCAAAATCTATCTCTGTGAGCATGCTAGACATCAAACATCGCGATGGTAAAAAATTGCCAGAGTTTGAAAGGAGATTGCCAGTTTTGAGTTTTGGCTGTCCTTATTACAAGTTCATCGGGACCAGGGTTGGAGATGTATTGGAAGGGCGTTCCATTTCGAAAAAAAAATAAATTAATACTCTCCGGCTCGTTACTTATCATTTTTTGCGTTCCTGACGCTATGCTAATTTTAAAGATTATATAAAATTGCGTTAATTAAATTCTCAAAGCCATTTATGTGCGAATGATGTTCGACTTAGACTGCGCCTCCTTGCATAATCGAATCGCCGGATGTCTTTTCCGTATCTCAGGGTCGTTGTTAGCCTTAGCCGAGATCTTAGGCCGGCTTGAGAGGTGACGAGTTCCTGATGATGTCTCTTTTTTGTACTGAAACCTGTCTCCTGTAGTTCCGAAACCTGTCATGTCAAACACGTGGCATATCAAGCATAAGTTTGACGGTCCAGACTCGCCCAATGGATCCTCGACTCTTCGGGAATCCTTCGTCCCACAACTCAGGAGTCCTGAAGGACTGATTTCAGCCACTGGACAACTCTCTACGAAAATTCGCAAGGAGGAAGAAATCATCGTCTCCGGGTCCGTGCCGGTTGTTATATTAGGATTTAACTTCAACGTTATTACTTCGCTACAGTGTTCAGGGAAACCGAAGGATCGATTTCAACCCCTGCCGAACCCTATAAGAGAGTCTGCCAGGGGGAGAAATTCACCTCTTTGGTATCCGTGCAGACCATATATTTTGGTGTTCCTCCTAAAGGACTTGTTTTCCCCTCATCTTCCTCTACAGAAGAGAAAGATGGAAAAAGCATCATCTAACCGCTTAACTCCCTGTTTCGGAGGCAATGAGAGGATTTGAAAGTACTAAGAGGTCGGTAGCAGCAGACATGTCGCATACGGGTGGCCTGTCCAGCGTGTTCCCTCTCAGGTATGTACTCATCTAGTTTAAGAAAATTTAAGATTTTTTTTTAAACTGAAAGTTATATTTACTTATCAAGAAATCATAAACAAAGTTTCGAGTCTCGTCAATATTACGTTTTTAAAGCCGTATAGCTAAAACTGTTTAATGCCTTATTAAAAATTCAACGAAATCCTCTTTTTATAAGGGGGATGGCGTAATAATGAATCGATATCAAAAGCAGCAGCCTCGGGCAGAATTAAGCAAAAATATCACAAACTATATTTGTGAATCTGTAAAACTTTATGACTAAGAAAAAATATCAGGCGAATTTAGGGCGTCTCGAAAGGTGTACGTAACACGGAAGTATGGTGTTAGGTTTTTAATCGTTCCGGGGGTGTGTACCTCACCGGGGATCTTTTATTAGATTAAATAAGTGTATAAGCTTGTGCTATATGGACGTAAAGACCTCTTTTTTGTTCAACATTAAAAAATTATGAGTGATCATAGCGTTCCGGTTGGTAAAAAAAAACTATTTCCAGCACTGCCCAGACAGTTATTTAATATTTAAGCTAAAAATACAATTTTATATAATAATGGGATAGTATTTTGAGTTTGTTGAAAATTATATTTTCGTCAGCGGATGGCAAATTCATGAATTTGTAAACATAAAAATAGTTACAGCGAAACATTTTAATTGTCGACAATCTTCTTCTACTTACTAGCTCAGTGTACTTACCTTTCTTCTTCCTCCTCAGCTGCTTTTCGGTTATTATATTTATTTAATAAAGTTTGTTATTTTCAGTTTTCTTCTTGTAACGACATCGTTATGCGATCTCCCTTGCAAAATGACAATAGAGATGTTAACAATAGTTGATAAAAGCTCTTGTTAACTTTAACAGTCACTTGCTCTACATTTTGTTGTTATGCTAACAATATACTTTAATTAACAATAATTGATATGTAACGGTGATCACCATATGAAAGCCATAAGCTAATATTATAAGCTCGTAGTTTTAGGTTAATAGCATAGCTAAAACGAAAGCGTGATGCGAGTGTAAGTGCGGGCCTCTAGACATCTGAAATATCGATACTAGGCTTTAGTACGCTCGATAAAAAAAGGTTTCTTTAATTTTTTTTCCATTGTAGGAAGGATTTTAGTGTCTGACCATTGGATTATTTGTCATTGTTTAAGGAGTTTTCAGCGATATCCAATCCTAATTTTTCGATGTTCTTCAATTCTTATATCAAGAGAACTCTTATTTTCCCAATATAAGATATAAGATTTGTATTATTAGACTTGGTTTTAGTTAATAAGTTTCTTAAATGCTTCTTGACTCGAATGCTATTTTGATATTGTAGCTCCTTGCTATTCGTCTCATCTTTTAACATGTTCCATTTACTAATGGAATTGTTATGATTGAGCCAGTTGGCTGTTCTGTCGTTTGAAATGAATTACTTTCATTTTGACATTTCATAATTATATCTATTATCAACTTTTCTGTATAATAACAGAATAGCAGAATAGTTGGACCTATGGTACTGTACTGTCCCATATGTGGGTGAGTTTTCTGTAAGCGGAAGTCTTCAGCACAGTATTTTCGAGATTGACCAGAACCTTAAGAAGAAGAAGGTCGAATTTTGTTCGTTCTCAATAGTCAATCGATGTCTGAAGATATCGATTGACCAGAACCTCAAGAATATTTAAGATTGAATTTTGTTCTTTCTCCATAGTAACTTGATTTCTAGGACGAATATTTTTGAAATGGTCTAAACATTCTTCCATATGTTTTGTGACCCTTGTATTATATAATGAAAGACCGTCATCTCAATCGAAGAGCTTATATTTAACTTGAACGTAAGAATTACGCATGTCCATAATTATATCTACTGTTAACTACTATTGAAGTTATTTCAGCAAAGAACCGATCTTTACCGTGCTTGGTTTTGATAATGATGACTCTGTCAGTAGAATAATCGTACACTGCCTTTCCACATAAAAGCTTTTAAAAACTTGGAGATCTGTACAGATATCTTGAGCAATTTTTACAATATGAATAGTCAAAAAAAAAGGAACTCAATCAGATGAATAGCCAAGAAATATAATATCAAACCCAGCTCTTGAAGCGGGAAACTTTTTAAGCAGTTTATTAACTAAAATCAAGCGTGATCTTGTGAGTGTGTTCAATCTTATGACTTAGTTCTTTGCAACGCTGTTGCTTGATGTTTATGTATTTATTTTACAAAATATTGCTATATACGTATTAGAATCTACTAAAGCACCCTGTTCATTATCTGACATCTTAGTGTTACGTGTTAAAGGTATTTAATAATAAATAAATTTAAAAAATTTTAGAGTAGCTTAGTACCGTATAGTACTGCTAGGGTTCCATTATTTTTACCTAATAGAAATTTACTATATTCTAGACAATAAAAACTTCACAATTCTTGATTGAGGAATGTCATGCTTTTTCTTTTTAAGAAAGCGAAATATTATAGAATGTCAATAAAAAGTCTATGCAGAACGTGTCGCCATATTACCTTCATTGTAAGAATTGTTGCATGGTTACTACAGTCTAGCGTGTAATTTAGTCTATTTCTAGCCTGTTATTTTGTTTTAGCAGTTGACGATGATGATATAGATGAAGATATCAGCAGCGTACGCGATAGTGGAAAAAGACGTTTAAAGCAAATACATACGCGAATATTTCACATATGTAAGGGCCTGAACAATAACTTGAGCTATGAAAGCATAGTAGACGAAAAATATCTTATATATTTTGAGTAAGTACAACTTAAACCAGTTAATTTTTTATGACTGCTATTGCAAATGACGGTAATTTGTCAGTGAATATATGCATTTATTGTATGCAGGATATCCCAAATATACGCATGTCTTCAAATAAATTAAACTCGTAGAACTCAAACGGCTAAACGGATTTTAATAATTCGTACTATTTTCACGAGTATCGCAAACTATACATTGATTTGATAGAAATATAATATGGTGGAACTGATCCGAGGGACCGTTTTGTGCAGCGGGTTTATTTAGCATTAAGCGACCTGGTAAATACGCTTTTGTATTTCGGTTTTATTTTTGATAATAACTCTTTTGTCTTGACAGAATTTTTTATTACTGTATTCTTTTAAGGATATCTTTACAACTGCTTTTAGAAAATAGAGTTTTTAGAGACGTAAAACGTGCTCTTCGATCTATGCAGGGTAAATTATCGACCGATATTCCAAATAAAAGGTAGAGGGTCAGGGTAGCTATTAATTCATGGACAGCAAGAAGCCCCGACCGCAGCTTGTGGGATATTTACTTCTATGAACAATTAAAGGCACAGGAAAGAAATTCATAACAGAGCGAACTCTGAAATAGACTGACATAAACTCTATTAAACGGGCATAAAAAATCCCTTTTAATTTAGAAAGCAGAAGTATACTAAATTTATCTATACCATCATCCAATTTTTTTTACCGGCCCTCCCTTTTCTACACCAAATAATATTTACCATTAAGTCACGTAATCACGTTTCAAGGAGTAAAAGAAAGCAGGATTAACAAATCTTTTGTCTAACATTACTACAGAAGCCGCTTTACATTTGTACGTTTTGCGATCACTACATTTAGTGTTCTTACCTTTATCCGTAACTGACATATTTTTTTAAATTTTATTTTCGTTCTGATTCTAGGTATAAAAACCCATAGTCAAGTTCTTGAAAGATTATTACAATAATTTATACATATTAGGTATACTATATTCTTCAGTAAAGTAAGAAGATCAGAAGAATAAACATTTCTTATTAAAATAATACACTTAGTAAACTAAACAACTTAAATAAGAAATTAAATATTTGTATTTTAAAAACATAAATTTTATGACAATTTTTTTAGTTTTAGAAGAAGATCAGAAGAATAAACATTTCTTAATAAAATAATACACTTAGTAAACTAAACAACTTAAATAAGAAATTAAATATGTTATTATTGTTGTTTTATGTAAGATGGTTAGCGCCGAGGCCCCCCCAAACTGTGAGGACTAGCATTTGCCCCTATTATAAATATTTTTTTATTTTAAGAATTTCTTGATTAAGACCAAGGTCTTTTCTACGCTTTTGTATACTATGACTCTTAGAGATAATATGGACTTACTTCTTGGGGCCAGACTTTCCTGAGAATTTATGTCCTATCAGAAAGGAGACCTAACAAGAGGAGACCATCTGCACTTTGACAGCCATCAAAAAAGCTTAAATAAACTATATTTCAATAGTTTACTTCACCAGGTGCTTATATTATTCTAAGCGGATTTGTTTGGTCTGTTTACTTATTAAAATATTTATTATCAAAAACATAAACATGAAATTTAAAAACGATACATCAATTCTTCTCCCTAAGCTTAAATTAAATTCAAAATCTCACCCTCGAAATCCAAAATAATTACATGAACGTATGAACAAATTAATTTATTGAATCAATGAATAGTTGTATATTGTATAAAACTAAACTTTACTGTTTGGTATTAGTATTGAAAATGTCTCTCTAATGGCCGGTTGCAGAAAGCTCGATTAAAGTTTAGAATGTTTAACGGAATGTCAAATTTGACAGCGAGTTCCTAGATTTCTGTAAGCAACTTTTTAAATCCGAAAGCTCGGTTAAATATTCTAAACAGCAATTAAGTTTTGTGCAACCGGGGGTAAATGTCTAAGAACTTACAATCGCTCCTGCTGTTTTCTAGAAACCCATGAGGTCTGCTAGAATAACCAAGTTGCTCCTATTAAGGACGTTCTTTGGGGATGGCAACTTCCTACCGAAGTTTAAACTAACGCTACACTACGGGAATTACAGGTACAAAGGGGTGACGCCATTCACTTGACGTCAAGTTCTCCCGGTGGTGAAAAACGACTAGTGTATTTGAGAGTCAAACAAATAATTTAATAATAAACCATCTAACTCTTGCTCAACACACTTCTGGCTATTTATAGGGTTGGTTCTTTTTTATCTTTTCATTTAAGTGTTGGTTGCCTTTATATATTGCATTTGTCAGTTGAATCCAATTCAAATCAAATTGGCCAAATTTTGGGCGCCAGTCACATGGTATATTAGAAATAAAACTAAGTAGATTCAGCTGGCAACTCGGTTCCATGAATAACCTTGCATATATATAACACAATCTGAAATATTCAACCAAAACACATATTTCAAGTGTTAAAATATTTAATTCCTTTAAAAAAATGCGTATGATGTTATTTTTAGAAAACATGTAAATAGATGGTAAATACCAATGGTAACCTCTTATAATTACAATTATTTACATGAGGAGGAAACCTTGATGTATAAAAAAATACTTAGGTTTGTTCTCACTTACAAAAAAATGGTTTAAAACAATATTCTTTTAGTTTTAAAAATTAAAAATCATATAAATTAAGGTAACTTATTTTATTGTTCATCTTCGTACAAAAGTTAGGGGGTTGGTTTAGTCAACTGTGAGTGTTTTGAGGTCCCTGAACTAATCTCTCATGGGGACGGGTCTTCTCTTATAAGCCCGCTCAGTCCATGAACATCTGAGTGGCAACTTCAATAAATATCTACATCAACTCAATGATGATGAATTGAGAATTCCAAACCTTAACTCATTAAACAATATACATATCAAGGAGTTAACAACACAATAACTTGACCATTTAACTACTTAGTAATTACTAATCAGTCTAGTAATGTTAGTAGTAATAATAGGAATATTAGGAAGTACTGGGTTGCCCTAATGGTGTCAGTTCACTTCATTCCATAAATCAATTAAAAAGATGACCAAAATCGATGCCCTTCAGAAACAAAATCTAGCATCCTGTATTACCCACTCTACCTTTATATCGAAATATAATAATGACAAAAGCGAATATACCACTCGAATGAGATATTATATCCACTTATTAACAACAAACCAGAGTTAACATTAAAAACAACAAAACTGTAGTCTCAATTCCGTCGGTCTGCCTGTCTGTCTGTTCGCGGCGTAGCTAAATAACTACTTACCCCATTGACTTTAAATTTCGGTAAAAAATTAAGGGTCATATGGGGATGACCTGGTAACATTTTGGTAAAAATCCAATATAGCGAAACAAAATTGCGGCCTAATGACATGTTAAAAAAATTATTATTAGAGAACTACTAATCCAATTTATCTCAAATTTTGCAAAATCATCAAGTATTAAGTTGGAGTCAACCGGCAACAATTTGGTACGAATCTAAGATGGCGGAATAAAATGGCGGTTTAATAAAATATTTAAAAATTCAGCCTGAACAAACTGTTTAATCGTTTGAGTTCAAGGGATGTTCCATAACTAATCTTGTATAGGGATCAAATAGTAAAATAGTGGTACTAATTCAAGATGGCCGATCAAACTGGGGATAAATAAAATGTTTGTAATCGTGAAAAAATCACCCTCTCAAGTTTAACACACCTTTACGTTTTAGCTTCCCTAGATGCGAGAAATAATGTCTTATCAATTCCGTCGATCCGTCTGTCGGTCTGTCTGTCACCTCGTGGCATAGCTTGAAGACTATTTACCCGATTGACTTGGTAAAAATTGGTAAAAATCCCATATGGCGATACAAAATGGCGGCCTAGTGAATTGTTAAAAAGTTAGAGTGGTGTATTATTTGGGGTCAGGATCCAGTAAAAAAGCAAAAGTCTATTAAATAAAGTTTTTTCATAAACATTTTTTTAACATTTCACTAGGCCGCCATTTTGTTTTGCCTCATTCAATTTTTACCAAAATATTACTCGATCATCCCTATATGACTCTTAATTTTTGGTCAAAATTTCAAGACAATCGGGTAAGTAGTCTTTAGTCTATGCCGTGAATTGTCAGACAGACAGTCAGACCGACAGACGGACCGACGGAATTGATAAAACATCTTTTTGCCATCTAGGGACGCTAAAACGTAAAGATGTGTAAAACCTAAGAGGCTGATTTTTTCTTCATTACAAACATTTTATTTGGCCGCCATTTTGTTCGGCCATCTAGAATTAGGATCACAATTTTACTAGTTGATCTCTATACCACAATTAGTTATGACACACGTTCTGAAATCGAACCATTAAGCAGTTTTTCCGGCTGAATTGTTAAATATTTTATAAAGCCACCATTTTGTTTCGCCATCTTGGATTCTTACCAAAATGTTACCAGTTGGTTCCAATATAATACTGGATGTTTTTTGCAAAATTTGAGATAAATTGGATGAGTAGTTTTTTAATATATTTTTTAATATTTCACTAGGCCGCTATTTTGTTTCGCCAAATTGGATTTTACCAAAATGTTAGCAGGTCATCCCCATATGACCCTTAATTGTTCACTAAAATTTGAACTCAATCGGGTACGTAGTTTTTTAGCTGCGCCGCGAACAGCCAGACAGACAGACGGAATTGAGAAAACATGTTTTTCGTCATCTAGAGCCCATGAGTAATTTTTTCACGATGACAGTACTTCCCTTTTACAATGGAAGTAAAAAGGTAACTATGTCAATGAATTCTATAAAAATATCCTTAACCCCAACCCTGTCTATTTGCTAATAATGTCAACGAAAACTGAGCACCCTGTAGAATGTAATTATTATAAAACTGTGTAGCCCTGTTAACCAGCTAATAAAATACGCGTGTGGTAAACATATTTCAAAATTGGTCATTAAATACCTAATGTAATTTATTTTGAAAATATTTAATTTTCGATTTTGATTAAAAATTTGCATGGTCTACTTAAAATTTGAGTTTTGACAATTCAAATATAAAAAACAAAAAAAATGTTCTAATAGAAGATTTTACACAACAATGCCGGTCCTGCCTAGCTGCTTCGAATTAAAAGAAATTACATTGCGTTTAGCCGTTTAGCAGCAGCCGTATGTCTGGGTCGTTCGGTGCTTTTAGCCAGACAAGGACAGCCGTAGTTTACTGACGTGAATAGGGAACAGGAGATCACAGTAGTAAATCGTTGCAGACGTAATCTGACGTAATACAAAGCTAAATGAAATTCTCTAGATTATTGATATTTTCTGTTGCAGTTGTTCATTCTTAAGACAAAACTTGTAAGTGAAATCATTCAAAATATTTAGGAAAATTACTGTCCGCAAAATATTCGCTTAAAAAATAAAGAGAAATCAGCATTTTAAAATACTAGGATACTAAAATTTTAGTTTGGAACAGGTATTTCTGATTGGTTGAATGCAAAAACTAGTAACGTAAAGTTACAAGAGAATAAACCAATGTCGGAACCACTGGTAACGCAGTAAACAAGTACTGCGGCGATTCTTGCAGAATTCACATTTCCTGCTATAGACAAAAAATAGTTAATCTTTTATGCAACGTGTCTCATGTAGCCTATTATAAGGGGCGAGTCACTTTTGTGGTTTATCAATTTATGAAACTGGAATGACTAAATATTAATTTCATAGGACTTGAGCGTTGCTGCTAGACATGAGTTTAAAACAAACAGTTGTTTTAAATTAGGTTTTATGTACATGGTTGTACACATTTTTAATGGAAAAAATGTTAGGCATTTTATTCTCTGTTCGGGAAAGCGGCCGGGCAGGGGCGTGCAGTCCATGGAAGCAAGGGAAGCAGTGCTTCCCAAAAAAAAATTACAAAAAATCTTCTAAAATGTAATTTTTGAAATAGGAAACCATTAATTTAGTTTATATTAAAAATGCTAAAATATTATCTTAATTATCAAGCCCATAATAAATGCTGCCTTGACTCCGACCGAGCGACACACACAGGAGTATTTGGCCTCAAAATCCGGTCAAAAGTAAGAAACACAAAGTTCATTAGCGAAAACTCAAATTAATTTTTTTGCACACCTAACTAACCGTCCGGTCGTATGGCAATCCCGCAATCACCCCGTGAGTCAACCGCTCACAATACAGGTAGTCGGAATCTAGTAGCAGTTGAACGCCAATGTCACGGTTTTCGATACCTTGCCTTCTCAAGAACATTACAGTTGTCATTTTGGGTAGTTTGAAGTGAATTTTGAAAAGTTTTTGATATGGACACTGAAATACAAGGTATGTACTTATTTTTAACTCATAATTTATTTTGTTTTATTATAAGTTTTGTATTCTTTTGTGCTTTTAATGACATTGACTACAAAATTAGTTATTTTTACATATATTTTTCATACTGAGGTATTTTAGTTAGCCTTCCGGGCATGGTCGGGTTAAAATTATTTCTTTACTGTTAACTTTAAGGTTTATTCTTATTACCTAAGTAAATATTTCTTCCCCATCTTTCCACCGTTTTATTTATACCTACTTTAAAATTGATAAATGTTTTTTTTCAATATTTATCAATGTATCAATTGTCATTCTTTCTTTATAGGTTTGACCAAAATTGCCACTGAAATATCTAGGAGATCGTTATATATGTTCTTTAAAGACAGTACCGAAAGAAAATTGGACGATAAATTAACTTTTATTGAAGAAAAAGTACGAGAATTGACAAAATGTCCAGAAAGCCAGTTTAAAGTCTTAAACCATTATTTGAAGCACTTCAAATCAGATCTAAAGCAAAAATGGATTGCTGCTAATTATACTAAAGAACGTTTTATGAAAAAAAATCAAGAATGGCTTAATGATTCAATATATATACATACCTGGTTGGCACCAATTACACCTAAAGTTGGACGGCCCACAAAGCGTTTTCAGGAATTGAGTGATCATAACAAACATCGCAAGACAAAAGATATTCTAGAGCAGGTACCTGTCGACGAACTTATCAACGCAGCTAGTGTTAGTCAACGCATTTCAGGAAATGTTGGGGTATCTAAGATTATAAAAGACGTTACTGCTAGTCCTACAAGAGCTAAAAAGTTTAGAAAAACTATAGTTACGGCACAAAAAACAAAAATTAATAAACATTCGCCCTCAGAAGCTTTGTCTATCTTCGTTCAAGGAGGTTTTACCAAGAAACAGTGGGAAATATTGCATGAATCTAACAAGGCTATTTATCCTTGTTATTTACTTATTAAAGAAGCGAAAAAAATTTGTTATCCAAAAGAAAGGTCGATGCTAGTTACGGAGACCTGCACAGAAATTCGCCTACAAGACCAACTCAATTACACTGCTTCAAGACTATGTCAATATCTTGAGGAAGTACTTAAAAACTCAGAAAGATTTAGAAAATATTGAACTCATTACAAAATGGGGGTGTGATGGTTCTCATTAGTCTCAGTTTCAACAAAAATTCACGGACACTTCACATGACGATTCAAATATATTCCAAAGTTCCTTAATTTCCTTAAGATTACAAGTTCACTTTGAAGGCCAAAAGAAAGTTCTGTGGCAGAACCCCACGCATTCGTCAACACGGTTCTGTCGGCCGATTCGCATACGTTTTTTACATAAAACTGTTGATATTACGAATGAAGAAATAAAATATGTGGAGGACCAAGCAAAGAACTTAACCAAGACTGAAATGTTAAATCCGCAGGGTCTAATTTATGTTCGATACACTTTACTACCCACTATGGTGGACGCAAAGGTGTGTAATTCAGCCACAGGCACAACCTCCACAATGAGGTGCTATATATGCGGTAAAACTTCGAAAGATTTTAATAATTTTGAAAAATGTGGAGAAACCAGAAGCCCTAAGATTTGGACTTTCGATTCTTCACGCAAGAATTCGATTATTTGAAACTATTTTGCATTTATCGTACAAACTTCCTCGAAAAAAGTGGCAAATCAGATCGCCCGAAGAAAAAAAAATTGTTAAAGAAACCAAAGAATAGATCTAAAAAGAATTTGGGGAAAAGACTGGTTTAATAATAGATAGGACGAAGGCAGGTTTCGGAAATTCTAACTCGGGAAACACATCTAGAAGGTTTTTTAGTGACCTAGAAACTGCTGCCGAAATTACGGACGTAGATATAAATTTAATTCAAAAACTTAAAATAATATTAGAAGCTATTTCGTCTGGTCACAAAATTAATGAAACCAGGTTTGCAGAATTTATAAAAGAGACTGCGAGGTTATATGTAAGTTTATACGGTTGGCATCCGATGACACTTACTTTGCACAAGATTCTCGTGCATGGTGCAACCGTTATAAAGCATGATATAATACCTATTGGCCAGCTATCCGAGAAGGCTGCAGAGGCCCGTAATAAACATTTTCGTTCCTACAGACAGGACTTTTCAAGAAAATTTTCAAGGGTACTCTGCAACAAAGATATTTTAAATAGGCTTTTACTGACTTCGGACCCATTGATCAGCAGTATGCGCAAAAGACAGACACACCACAAAAAACAGCCTTTCTCAAAGGAAACTTTAAACCTACTCGTGCAAGAAGGACTCCAAGAATCTGAAGAGGTAGAGGAAGAATAAAGAGTGAAGGTACATTCCAACACTTGTTCTGATTAAGTTTTTTAAATTCTTATTTTTCAAGAACCCTGCACATTTCTTATGGGAAATGGCTTTTGGTCAGAACCAAAAGTTCTCATGGGAACAATGCAGTCCTATGAGTAGTTTTTTCTTAATATACCGGGTGTCAAACTTTGCCCAAATCCCATATAAAATACATAGAGAAAACGGACACTAAGTTACGTTTTTAAATATACCTTAAAGGTACTTCCTATGTTACAGATACAGGGAGAATATGATTTACAATAAAACACCCTGTATAACGAGAACAAAGAATTACTACCTATGATCATATAAAACTTTATTCTTATTTTATGTTAAATATTTTAAAAACCTATATTTTGTGTCATCCTATTTAGCTCATGTATTTTATATGGCTTTTAACACCCTGTATATTAAAAACTACTCATAGGATTAGATTATGCTTATGACAAGTTTTGTTCAGGGAATCGAACTACATTACATCAACAAAATTTGAAAAATTAGCCGAAAGACATTTTCTATAAGAAATATTCTGGGTCACTTAATGAGAAAAACCTTATTGTAATAAAGAAAATTAATATAGATGTTTTTATCACCTTAATTATGTTCATTAATGCTTAGTATATTGTTTTTTATATTTATTCAAATATTTTTATCTATTTTCGATAGAAAATCGTCTCAATTAATTTTGACCGGATTTTGAGACCAAATACTCCTGTGTGCGACAATAGAAAACTGAATAAAACCTATGCGGGCCGCTAGCTTCTCTGCAGCCAAGTCCTGTATGCTTGATTTCATGTGAATCGAGCCAGAGGTTATTGAACTTTCCACCAGCTGTTTGCAAGTTTTGCATTTCAGTCGCGTGCTTTAAGTGGGGGCGGAAGCTGTCGTTGGAGTGGGTTCTTTGTTTGAACGGCTATCCGTGTGTTGTGTGATACGTAGGTCGCGTCGTGCATGGTGCGATATGGAAGACAATAATACGGACTTGGACAAATAGGTAAGTTTCTAAAAATTGCTTCCCCTTCTTAAAATTTCACTGCACGCCCTTGCGGCCGGGTTCCCGAATACGTACAAGAAAAACCTAACAATGCCTGTTTTTTAAATTGACATCAAAGTTTGTTGTTGTTAGACCTAACACTTACACCAAAGCTTCAAATGTTGCCTTAAATTTATCCATGAAAAAATTAACTTAAATCGAGACATTGTTTTCCTTTTCCATAACTTAAAGTTCACTGGTCTAACGTTATAAAATAAAATATATTGTTTAGGTTTGAATCAAAATATATTAAAAATTTTGTTCTTCAATAACATATATGTTTAACAATATTAAAACCTATCATTCTATTTACACAGATTTCTTAGGAAATTCATATTCTAAAAAAGAAGAAAAATGTGTCAAACCAACATAACACAAAAGCACTACAGTAAATCAGTCTAGATCGTTTCGAAGCTACAAAACATACTCAGGGCGTATTACAGAGTACTCAGAGTATATAATGTGTTTCGATTTATCAGGTGTGGGAAACCTCAGATGTCTGTGTGCAAATCTCGTAAAAATCATTGCCAGATCCAAACAGGATTCTGTTGCATGAGAATGGAAATTATTGTATTTACATTAAATTAAAAAGGATTAATGATATTCGCTTTGTTAGTAATACGCTCCTTCCCTGCGTTTTGCTCGAATGCATCCTGCTAAGCTAATAGCCAAGATTGCTCCGACAACCTAAAAAAAACAAAGAAATTGATAACATTTATCTTCGACAACGTACAAATATCTAATATTTGCGAGGTAAACATCAGATGAACTGTCAATAAAGTTGCTAATAATGAAACCAAAGTTTTTTAAGTATATTATAAAGTGATATAGCTGAATAATTAACGCTTGATAAACTCAAACACTTTTTTGTTTTTTTGGGGGCAAATCAAATCGCAATCCGATTTTTAAAACACAACTATATACCAAATTATAAGTTTTGAGGGGTGGGGGATTAGGATCATGAACACCACACAATCTTTGCAGTGCTATTCGGGCAGCCTACCACAGGCTTCATATATATATATATATATATATATATATATATATATATATATATATATATATATATATACATATATATATTCAAATTTGTAAAACCGTATGCTGTGAGTAATGTCTACGAAATGGATATAACACACTTTAGAAAAATCTACAGGGTGGTATTTTTCTTAGATTTCGATGCCTTTTACAGCTACCGAAATTTTTACTACGACGTCACTGTCCATTTTTATAATAAGATCAAATTCCTCATTCTGTTCTTTTAGAACTCATTTAGCAAAATGTATATTCGTGCGTGGTCATGGCATATAGAACACTTTTAACCTTGAAATTAGGTAGGCATGAATTATAAACAAACTGACCAATGCTTTATCTATAGGCAATTAATTTCTAAACGGTACAAAATATGGAAAAAAATATGAGATCAAAAAATTACACATCAGAATAACAAATTTAAATTGGTTGTAAAAATGGCCAGTGACGTCGCAGTAAAAAGTTAGGAGGATAAAAGGGGTCCTGACCGAGGGAAAAATATCATCTAGATGATTTTTCTTAAATATATTATAGTCATTTCGTCGACATAGTTTACACAAAACCATATTTCAAGATTCATGGGAAAAACTAAAAAATGATATTTTTAACACCCTGCATCTCAAAAGTGAAGGCCTTGTTGTTTATATGAAATTTTAGTTCTAAAATGATGGTTAATAATTTATTTTTAGTCATCAGTTAAAAAAACCCCTATCTTATTACAATGCTCTAACATAGTAAATATACATGGTGGAACATTGAAACTGTTCATAATTTGCAAAAACTGTTTTACCCGTCAAATTGTTCATACGATAATACCAAAAACAGATAAAATGCATCCCAACGTTGCATTCTGTTCCCTATAGAAGGAACAATTTCACAGCTAGTGTGGCCAGTATATAGCAGTCTGGTATGAGTTTTATTGAATTACGCATACAAATATTTCTAAACAAATAGACCTATCTCGTGCTCTCGGCAACTCAGCGCCTATTCTTATTGTGCGTCTAACACGACAGATTAAATGTGGTGAATTTATCGTGCATCTATGGACCGTCTATACGAAGTATAATCGATCTTTTGTGATACCGATTTAATCGTGAGATCATTGGTGTAAGAATTATGACGTCAAGCAATTTTTTAAAATTTAGCACTTCTTCAACAACTTCATATTATTTTATATACCTGTATTCAACTGATTTTAAAAAATCGCGTGGGAATATTGTCATTTCGGGTCACTTAGAGCCCTCTATTGACCCAGCGGTTAAACTTTACACGTATTTTGACATTTCCGGCTAAACCGGAAGTGAATGTCATCTATTAGATTTTGAAAAGGTAAGATAGGCCAATAGAGACCCAAAATAACAATTTTGAGCCGCTATTTTCTCGAAATCAATTGAATTTAGGTATAGGACATGTTACATAAAATATGTTCAGAATGGTCTACTGATTTCAAATATCAATTAATATACAAAGAGTTGCTTAAAAAAGATATATGAGATCATAATCATTACATAGATGTCGTCGCTATCAAACTGATATTTCTAATAGATCCGGGGTCGTAAAAATCAATTTGACAATCAAAACATTTTTTTTAATTATAAATAAAGTTATTCCCGCTAAATGTTACACCCTGTATTATAAATTGTTTAACGCTTTTCTAATTAGTAGTAATTAAAAAATTGTTCATATGTTGTTCGATTGTTTTTCCACAAATTGTATAATTATAATGATAACCTCTAAAAGCAACGATTTTTAAAATATAAATGTTGAGAATAAACAATTTTTTTTGGGCAATTCGAAAAAATGATCGATTTTTTTGATT
Source organism: Kuschelorhynchus macadamiae (assembly GCA_030620095.1). Lineage (NCBI taxonomy): Eukaryota > Metazoa > Arthropoda > Insecta > Coleoptera > Curculionidae > Kuschelorhynchus > Kuschelorhynchus macadamiae. The sequence goes on along the minus strand of JAUTXW010000881.1, from coordinate 578,276 downwards.
CCCTCAGACGCTTCGTTTGTAAGATACTGTTTTTTGTCAAAATCTGCCAAAATGCTATATATACAGCAATTATGTAAATGTAAAAAGTGAAGGTGACGATATTCTGAACAAAACTGATTATGGTTTTTTTCCTAATTATGATAGTTTCTGAGATAGATCGGTCGGAAAATATTCATTACCTACTACTGACGTCTCCTGTCAGAAGAAAAGTCTGAATATCGTGAATACGCCGAAGGACTAAATTTGCAATAATTTCACCAAATATTATTATCTTTTGATGTTCAACATTAAGTTAAAACTGGAAATCCGTAGCTACAAATATGTAATAATTAGTTTTTGCCTACAGACTTTCCAAAATATGGAATAATATGTTTCACCCGTTTTGCCTAATATTTTTACGGTTTTTAGAACCTGGAATAACAGTATTGCATTGAAAACCTCGCTTGGTTTATCTGGGAAATATTCATTACATTTGACCATCTTGTTTTTTACTTCCTTCGTAAAAGGGAAGTATTGTAATCATGAAAAAATCACCCTCTGAGATATTTTCAAATCTTTACGTTTTAGGGTCCGTAGATACCAAAAAAATATGTTTTATCAATTCTGTCGGTCTGTCTGTCTGCCAGTTCAAGGCATAACCTACTGAAATGTAAAAAAAAAACATTAAAAAACTACTTATCCAATTTATCTCAAATTTTGTTGGTAAGTGGTAGGTTTTGCTACAAATCTAAGATGGCGGAACAAAATGGGGGCATAATAAAATATTTAAAAATTCAGCATGAAAAAACTACTTAAGATGCCAAAAAATATGTTTTATCAATTCCGTCGGACCGTCTGTCGGTCTGTCTGTGTGTCAGTTTGCGGCATAGCTTCAAGACTACTTATCCGATAAACTTCAAATTTTTATCGAAAAATTAAGGGTCTTATGGGGAAAATCTGGTAACATTTTGGTAAAAATACAATATGTCCTAACAAAATGGCGGCCTAGTGAAATGTTAAAAAAATTAGTATTTAAGAATTGCTAATCCAGTTTATCTGAAATTTTATACAAATTTCAAAGTATTATGTTGGAATCCACTGGTAAAATTTTGGTACGAATCCAAGATGGCGGAACAAAATGGCGGCTTAATAAAATATTTAAAAATTTAGCCTAAAAAACTACAAAATGGACTGGTAATTGTCTAGTTCCCGGTCTTTTTTTTAAATCTTAAAAGATTGAAGGTTTCCAAAAATAGACCAAATATCATGTATTTTTTTATTATGGTACGTATCGGCAGATGTTTCATACCAGTATCAGGCTTTTTGGGAGGTGTGCACCACGTTAAAACGTACTTTGTTTTTAATTTGTTTATGCAGGATTTTATTATTAATTTTTAATAAATAATAATAATATTTATTCATTTAGCATAAAAGCTACAAACAAAAACAGTAATTTAATTGAAATAGCACATCAACAACGAAACTGAATTACTAGAACAATAATACATGGGCTCTCATTAATTTTCTAAAACTATTTATGTTATCACAGTATTTTATTTCAGCAGATAATAAATTAAAATCGTGTAGACCTTTACAAAAAAGAGAATTAAGCTTTTGACTAGAGTTGCATCTTCCAGACAATATAAAATCATTACAATTTCTTATATGGTAACTACGAACATTTCTAAAAAACTTCGCTTTATCACAGATATATTTTGGCAACAATCCATTTTTAAGTTTGTACAAAAACATATAAACATTGGACATGGTTTTCTGTTTAACAGATAACAGATTAACGACACTAAGCATTGTAGCAATTGGTGCATATCTATTGCATTGTATAATGGTGCGTAAGGCTCTATTTTGGACAAGTATCTGTTGGATCTTAAAAGATGGCAAATTATAGAGAAGTGTTGATTCAAGGTGGTGTGCCGCGATACTGTTTTGCTCACTCTAGAGATAAAATTTGCTTTTTTTTTAAAGTTCCTTGCAATCTGCATGTGCTTGAAAGTTAAGATTACTGTCTAGGATAACACCTAAATATTTAATTTGTTTCTCATGTTCAATCTTAGTGTTGTTTATACAAATATTTATGTTTTCTATATTTAAATTACTTATTTAATTACTCCCAAACAAACAAAATTTCGATTTAGCCGTGTTAAGACTTAACTTGGTTTTGCATAACCATTTAAAAAAATTATCTAAATTTTCATTAACAATCCGCTGCATCTCTAATATGTCGCTAACAGCTAAATAAATCATAGTGTCATCAGCGAACAATTCAATTTTACACTTCAACCATATCATCAATATACAATAAAAATAAGAGAGGGCCCAACACTGTTCCCTGTGGGACACCATGTTGGACCTGCAAAAGATCAGAGACACAATTTTTGAATTTAACTCTTTGATACCGGTTTGTCAAATATGATTCAAATCATTTTAAAACTGTTTGACTAATGCCAACGTTATTCAGTTTTTTTTAGTAATATTGTTCTGACAACAGTCTTGAACGCTCTTTTAAAATCCAAAAACACAGCCAAAACAAAATTTCCACTGTCAATTTCTCCCAAAAAGGTATCACAAATACTAATTACAACAGATTCACACGAAGGACGCTCACGAAAACCTGACTGGTTAACCACCAAAATATTGTTATTAGTACAATGTGTTTGAAGCTTATTTTATCTACATAAAAATACTGCCTGTCATTGTCGAGTTTAAGAACTAGCTACGAAAGAAATGAAAGGAAAAAATAATCAAGAATAACTTTCATTTTTTACATTTACATAATTGATCTATCTACAATGTTAAGGTAGATATAGGATAAAAAAAATAATTTTTGCGTTTTTTTTTTTGCATTTTATTTTGACTTGCGGAAAAGTCTAGCAATGAAAACTTTGGCTAGTTTAAAAGAGCTTTCAATTTAAAAAAAATGCGAGCTTCCTAATATTCCCGCCGTCCGGCCAAACTTACTAATAGTCCCGTCAAAATAAATGAAATTGACGAATCTATTGTAGATTATTGAAACAAATTGATTCCCACATATCAAGGGCGTTCTTTCCAATGAAAACAAAAAAAAATCCGATATTGTTTGCAAAGTGCCAGCGAAACTATTGATTTGATCAAAAAACTGAATATACCAATCGAAAGAGGAAAAAAAATAATCCGGAAATTCATATACGCATATCTTGACATAATAAATCACGTCTAAAGAGGCGCTTATATCAAAAACTTGGTTTTTCTTTTTTTCAATCCCAACCACAAACACGAAATTGCCACTCAATTTATGACAAAACTATACTAGTTACAGCATGCTCATGTCATTAATCTGCGTATTTTTTTGTTGTCTTTCGAATGAAATCGGTCCAGTGGTGAAATCTCATAGTTTTCAAAACATTTTTAGAAAATCAGAGAGTTGACTTTTTCAGAAACATGTTTACCTTCAATTTACGTCCTTTTCTTTTTAAAATAGCTATATTTTTAATATAATTTATATAGAGAACCCGACTTCGCCATCGAAAAGAGCAGAAAAAAAACACCAACAATTGTAATTAAAAAAAAAATAAATATAAAATGTAGTATCAATATAAGTTGAAATTCAGTAGCGTCGTTCTCATTTTTTCCTGAAATGTTAATGTTTTTGATTTGCAATGAAAATGTTGAGCCTAGGAGGGCAAAGAGAACAAAAAATGCATATTTTTTTATTATCTTTCGACTGACAAATTCTAGAAGTTTTCAAAAAATTTCCAGAAAATTAATTTTTGACTTTTTATTCTAAAATAACTTCGAAATTAATTGTTGAATTTCATAATCAAAATTTACCATTCTAAAGAGCGGAAAAATACAAATAACATGTACATTAATTGACAGTTAAAAAATTAGTAAAATTATATGTCTAAACTTTTCATATTAATTATCCGAGGAGTGAAAACGTATCAACTTAACCCTTCATCTTCAAATTTTTTTTATTCAAATATTTTAATTTTTACGGATGTTAGAGGGAAATTAGTTTCTGAAGATGAAAGAAAAATTGAATTTTCTGCTTTTCTCGCTTATTTTTCGGACGAAATTCAGAACAAAAACTTTATTAGGCAACGTCCCAAAAACAATGCATCGGATATTGGATAGAACATAAAAATAGTCTTTTCTACCCTTTCGAATGCCGTTAACGGAGTCCAAAAATATTAAGTAGTTTTGGAGCTGTTGAGGCTCAAGTTTTACACTATATTACAATATTATAGATTCCTAATTTGGGCACTTTGCAATCACAAATTCTTCTCGATATCTGTGGCTATAAGTTTTGTTGGTCAAAATTCATAAGTATGCCAAATTTCAGAGTCATTTAAATTTAAATCTAACTATTAGTTTAAACTTATATCATAACGAAAATAAGTCTATTTTTCTTACTTCAATTACCGAAACCGTCAAAGCCACAATACCAATGACCTTTATTGAACTGGCTACAAAATCGGGCAATACGTTGCTACATCCTGTGCTAAACATGGTGTTGGATGTATTATTGTCAGGATAACAACTGTTTGGTATACTCTTGCCCCAAAATTGCGATGAGGTAGTACCACAACATTTGAACTAAAAAAAAATATTTTATCATTTAAAATTATTATAACCTACGCCCCTTTCATAATTTAGTTTTCGATGAATTAAAAGAAATCAAGTAAGTATATTCTTAAAAAATCTACATACGTTAATTGCCAAAGAACTTATTTAGAAGTTTCGCCTATCTTGAAAATAAAAACATCTATACTCTTAGCTTTATAGCTTGCAGAACCAGTATCATTAAATTACGGTGAAATTTAGACTTTACTAATTTCTCAAAATATGTAAAGATATGAGTCGGAGCAATGGCATTGTATATTGTATGAAATATATTGTACATTGTATATTGTATGAAATATATTCTCACTTACGTTTTGTTGAATGAGGTTTACAACTTCGGAAGCTTCATTACTCGTGTAATATTTCGAGAACAGTGTTGTTAGTTGGGTGGCAATTTTATTTTCCAAGTCGCTTTTATCTTTTATTTGAACAAATGCAAATATGCCCAAGCCGATTTGTGCTAAGAAGATGATGATCAAAATGGCGCCGTACTGAAAGAAAGAGCAATTATGTGATATAAATACACACAAATATGAATATTAAGTCCTTAATTAATCACTATAATATGCTTTATTAAATACCACAAAGGGGCACCACTATTTCTTGCAGCTTTACAAGGAAATGAGGAAATGATGACATATTTAAAGTAAAGAAAATATTGATTTTGTTCAAGTAGATTATACCTACATGTTATACTATACAGGATAGATCGAAAAATTATTTATTAAATGGAACATCGACTTGCTGTACTGATTCAGATTTAATACCTTCATCTTTAAAGGTACTACCTATACTTAGTAGGAAGATACCCATTTAATAGACATAATAGATAGGGTATTTTAAATGACACCGTCCTAGGTATTGTTTTATGTGTACCGAAATTCATTCAGGAACAAAATTAAAAATCTCAGTTTTCTTATTTGGAGTCTTATGTTCTTAGTAAATGAATGTCAAAAGTATGATGGATGATTCTAATAAAATTATTTAAGATATTATAGAGGTACTTACCCATGTGAGCATACATGTATTACTTCTAAGTGCCCCGCAACATCCCAAAAATGCAATGAAAAATATTACTGCTCCTACTATGATGGCAATAGTGGGTACATATTTTAATGCACTGTATTCATCTGGGATGGCGTCAGTATATTTCGTAAGGCTGACCTTGTAGAGAATTCCAACAACGAGTAAAGCTAATCCGACGAGCTAGTATAAAAAAAAACATGTAGTAATAACGTAATATAGAAATTACCAAATTTATATAAGGTTATTTAAGCAAATTTTTAATAAATTAAATGTTAAAACAAACTTTTCTAACAACCTAACCATTAAGAGCAATAATTAGATGAAGCACTCTGGGACAAAAAAAAATCGGATTAAGTTTGATGATTGGTAAGTTTGTATGCATTATCAAAAAGTATTTTAATCTTCACGTTTGCGTCCATATATAAAAACGTTTTTTTCTCAGTTCTGTCGGTCTGGTCTGGTGAAACCACTACCGATTAATTTTGGTCAAACATTAAATAAGGGTCTTATGTGAATGCCATGCGAATATTTTGGTAAAAATCCAGAATGGCGGAACAAAATGGCGACTTAATAAGATAATATCAAAAAAATTATTACTAAAAAATTACTAATACACTTTATCTCAAAACCTTTAAGTACGAATAAAATATAAAATTTTAGATATTAAGTTTTTCTTTTCAATTTTCCACGGGCTAATGGATGTTTTACCAGTAGAAAAAAGTGTAGCTACAAAATTGTTCCTAAGTGGGATGGGAATTTTTACGAAGTGTCGTTACATAAAAAAGATCTGGGCGCAAAAGGGGTCTTGCCCACAGAAAATAAGATCAGCTTGTACATTGTTTCAAATATCAATGGTACTATAAAAAGTAATTTGTGTATGAATTTTGATAATGTGTTTTTGAAAGGTTCATGGATAGTCTGATCGTAATGCCTTGAATCACTTTATCTTTAACCCTCTGCCATAAGTCGTCTGAAAAGCAGAGGACAGTGTCATCGGCATACGATGTATTTTTTTATTCCCTATTTAGTTTCAGAAATGAGTGAATATAGCTGATAAATAGTATAGGTGCTAATATGGTACCCTGTGGTATACCTATTTTTATTTTTAATCGCTGGCTAAATATATAGTTTAGTTTCAGAAACTGGTCTCCCATGAGATAATACACCAAGAAGTTTTTGGTGAGGTACAGTGTCGAAAGCTCTTGCGAGGGCCAAGAATACTGTAATTAGTTTTTTGCCATTATTAAAATTATTTGTAATTTCCGATGTTACTACACACCCTACGTCTGTCTATTTTGAATATTAAAGTGGTAATAGGTACTTTTTTGCGATAAACCAGTAACTATTTATTTATTTATTGCATCGGTAGCCTGTGCAATAATTTTATATATTTTTTCTTGCACTTGTCAGTTTTGTATTTTCTTTTTTAGTTTACTTCTTTAGTAACCTATGTAACTCGTGTTTTATAGACCCAATCAAACCTAACGTTATCCATTACTTTTTTCAGTTATTGCTTATATAATTTTTCTTTTGAAAATAATAAAAAAAGAAAAAAATAAATTATATATATTTATAAAGGAAACAAGCAAGTAAAAAAATGAGCACAGGTATATACATTTATAACAATATATTTAGGGTAAACAAAGAGACGATAGCTGAACAATTTATCCAGTACTGCCAAATTTACCGTTTTATTATCGAGATACCATTTTTTGTCAGAAAAATGCAGTTCTTTTTAGGAGCCAAATACTACATATTTTAGTTTTTACTTTCCTCGTAAGAGAGGAAGTATTGCAATCATGAAAAATCACCATCCGAGATTTTTGCGTTATAGTGTCCCTGGACCCCGAAAAACATGTTCTCCCGCCAGTTTGTCGGTCTGTCCGTTTTTAGGCGGCGTATATCAAAAATTGCTTAACCGACTGAATAAAAATTTTGGTCAAAAATCAAGAGACATGAAATGGTTATATTTTGGGAAAAAGCTGCCCCAATGTGGCGGAATAAAATGACGGCGTCACAAAATGTAAAATAAAATCGAAATTTCCACAAAAATAAAGTGGATAAACTGATGAATTTTTTATGTAAATCCACTATGGCAGAACAAAATGGCGGCCTAATGAAGTATTTAAAAATAAAATCAGTACCAAAGACTTAAAATTTTGCACAAAAATCAAGGATAGGTAAAATTTTAGTGCAGATCCTGTATAACAAAATAAAATGATGGCCTAATAAAATGTTTAAACATTCGTTAAAATTCCATTTTCAGGAAAAAAAACATCTTTTTATGGTTTCTATGGAATTAAAAAAACATTTTTTAGTAATAAATCTTTGCCACACTTAGTAAAAGAGCAGAAATAAAGTTTAAGGAATTAAAAGTTTTTAAATAATAGGCGTAAAAAATAACTTTGACTTTGACAAACTTATTTTCAGAAAGATTAAGGAAAGCTGTTAATATCTCAAAATAATAATGAGAACGGCAAATATAATAGTTTTTGAAAGAGCACATTTTCAGCTTTTCAACGGCAAAATCATATACGGGATGTTGTATTTAAGAAATTCAATTAAAATAGGATTTAAAATAGAGAGGTTTGAAGTAATGTTTTGGAAATCCTGTATAATTAATTCGAAAAGTGAGAATACTTTAGGAGAAACCAGGCTAACATTAGATTACATGTAAATTTGCCAGGGAAATTAACAAACAGTGGCGGATATATGAGCGTTTAATAAAAGTACTGTTTTGACTATTTTTTTCTAAATCATAACTTGGGAAGGCTTATACGAATTTAAAGTTAATACAAAACCCGAGAAAAGCCAACTTTTCTCGGACAGAACCAATAGAGGCTTCACTTGCCACATATAAACATAGGTACTCTAGCACTTCAGAGGATACAATAAAATAATTAAATAAATAAATATATTTGGGATAGCACTTATACATCGCCTGGTGTCTATTACTATTTGATATATTAGTGTACATATATTAGCATATCTATTTTTTGGTACACTGTTTGAACACATAACATCAGATAAGAAATGTTGGGTCATATCTTCGCCAAACAAATTATTTAGTGTAATATTTGCTTATTCGTTATCACTCGTAATGACGTTAATGGTCTTTTCATATTTTTCGTGAGCCTAAGATTAGTTTTATTTAACATCTCCTACATTAGGTACAAGAGAATTACGTATACCTTTTGGTTGGCGTATGTTTGTTTATTTTTGGCAGTTGTAGTATTGCAGAAGACATTTCAAATTGAAAGCGAATTCTATGTTACTTTTACAGCATAAAGCGTATGTAAAAAATAGGTCAATGGACGATACTAGCTAATTGAAAGATTTTATTTATTATTTTTTTATCTTAAACGTAATATCACGTATAAAATAACGTAACGTAAATTGCTTTTATTTAATGTAACGCAAAATGTTAATGTAATGTATAAAAAATTTAAATGTATTTGTTTAAAAAACGTTTTATATCAACCACTGTTCCATAGGAGTGGTTTGCATTATTATCTATATTAAAATTTATTTATTCAAAAAAAAAATGAATATGTTTTATTGTTATTATATTCAATAATAATTTATCAAAAAAAGGAGAGAGATAAAAAATGTACTACCATTCAAAAAGATTTTCAAAATCTAAAAGCACTATTTTAAGACACACACAAAATTGACAAACTGAGTAAAGATATACTTCGTTGTGCAAGCGCGACAGAGTATACACTCCGGGCAAAGTCCAACATCTGAAAACCTGCTGTTAAGCTGAGTGATTCTTGTAACACCGTCTTGTTGAAACCACGTAGATATCTATCCCATCTAATTCATTCCATAAAAAGTTTTCAATCATCGATTTATACCGATCTCTTGTTACACTTAGTGCATTGCCAGCTGCATTTTGAAAAAAATTATTTTTGGGCCAATAACTCCTCTAGCCCAAAAATCACACCAAACTCTCTGTGAGGTGCAGTGGCTTCTCCAGTATTATCCGCGGATTCTGCTCATTCTATATTCGGCAATTCTGTTTGTTAACAGATCTCCCCAAGATGAAAATGCGGTGCATCACTGAAGATAATTTTGCTAAAAAAACTTTCATTTCTTCTATTTTGCAGGTCTTTGAATGAAGATCTTTGGTTAAAATGTTATGCAGAGTCACATTTTTAACGTGGGATTGTTGTGCTCGGTGGCGAATTGATGTTTTCGGATCTTCAGCAACATTTTCCCTTACAGCAGCAAAATTTTCTAATGAACAACCATTACGATGGTAAAAGCGCTTTTGTTTAAGTTTGCAACAGCTGTTTTAGATGGAGCATCATTTCTTCCAAATTCCGTATGGCTTTTTCTAACCGTTTCTGCTACACTTTCTCCATATTTGTAATATATTTTTGCTAAAAACACGCGTTGTTCAACCCTATATTGTTCCATAGCTAAACAACGCAATATTTTTAATACACAAATGTCAACTGTCATGGCAGAATAAATATATAATATGTTCCCGCAAAGCTTTCTTAGAAGGATGGTCCACCTAATTTAAAGGGCCTTCTGGCAAGCAAAGGCAGTTAATAATCGCATATATTGTGGAAAAAATGGCTAGCACTACAGTCAAGGAAAATTGGTGATTATCTCGAAGAAGTGAATGCAGATGTTTTCACGGAATATTTTGGGCAGTTGTTGAACTTTATCGTTATAGACAACGCTAGTTACTATTCTAGGAAGCTTAAAAAACTATTAATTGCTCCTTGGAGAAAAAAGATATCCAGTGTCTTACTTTTAAAAAATACCATATGAAGATAACATCATTAAAAAAGAGTTACTTGAAGTTGTTAATTTTTTTTAATTCTGCAAAAAATGTGCGATTAATTAAATGATTCTAAAGGGAAATAATATAGTACTAGTACTTCGACTGCAACCTAATATTGAAAATTTTTTTCAAGAGGCTTTAAAGCAAATTGATTCCTAGAAATGGAGCAAATGTTGAGAGCATGTAATTAAAGACGAAGAAATAATGTGGTCAATGTGGTAACTTGATGATATGCTAGATGAGACTATAGAGCCGGTAATTATTTCTCTGGCTATTGCTGCAAAAAAAGGTCATTTTTAAGCCAAAATATTGATATTAAAGCGAATTTCTTTCACCTATTTGTCCATTTATTTTCGTAGTTCAAGCATTACTACTTGCTTATAGAAACGCCACTGGCATATCGATTTGCTCCACAAATAATGAAATTATTTTTACGCAAAATAATTTTTAATGGTTTCTACCCTCTTTATAAACCATTTAGAATGTGTCAGCCATAAATCGAAAAGCAACTTAATATGTGATTATTATATGTTGATTCTGTAAAATTAAGCCTTACTTGAACATAATTTACAAGTGTCTTTTTGAAATATGCTATAGTGGAATTAGTCTTATGTAAAGCTGATTTATATCAACATCCTTGTGGACATAACCACAGTCATTTGAGAATACGATTACTGGGGAAAAATCGATATAATATTCTAGTAATGAAATAAATTTAACAAAGGAATTCATAAAGTAAAACCTATATTTAATGTTTGGTTTCCGTTGGGTTTTCTCAAATCATTAAAATTCAAACTCGACAAAGGCTACGGCTTAATATACGGTTTAATAATAATATTCACATGTTAAATGAATCGATGTCATGATGGCAAGTCATGCCTGGAAAAACCGCAACTATTTTAGTAGCAGTAGTTAAAAAAGCTCCTTTTGTTTTCCTCCGTACTCTATTGATATATGATATACACTCTTCTGCTCAGGTACAGAGTGTTTACCAAATTAAAAATTTTGTGTTGTGATATATTATGACTTTTGTTGAAAAAATATCGTGTTTTTCGAGATATTAAACCTTAGGAAAATTAGAAAGCAAGTCAATTATATTTTTTTTTAAATCTTTTTCTTTGAGTGTTCTTTTGAACTTGTCAAAGTTTTGCATTGTTTCTCAAGTTCAAAAAATTGGAAAAACTCGATTTTTGCCAATATCTGCCTAAATATTGCGGATATACTAATAATTATGTCAAATAACATAACAAAAATAGTCCTTATAATTTTTTTCCTAAATATCATAGTTTTTGAGAAAAATCGATCGGAAATGTAGAGAATTATCTCCCAATGGCCCCTTTCAAGAGAAAAATCTGAAAATTATTGGGGATTAAATATACAATAACTCTATCAAAACTTAATATCTTTTAATATTTAAAAGTGAATATGAAAGGGAAATGCGTGGCTATAATATATGATTATTAGTTTTTACCTGTGAGTTTTCCAAAATATGAAAAACATTTTTTGTCTAATATTTTTACAGAGTTAATCGCATTTTTTATAAATAATTGTTTATTCTCTTTGCTTGTATGACATTATCTTTCTTAGATGACCTGGAACAAAAGTATTACATTGAAAACATTTGATTATCTTGCCTCTCAGTACTTCCACGGATTTTTGAAAAAGTTTCATGATCAAAGGCAAATAGAAATCTTATAATATCGCTTCACTTTTAATACTATTGCTAAAATGTCTACTTTTTAATGATTCTTTTGTTTTTTTTTAGAAGGGCTCAAGTTTTTGAGAACCAGTGTTAAAATCGAACTTTTTTTAAATCACTTTCTTCTTTTTTTGAGATCATTTTTCCGGGTGTTTTACATATGAAATCAAAGAGGTCTCGTAGAGAAAGGAAATCAACTTGTAAATTGAGTGAAAATAGATCACACGGAGAACGTTTGAGCAGCTGCCGCATTGTTTATATGCCTATTTTACAGGTAAAAAAATAATTATCACAGGTTATAGCCAGTGATTTCACCTTTTAAATTCTATTTCGCACCTCAACAATTCATAATTTGTGTGGAATTATTACAATTACGATTTTTAGACTTTTACCTTGACAAGATGCAGAGCCGGCGACAGGCATGGGCAGTCGAGGCGGCGCAAAAAACACGGCCCTGCGTTTTTTTATGGCGGCTTAGCATTTCGACTTGGAAGGAGTACTAAATACGTTATTGTAATAGAAAAGGCATGACCTATTCTTTTTTTTTTCAGTTCCCCGTTTATGATGTAGTCTTAAAAGTACAAAATACAGGATCTGAGATGCCAAAAAACATGTTTTCTCAATTCGGTCGGTCTGTCTGCTCACCGTATTGGTAAAAATCTACTCACCCGATTGACTTTTGCTAAAAAATTAAAGGTCATATGGGGTTGGTAACATTTTGGTTAAATTCCAATCTGGCGAAACAAAATGGTGGTCTAATGAAATTTTAAAAATATTACTAAAGAATTACTTATCCAATTTCCCTTAAATTTTGCACAAAAATCAAGTAATATGTAGGAATTAACTGGTAAAATTTTGGGACGAATCCAAGATGGGGAAACAAAATGTCGGCTTGATAAAATATTTGAAAATAATGCCTGAAGAAACTACTTAATGGATTGATTTCAAATTTTGTGTAATAATTAACTGTAGTATAGAGATGAACTGTGATTGTGATACGAATTCAAGATGCGGAACAAAATGGCGGCCAAATAAAATGTTTGTAATCGTGAAAAAAATTACCCTCTTATATATCTTATATTGTCTCAATCTGTCTGTCAGTTCGGGACATAACTTTTTAAAACTTCTTACCCGATCGAATTCAAATTTTGGTCAAAAATTCTTCAATATGGCACAACAAGATGACGGTCTAATGAAACTTTAAAAAATTATTACTGAAAAAACTCATCCAATTTACCTCAAATTTTGCACAAAAATCAAGTTGTGTTTTATTGGAATGAACTGGTAATATTTTGATATGAATCCAAGATAGCAAAACAAAATGGCGGCCTATTAAAATGTTTAAAAAGTCAGCCTGAAAAACTACTTACTAGATTAATTTCAAATTTTGTGCAAGCATTCAGTGTGTTATGGAGATAAATTGGTAAATTTGTGGTACGAATTCAACATGACGGAACAACATGTCGATGTGTCACTGTAAAAACTACTTATTCAGTTTATTTTAAATTATGCTAAAAAACAAGTATGGCATAGGTAGAAACTTCTTGGTAGGAATCGAAAATGCTAGAAATCAATGGCGCTCAATAAAAATATTTGTTACTAAATGTCTATGTTCCGAACTAAATTGGGTCACACTGTTCTATCCCTAATAACTGAAAGATTCGTAAAGAGGGAAGTTAGGAGTAAAGGACTTTTACCGTTTTTTAGATATACTTAATTGCTCTATCTACAATATTTTGGCAGCTGTTGGCAACAATACTTTGGCAGGAATTGACAAAAAAACTTTTTATACATTTTTAGCAGAAGGTCTTACGTTATAAATTTTGGATAGTTCAAAAGAGTCCTCAAAAAGTCGAAAAAAAAGAGCTACTTCCTAATTTTAGAGAACTGTGAAGATCATTATTTTTTTTAGTATTACTTAATATGACATAGTCTTTACCCAAAAACCATCTATTCTTAACTGACTCAAGCCGTGTTAAATTACCTTTGGCCTTATCTTGATAACCATAAAAGATTTCTAACCCAAACATTGAAAAAATTCATAGATAGAAAATGGAAGTTGATAATCCATGTTTATTAACCCTTTTTCTTCCTCGAGAATAGTTAAAATCAATATGCCCCTCATTTCCTTAGTTATAAAACAAAGACAGTACAATTAATTCGTCCACGGAGATTTTTTGCTCTCTATCTATTTTCTTAACAACAAATATAAGTAGGTCAATGCAACTCGTTACTTATTTATCAGAAAACGGTAATGGATTTTTGTTAGTCCCCTTTTAAATATATTCTGAGTGTCGAGTGTGAAACTCGGTTGTTGTTAGTTTTTATCACATCAAAATGTAAATTACGTTACCGTATTATTTAGATAACATTGTAGTCGCAGCGTAAGGGTCATTATACCTGTTAGACTTGAGAAAGTTGTAGTGCGACAAAAATGTTGTTAATTAAGGATATATTAGAGTGAGTTTAAACTTTTTGATTCTGCTATTGCACAGAAACCACATAACGTCTGTTGTGTGCGAGGTCACCGACAGAAACAACAGCGTTTGAACTTGAAAAAAAATGTGTTTTCGTCTTATTTTTTTTTATCTTTGAGCAGACCATAAAGACCTAAGTACTAGGTACCGTGGTGGCTTTAAGCAAAGGGGGGGAAACTTTATTAATTTGGGATTTAAAGACTTGCAGATTAGGGAAAGAGGGAAAGGCTTTTGCTGGTAACACATAACCCCATAATCGGGACTCTCTGAGAATAAAGGAGCAAACAAAGTGAGGTTTTTCTTCTTTGCAGTGGACAGAAAGACAGAAGGGAGGCATGTGTATCGATGCTCGAGTCTCTCTGTCTGGAATGACTAAGAAAGGCGTAATTGATGATATTTCATCAGAACAAAACATGGTAGTAGTATATTAAACAGAGAAAGATTGCCCACATTTCGACAATGTTCTAGAGATGCCCCCCCCCTTGTGGGGTTTGGATAATCATTCAGGATAGATATTAAGGAAGGAGGCTGCTCTACCTACATGTGAGCAATACTCAAGGCTAGGTTTGATTTTGGACGTGTAAAGGGTATACAATTTAACCGAAGAAAATATCTTCTTAGTGATTACGTCAGCGAAGATTCTGCAGAAACGTGACGCCAACTAGGTTAAAGGAATCATTATTTGAATGGTGTGGGGGATGGAAGATAATTTATGAGGTAGTAAACATGATTGTATTTTAGTAGCACTAAAGTTGACAAGTTTCTTTGCTCCCCATTTCCCTCCACAATTTTTTGAAGGTCCTAGGTTAAGTATATGGCCGGAATACCACTAAAACCAGATGATTTTTTGGTATTAAGTGTTCTTAGAATACGTGGAACTTATTTAACCCTAGAGGTAAATTCGCGCATATTATATGTCAAGCCCGGTAATGACGGTGGGGTGAAATGGGAAGGAGAGATTAAAGTAGAATTTGCGACAAATGGTTTTAAAAAGGCTCGTTCTGCTTTTGCTTTAGATGTCCAGACGAGTTCATCACCTGTTAGGGGTAAAAAGAGCCTTTGCACTACTTTGCAGCAAAGTAATATTTTTGGCAAGTGATCAAAACTATTTTTGTTAGGAAGAACTTTGTCTTTACGCATATACGTTGAAGACATTTTTGTCCTTGAAAGTTATGCGATTTTAATGACTTTGTGTTTCGTTTTTAGTCTGTCGATTTTCTATAAGAGGGTTCTTGAGGAAATTGTTATGATTACGAATTTTCTCTAGTCTGTCATTGTCGCAGGATTTTGAAAACCAAGGTTTACTGTTGGGAGGCTTTGAAGTCTTACTAAAATATGGTTCAAAGGCTTCTGTGGTTAGCTGGATTACATCAGAATGTGTAAACAAATTTCGGAAGGGTCGCTGCTGGAAGAGAATCAAATATGGTTCCAAAAGAAGGAAGAGTAGAAATCCCGCAATCCAGCCCAATCAGCGGAATTGTAGTAGTTAGAGATAGTACGAGGTACATGGATTTTACAACTTCCTACTGTATGGGACAAAAACAGTAGTTAGACCGTGGTCAGAGGAACCCAGGTGAGCAGAAACGGAATATTGATAAGACTTCGGGTGATTGATAAGAAAGAAGTCCAGTGGGTCTTGGCTATGTATGACGATTCCTGAGATTCTAGGTAGGCTTTTTGATGAGGTTGGTAAGAGATTGGCTGATTGCGAAGGGCTCTGCTGCCCTACCTTGGGGATCTGTTTTAGTAAACCCTAACCATATTTTATTATAGACGTTAAAGTCTCCAAGGATAATGATTTCAGAGAAAGGGATTTCAGAGATTAAGAAATCCACGTTAGTATAAAGAAAGTATAAAGTCGAAGGAATTGTTTGAGAAAAAATTGGGAAGTCTTATACAGGATAGATTACTATGAACACAGGTACAACCGCCACAGTTCAGACCGAATTATTGGAGAAGTTCATAGCCAGGAAAGCAAAGGTGATTGGCATTTTTAAGGCTTGTTTTGGTTTCGGTTAGGAAGAGTAAGGTTTGCACGATTGGAGAGAGTGGTGAACAGAGTTAAGGTATTTACTCAAACCACAGATATTTGGTAATGGAGGCTTCCGAGCACCCACACCTGGAGATCCGAATGGAGAGGTAGGGCTCTGTGATATTTAACGTGAAGAACAGCCAGAATCACTTGTTCGGTTTGGGTAATATAATAACTCAGTAAATTAAATAAATAGCTTAAAGAAAATTGAGGAAATAGACTCATATACAAAAAAACTATATATATATATATATATATATATATATATATATATATATATATATATATATATATATATATATATATATATATATATATATATATATATATATATATATATATATATATATATATATATATATATATATATATATATATATATATATATATATATATATATATATATATATATATATATATATATCATACATACATTTAAATCATTAAAATGTTGATTGCACACATTGTAGAGAACTATTTCAACTCCGATTCTAGTATATTTATACTCCACTTCAAGAAAATAGTCTTCTTCATAACATTTTCTAGTATTAATATAAAATTACTTAAATAAATTTATTTATTATAAGGATGTAAGATAGGTAATTATTGTTTTGCTTTGAGTAAAATTTAATAATTTTATCATAATTAAGTTAAAATACTGCAATAAACAATTAAGAGTTGAGAACTGAAAAAGATCTTTTCAATTAAGTTTGAAAATAGTACAATTTTAGTATAATAATTACTTACATACATTTTGTTTTTAATACATTTTCGCTATAGCCTATTACCTACTAACTAACTACTGGACACGAAAGAAAATTTTAGAAAATCTCGAATTTTGCGCTTGTTTTTCAAAATAACTGCATACATGTACATATTTTTTGAAGACCCACATTATACCTAATAAATATAAAGAATAATATACAGGGTGTCCCATTTAAAAAAATAAAGTAGGGTCCGTTAATTTTTTGATCTGACCCCATATACTTATTCTAAACACGGCACTGAATTCTACGGAAAAAAGCATACAAAGAACATTTTTCGCTTTTTTGAAAAGTTATCGGATAGTTGGGATGCAAGGAGTGCTAGTTTTTGAAAATGCAACATTTTCAAAAACGCACTGTATCTCAAAAACCAAAAGAGCTATGATAATTCTACTGATGTCAATTTTAATTTTGTAAAAAAGTATCACGTTGTCGCGAAAACCCCAAATTTCAATCTTTGAAAATAGGGGAGACACCCTGCAAAATTGCCGAAAATGGTATACTCTGTATTTAAAGTAATACTTTTCTATCAAGGACAGATTAAGAAGATCTGTTATTTATATTAAAATACTATGCAGAAACAACTTAATTCAAAATGGAATCACTTTCCGACGTTTCGCCTTCGATTGCACGAGGCATCTTCACGAATCTTCACTTTACGAGATCGGAACACTGAATGACCTCGGAGAGACCCAGGCCGGCTATTTATAGTCGACCTGTGTTTCCCGAAGCGTGACTCTGTGTAACGATCGGTTTCCACGTATGATCTAGACTGAAGCCCGTATATCTATTAAAATTGTTAGGATGCTTATAAATTTCAATAGATTCTCTAATTTTGCGTTTATAGAACTTTGGTTTCTTTTACATTTATGACATGCCAAGTAGAGTGTTGGTGTTCAGATACAGCAGATTGTAAAATTTGTTTCTTTCTGATACATCGTTCATGCTCCTTACTTGAACAATCTGCTGTATCTGAACACCAACACTCTACTGGGCATGTCATAAATGTGAAAGAAACCAAAGTTCTTGCATCGGTTTCGGGACTCTATAAACGCAAAATTAGAGAATCTATTGAAATTTATAAGCATCCTAACAATTTTAATACAGATACGGGCTTCAGTCTACATCATACGTGGAAACCGATCGTTACACAGAGTCACGCTTCGGTAAACACAGGTCGACTATAAATAGCCGGCCTGGGTCTCTCCGAGCTCATTCAGTGTTCCGATCTCGTGAAGTGAATATCCCTGAAGATGCCTCGTGCAATCGAAGGCGAAACGTCGAAAAGTGATTCCATTTTGACACGGTCTAATCCCAAGAACCATGATTTCTTAATTCACCACAGCCGTGAAAGTTTTCGTTCTATGTAAACCCATATATTTTAACTAAGAAGGTATACGAACGCATATCTACTTTTTAATCATAAGGCGTGAAATTCAATTCAAATAATGTAAAGCTGCTGTTTTTTATCATCAGTAAGAATTGTTTGTTTCTCTATAATAAAATAATCTGCTGGGTTTAATTAGTTTCTAATACTTGTGGTTTTTGTGTCAGTTTCAGTTAGCTTTAGGCTTAGTCGTTTTTGATTCAATTCAAAGCTTGTTTGGTTAGTTTTGTTTAATTTGTGAGGACTCTTCATCAGGGATTATTTGAAAAATTCGCATAACTAAAAGTGAATATTCGCGTTAGAAATAAATTTGTGAAGTATAGCGCGAAATTTTGCATTAGACATAAGTGTTTGTGGATTGATAGTTTAATACGTATTTATTTTGTTTCTATAGATGCATGCTTTGTTTAGTTTCTTTAAGTAAATGCATCGTCTACACCAGTGGTCGCCAACCTTTTCAAGGTGTTGAGCTACTTCGATAATTTAGAAATAAATCGTGAGCTACCCTACTCGTAACCAGCCTTTAAGCCAGTATAAACGTAATAATCCACAGTTGTATTTGACATACATGTTTTTATGTAATTAATAAATACTTAACTAATACTAATACATATCTAAAAAATAAACAAAATTTTCATATAGCCGTAATATCATGTCGCATACGACTTAATAAAAGTAAGGGTTTGGGGGTTTAAACCCCCACCCCCCTCGAAATTAAACAAACTTATAAAAAATAATACTAAAATAAAAGAAATAAAAAAAACAACCTTTAACGTTGGTCAGACAGGAAAACAGGCTAGACCACTTCTAGCGCCGTGCAACTATGCAATGCCGCGCTGCTCTTTCAGTGAGTAGGGGATTCCCCGGTCTGTTAACTGAATAGATTAACGTTAAGGAAATTCGAGACAAGTGACTCATTTAAGATCTCTAATAAATATATAGGTGCAGGGGAGTATACAGCTTGGGGCTATGGGAGAGTTTTTCCTATATGAAACGGAAGTGACGACCAAAAAAAAAGGCACTTTTTATATAGCACACAAGCCTTATACCCTTCTTCGTACGATATAATATTACATGAACTTCAATGTTCAGAATCCGCGGAAGTGAATTGTGGATTTTAAATAATTTTGTCATCGATTCGTATGGGGGGTAATTACCCCTATTATCCCCCCTTGTATACACGCCTGTATAGATGTATTGTGCATTGTTGTATAGTTAACTTACAAAATAATTAATAGCGGCTGATTACCAGATACTAAGTAATAATCATATTTGTGTAACGTGTAAACAGATACTGGTGATTAAACCGCTACTGCAATAGCCAAAGGACACAAAGTGACCTTAACAAAATTTACAGTTGTCCTCATTATTATTTCCTACGGTTTTTCTTGCAATGAATCGTGAAATTTTTCTGTCAATTTTCGTTTAGCTAAAATTTGGCATACCTAATATTGTTCATAATGATGATCTGATGCGGCTCGCCATGAGTAATCAAAGTTTTAGCAGTTTATTTTATCTGACGGAAGTAAATATGGATATTAATTTCAGTCATAATTGGGTTATATTCGCATATTGCTTTTGAAGTTCCACTTTTTAGTCGACCAATTATAGTATTCCAATTTCGAAATTTTCGCAGTAAGGCGGATTGAGATGGGTTTTTTTGCATTCAGTTCTGGAAGGCATTTTTAAAATTTGTTAGCTCTTTTTATCGTGCAGCGGAATGTAATTGCATTTGTGCATTGAAAATAAAGCATTTAGAGAATGCATGTTGAATGAGTGTAATACCTTGATAAATAATGAATAAAATATTCCAAATTTTATTACTCGAGGGTTTTTGGGGTCGCTGAATAGGAATATGATGTTGGAAATATTCCTAGATTTATCTAGTCTTTAATATACAGGGTGTTAAACTTAACTGCCAACTCCCATTTGAAATACACGGGGAAAACCGATTACACCGAATTAGTTTTCTAACATATTTAGCGAATAGTACATCTCAAAATAAGAAAAAGTTTTATATGAGCAAAGAAGTGGAAACCCTTTTGTTCCGAGATGTAGGCCGAATAACGATTAATATATAACACCCTGTATCTCGCGAATAAAGCTTTTGTCGACCTGTGTTCATATAACACTTTTTCCTTATTTTGAGAAGTATTATACTCTAAATATGCTAAAAAATTAAATTGGTGTAATCTTGTTTTCCCCATGTATTTTGTATGGGTAGTAACACAATTTGGCCCATTTTATTCATTATTTACCAAGTTATTAATATTTCAAAAAATGCACTTCCCAAAATGCAACTTGTTAGATGCATAAATGCAATTACTTTCCGCCGCACGATAAAAAAGTGGTAATACTAAACAAAAAAATGAGACTTAATATCGATCACGAATTTAACAATATTTATAAAAAATCAGTAATGCCTATAAAGTCTGTGGATAATGATGCTTGCATCAAAATGCCTAGAATAGCTGAATTATTAGCATGTAATAGATCCCTGTTTTCAAATATACTTTTAAAAATTCTTGCTACATTACTAGTATCCACAGCTTCGTCAGAAAGATCGTTTTCAACGTTAAAACGATTAAAAGACTATCTGCGAAATTTAACTGGCCAAGAAAGATTAAAAGTCTTGTACTTTTAAGCGTGCACAGAAATATAAAAATTGATACCGCAGATGTGCTAAATCGTTTTGCAAGAAAAAATAAATTTAACCTGTTTATTTTTACTTTTTATTACATAAATCTGTTTAACCTTTTTATTGACATGACCAATAAAACTCATTTGGGGATAATAGTGTTGTTTTTTTAGCTCCCAATTTTTATTTATCTAGCGCCCCCCCCCCCGAAATTTTGACCTAGATACGGCCCTGGCTATGACACCCTTAATGCTTGCGCAAAATTTGAAGTTAATCTAACAAGTAGTTTTTCAGATTGATTTTTTAAATTTTTTAGTAGGCCGCTATTTTGTTTTGGCTCTCTTGGATTCGTACCAAAATATTACCAGTTCATTCCTATGTAACCACTTGATATTTGTGCAAAATTTGAGGTAAATTGGAATAGTATTTTAGTAATAATTTTTTTAACATTTCACTAGTCCGCCATTTTGTTACCAAAATATTACCAGGTCATTCACATATGACCCTTAATATTTTGATCAGAATTTGAAGTCAATCGTTTAAGTAAGTTTTTAGCTATGCCGCGCACTGACAGACAGACCGAGCGAATTCAGTAAACATATGTTTGGCATCTAGGGACGCTAGAACGTGATATGTAAAACTTGGGACAGTAATTTTTTGCACGATACAAAAATGTTCTTTGGTCGCCATTTTGTTCCGCCATCTTGGATTCGTACCAAAATTTCACCAGTTTATTCCTTCCTAAACTTGAGGTAAAATTGGATAAATAGTTCCGATAAACTGTTTTTTAGTAACACTACTAGGCCACCATTTTGTTTCGCCATATTGGATTTTTACCAAAATGTTTTTTTTTTCACGATTACAATACTTCCCTTTTACGAGGGAAGTAAAAATTGACACACTTGAATCTAGAAAACTACGCAAAATAATCTCTGCTAGAGCATCATCCTAAGGACTTATTTGAATCTTCTGGCAACCTTTGTAATTGAGCAGTGGTGAAAAGAGGTTTAATTTGGATGGAGTCTAACGTTATTTTGATGATATAGAGTTGGAAGAAAAAACGTTACATATTATCATATCCGATCGGTGATATTATGAGTGGCAATTTCAAGTCGAGGAGAAGCGAGAGGAGAAGTAGGACTAAAGATTTTGGAAGGAAGACAGACTGCTTAAAAGTACCTGGGTCTGCTCTGGATACAAGTCAATAATATTACTGCTTTATTTAAAAATTAATAATGGACATTTTAGCATAATAATGTAGATATTGACACAGCGAGAATCGCCAGCGTATGACTGAACGACAAAAATATCGTTCTGGAATGGCTTGCTCTTTCGCCGGACTTGAAATGTAGAAAATGTATGGGGCTGGTGACCAAACAAGTTTACGTGAAGGACGTGAAGGGCGACAGTCCGACACTAGGGAAGATCTAATGGTTGCGATAAGAACCATCTAGGGAACAATTTCAATGCGTTTCTCAGATCATTTATTTAATTCATTATTTCATTTTATGTTAGTGGTTATTGAGAAACAAGGATATAATACTCAATATTAAAAGAAAATAAAATAAGATAACATTAAATGAGTTGCTTTATTAATTTCTATTCTTTAGGCCTTATTGATATTAATAGAAATCAAGTGGGGCTGGAAAAAAATTTTATAAATTTTATTAGTTTTTGAATCTCCTATATTAAGTTCTTCTGAACAGAAGTATGGAGGAATTTCATATATTTTGAGATGAGTTGAGAGTACTTATCTTAGAATTTATTAAATAATAATGTTAACTGATACTCTGGTATTCTCGCACAACCATATTTAAATATTTTGTTTGTTATTCAATGAAATGAAAATGATTAATGTTAAAGGTTAAATCCATTTTTATTTAAACAGGGATTTACCACACAACTTGTAAAAAAATAAATATCTACGTCACTAATAACACTTTTAATGTGAATGTTTCCATTAGTCAGACTAGATCTACATCGAATCAAATGATGTCATCGTTTTATTAAGAACAACATATGATTTTGAGTCAAAACTAATTTGCACTTCGTAATTGGTATATTTAGGTGCTTTTCACGAACCTCTGTAATAACTTGTTATTAACCAAGGTGGGCGACGGTGGTTCTTAGAGCAATTTAAAATAATAACGCAAGTTATTATAATGGCATTACTTCATAAATTAAATAAACTTGGATTGAAAACCATGGTGGTCAAGGTTTTTGCGCCGTTTTTAGCAAATAATTTAAAAATTGTAAAAATAATACATGATTTATGTTGGTACCTTTTGTAGTTTTTAAATGACTTGAAAATAACTAGACGACAGCAACCTTTTAGTTTAATTTCTTCATGTAGTAACAGTTTTTCATATCGAAATATTTTAAGCATCTAAACAGTGACGGCTCTTCAGAGGCGGCAGAAAATATTCTCTTTTTAAAAAAGTAGGTAAATATTTTTCAAAAATAATTTTGCAAACATCCTAAAAACGCACGCAACCAATGTGTAGTTTATTATTCCATGAACTCATAGCAAAATAGGTAGTTATCCCTATTATCGTTGCTTGACTAACATACAAATAACGCCATTAACAGCAGTCCGTGGGCCACCGTCCACAGATCAGTGGCGGCTCGCGGGTGAAAAAGTAAGTGAAGTGCAAATGAAACAAGAAAATATACCAATAATTATTTTTCCAGAATTTTTTTATATGTGGAAAGTGGAATATATTTTACGACTTACCTAAATTTTGTATACTAAATCAATTCTCCTATCCTTCATAGCAGCAAATTTATTTATAACATCCTCATAAAATGGATGAGTTGTCTTAATCTCCTCCAGACATTTCTTTTGAATTGAAATATTGCCTAGAGAAGTAAGTCTTTTTTGAGATATTGTATTTCTTAAATAAGTTTTTACACGTTTGAGGCAAGTAAAACTTCTTTCTACTGAAACACTTGTCGACGGTATTGTCAAAATAGGGGAAAACACTTTATATGCTTTGGTTAAAATATCTTAATTTTCATTAATTTTTTCACCTGCTCTTGCAGCGATATATTCCAATTACTGTCATTGGCAAAAATAAGACCAAGCTTATTTTTAAGTCGTTGACTTTTTGAAAATATTTCCCCATATAACTGTAACAAATTTTCAAACGGGCCAGTCGGAAAATTTAAACTATATTCGGAAAATTTAGCAGAATCTGCCAAACATAAAAATGTAAGTTTTTCAGAGTCTTGAAAGCTTAGTGTCATTTCCATTAAAATATGGTCCAATATTTCATAAAAAAGGGTTCTATACTTAGCCCTAATTTCTTCAGGTGAAAGCTTAGCAAGCTCACATTTGTAATGATTTATTTCTGTAATAGAATTTGCTTTATCAAACATGGTATTAAAAAAATGTTCATTTCTTTTTTTAAAGGGCGCCTCACGGCAGCATTTTATATTGGATATGCAAAAATGAATGGCAAACAATTTTTTTTGAAGAACGCAACTTGGACAATCACATTTACTAACTTCGAATTTGAAGACCAACGAGTTTCTGTAATTGTTGGTATATGCCTCGTAAATGCAGATGTAAGAGCATACGTTCGTTTGGCTGAGTGATAAAAAAATGAGGGGATACCACTAAGGCTTGCAAAAAATTCGACTTTTAGAAATATTTTTAAACTTTGCTGCATCAGGACAAATACAGCCTGCGGCGCTTTTTTTTGAAGGCCGTTTAGATGGCCAGACATCACACTTGCGCCATCGTAACATTGCCCTATTAATTTATGTTTATAGTCCAATTGGTCCAAAATTTGATCCAATAGAGAATATAAATTTTCCGACGTTCTATCGGAGTTGACATTATAAAATCCTAAGAATTTCTCGACTACTGAACCTTCTGAATTAACGTATCTTAAAATTATGGGGCACTGGGAGGTTTGCGTAATATCAGTGGTGCCATCCACTTGCACAGAAAAAAACTGTGTGTTCATTATTTCATTTTTTACATGATCATTTAAATAATCAGAAATGCATTCAATTAATAATTAATTATTTCGTTTTGAATAATTTTCGAGTCACCAGTAAAACATTTTTAATTTTTTTGTGATGATATTTCAATTTTTGGGAACTTCTCGATAAGAAAAGCTTTTTAAAATTCCCTCTATTTATTGACTCGCTGCTCTCATCATGGACGCGAAAGACTAACTCTTGTTTTGCAAGGTACAAAACTGCGTCAATTACCAAGCACATAAATAGTCTATTTATTCGGACGTTTTCATTAAAATGTATTTTGTATGGTTTAGCATTTTCTTTTAAAGTGTCAGCTATAGTGTTTTAATTTTTTACAAATGTTTTAGCATTAATTCGCATTTTAAATGCTCCGCCGAGTCTTCATGTTTATGTAAAGACCTTCATATATTTAACATACCCGCAAATCCTTCCTTATTCTACACTGAATATTTATTGCAAACTAGTAAACAAGGCCAGCAAAACAATTTTTGTAATATTTGACTACTACATAACCATTTGTGCGCCGAAAACCAGGATGACGATTAAAACTCTGATCTTGTTCCTTCCATCGATTAAATGGAGTTTCCAACAAAATGTAAACCACATCCGTGATCGGATTCATCAATAATGTAAGTTAATAAACCCGACACCAATTAAAGTTGTAACACAACAACGTAGTAGGAAAATCGCAAACTAAACATAGCACCTCCAGCAAAGTCGAAGGTTTGCGCCACTGTTATAGTTGTTATAATAAAGTTCGATTGAAAGTTTTAAAAAGACATGCCGCCAACGGTCAAGTAAAATATTTATTCGAGATGTACAGTTTATTTTTTGCCAATTAGGGAAATGAATAAATGTAAAAACTTAAATTTTAAGAGATATATAATAAATATAGTTAGATGTTTGCTTGTTTATTTTTCCTGGTGAAGTAGCACTTCACCTACTTCACCTGAATAGCCGCCACAGCCACAGATATTCTAATATAACTATTATAGACGGTGGCTCGGTCAGCCGATTCCATCATCTCGCATGCTAGACTTCAGCTACTAATTCACGCGTACTGTCGTGTACGTAGTACGTTCGCATACATCCACAACACCTCGATTTGGCCGTATCCCCGGAACTTTTCCCAATTGAATACTGCCATTTTTCAGGTATTAACTGTAATTATTATAAAATGATACTACTTATTTTGAAATGAATTTGTTAGTTCTTGATGATGGTTATTATATTAGTACCTTTCACTCCATATTATATGTTTAAATGGAGTGACAAAATGTGAAGTGAATATTTTAAAATATCATTTGCAATTTGTTTTCATAAGTCGGCCAGCCTCATCGTGATTCATGCTGGACAATATACTTTTTTGGTTGTATGTGTAGCTTTTACTTTGGCATTTATTTTATTTTCTTCTTGAGGCAAGATACATTAAAATATCAAAAAATTAAATTGACTGACTAGAGCGTTTTTCTAACATTTTTTTCTCCTTTATTAAATTTATACTCTAACATAGATCTGCTATATATAGATTGGTGCCTACCCAATTATCATTGAAGAAATAAACGGAAAATAATAAAACTAGTATTTGACCATATTTGGACGCGGCACCAATTAACACCACATGCCACAAGGGCGATTTTAGGAAAAAAATTTTGTTAATATTATTGTAAATAGTATCAGAACAGCATAAATACCTATATTTTGTATCATACTTGTGGCATAAGTCAAGAGTAATTACTTCATTACCCCCTCACCGTAAAACCGCCCTTGATTGGCCTTGAGCCTCGGCCGACCCTAAATTTTAGAGTACGAGTCGTCACTGCAAGTGTATTCAAATTCAAAATAGAGATGCATGTAAATAAAAGTTATTGCAATATGCCTTTAAATAAAGGTGGTTATGATAAGTTTTTAGCAAACTTGTAAAAGCATATTGCAGTTATTGCACGCCAATTAACATTTGTTTACATGCACTCTATCTTGAATTTGAACAGACTAGTTTTAATGCGAGGAAAGATTCAAATAAATGATGCTCACTCAGTCATGTTGAAAAAAAAATCGGTATATACTTTTTTGAACAAATTCTCTTTAAATATGTCGGCTTAATCCATTTTTTTTAAATTTTGTACACAAACACTCTTGGTATATCATAACTTTTTGACGTTTGAAAAGTATCAAAGTTCCAGGGCCGTATCCAGCCAATTCACACAGGGGAGGGGGGCTAGTTTTGAGACACCCTGTACATCGGAATTCGGTATTTTTGAATTTTTTTCTTAAACTACATTCATTTGTGAACAATAATATGCCACCATCTTGAATGGCACACTAAAGGTTATGTACGAAATTTAAATCTTTAGATAGTACATACCCCTTTTTTTAGCGGTATCTGTATTAAAGCTTTTAACTAAGTATAAAATTATTTCAATGATTGACTTTAAAAAAAAATTAAACTATCTCTACTAATAAAACACAGCCTTGTCGAATTATTTTTTATTTTTAGTGGCCCAAAAATACCAAAATCTACCCTAACACAATAACGCCTGTCTAACGGTATCTCTACATTTTTGTGCACGCTTTTGTGAATTGCAATTGAGCGTTGAATCATTTACATTTGAGGTTTTTGTCTAAATGCTTGACTTTTAAAAAAATTAAACTATCTCTACTAATAAACCAGTTAATTTCTGTTTGAGTCTTTTTCGCCTCATCTCTTATCTAATGCTCGAGATCGTGATCATTTATCGGCTACCGTAAAAATTTATCTTTTTTTATTTTTGTTATTGTATACAAATTACGTGTAAGAGCTTGTTTTTTTTTTAAATTTTTTTATTTACCTTTATTTTTTTCGTAACCTTAAAACCTACAAAAAAATACAAATTCAATAAATTTTAATACCTAAAAATAATAAAGTAAGCCTTGGAATTTAGACAGATATTTTAAAAATGACATTACGTACATACAATTCAATCATTTGTGTTTGACATTGTTAATTAAAGATTTTTTATTTGAATTTTCTCTTTGCAAAAAGTTTGTACGTTTCAATAATTGTAAAAATGCCGTTATTTACAAATGCTGAGTACGCAGACATCGTATTTGTGTACGGATTTTGTAATGGTAACGGAAGGGCTGCTACAGAAGAATACAGAAGACGATTTCCGGATCGGAGAATTCCAAATCACCAAACGTTTGCCGCAACCTTTAATACATTGCGTGAAAAGGGTAAGTTTCCCTCAACCGATCTTCATGTTGAAAGAGTGGGTGCTAATAACGTGGTCCAAGAAGAGAATATTCTCAACCTTGTGAGGGAAGATCCAACCACAAGCACTAGGCGAATTTCCGCCCAATTAGCGATACCGCAGACAAGAGTATGGAGAACTATAAAAAATGAAAACTTATACCCTTTCCATGTACAAGAGGTACAAAGATTAGAAGAAGGCGACTACTTGCCTAGATTAGCATTTGCTAGGTGGGTAATAAATCATCGAAGAACTATTTTTAGAGCACTATTCACTGATGAAGCCCAATTTACAAGGGACGGAGTCTTTAATTCTAGAAACTCTCATGTATGGGCAGATGAAAACCCTCATTCGTTGCGATTGGCCAATTCTCAACGAAAGTTTTCAGTGAATGTTTGGTGCGGCTTAATAAATAATCATTTAATTGGACCACATATTTTCCCTCAACGACTAACGGCTGTTGTGTATTTGGACTTTCTACAAAACATTTTACCGGGCTTATTAGAAAATGTAAATTTAAGAGGCATATGGTTTCAACACGATGGGGCACCTGCACATTTTGGAATTGATGTTCGAAATTATCTCAATCAACAATTTGCTGATCGGTGGATTGGACGCGGAGGACCACATCCTTGGCCAGCTAGGTCGCCAGACTTTAATCCAGCCGACTACTTTTTGTGGGGGCATCTAAAACAAAAAGTTTACAGTGTTCCAATCGAAACTAGGGATCAATTAATAAATAGGATACATTTTTATTGCGACGAGGTTAGACAAAACCCTCAAATGATTCACCGCTCAATTGCAAACCTACAAAAGCGTGCACAAAAATGTAGAGACACCGGTGGTATGCATTTTGAAAACATTTTGTAGCTTTTAAGACGTTATTGTGTTAGGGTAGATTTTAGTTTTTTTTGGGCTACTGAAAATAAAAATTAATTCGACAAGGCTGTGTTTTATTAGTAGAGATAGTTTAATTTTTTTTTAAAGTCAATCATTGAAATAATTTTATACTTAGTTAAAAGCTTTAATACAGATACCGCTAAAAAAAGGGGTATGTACTATCTAAAGATTTAAATTTCGTACATAACCTTTAGTGTGCCATTCAAGATGGTGGCATATTTTTGTTCACAAATGAATGTAGTTTAAGAAAAAAATTCAAAAATACCGAATTCCGATGTACAGGGTGTCTCAAAACTAACCCCCCTCCCCTGTGTGAATTGGCTGGATACGGCCCTGGAACTTTGCTACTTTTCAAACGTCAAAAAGTTATGATATACCAAGAGTGTTTGTGTACAAAATTTAAAAAAAAATCTATTAAGCAGTTTAGGAGATACAGGGTGAACAAATTTTTACCAAAATACGAAAATCACCCTGTATCTTGGTAATAAAGCCGAATTAATCAATTTAAATATCCATTTCGATATACCCTAGGGATACCCTATACACCACATAAATATGTACAGTGGGTCGAGTGAAACATTAATTTTGATGACAACAAAATATTTTCGAAGAGAAAACTCGGGTGTTAAAAATCGAACAGTTTTTTTCGGTTTTTACAGTAGCTGCAGTCTCATAGCCTGCTTTTCTTGGTGTGCTAATAAATATGACATATTACACACAATTTGTGTTGCACACGATTCCGTTTTCCAGAAATTTTAACGCCCAAAGTATGCTCTTACCAGAGTCTATTTTCTTTCTTAAACTGTGCCCTTACTATCCTATACGCCCGGGTTTTAAAATTTCATCTAACAGCAAGATCTCGGGAGCTCTTTGGCTAATAATTCTCTAACTCTTAACTCGTTCATCACAAGAAATCATAATTCTGGGGTTTAGACCGACATTTTAATAAATTATAATATATTTTCTAATCTTCCTTTTAAAATATCCCCAGACTGATGCAAGAACCTTAATATATTTACCAGCTTTTATCTAACTTGCTTTCTTCGTAGTTCTTATGTCTCTCTTTCCGGTTCAAATATAATCCATTTTTCAAGTACTTGTTGGCATCCGGCATGAGCAAATTTGGCATACCTATGTAACTTTTGTGAAAAATGCAATAATATAGAAACTCCTCAACTACACAACATAACCCCGTCGTGTTCGGGTTCGTTGGATTTGTCTTGACAAATACTATTGACTTAGGTGGTGTCTAGGGTCAAGAAGTAACTCCTCAACGAAATGATGATGTTTTGTCTCGTTGGATTTTGAATAAAATTTAATATTATATAGATGAAATAAAAGTCGCCGAAAAATGTAATTCCTTTGCAATCAAAAGGAGTTAATAAATTTTCTGAAGATGCCTCGTGCAATCGCAGGCGAAACGTCGGGCTTTAATTCCATTTTGGCACAAACTCAAGTTTAGTTGATATACGCAACAACGAACATAAAATATTGTATTTTTTACTACTTTTGTTAAATATTTTTAGATTTATTCATAAGTAAATTAATACATAAATAGAACCTAAATTATCAACAAGATAATAAGATATTTTGTTGCTATGCTGCGTGAAACATACAAGCATTTAGAAATTAGAGATTCATCTAATTGTCCGGGTATAAGTTTGAAAACGTTTGGGATGCTTTAGAAATGCAGTGACCTTGAATATATCTATCTGTTATAATATAATATTCCCTTCATAAAAATTGAGCATAACAGAGTTGCCACATCTTCATTTATTTCCGAATTTCTGCTACTAACTTTCGTTATTTTTTTAAAATTATTGTGTAATACCTATCAAATCACTCGCATATTTTTTTTGCCAACTCGTTGAGTTACTTATATGCAGTAATAGCAGAAATTCGAAAAAAAAAGAAAATATGGCAACTCTGCCATAGTAAAAAAAATGCAAAATTAGGACTAATTTAATAAACTAAAATTTAATTCTAATATCTTGGTACCTAAAGATAAAAATTATAACTGTGAGCCACTTTTACCGGCTTAATAACGAAACATTGATAACCTACCAGATTTGTATTAGCCATAATACCAAAAAAAAATGCTAACTTAAACATTCGTTTAAAAAAACGTTTATATAAGATCAGCCCTAGTATATACCCCTATGTCGGGTGGTTTACTTGTACTTGCGATTCTTAAAAAGTGGTAGTAACGAATGATTGTAAAATAATTGTCTTCATTATTGATTTATTAAACAACCTGTCCGCTAGTTAATTAATTTATGTCCTAACCTTAGTCACAGTACCAAAAAACCGTGTACCGAATCTGATTAAAAACCTCAAGCAATGTATGTACCGAAAAAATTAAAAATTATTTTGCGGTCCCCTGGTTGTACGGAATTTTTTCTTATTTTTATGAGATAAATAAATCATCGCCAGAGTTTTGGACATGCATTAATTTACACTCTGTATATCTATAGTAGTTATCAAAGGTAAACAATTTGTTCACATCCGATTACGACTAGAGGAGGATAAGGCGCTATAGTAGTCAAAAAGTTGTGCAATAATCAATAGAGGACAATGGACATCTGACAAATATGTTTTTTTATATTTTCGATGTTATAAATAAAGATAAGACAAATAAATGATTTGACAAATAGAAATACCTATTTTGCTCAAGTTTTTTTCTTTTGTTATCTTCTTTTATTCAGAACAATCAGGTTTAAACCGTTTATTATTTTTGTAAACATATCGTGTCCAAAAGTATCTAAAAATATCGATTTTTGTTTACGAAAAAATCTATTTTTAACGTTTTTTTTTTCTGGAAAAAACAGTATTTGTGTGATCTACATTGAAAACATAATTTTAATTATTTAGGTATTTTAGAATAATTATTTAAATACCTAGATCTAGTGTTTAGCTAAATTATATTAATTGAAAATGAGTAATGAATACTTACCACAAAAGCAAAGTTGGCTATGAATACAAATATCCTGGCTAAACCTTCAGAGCAACCCATGTTGACTAGATAAATCACTCAAATATCACTGACAACAACGAACGACCGCTCACTGTTTATGAGGCGGAAACTTTGTATTTTGTAGATGGTGATTCGTGGTGTTAATGATAAACGGATAAGCGTTATCAGTTTTTTGTGTAATTAAATTAAGCCTGTTAGTTAGTCACTGACGATATTTGTAGGATAGATTTTATTGTCGCTGTAAACCCAGTAAAAGCGTCGATTACTCACAGCAGAAAGCGCGAAAATGAAGTATGCTGTTGCGTGCCTTGCCTTCCCGCTAACCTCGGTACGTAATACATATGCTGGTAATTTTATAAATAATAATGGCAAAAACATAGGCGGGTTTTGGTGGGTGTATTTGCTTTTCCACTCTATCAAATGGTTGGAAAATAGTGTATCTCTATATGATTCTAGAAATACCGTCTGCGTCTTAGGAATACAGGGCTAATCCAAATTATATATCAGTGACATTATATGTCATTACAGGCCTTTCAACCATTGAAAACATACCTATTACGTTCGCAAATTCTTGGTTTTTGAGGTACAAAATTATATTGTTTCCTCAAAGTGTTTACACCTTAAAAGCTACTAACCCTCTGAACAATCAGTGGTGCACGATACTTTTCAATAATTTCACTTTAAAAATGTTCTTCAAATTAACTGCAGAAATATCTAAAATATGTGTGTCATGTTCCAGTTACGTTCCAGATGCGTCCTCCAATGTTTTGAAAGCAATTTAATACCCAAATAAATAGCTTGGGCCTAGCTCATAGAAATAAGGGGGATGTTGTAAACAATGAAACTTCATATCTTGGTTTCTCCCGTTAAAAGAACGGCATTACTTCGAAAACTTCTTTCTTTCCAGAAAGGTATTTCCTGCTTTTCGTCATCGCAAAAACAATAAGTGACTTCACATGTCGTTATTTGGATTCTAGAATAGGATACTTTGAGAGAAACATGATCTATTTTGAAACATTCAGTGTTTTCAGTAAAAATAACACGACTATTTTCTTTTACCAGGGCTTCTATTGCCGCAATCGATTTAGGCGCCACAACACGGACTGCTTGGTCAGGTCCGGAGCATCAGCTATGGAAATCAATAAAGTTTTAAACCTGTTGATCCACTCACACACAGTACACTTGCTGGCGTGACAAGAAACGAATTAAAACGTTCCTTCTCTAGTGCAGAATTTTATAGGTCGGACATTAGTGCGTCTAAAATATGGAAGTGAGGAGATACTTCCAAACAATCTAAAAACTCAGATTGCCATAGACGCTGCTCTTAGACTGGCCACTCAGAATAAAAAAAAAACAAAGTAAACAATCCTCATTTCTTGCCAAACTAATAAAAAAGATTTACGAAAAAAAGAATTTTTAGTCTAAAATAAACAGAAAACCTTCTCATACAAACAGACATTTAAATGGTCATTATAGTTACTCAATAATAATAAAAAAGGGCATTGTATTGTAAAAGTATTTGTATATGATAGTGCCAAAAATTATTTGTAGGGATCAACATTTCAGTAGTGAAAAAAAAATGTTTTAATTCAAAGTAAATATTTAGTCGGTTATTAGTAAATGTTTTTAAACAACGCACACTTGGAATTATACTAGCATAAACTAAATCGTACAATGAATACGAAAATACAAAAAAGATGTAATTTATAAAATACCGTGCCAGTGTAAGAAACTTTTCATAGGTAAAAACCTGAAGATCATTAGCCAAAGTTTTAAAATACGCCCATTATATTTTGACGCCCTCCTACAGATGTAATTAAGGGTTATAGAAAACAATTTCAAATACATTTTTTTTAGCATTGCACCTGAAACGCCAGAGTTTTTAATCAGATCGATAAAATGAACATCACAAAGCTGTCAAAACGCAGCCAACTATACTTTTTTAAATTTAATTTTTATTTATTTAAAAAGCTCTCATTTTTCTGTTTTCGGCCGTGTTTTTGAACACTGATTATGGAAAAAATAAGCAAAAAATTCCGTTACAATAATTTGACTTGAACCATTTGATGTTTGACCGTGATCATTTTTTTTTTAACTCAAAATATCTATTTTACATGATTCTTAGGTGTTTTTAACGTTGCACCAATGTTTGACCCATTTTTGTTTTTTGGATATCGTGTTCTGGATGTTTCTATTTCTATTTTTTGCAATTTTCTGGAAAACTTTTAATTGTTTACACTTTTTTGGGGTGTTTTTGACCCCCCACCAACAGGTTTGAGCCTTGTTTTGTTTTTTAGATAGAGTTATATAACTCGACGGAATTTTTTCATTTGAAACTTTTTTCGTATTTTGTAAAAACTATGGTTTTGACGTGGCTGGTTGGGTCAAGGATAGCTTTAGGCTAGCGTAAGTTAGGTTTTCGCACTTTTTATAATAACTAAAGTTAAATAACTCGATGAAACGAAACTTTTTTATTTGAAATTTTTTTTTGGACTTTTAAAAATAGAAACATTGGTGAAAATCTTTTTAATACGAAACATAAATTCGCGAATCTTGGCTGTGTAACCGATAAGCCCGAGAAGGGCGTTATATACTGCCCTCGTAGGCGGGCGAAACGCACGCTCGTAAGTTCATTAAGCGTCAGCTTCGTATAAACATGACCTTACAGAATTTGCCTAGTATCTTCACGAAAAGCTTATAAAGTTTAGGCGTATTGCGTGTATCGCAATCTGACTCTAAAATTAAAAATCAGCATTTCATGAAATAACGTATTCCAATCGTCGAATTGTGTTTGTTTTGATTTTATTCAAATCGGTAATTTTCTTTCTGCTATTTTTAGATATTATGGTGGAAAACAATGAACAGAAGTTGTTTAATGTGTATTATCCTAACTATTATTATTTTGTTATACAGTATACAATACTTCATTTTTTATAACTTTTATTTTGGTTGCCTAACATTATTACTATTTTTATAGAGGTTTCGTATAATATATTTTAATAATGTTTATTTTGTGGTCTGCAGTTTTATTGTAACCATATAGATACTATGAACCCTTTGTTAAGAATGGACCAGTCTGTATAATTATGCGTCTCACATACATATATCATTTAAACACAAAATTCCATTTTCTTCGGCATTTCAACACGAACCTGCAAGATTTTGATTTAGGAAAATTGAGTTATACACACTACGTCGAAGCGGTTTGGGCTTTTCATGAAGAGCCCATCAGATTGTGCAACTTTAGGTATATTTTCGCTCAATATATCTTCATAAACTTAGATCTTCACGAGCGCACTATTTCACTATAAGCTTACGACATATAAATTAATTGTTGATTTTATTATACAGGGTTGTTCAAAAGAAATGCACACAATTCTTATCTTCTGTAGGAGTAATTTTTCACAAAAACCCTGGCACACTTGAAGTGGTTTAAACGGTTATTCGTCTTTTTGTGATATTTTTGGCCTCCTCCCTGCAACCCCTTAATTTGTAGGCACCCCGACTTTTTTTTCAAAGTGGCAACCTAGGTCATGTGGAGGCTCTATGAAAATGACTTCTAAAACTGAATCCGATACTTAGCAACAAATTAGGGGTCTGCTCATTTCATTACAGTAAAACGAGTCCACATAAGTTTTTTAATTAAAATGAATATTCGATGGGAATCCTTAGCACTCTACCTTCTACTTAACATTCACCGAGTCTATGGTAAATACTATCAACCGCACTTCGAATACTTTCGTACGGTAAATAAGTAACCTCCATCCTATCTTGTAGATCCTCAACGCTGTTTGGTCATTTTTAAAAACTCTTTCCTGCAAATACCCCCATAAAAAATCCAATAGGGTAAGGTCTGGAGACCATGGTGGCCATTCGGATTTGGAAAAAATTCGTACCGAACATTTATACCAAAATGCGGTGGTGCGCCATCTTGTTAAAATCTCTCTAAAAAACACCTGGATCATCCTCGTTAAGAAATATTACTGCTGATTCAGGTATTAAATCGAATGAGAGGAAATTTAAGTAACGCTCAGCAGTAAGATTTTCTTTAAAGAGATATGGTCCTAAAATTCGGTTATTTATTATGCCAGCCCACACATTCACTTTCTGGGGATGTTATGTATGTCCCTCCCGTATCCATTGTGGATTTTAATCAGACCAGAATCGATAATTATGTCTATTGATCATTTCATTTAAATATAATGTAGCCTGATCGGAGAAGACAATATTTTGAAAAAATATGTTATTTTCGTATCTTCCCATTATTTCTACATAAAATTGTAATCTCCTATCGTAGTATCCTTTAAAGACAATTCAATGAAATTTTCACTGTCACTGGATAGGTTGATGGGTCTAACAATTAATGGTAACCAAGGTCGTTCCGCATTACACCATAAGGATCTATTTTGATAATCAGTCTTAATTAAAAACTTTTGTGAACACGTTTTACTGTAACGAAATGAGCAGGTCCCTAATTTGAAGAAGAAGTTGGGGAGCCTACAAATTAAGGGGTTGCAGGGAGGAAGCTAAAAATCTTACAAAAAGGCGAACAGGTATTTAAAACACTTTACGTGTTCCAGCTTTTTGTGAAAAATTATTCATACAGAAGATATGCACTTTGTGCATCTCTTTTGAACAACCCTGTATAATTATTTTTACAGGCTTCCTAAATATGTTAATCCTGCTTCAGGCGAAGGTAAAACTTAAATATCGTTATTATATTTGGGAATTTAGTAAAAATAAATCCAGACATTAAAACTAAGAACAACAGGTGGGCAAGCTACACCACTGAGGTAGTAAATAAAACACAAGAGTATGTTTTGTTTTTTACGTCACTTCATATCACGAGACACGAGACATGACGTGACTCATTTAGAGGTTAAAGCGTTAGTCCTTGTTTTGCTGCTGAAAAAAATCGCGAATATGGTCAAAGTTAAAGCCGATTGACCCAACAGGGAAAATTGCATTTATAATAGGGAATTGTTCATTTAAAATATTTCACCGAATTTTATTGTCTTGAGTGCCAGATATAAAATCAATATGTCATACTATTCATATGAACAATATGAACTAAATATTATGGGTTGTAAATAAAACATTTTATCTGAACATAATTAGGTGTTCTCACCGTGTCAAAACAAACCCGTTTGCAATAATTAGTTGTAATTATCTTCTTTGGATTATTAAATGACATTTATTTTATGATGATATCAAAATAAAATTTAATATCGGATGAGAAACTAAACGGAGACACACGAAGCTCGCTAGTCTATGGCGGCCCGATGAGCTCTAAAGTCGGTATTATACCATCAAAGTTCCTTTATAAAATACTTTTGTTCAAAGATATGTGACGGTCTTTTGCCACCTATGATAAAAGAATTATTCAGTATTAAAGAATATGTTATCAAACTTTTACCGTTTAGGACATACTGTGATGTTTTATGATTTTTCTTCGGCATTTCAACACGAACCTGCAAGATTTTAATTTAGTAAAATTGAGTTATACACAACAACGTCGAAGCGGTTTGGGCTTTTCATGAAGAGCCCATCAGATTGTGCAACTTTATATTTTCACTCAATATATCGACGCTTCATAAACCTAGATCTTCACGAACGCACTATTTCCCTATAAGACTACGACATATAAATTAATTGTTGATTTTATTATACAGGGTTGTTCAAAAGAAAGGCACAAAATTCATGTCTTCTTAAAGTGGTTTAAATGGTTGTTCGACTTTTTGTGATATTTTCGGCCTCCTCTCTGCAACCCCTAAATTTGTAGGCAAGGCTCTATGAAAAGGTCTTCTAAAACTGAAGCCGATATTAGCAACAAATTAGGGTTCTCATTTCGTCACAGTAAAACGGGTCCGCATAAGTTTTTTAATTAAAATAATAATTCGAGGGGAATCCTTAGCACTTACTTGATTCAGCTAATGTAACAAAAGCTAAAAGCGATCTCCACCTTCTACTTGACATGCACCGAGTCTGTGGTAAATACTATCAACCGCACTTCGAATACGTTCGTACGGTAGATTAGTAACCTCCATTCTATCTTGTAGATCATCAAGCTGTTTGGTCTATTTTTAAAAACTTTTTCCTTCAAATACGCCCATAGAAAAAATCTAATAGCGTAAGGTCCGGAGACCTTGGTGGCCGTTTGGATATGGAAAAAATTCGTACCTTCGAACATTTGTACCAAAATGCAGTGGTGCGCCATCTTGTTAAAATCATGGAAAATATCTGGATCGCCCTCGTTAAGAAACATTGTGAATTTTGATCAGACCAGAATCGCTAATTATCTATCTATTGATCATTTCATTTAAATATAGCCTGATCGGAGAAGACAATATTTTGAAAAAATATGGTATTTTCATACCTTCCCATCATTTCTACATAGAATTTTAATCTTCTATAGTAGTCATCTTTAAGAAGTTCCTATACAACATGCGCTTTATACGAGTGACGCTTCTGGCTCTTTAATAATTGCTGTACAGTGTACGTCTTTGTATTCTGTAGATACTTATCATTGAACAACACACAAAGTTCATCCTGGGTCTATACTTTGTCTCCACAACTCAATAATAACAAAATTTCAATAGGGTGCCTTTCTGAGAGCACCATACTTCCAAAATGTCAAAGTTCCAAAATACTAACACTTGCTTACAATTTAGTGATCAAACTGAAAGATTTACAGACTTCATTATTTTGTGCGCCTAGGTAGTTGCCAAATAAAGAATTAAATGTGGAAAAAAACTATCCTAAAATTTCTAGAATTTGGGTACCGTTTTATTACATTTTTACCTGCATTTTACAATGCAAAAATATGTGATATTAGGATGCTTTTTAACGTATGGGGCGATAATAAATACCACTATGGTTTAATGAATCCTCTAAAGATAATTTAATGAAATTTTCCTGGATAGATTGATGGGTCTAAATAGTAACCAAGGTCGTTCCGCATTACACCATAAGGATCTATTTTGATACTTAGTTTTAATTAAAAACTTATGTGAACACGTTTTACTGTAACGAAATGAGCAGGTCCCTAATTTGTTGCTAGGTATCGGATTCAGTTTTACAAGATCCTCTCATAGAGCCCCCACTTGACCTAGGTTAACACTTGAAAAAATAAGTTGGGGTGCCTACAAATTAAGGTGTTGCAGGGAGGGGGCTAAAAATCTTACAAAAAGACGAACAGGTATTTAAAACAGTTCACGTGCTCCAGCGTTTTTGTGAAATATGAACCATACGGAAGATATTCATTTTGTGCGTTTCTATTGAACAACCCTGTATAATTATGTTTACAGGCTTCCTAAATATGTTAATGCTGCTTCAGGCGAAGGCAAAACTGAAATATCGTTATTATATTTGGGAATTTAGTAAAAATAAAGACAATAAAACTAAGAACAACAGGTGGGCAAGCTGCACCACTGAGATAGTGAAACACAAGAGTATATTTTGTTTTTTACGTCACTTCATATCACGAAACACGAGACATGACGTTACTTATTTAGAGCTTAAAGCGTTAGTCCTTGTCTTGTCAAAACCGACTTACCCAGCAGGGAAAATTGCATTTATAATAAGGAATTGTTCATTTAGTATATTTCACCCAATTTTATTGTCTTGAGTTCCAGATATAAAATCAATATGTCATACGATTCATATGAACAATATGAAGTAAATATTATGGGTTGTAAATTAAACATTTTATCTGATACATAATTAGATGTTCTCACCGTGCCAAAACAAACCTGTTTGCAATAATTCGTTGTAATTATCTTCTTTGGATTATTAAATGACATTTATTTTATGAGAATATCAAAATAAACAAGACATGCGTCAGCACAATAATTCAAAAATGTGTGATATATGCAGATGACAGCTCGGCTTTAGAAACGATATCCTCAGATACGAAACTATCTGCAGAAAAACTAAACTTTAATTCTTTAGTTGCTCTGACTAGCATTTCAATAATAATTTTAATAATAATATAACGACAATAATTTAGTAGCCACAACTTCAAACAACTGCACAGCAAGTTTGAAAATTTATTTTTATTTAAGAATACTAATTCCATAACAATGTTCCATTTTTGACAAACAACTATCGCGATTTAGTTTTTTTAAGGCTCATCAGGCCAGTATAGACTAGCGAGCTCCATTAAGAGCAGGTGCGAAAAATTGAATCACAACTACCCCGCTGGCTGTTACCTCGACCGGCATTAAATTATGATTATGACGTTGGTGCAACGTGAAAGAAAAATATATCCATGATTGCTCCCAGTCCCAACGATAATCAGGAGTCAACACTTAATCCAAAAAGTTTATTTCAATGATGGTCGTGGTATTGTTTCTGTGATTCCAATCAGTGGCGGGTGAAAAAGTAAGGGAAGTGCAAATGAAGCAAGAAAATATTGCAATAATTTTTTTTCCAGAATTTTTTTATATATGGAGAGGGTAGAATATTGGTTTACGACTTACCTAAATTTTGAATACTAAATCAATTTTCCTATCCTTCATAGCAGCAAATTTATTTATAACATCCTCATAAAATGGATGAGTTGCCCTAATCTCCTTCAGAAATTCCTTTTGAATTGAAATATTGCCAAAGTAAGTCTTTCTTGAGATGTTGTGTTTCTTAAATAAGTTTTTACACATTTGAAGCAAGAAAAACTTCTTTCCACTGAAGCACTTGTCGACAGAATTGTCAAAATAAGGGAAAACAATTTATATGCTTCGGTCCAAGATTTCATAAAAAAGGGTTCTATACTTAGCCCTAATTTCTTCAGATGAAAGCTTAGCAAGCTCACGTTTGTAATAATTTATTTTTGTAATAGAATTTGCTTTAACAAAGAGAGTATTAAAAAAATGTTCATTTTTTTTTACACAGCGCCTCACGACAGCGTTTTATATTGGATATGCAAAAATGAATGTCAAGCGATTTTTTTTGAAGAACGTCAAATAGTATGTCGGTGATTGAGAAAATGTCATTAAACATTAATGCCAGAAACGTGAATTCAAAATCGTTCATCCCACCTAAAAATCCTTTTGAAAGGCGGATTGATTTTTTATCAGATTTGTCACAGTTTGTAATAAATTCAAAGACGTCTTTTAATTTATTCCAGTCTTGAACAACCACATTTACTAACTTCGAATTTGAAGTTGTAACAACACCATAAATAAATATAACACAAAACAGTCAAGTTAACTGCAAAGGAACTCACCGGTTGCAGCGAAATCCGGGAAAATAAAAGTAAACAACCACCGCAAACTGAACGACACACACGTGGGTGTAGTGTACTGCGCCTGCAATTCACCGATACAGATGTGTCGTTCCCGACTGATCCGGATCTTTATACTGATCTCTGAAATAGAGACAAAGCAAAATGAAGCGTTCAGTTGTGTTTGTCTATGGTTCAGTCAGTTCTTCGGTTCATTTAATGCATCATCGTCGTTTATAGGTCTCGAGTCGGAAACTGAACCGCGAAGTCGACGACCGATATAGCGCGATTTTCGACCCGGTCTGATTAATGAGAAGAACGGGATGATGGGGTGGATGGGTCGGTCGATCATCAGGTTGTTGAATGCTGATTGCCATGAAATATGAATTTCTGTATAGTCAGAATATCGTGTAAAAATTTAATTTGGGGTTGGTTGGCTTGTTGATATCGTAAATCATCGTAAAAGCATCATATTACACTAGTCCTTAAAAAATTATATTCATGTTGTGTGCATTAGATAATAGATTTAAATCTCTACCTTTTTAGTGCGATGTGTATAATGAAGTTGAGATGGCCTTATAATTAGTGATGATAATAGGATGATAGTTAATAAAAAGCATTATAAATAATATTAAAAATCTAAATCTAACAAGTCAAACCATAGTTCATGTCGGTAAAAATTGATTTTTTGAGAAATAAATTAATAAATTAGTGAATAAATAAATAAATGCAAATGGAAACATAAAAAACTTCAACTTCAAAACCACTATAGCAAGAATCTTAAGCCTTGTAAGTTAAAAGTATAATATATTTAAAAATTATGCACTTTAGATAGGCAACCAAACACAAAGGAACAGCATAATGTGCCGTACAGGCCGACCATTGCTACTTTTATTTCTAAAAGGAGTATAAAAAGGGAATTGAAGAATAAAATCAAGTCATAAGCATATTAATATTAACGAGAAATATATATATATATATATATATTATATAGGAAATATATGTAAAAAATCTAATAGGTTCGCAACTTCCAAAGATTATTCATTATTCTTTTAATAGGTGAGTTTTCACCATATATATATATATATATATATATATATATATATATATATATATATATATATATTTATATCTTTGGAAGTTGCGAACCTATTAGATATTTTACATATATTTCGGGAGATTTTCCGGGGTATATAGGAAAAATTTGGTAAAAAAAATTAATACACTATTTCACTTAAAACGTTCCTCTGTAAGTCACATACAAGTTCGATTGAAAGTTTTAAAAAGACATGCCGCCAATGGTCAAGTAAAATATTTATTCGAGATGTACAGTTTATTTTTTACCAATTAGGTAAATAAATGAATTTAAAAACTAAAATTTTAAGAGATATATAGTAAATATAGTTAGATGTTTGCTTGTTTATTTTTCCTGGTGAAGTAGTACTTTACCTACTTCACCTGAATAGCCGCCACTGATTCCAATTTTCTATTTGCCCTACACGAAGCTCGCTAGTATTACACGATTAAAGTTCCTTTATAAAATACTTTTGGTCAAAGATATGTGACGGTCTTTTAGCACCTATGATAAAAGAATTATTCAATATGAAAGAATGTTTTATCAAACTTTTACCGTTTAGGACATATTGTGATGTTTTATGAAATAAATATTTCAAAGATGTCTATAGGAAAATAATACCATGTGTTTCTCCAAACATAGTAATTCCCCATGTTTTCTCAAGTTCAGCTTTTTTTTAATATTATATGTTTGTTTGTGAAAATTTAGCGTTTTACACCCTTTAACAAAAGTCACAGAATTTTAATTTTGTTTTTAGAAAGTTGTTTCCCCCCTTATATTAAACCTATAGAAAAGAAAAAATTGCTTATGTATGCAAAAAAAAGAAAATAAATTTGTCCTGTTTTAGCGATTCTTAAGAGAGCTGAGTGTTAGGGAAATAAAAAAAATATTTGCACATTTAAGGGGCTCTTATATCCCCTAGTGCCTAGGGCTAGTCTGTATAGTGGCAAAAAGTTTTATATACAGAGATATAAAAGAAATTACACATATTTTACCGTTTTTTTAACTAACCGCTTTAAAACTAAAGTTATTTTCGTTTTTCGGGGGCTGCTTCATATCTCTAGGGCTACCCTGAATAATGGAAAAAAATGTATTTTTATAAAAAAAATTGAAGAAATTTTACGTGTTTTATTGTTTGTTATAAAAAAGTAAACCCTCTTAATTAATAATTAAAATATATTTCCGTTTTCCGGGTGCGGTTTCATCCTGCTAGGGCTACCC
This sequence comes from Kuschelorhynchus macadamiae, assembly GCA_030620095.1. Lineage (NCBI taxonomy): Eukaryota > Metazoa > Arthropoda > Insecta > Coleoptera > Curculionidae > Kuschelorhynchus > Kuschelorhynchus macadamiae. Next base: position 534,246 of record JAUTXW010000881.1, on the reverse strand, counting down.
TGTATAATGGAAAATAATTGTAATTGGAAAATTATAAAGTTGACCTATATAACTGTTTTCTAAGCAATCCAACTTCTTCTGCAGTATATATATATATATATATATATATATATATATATATATATATATATATATATATATATATATATATATATATATATATATATATATATATATATATATATATATATATATATATATATATATATATTATATATATATATATATATATATATATATATATATTATATTCAGAGGACTGTTTCACCATCCTAAAATTATCATGTATAATTAAAAAAAAATATTTTGTATTTACAAAAAAAAATTAAATTAGCATGTATTACTGTTTTCTAAGTAAGCTAAATGCTTCTGAAATACATTTCTTTTATTTTCGGGTAGCGGTTTCATCCTTCTAGTGCTACCCTGTATAGATGAAACAAAATGTTTTTATACGCCAATAAATAAAATAAATTTGATATGTTTCGCCCTTCTTTGATTTTTTTTGGTTTCAGGGGGCTGAGTCATCTTTTTTGGGCTACTATACTAGACAAACATTATTTTTGAATGCAAAAAATAATATATAATCGAAAAACTATTAAGTATCTACGCCAATTACTTCCACAATTTAGTCCAACTATTTTGGTTTTCAATTTGACCGTTATCGGTTTAACATTTTCATATCCTTTACAAAATTAAAGATCTACTCCTGTGACACCCAAAATCTAATTTCTGGAGAACTGATCTAGGCTTTTGGGTGCAAATTTTAAACGAATCGGTTTGACGGTTTACAAGTTATCGTTGGCCGAAATTTTATTTACATATACAAACATCCGTACAGACATCGAACATTTTTTTCTAAAAATATATTTTTCGGATTCTAGGGACTCTAAAACGACGATTAAATACAACTTATATTTTTCGAATATGTTTGCGATTCCCATACTTTCTTTATACATAGAGCCTATACAGTATATTAATAATACAATATATTGCCTGTTATATGGGGAAGTAAAAAATCCTATTTAAATTTAAATCGAGAGTATTTACGTGCCGACTTAGCACAAAGGCTGTCTTTTATTGGGAATACTTTATAATTAAATAAATGATGCATTCAATCTATCTAGGAAAATGTTTTTCACAAAAATGTCCTTTTTATTCGTTTCCTCTGGATTTTCTTGTTGTTAATAACTCTGGGGTTTTTTACTACAGATATCATCATTGTTTCAATAAATTATTTTATCATTTTTTAACATGTTATTAAATTAGGATGCGTCACCTCCCTCCTGCTTTCCTCTTAGCAACGCCCGTGCAGGCGATCATAGTATCCTTGTTATGACGTTGGTATTATAAAGTCAGGACTCAACATCAGTGTAATCCAATGTTGGTCGTGGTATTAGCCAGCGGAGTAGTTTCTGTGATTCCTTTTTTTACACAGCGTGTAGCAGATGGATACCGCGGTTAATCGGAAATAACCTAATTCCAAAAACTCGGCGAAACGCCATTAGACAGGAAGTTGAACAAGACGTAAACAATATCCAAAGAAACGGAGAACCAAACGACACCGAAGCAAACCTAGATACTAAACATGAAAAATAACCCAATTAAAGGCTACTTAACGAAGAACTGCCCAACGTTGATCCGCTGAACGAAGAACAACAAAATGTTAGGGAGAATCATCTGGGACTGCTAACGGAAATCATGCATGTTTTTATATCAAATTGAAATATACAGCATTAACCATATAGTAAAATGTCCATGGCTTTTTTAAATGGGACCCTTATATACTGATCCATTTTTGGATTCTACAAAAAGAAACTAGTATATTTTGATGATGAAACATGTCATAGATCTAGGCTTAATTAAAATATTGACATTCCAAAATCTCCATTTTGGATACCTTGGCCTGTTAGAACTAGAATTGTATGGTCTTTCTGATAGCATCAACTTTTTGTGTAAACAAAAGTAAAAGTTATTAAGTTTGAAAAAATGCCACGTTGAACTGGAAAGTGAAACCATAAGAAAATCGATAAAAAACAAAAAACATGAATGTGCAATTTGTTTTATATATTTACAGGCTGCTAAAATGACCTTCTTCTTCTTATTATTCTTCTTCTTGATAGGGCTATGTTGTCATGTTCCTTCCAGCCTCATGTGAGCCGGATGTCCACGTGTCAGCCCATCGCTTGGGTGGGCGACCTATTCGTCTTCTATCTCTTGGTCTACTGTTCTTCGCTATTCTAACTATGTTAGCTAACTAGCTATTATATCGTACCAACATGTTTAAAGGGACGAATTTCAAATGTCAACATCTTGAAAACATTTTAGTAATTTACTAATACCAATACATAAAGGAGGCGATGAAGAATATCCTTCAAACTTTGGCCCAATATCATTATTAGCTACACTCTCAAAAATAATAGAAGGATAGGTAAAAAAGCATGTCATTGCTCACTTACATAAGTTTCATCTACTAAGTGTATATCAGTTTGGCTATCAAAATTCAAAAAGTACTGGAGATGAAATATTTTCCTTTTTAGAAAAAAATGATTCTGTTTTGAACGATCAAGATGTAGTTGCTGCGGTTTTTTGTGATTATTCCAAAGCTTTTGACTGCGTAAATCATGAAATTTTCCTCAAAAAGAAAAATGAAGACCTATTGAAAGAAAATATCTCAAGAGATCTTAATTAAAAATGGTGTGTTAGTTTTAATGTATCAAAAACTAATATTTTAACTTTGATAATTTTTACCTATCGGATACTAGGCTGAAAACGAATCAAACACGAAATTTTTGGAAATATATATATAGATAATAACTTGAAACTTATTAACCACATAAATAATCTAAAGGAAAAGGTTACAAGAGGCAGTTATGTGGTTCGTATTGTTTCAAATGAGCTCGGCATTACTGCAGTAAGAACAGCTTACTTTGCATTTGTAAATTCATACCTAAGTTATAGTATAGCCTTTTGGAGTTATTGTAGCCAATAAGTTTTTAATTCTACTTTTATTTTGCAAAAACGGGCTGTTCGTTACATTTGCAAAGCTGGGGCTCGAGATTATTGCAAACTTTTTGTGAGATTATAAAATTTTAATACTTACTTGCCTTTTAATACTCGAATCTGTATCTATATCTCTAAACAATTAAAAGAGCCTTTAATACGAGACATAATTTGAACCTCCCACTTCCTGTCCCCAGAACAACCTTTGTAAGGGACCTTAGTAAAACATTCAATTTTATATCAGAGTAAAAAAATTTACAACCACGTCTCACAGATATTTAGAAATATAGAATCTCTTAAATTGTTTAAGGAAAAAGTATAATGTAGCTTGGACGCAAAAGAATATTATAACTTGCAAAAATTTTACGATAATATTTTGTAAGCATACCATATATTTTGTTTTTTTATTATTCATATATTTTAGGTTCTGTGGATAAAATATTTACTTAAAAGTTTTATATCTCTTTTATTATATTGTATATTTAATGATGGATTTTATCATGGCTATATTTATAACTTTTTGTACATGTAGTTACTTAGTTTCTAGTGTATGTTTATTTATTTTATTCTTCTAATGATTAAACCCTAGTATTTTTATTTTTATAGAGCTTACTTTGTGCACTATTTGTTCTTTTAACAATAAAGTATATTTGAGTTTGAGTTTTGAGTTTGAACTTGGATATTTATACCTCCTTTTTTGTGTAATACAATAAAAATTCATGGGATTTGATTTTAAAAAAGACATGGATGTCATCGTATCTACTGCATGTATATGTGAATTTGATGTAGACATAGGCAACTAAAAAAAATATCGACGGGCCCGAGCAATATTTCTAAAAGTCATTGGATTTCAAATTATCCTCGCCTTATATAAATTGTAGTATATTTCACTTTTCTCGATAAAAGGAAAGAATCATTTGAAGGTAAGTTCCGTTAAAAGGTCTTTATACATTTTATACCTACGGGCCTTTCGCCCTAATGATACTTTTCTTTTATTAAGAAAAATGAAATAAATATAATAAATCAGTCAGAAGTTAACATGGGCATCTGCAGCAAGCATTAGTCACCTTTATTTTAATCGTTTCTATTTTGAACTGGAATGAATTCAGTTTATGGGTTAAATAAAAATATCGTTTCCTGGTAACCCATTTAACGTAATACGCAATTAAAGTCAGTTATAGCTGGTTAAAAATTTATCAAAATTTTAATATAATATAGTGGGAAACGTACGAAGAGATAGAATTTTAGAATTCGAGCAAACAAACGATAGATAAGATATTACATCAGATTGCTTTATTGTTATTGTACTTTTAAACTGGTATGATTCATTTAGAATGAATGTTAATTACTATTTAAGATTTCTGTTCGATTATTGATTTTACTTACAATGAGTTCTACGAAAACCGAGATGAAAAGTGATGATATATTTAGTGGCAACAATAAGTAGAATGGAAATAAAATAAAAAAAAATTGGTAAATTCCCTTTACTAGGAACTTCTGTTATGTTTTAATATTTTTATTACTCGCCGAATGCCACCACTGTTATGATTTAATAATTTTAGTATTTTGTATTAGCACTGGTAGTAAATGTAAACACTTCAACTTGTTTCAAATCTCTCTATTATCTTCTGTACAAGAGGGACACTTCTTACTTCTAACAAATCTTTACTCTTACTGTGTCTACTGACTTAATTCTACTGACAATATAGTACTGACATAATGACTGACCTGCTCTATACTGACTACCTAGAACTTACTTTTATATAAATTCCCTAATTTGAGATGCAGTGGCGTATCTGTAAAATTGATTAAAAAAGGTGTCTATAAAAGTAATTTGGGGAGTATTTGCTACGCCACTGCTTACTGTACTACAATGGTTTCTTTTAATGTTTTTATAGCTGAACCTTCCCAAGCTTTATCGACATAGTGTAAATGAGTTTATGATAGGTTTTTTCGGGTATAATAATATTTGGGGCGGAAGAACGTGCATAAAATAGAATTTGAAGTAGAATTTAAAATACATATTGTTTACTTAGAATTTCCCTTGCAATAAACGACCATTAAAGCAGCTTTTGTCGGAAGGTTCCGCCGAAATATAATGTATGTCTAAATATTGCATTTACGTGTCAAACTATCTCTAGACTAATGAATATATAATACTTAAGACTATTCACAAATAAAATGACTATAAAATAATGGGGTCACAACACCTTCCCCCTAAATGAGAGATTTTATAATAATGAAATTGTTAGAAAATTTCGTTCCTGAGTTAAAATATAAATTATGATACAAAATAGACATCCTTGTAATTGATACTAATATTTAACAAAAGTATTATGTTCGAAATGATTTTACAAAATTTGCTATGAACTATGTTCTTATTCTATATTATACTAACCTATATAATATTGAAAACTGTTTTTTTTTTTATAATAATTAGGCATTCTAAATCTACTTAGATTCTACTAAAGAAATTTATTACTTATAATAAAACATAATATTATTACTTATCTAATTGATCGTCTTGAGGACGTGTGACCAATAGCTCTGCGAGGCGTGTATGATATACCTGGTTGATCGTCCTCAGGGTGATCATCATTATTAATTCTATTAGAAGTTTCACTAGTATACTGAGCTATATATCTATTACTTCTCGGGGATGGTTCAATGGTTTGATTTACCCTTACGCAAATATTTGGTATTATTCCACAACAGGAAGTTTTTCTTATACATTTTGAATATATTTTGTAAACAATAAATAATAATACAACAACAGATACAATGTAAGCTAAAACAGAACCAGAAATATTATATGTTGACAAAAAATTATTTTTTTCAAGATTTTCTGTTAGCTTTTCTATGTCGTCTAGTTTATGGCTAGCGATGTTCAGTTCAGGAATGTGCTTTGAAAGAGTCTTATAATTTTCGTTTATTAAAATTTCTGTCAGGTTAATGTTATTATTTTTTATTTTTTCACAACAGTCCTCACTAATTTCTAATGGCGGAACAAACTCACTAAATATTTGCGACTGAAAGCCATTACCGTGAGGCACGAGCATCGTTGAAACACTATACGCTTTACACTGTTTTCCTATGGTGACACTGCCGCAATTTTTTAAAATAACGTCTACTGGTTTATTTTGATTAATACATGAAATGGTTAATGATTCAGGGCAAGGCACTGCAAACAGCCAAGTATTAGTTGTAAGTAACTGAATAAAGATACCTCTATTAGAATTTAATATATGTTTTTCGCATACTTCTGGAATTTTATTTGTTACTTGAAGTAACTTCATTTCACAGTTTTCCACTAAATGAGCCAATGAAACTGGTTTTTGTTGCTGACAAATCATTTTATCATCCGTTATTTTTATAAATTTATTATATTCGAGATCAGAGAAAGTTATGAACTGCTGTTTTGTTTCGTCTATTGCAATGTATTTAGAAGATGGTTGAATCAAAACAAATTGATTAGTGGCTAATAGCTTTGGAAAAGGCGATACCTTATATAGGTAGAATAATTGTGCTTCAACTAAAGGAATATTAATTATATAAATTAAATGATTATTTTCAAAGTAAACTTTTAGTTCAATCGTTTTTAATATAAGATTAGAATGCATTATATCAAGAGGCACAGCAAAATCTAAACCATGGGGAAGAGAATCCGTAACTTGTTAATCAATTAGGCGAACTGGTGTTAAAATTGCTGGGTGTAATAAACCCTTTTTGGCAATAAGAATTGCATTAATCAAAGTCATTACTTCGAGTTGTAGTTGATGTAACATCATATTTGTCAGCGTAATGTGTTCTTCTAGATTGCCTTTTAAGTCTAAAAATTTAATATCTTTTTGTTCTTTTTCTAATTGTTTGGAAAGAATTTAAACATTATTTTTTAAAATGTTTTCATTAAAATCTAAGGTTCCAATAGTATTGTTGAAATTTGTTAGTGTAGACTTGACAACTTTAGTTTGCTCTTTCAAAAGAGCTAATGCTGAACCCTCATTTTGCGATAAATCTGAAATTTTGCTATCATAATATTTCGCGTCTTCTTCGTCTAAAGTACCGAATAGAATTTTTGTAGCCTTTCCGATAATATTGAACCATCCTCGTTTATTTCTACTTAAAGTACTATAACCTATCAATTGATGTAAAGTTTCTAAATCTGAGCTAATTTTATCAAAATTATATTTAGTTGACTTTAAAAACGTGTCACAAATGGATAAGTGGTACTGAAAATTTTTATGATTACATAATTCAGAGTTTATTTTATTGTAGTTTTTTAGAGAAAGAAGTTTATTTATAATGTTGTTAAAATCTACATATGTAATTAGCTTCCATTTGTTATTATAGAGTCGCAGTTCTCCAAGTTTTTCAAAGTGTATTCCTGGGTTGTGGTCGTAATATGTGACATTATAATCGTCGCTATTATCAGAACGAAAGGTATTCAGAGATATAGTGATACTGAGTAGTATTATTCTGAAATAGGAGAAAACATAAAATTTAAAAATACTATCTACATACATTTATATTTTAAATTATTTTCTATAATACATTTATACATGTTTTTTTTTTTGCTTTGTGTTAATCATAAAACTGTTTTAATCTATTGGCATGGACGCATTGTTTGTTTTTGCCTTTCTGTATTATAAAATTAACGTCAGAAGTTTTATCTATTATTATATAAGGTCCAATCCATAAGGATGTGAGTTTTTTGCTTCTGCCTCTTCGCACTGATTCGTCATAAAGTAGCACCTTATCACCTATTTTAAAATCTCTAATTTTACAATTTTTATCGTAATTTTGTTTTGAAACGCTTTTACTTTTCAATAGATTTTCTTTAGCCAATTGGCTAGAATATTGTAATTTTTGTTTAAGATTGGCAACAAAATCATCATATGTGTATTGAGTTTTTATAGGTTGAATAATTGAAGTAGGTAAATTAGGGGTATGGCCAAATAAAAGTTCAAAAGGTGAAAAGTGGGTTGCAGTATGCGGAGTTGTATTATAAGTAAATGTTGCAAATGGAATCCAGCTATCCCAGTCTTCCTGACTATCTTTGATAAAATGTCTTAAATACTCCTCTAAGACTCTATGAGAACGTTCTAAAGCTCCGTTGGATTCTGGATGATAACTAGTAGTTTGAACCTTTTTTATTTTTAAAAGTTTGCAAGTATTTTTAAAGATTTCACTTAAAAAATTTGAACCTTGATCGGTAATTAGAGTTTCAGGTAGTCCATATGGACAAATTATTTTCGTTACGAAGTAATAAGCTACTGTTGAGGCTTCTTGATTTTTTATAGGGACATTAATATTATACTTTGTCAGGTCATCTTGGAAGGTAAGAATATATTTGTTACCTGCTTCCGTTTCAGGTAAGGGACCAACAATATCGAGAAAACATCTTTCAAAAGGTTTAGTCGCGGTTGAAGTTATGACCATTGGCATTTTTGTTTTTCGCGATAATTTGTTTTTTTGACAAGATTCACATTTTTTTATAAATCTTTTTACGTCTTTTTTCATGCCTCTCCAGGTATAAAATTGGGATAATTTTTTATGTGTACGGGCAATTCCTTGATGACCGCCTAAAGGAGAGTTGTGGAATTCCTCTAATAAGGTTTCCTTTTCAGATTCAGAGGGTTTTATTAAATTATTATTGTAAACTATTATATCTACATTAGAGTTTTTAAAAATATATCTTATCATGGGATAAATAATTTCCCATTTTACTAACGGGTTGTAATGATATTTAATAAATGACAATTTAAGTTTTTTGTTACTTACAAGATTTTTTAACTTTAGTAGACAAGACCATATATTTTCATAATTTGTGTCATTTAACATATTTTCATTATCATTGAGTAAAAATATATTACAGTCGTTGTTTTGGTACTGAGAGACGGAAGGTATTTTTAAATCGTTTTGAACGTTGTATGATGCAAGAAATTGTTTAATCTGATTATTTTGTTCCAAAATATTAAATTGCTCTTTGTTAAAAAATTTGGGAAAAAATAATATTATAGGATCTGAATTATTTATCTGAAATTAATTAGCGTTGTTTTCTTTTAATTTTGTGTTAATAACAATATGTGTTTGCAGATAATTTAAAAATTTTTGATAATCTGTTATCATGTCAGCGTTTACCGTTTTAATCATTCTACTTAAGGCATCAGCATTTGTATTTAACTTTCCGGCCTTATAAATAATTTCGAAATTGTATTCTTCCAATTTTAACCTAAATCTTGTAAGACGCGACCCAGGGTCTTTTATGTTAAATACATAAAGTAAAGGTTTATGATCCGTAACTATCTTAAAATTTGTTCCAAAAGCATATGGTCGAAAATGTCTAACTGCCCAAACAATTGCCGCTAATTCTTTCTCTGTCGTTGAGTAGTTTTGTTCGGCTTTATTAAGAGTTCTACTAGCATAAGCTATAGGTCGATCATTATTAACTTTTCCTTGTGATAAAATTGCACCAATCGTATAATTACTTGCGTCGGTAGTTATAATGAATTCTTTTGAAAAATTTGGGTACTGTAGTACAGGAGGAGAAGTAATGTTATTTTTAAGCGTTTGAAATGAAATATCACAAGCATGGTCCCATTTAAATTCCGTATCTTTCTTGAGCAATTTGGTAAGAGGTTTTGAAATTTTCGCAAAATCCTTTATAAATTTTCGATAATATCCGACAAGCCCTAAAAATGATTTTACCTCTTTTTGATTTACTGGTTGAGGAAACTGTAAAACACATTCTACTTTTGAAGGATCAGGTTTGATGCCATAATCTGTTATAATGTGACCTAGATACAAACATTCTTTTCTTAAAAATTCACATTTTAATGGTTGAAGCTTTAAATTATGCTCCCGAAACCGTTCAAATACCTCAATTAACCTTTCATTATGTTCTTTTAAATTATTAGCATAAATTACGACATCATCTAAATAAATAAAACATTTTATGCCACTAAGACCGCTTAAGACCGCATTCATTAAGCTCTGAAATATTGCCGGAGCTCCTTTTAGGCCAAAAGGCATCCTATTGTAAACAAAATGCCCCGTAGAAGTACTGTCTTATTTTTATCATTTTCGTCCATTTGAACCTGATGAAATCCATTGGCTAAATCTAAAGTTGTAAAATAATGCGATTTTCCTAATTGGTCTAAAATATCTGTAATATTAGGTAATGGAAATGCATCCCCTGCAGTTATTTCATTAATTTTTCTAAAATCTACGACCACGCGAAATTTAGGTAAACCTGATGAATCAGTTTTTTTAGGAACTACTAATAAGGGACTATTCCAAGGACTGTAAGACGGAGAAATTATTCCATTCTTTAACATTGCATCGGTTTGTTCTTTTATAACCTCCCGATGTTGAAAAGGTAATCTATAGGGTTTAATATTAATAGGTCCCTTAGTAGGGTCTGTAGAAATTTTATGTTTTATTGTGTTTGTACAAGAGAGTTTATGACCTTCTAAATAAAAAATATCGATAAAATTTTCCCAAATTTCTAGAAGTGAGTTAGTTTCCTCGACATTTAATCCTTCTAAGTTGAGAGAATGTTTCAATTTTTCTAAACGTTCAAAGTAATTTATATTCGTGTTATTTTCAATATTATTATTATTATGACTAAGCTCTATAATGTCAAATTCACCTTTAGTGATAGGTTGTACGTTAACTCTGGGTAACCCAATTGTTAAGGGTTCATTAGATATATTTAAAATACTAATTAAACATTTATGATTATGTACTTTGGTCAAAGAAGAACCTATATAGAGATTTTCAGCAAGTTGTTTCGATTTTACGATACCTTCAGTACCTGAAACGTTGGCCAAAGCATAAGTTATCATTTCACATCTTGGGGGTATAGTCGTTAAAGTCTATGAAGGCAAAATCTTAAAGCAATTGTCCTCAAAATAAACAGTTTCTTCTTCATAATTAATTTTAGTTTTATATTTTTGCAAAAAATCGCGGCCTAAAATTCCGTCATTTTTTATAGGAATGCTATCTGGTACGATATGAAAAGGATGAATTAATATTTTATTATCTTTTAATTGGATTGTTACATTATATAGACCTTTCGTAAAAACCGGTTCTTTACGTATACCTTTTAGTTCAATAATACAGTTTTGATCTAGCTTTGAATAGTCTTGTAAAATCGACTCCTTTAATAAACAAACATCAGCCCCTGTATCTAACAAAATTTGCAATTCTGACTTTTTAGTGCCCAATGAAGTTATTTCAATTATATCTAACTGTTTACAATTATTAGAGAATAATACTGACTTAGGAGACATATTATTTGAATTATTACGAGTTGGTTTAATTTTAATATGTTCTAGTGGATTCTTATTATTTGAACAGCTACTGTTTATACTGATTGAACTTTTTACGAAGCGCTTGGCGGGCTGTTCACAACCAAGGCTTCGTTGTCGTTTCCCGAAAATTCTTGGACAGATGTAGTTGGTTGTGGAGGAGAAATACTAAGATTATGTTGGAGGCTACTGGGGGGTAGAGACGTTATAGTTTGTATTTGATGAGAATTATTGACAGGTTCATTATTATAGTTAGGACGGTATCGTCGCTGTTGTTGAGGTATCTCTGAAAGCATTTGAGGCCTGTTTGAACTACGGGGATTGGTATAATTTTGACGATAATTGTTCCCATTATAAATATTGTTAAAATTTCGTGAATTTGTATTTTGATTGTAATTATGATTATCGTTTCCCCTGTAAGAAAAATTACTTCTAGCATTAATAGGTTGTTCCCCGTTATAATTTTGCCCATTTGAAGAATTTGCGTTAAAATGTTGTTGTGGACTGAAGCTTTGATAATTAGGATTATTAAAATTATTTCTTCCCATATTTTGTTCATATTGTATAAGTTGCCTACATTGAGAAGTTATATGATTATTTTTATGACAGAACATACACAAAAGTTTAGGATTTTGGTTATTAAAATTTCTATTTCCCTGACCCACAAAAACTACATTTTTAAAATTTGAATTTTTTGCTCTAACGTTGTTTTCGAGTTCCATTTCGATTGCTAATGATAACGCCCTGTCTAAATCTGTTGTGTTTTCAGCAATTACTCGAATTTGTATTTTTTCATCATTTAGCCCTTGTCTAAACGTGTTTACTAAAATTGACTCTAAATTTTCTATTAATACCTTAGCAGAATTATGTTCATAATTTAAATGACAAGTTTCTTTATATTTATTATGCAGGTATCTTAATCTATCTCCATATTCTGTAACGGTTTCCCTAAAGTTTTGTTTTATATTCATTATTTGAGTTAAAAAATGAGAAGGCGGTCTTTTATCCGTAAACTGTTCTAAAAAAAATGTCTAATTTCGTCCCAATTTAAAAATTCTTTATATTGTGTCACCTCTTGAGCTTTACCTTTTAATTTAGTACCAAAAATTAATTTAGCTAATTTATTTTTTTCATTTTCTTTCACAATATGCATTACTGCGTCACAGTTTTTTAGAAAAAATTGAAGAGAACGTCCATCGCCGTAGCCGTCAAATGAATTTATTAAATTTAATACATCAATTGCATCTTTTCCTTCAGCCATTTTTTGTTTGTTAAAATTATAAAGATTAAATACTAATAAAAATTTTGGGTAAAAATTCAATTACTTTTCCAACACACAACGTATTTGCAGTACCTTTCACAAAATAAATATATCTATATAATTTCAAAAATGCATAACATATAAAAAAAAACAAATAATGTCACCACAACAGGAAAATAAAAGAAAAAACTTACAGCTTCATCCTTAGTTAGCTGGAACGTAAGGCGAATTTCCTCGTTTTCTTTCTTCTTCTCGAAACTTGTTGCGTACTGGGCGCTCCTCCAAGTCTGTTGAAACTTCCTGTCTTTGGTATACCGATGTGGTTTAACTGGTGTGATTCCTGCTGCGTTTTAGGCGCTCCTTCAGAAAACACGGGGTAGTATATCCAGATCCGCTGCCACCAATGTTATGTTTTAATATTTTTATTACTCGCCGAATGCCACCACTGTTATGATTTAATAATTTTAGTATTTTGTATTAGCACTGGTAGTAAATGTAAACACTTCAACTTGTTTCAAATCTCTCTATTATCTTCTGTACAAGAGGGACACTTCTTACTTCTAACAAATCTTTACTCTTACTGTGTCTACTGACTTAATTCTACTGACAATATAGTACTGACATAATGACTGACCTGCTCTATAATGACTACCTAGAACTTATTTTTATATGAATTCCCTAATTTGAGATGCAGTGGCGTATCTGTAAAATTGATTAAAAAAGGTGTCTATAAAAGTAATTTGGGGAGTATTTGCTACGCCACTGCTTACTGTACTACAATGGTTTCTTTTAATGTTTTTATAGCTGAACCTTCCCAAGCTTTATCGACATAGTGTAAATGAGTTTATGATAGGTTTTTTCGGGTATAATAATATTTGGGGCGGAAGAACGTGCATAAAAAAGAATTTGAAGTAGAATTTAAAATACATATTGTTTAGTTAGAATTTCCCTTGCAATAAACGACCATTAAAGCAGCTTTTGTCGGAAGGTTCCGCCGAAATATAATGTATGTCTAAATATTGCATTTACGTGTCAAACTATCTCTAGACTAATGAATATATAATACTTAAGACTATTCACAAATAAAATGACTATAAAATAATGGGGTCACAACACTTCTCTCGTTATGAGTATTTCCTTTTATTAGGAATAGCGAAGTGCAACCCAATTTAGTTACACGTATATACTGTCTTTGCAAACATTTTTATTGGGCGTCATTTTGTTCCACTATAATAGACTCGTCCAATATTTTCCCTGAATTACATCTAATATTTGTGCAAAATTTGAAGTCTATTGAAAAAGAAGATTTTTACATTGTTTTTGAAAAATTTTATTTGGTCGCCATTTCTTCCTACCATATTGAATTCGTACCATAATTTTATCAGTTTATCTCTCTATTCTTGCACAAAATTTGAAATCAATCTAGTAAGTAGTTTTTTCAGGATGAATTTTTAAATATTTTTTTGGGTCACCGTTTTGTTTTTCCACCTTGGATTTGTAACAACACGTAGCTAATTCATTCCTATGTAACACTTGCATTTTGAGCAAAAAATGTTTAGGTAAATTGGATAGAGTTTTTAGCAATATATTTTTTTGATATATCACAAATTTTGAAGTCAATCGGGTAAGTAGTTTTTAAGCTATGTCACGAACTAACAGACAGAACGACAGATAGAGACCCTAAAACATGAAGATCTGTGAAATCCAGGGAGGGTGATTTTTTCACGATCATAAATATTTTATATGGCGGAACAGCCATCTTGAATTCCTACCACAGTTGTACCAGTTCATCTCTATGTCACACTTAATTGTTGCACGCATTTTGAAATCAATCTAATAAGTAAGTGATTTTTAAAATATTTTATTAAGCCGTCATTCTGTTTTTCCATCTTAGATTCGTACCAAAGTTTAGTAGTTTTTTAGTAATAATTTTTTTATTATTTCACTAGACCGCCATATTGGATTTTTACCAAAAGGTTACCAGTTCACCCCCTGTGACCCTTAATTTTTTACCAAAATTTGAAGTGAGTCAGACAGACAGACAGACCGACAGCCCGACGGAATTGGCATCTAGAGACCCTAAAACGTGAAAATTTGTAAAAATCTAGAACGGTAATTTTTTCAAGATAACAATACTTCCTTTCACCAGGAAAGTGAAAATATTATTGCAAAAAACTTGTTATAGAATAATAGGATTCCCTAAGTTTCATTAAACTTTAAATCTCGATTTTTGAAACAGTAAATAAGTTTAACAATATGTGCACTCTAAAGTTAATATACATACGTTTGAAATGTACAGGGTGGCGCATTTCTAGAATAATTTATGTGGAAATTATTCATGATTTGTAAAAACTGTTTTATCTGTCAAATTGTTTATTCGACTTCGAATCCTGATGGGCCACTACAGCCACTTAAAGCCCTCTATAGTCCAAACGGTTAAAGAGAACAAAATGTGGGTGTTTCTCATTAACCTTAAACAGATTTTTTTTGACAAATCGTAATTTTCTTTGTAATCGTGTTTTAATTATCAGACTGTGTTTTTGGTTAGCCTAGGGTTGTCTTTTATTTTAGTTTTATCGTAAAATACGAGTTCTCCCCTTAAGAGTAAAAGAATGCAAAGATCTTGAGGTATATCAATTCCGCTATACAAGGAACAGAACATAGATATGGCAATGTGGGCACGACCTGAGCGGGGTACCGAATTGTTCATGTTTTAGAATCTATTAGATGACATCCACTTCCGGTGTGAACGAAAATGTTAATTTTGACATATCCGGCTAAGCCAGAAGTTAAAGTCGTTTAATAGCTTTTTGAAGAGTATCAAGATATGGAATTGTAAGTCATTTTGTTATAAGTTTAATCGTTTCCCCGATAATGGCTTTTTAAGTGGCCCAATGACAATTTTGAGACGCTATTTTCTCAGAAACAGCTGAATTTAGGTATTAGGACATGTTAGCAATAAAATGTGTTTAAAATTTTCTATGATATATACATGGTGTTGCAACAGGGTGTTATTTTTTAGTTATTGTTCTTGGAAAGGATCTTCTAAATATCTGGGTTAAATGGAAATAAAATTATTCCTTCGTGTATCCAAGAAAATTAAAGATATTTGAATACCATATGTACGTCTTACTAAATAAAAGTTCCGACTAGACTATTTGTAAAAATAGAGAATTTTTTAACATAACAAATCTATATCATTGTATTCGAAAATTTAGTATAGTATCTATAGAAGTCATTATTAAAAGCATCCATTCTGTAGTCTGGATATATTGTTCAATATATTAATTTTTTAACTCTTTATTTTTAGGGAGGTAGTCCAGACATCAGTAAAAAATTTTCTAAACTGGTTTCGTTGGAAACCAAAACTCTCTAGGCCCTTACCTAAGATATCTAAAATCCCTGTAAGTTCAGAAACGAGACCCAACGCCACACCAAAAGCAACAAACACGATCATTATAAAGGTTTTATCGGGAAAAAATATCCCACAAAGAAAATTCGAAGACAAGACTATTGCTGATGATACAGTACAAGTAGAAGTACAGCCCTTCTTAGAAATAAGTTATGAAGATTTTTGTACAAAGACTAGTGTTAAGTCTGGTAGCAACCCTGTGTGGAACGAATGTTTGGAATTACCCCTACAGTAAGTAAACAGAAAATTGGTTTTAATAATGATCGTGTTCAACAGAACTTAGCACGAACCACTTTCACTAACGTAAACAGACAGTAGTGATTCGAGTTCAAATATTTATTCATAATAATGCAAAATTCATTGTTTGTATACCTCAACAAAATTTCAGCTTAGAAGAGTCACTAACAGCAATAACATTGTTTCAAAGTTGTCTATCCTACTATTTAGAAAATATTTAGGAAAGCACATTTCAACTTACAACGCAAGAACGAGTAATTTAAAAATATATTTACACAATAAACATTTATTACAACACAACAGTGACGGCTCGTGGTCAATTTTTCAGGTGGGTCAATACAGATAAACGACAAAGAGTCATCTGAAAAAATCGGATACACGAAACAATAAAATGCTTTTGTTACTTCGCAACCGCATGTCCAGGCACATAAATCGTACATATTTCTATATACTTCTTTGTTTTTGTCTTTACCTGTGTGCTGAATTTTATATTTCGGCAAAGGTAGACTACTGGTCTTAAATTCGAGTCGTTTCTCAAAGTTCAGCTCGCCAATATAATTGAAAACGGATTATAAAGTCTTAATATTCTAACACACTGTGGCTACCTTTCTTTAAAACATTAATTTAAACCACAAAATAAACAAACAAAATGTAAAATCTTCAAAATAAAATCTATAAAAATAAGCAATCGTAACGACAACCTATCACACGATCCACATTAAACACATCAACTGACAAAAATATTTAAGTTTTCTCGGCGCGACTGTTGACCCAAACTTTGCCAACGTAAACCGTATCTTACCTATGCGCCCCTATGCGAATTTGATCGAGAACACTCTAGAAAAACTAGCCTCCGTTTATAATCACCAGGTCAACGCTGGCCGCCAGCCGTGAGCGATTCCAAAGTTCAAATGAAACGAAACCTCCTCTCCGGAGATCGCGGTGCGAGGCATTAAGAGAACGGTCAACGAGTTTATACGCTTAGAATAATAGAGGGAATTTACAAATTTAAAAAAAATTGAAAAAATATAAATTATGTATTATTTTATTTATTTGTTTCTTTTTGGAAATATTTATTGGGGGCTCATTGACCGTTTGACCTAATGGAGGAGCCTCCACCGCAACACAATGCACTAAAAAAACTGCTATCCATCATTGCTGCTCTCTATCGTTGCTCAATACAGTAAAAACAAATTTTTACTTATCAAATATTTTTTATTTACCCTTTAAACAGGTGCGGTGAAATTTTAAGAAAGGGAAGCAATTTTTAAAAACTTACCTATTTGTAACGTAGTTCTATCATTTTTTGCAAATTCGTCAATGACGTCACCATAAAAACGTCGATGCTCCGACATATTTTGAAGAAGTTTATTTTCAATGGACAACAGCGATGTATGCGAAAGTCTCTCCTGCCCCGTTAAATTTCTCACGAAATTTTTTATACGTTTAAGTGTTGAAAAATTGTGTTCTGCTGATGAACTTGTGGCAGGTATTGTCAGTACTAATTCACACAATTTCGACACTTCGGTGTAGGCATCTTCCAGCTCCTTGTCTTTTAAAAATTGCATTAGTTCCTTAGCGTTATTTTTTGCGTTAATGTCATCAGTTTCGTAAATCACTTTTAGTTCAGATCGCAGTAACACTAGGTCGAAAAACTAACCATAATGAAGAAGAAGAGATTTAAACGCATCTTCTGGAAAAGTTTTTCCTTTAAATGCATCAAAATTGCAGAGCTCGAGGAATTTAAAATCATTTAAACCGTTAAATCTATAGTTTATTTGTTGCTGAATTTGATCGATTATTTCATAAAAGAGGCGTTTTCTCCCAAAATAGGCCAAAGTCATCTCTTATAGCAATATCA
This sequence comes from Kuschelorhynchus macadamiae, assembly GCA_030620095.1. Taxonomy (NCBI): domain Eukaryota; kingdom Metazoa; phylum Arthropoda; class Insecta; order Coleoptera; family Curculionidae; genus Kuschelorhynchus; species Kuschelorhynchus macadamiae. Next base: position 516,163 of record JAUTXW010000881.1, on the reverse strand, counting down.
TTTATTTTAGTTTGTAATATATTAAAAACATTGTCCGAGAATGGAAATATTTCTGAAAATATGTTCAACAAATAATTAAAATTAAAATCTCTTTTCAAACAGTTTCATTATTTTCTATTATATTCTCAAATAGTTCAATCATTGTTTCACGATTTTCAGATACTGCTAACACAAGTCTTCCGTTATAGTTCCACCTAGTAGGAGCTACTTTGGGCAATCGTTGTGGCCATGCCACTTAAAGTAACGAAAAATACTTTACACTCTTTAATGTGATTGATGGACTGAGATAAAACTAAATTTAATTTATGAGCAAAACAATGGACAAACACAGCACTTGGGCAAGTTTCTCGAACTTTAGCTTGCAGACCCCCTAGTTGTCCTGCCATCAATGCAGCTCCATCATAGCTTTGAGCAACCAATTTTTTCTCTCCATTAATTTCTTTAGTAACGTTATAAACTACGGTATATAATGCATCTGCTGTACGATTTTCGGACACATTCTTAAAACCTAAAAACCTAAATGATTTTTTAAGCAATCATCATATTTAGCCATTAAACTAAGTAAATCTTGAAAATTTCCTCTATTTGAAGAAACCCTTGTTTCGTCATGACCTCTAAATCCCAATTCGTGCTGTCCGAGAAAACAAACTGTTTATTAAGTGCGTGTTCAAATCTGGTTTTGCCGAAGACTTTTTCTTTTATAATGGCCTGTAAATGCGCTTTGGACATAATGTGTCTTTTTACAGCTTTATGGAAATTGTTTAAATCGGAAAAACCAGTTTTATTCCAGAGACCTTTTTCATTTTCAAAAAGTACACATGGCCAACAAAATAATTTACTTATATTTTCACACCCTGTGTTAAATTGTTCGTATTGTTTTTCCGGATAAAAATGTCTAATACAGTTTTTCATTTTTGTGGTTAAATTTTTCATAGGCGGTTTTGCCCTTCCTTTGGAAATTATTTGAAGCTTATCAGCGAAGTTTAATGTTGAAAATCTCTTTATTATTAAGACACACACCACACATTCACACAAACTCTTCTTACTAAATTCTCCAACATTTTCAACGTTATTACCGACAGCCGAAGTTCACGGTATTTGCATATCCACTTCCGTATTATTGTCTTCCATATCGCACCATGCACGATGCGGCGTACGTATCACACAACACGCGGATAGCCGTTCAAATAAAGAACCTACTCCAACGATAGCTTCCGCCACCACTTAAAGCACGCGACTGAAATGTAAAAATTGCAAACAGCCGGTGGAAAGTTCAATAACCTCTGGCTCGATTCACAGGAAATCAAGCATATAGGACTTGGCTGCAGAGAAGCTAGCGGCCCGCATAGGTTCTATTCGATCTTCTATTGTGGCTGGGTAGGACTCAAGGCCGTATTTATTATGGGCTTGATAATTAAGATAATATTTTAGCATTTTTTATTTAAACTAAATTAATGGTTTCCTATTTCAAAAACTACATTTTAGAAGATGTTTTGTAATTTTTTTTTGGGGAAGCACTGCTCCCCTTGCTTCCATGGACTGCCCTGCCTTTAAAAGACCCAGTTTGTAACTACATCATGTCCAGGCAAGAGATTAAAAAACTGTATACACTAATACATTAAGTAAGTACGATTTCTAATGCTATTTCGCTTAAAAAAATCAAGCAGAATACTGTTTCAGTTTTTGGTAGAATACTGATGTAAATCCTGGTAAGTTCTCAATATAATTCTATTTTCTTTAACATATGTTAAACACTGATATATTGCTCTAAGGGACCTACGCTGAAGTTAAAATATCTTAAGAACATGAACAGTTTAAAATTGCATATGAGATGCTTAAAAAAATATATCCAAGATATGCCGGTAAACGAGTATCCCTAGAGACAGACCCTGATAAATTTCACATTAAAAATATCAGCCTTGTCAACTTCTTCCTGAGAACATTGACATGGCAGTTCAGCATTCAAAACTACATCAAGACACTTTACATTATTATTCTGAAGTAACTTTCTTAAACTGAAATTCAGGTTTTGCGTTTTGGTAGTTTTTAGGTAAATCTAGGTCAGGTTAGTCTGTTTTTAATTCATTTGAGTTAACACATTCTTGAATATTTGCCTGCATCTCGATACTAATCTGATTAGTTGGTTGTAGAGAATGGTATCTAATAAGATTATTTGTATCTTCTTCAACTAAGATTAAATTTGAGTCTTCTTGAGGTCTGGCAACATCATTTATTAAAAAAAAGGTAAAAAAGGGGACCTAGCACCGATCCTTGTGGGACTCCGTAATTGATCAACCACTACTTCGAGGAAACATACTGACTTTTGCCTATTAAATAGGAGAAGCAATTACAACAGTGGCGTAGCTACACATTTTGCACAACAATGGTTAAAATCAATATTTATTAATCGGTATTTCATTAGGATTATTCATTTTTCCTCTTTATGGAAAATTTGATAAGGGTCAATAAAAATCTTTATTTCTGTAGGTTTATTGTTTGCTGATTATAAAAATAACTCTAGTTTTAATAATAAATCCATGGACTTTCCAGAACCAAAATAACAATTGGGTTAACCATTGGAGACTATAAATGATAAATATCAATGAAAATATTTGTTTCAGGAACCATCATGCCGATTATTTAAATCCCAATTCTTTAAATGGTTCCATTTCATTTAACCTTTTTGATTATAACGGAACCGACCCTATTATTAATGATGAAACTCAACAACCTGAAGAAAAATTTTGGCTTGGTGAAGTGAAAGTATCTTTGGCTTCTCTTACCACAGGTTTAAATGTAAGTGTGTTTTCTAAACATTCTTCGGCAGCTTCGGAAAACGCTTTTTTGGTTTTTGAAATGTTACTTAGTAGACCCTGTTTAATGTACTGTATAGATTAGAATATCTTTTTAGTTGTGTGGATGGTTCAAAGTTATAAAGCCATTTATGTTCTTTGGCTATGAGACACGAGAAGAGCAACATGTATCGAAATCACCAAAACACATGGCTGAAGCAGTTACTGCGGATGAGATTTATATTTATCTAGATTTATGTATTTCACCTACTATACCATCACTGGAACCAAACATGGTTAGTATTTTTACTAAGGTAGTATCAATTTACTCAATAGAGAATTTGAATTCTTCTACTTTGTAAATCTAGAGATCTTTACCAGGCGTAAAGAAAAATATATTATTCAAGCTGAAATCAGGTATTAGGTAGTGTGGGGGATATTAGAAGGGTTAGAAGTGGTCAGGGAATAGTACATGGACGATGTTATTTAATACGGAGTCAACCCATACAAAGATAATTTGAAGTAAACGCCAATTAAAGTTTATCATGCTAAATTTGTTGTATTATTAATTAGGAATAGTTATTCTATGTGAAATTTGAATGAGTTTTTCTAAGGTCAATTAATTAATTAAATGTTAATGTTAATTAATTCATTTAGTTTAATCTTTTGTTTTTAAATATGTTTGTTATTGCAAATTATTTCAACTTTGATATTATTTCTTGCGTGTGTCATTTTTATATATGATTAAAAATGTGTTAGTTCAGATATATACCTAAAAGATAAATTGTCTTTGTACAGATTTAAAACGCACTAGGAATCACGTTTCACATACATAAAAAAAAACTGGATTGAAACTAAAAAGAACACAAACAAAAAAATTAAAAATCTACCATTTTATTAATAGAAGATAACAAAAATAAAACTATTAATTTTCACAAAATGTAGAACGTTGGTACAAAAAAATCTAAATTATTTTTTCAGGCACTTCTTCACATTGTATAAGTAATATAAAAAGTAAAGAGAAAATATTGTCTATAAAATACAATAAAAAAATAAAATGTCTTCTTTCGGCTGTACAAAGTCAAAATTATCAGGCAAATCAAAGCCTTTAATCATTCAGCTGGCACTGATTTTGTTATATCATTTATTTTAGCCGACGACGTTCTGAACCTTCAGACCAAAGAAGGGGCAAGACTGTTCCGAAAGCTGGAATTGCTTTTTTATCAACCACATTTGAATCTACCGTATTAAGCTGGATTTCACGCACAGTTTAAATAAATATTCCTTTCTAAGTTGTATTTCGAAAGTTTTAAGCCACGAAATGGTATTTTTGTCAACATCCATTTGTCTGTTAGTTATTCAATCTGGTGTGACTGATCTAAATTCCTCTTCTCCAGTCTTTGGACAATGAATTGGTTTGTATGATTACACGTTTTCATAACATCTATTATATCTTCAACTGTATACAGTTTGGTTTGTTTTCTCATTGAACAATCGACTTGTTCTTTCTCTGAACCACCAGAATGAACACTCAGATTATGGAAGTTGAGCTGCCTTTTATAGTAGATATTAATTAATGGTAGTCTAGTCCTACTGTTTTTTTTTGCCAATTGAATGTAATTGATTTAATTTCTGGAATAATTTTAGCTGTAAGTTAATCCTCCTTCATTTGTTTCCTCGAAGCTGCTGAATGGTACAAATGATTCTTATAATCTTGTTTAAGTGTAACTAGCTGATATCTGTTTTTGAAGCTATTTTCTTCTATACCATACTATCCGGTTCATTCATTTTGGTTTAAGTTGGCCATTAAAGTCGACTAGGCTTTTGGTTTGGCAAATTAAGGAAATCTTGATGGAGTGTTGTTCTCTTTTGTACAGATCCCCAACAGATGAACATATTTGCAGGCCTCTAGAATCATCTTGACCACATTCTGGGATAGAAAAATATTACTCAATAAAATCACTAGGTTACCTTTGGTAAAAAAAGACTGAGAGCTTGAATGGGTCGTAATATAAGCCAAGCGAGCCTAAGAAAAATCACGAAATACTTTCAGAACCTGTAGAAGTTCAGTGGAATTTTTACAGTAATACATTTCGAATCTGTATATTATATTCTGTCATAATATCTGTTTATTATATTTTGCCATAATATGTCAAATATCTTAAATTCATTTTACAGCAAATTTCATTGTATGTACTAAATATATGCGTTCCGCAATAACACATCAAATTCCTTACAATTAATCAACAATGATATCTGCTAATTTGCAATAAAGTGCCAATCAAATAAACATTTTTAATTTCAATAATATACAGGCTTTTAACGGCATAACAAACCTTTTTATTTCTTAAACTATTCTATTTATTTTATATTATGAACTGTGCAGAATTCAGAAAGTCAAAAAAACTATTAAGAACTAGGCGTAAACTAATAAAAATTGAGCAATAATAAAACCAATATTGAATTAAAGCGCAACAGAGTTGCAATAACATGTTAAATCATATAGCCTGTTTAATTCAGGCTCAGATCCTAGAGAGAGGGCCTTGGCGACCTACAACGGCATTATAACTCTATTATCATAAAGTCAATTTTACATTTAGTAGTTTTCTGTAATAAAGGCGAATGAAAATAAAAATTGAGGACTTTTTTTCGGAAAAACTTTTTTGCGGCCCAATATATAGGTATGAAAAATAAATTGAGCCCCACTTAGACATGGGTTAGGGCAATTGTAAATTAAGTCCGAAACGGCCAAAAAACCAAACGAATGGATACCAATCTTTGTTGATGTTTATCTAGCTCCCTAGTGGTTTTATGAAAAAACTTGTATAAACATAACTTTTTCCCCTAACTTGCACGGTTTTCAAGTTATCGGCGATTTTTTCATTTTACCATCATCACAAATTTTTTTAAAAAATTGCAGTTATTAATTTTTAAATATTTTCAAATAAAAAGTTTCATTTCATCGGGTTATTTAACTTTAGTCATTATTAAGAAGCGTGAAACTCTAACCGAACCTACCCAAATCTATCCGAAATGCTCAACAGGCCTTACCTAATTTTTAAAAATACAAAAAAAAAATTAAGTAAAAAAGTGGTTTTTTTCATTTAGTTTTCCAACTAGTTATTATAAAAATTATGAAAAACGTAACCTGTTCCAATCTAACAGCTAACCTTGACTCAGCCTGCCACGCCTAAATTTTAATTTTTAAAAAAGTTTCGACCGACTTAGAAAAAAGTGTGACAAATAAATAGTATTCCAGAAAATGGCAAAAAATGGAAAAGGAAAAAATATTCGATCTAACTACAAAAACAAAAAAAAGGTTCACCACGGGCATCATTGGGAGTTACATGACACCCATAAATCTCGTAGAATAGAGATTATGAGCTTCTAAAAAAAATGGTCAAGGTGAAATTTTTCAGATCATATTTTTTGCTTACTTTTTCCATAATCAGTGTCAAAAAATACGTCTGATACTTTTTCTTTTTTCAAAAATTGAGATATTTCATTGGTACTGACTGACTTGTTTATGCAGAAAAAAAACTCTAAAAAAACTTCGAGAAAATAAATCCGCCGATCTCGTCTCCGCAATCCTTTTTTTTCTACTTTGCTTCGTTAAGGATAATCTTTGATAATCTTTTTGTTTTTCCATAAATCCCGACTTTTCTTGATTCACATGGCCCATACTTTATCTTACGTAATAAATAATAGAATCCGTTTCTTATAAGCTTCTTTTTAATAAATAACTATATTTTTACTAGGACGAACGATTTCCGAGATAATAACGAAAATCCGTAGAAATTGTTTCAGTCACTGCCACTACAGCTTACGTCGGTTTATCAGGATATAATACATAACAACGTCTATTAGTAGACATTTTCTCCATAAACGTCTATAAGGAAACTGACTTCGCGAATTTTTCAAGTGCATCTAAATAATGGTATTTTTCAAAAAACCATTCAAAAAATAATTCGGGAAAGTGTATAAACAATTGCCTAATGTGCCAAAAATTGGGTTTGTTTTTTCTATATTAAAAAGTTGGTTCTATATAAAAAAATGATTTTTCCCAAAGTTGTAGATATATCGAAATCCTATCTTTTGAGATGTGTCCGACAGAAGAAGCCTTAAAAGTGAGCTTTTTTCGAATGCAATTTGTAACATATAGATGTGTTACGTCTTACAAATTTAGCTTACATAATGTTTAAACAATAATTCTGCTGCAAACGAGAGCAGATAGAGAGCGCTACGTTTTGTTCGCCATGAATAATACTGCAAGAGCAATTGTTTACAAAATAGAAATTTGCAAGGTCAAAAAACACATTAATTTGTTTATAATTTCATCGGTTAATAACTAAAATAAATAAAAACATCTATACCGTTTTCGACTTAAGCTGGTATTTTTCGGCGTTGCGATTCGTTTTAATTCACTGTCGTTTTGATTATTAACATTATAAAAGCTGAAACTGCCCAAGTATACCACTAAATACACTGATCAACTGTTATAATCCATCAACTATTAATACCGTTAATTCAATGACGTAACTACAAATTCTGGACCCCTCCGTAGAAAAAAAAATACATCCGTAGGTATCTACAGTGTACAGTTGGGCCAGAAAATAACTCATGACTAGAAAAAGGTCATCCGTTCCTCTTGGGTTCCCTTGCATATTATCGCCGAGCCTCCTAAAACCCGTGCCCCCCCCACTGGTGTTAGGACTGGCGGGGGCAACTGCCTTAATTTCAAAACATATATTCGTTATTATAATAAACCGATTTCAAAAAAAATTTTTTTTGGCTGACAGTTCATTTCTTCCTCTACATGAGACTCTGTATGAAATCACTTATTTTGTTTTATTATACGAAGAAAAATTAAAACTATCGAACTGTGCATATACATCAAACATTTATATAACTGCGAAACTGCTTTAGATGAAAAATTTTGAAAAACCCTGTATTTCTTCATATAATGTGGCACGGTAATACTGTGGCAGAGAGTATCTAGTTTTGTGAGTGAAACAGTCATTCATGTATCTCAATCACTTCGAAAAAAAATTTTCAAGGTCCAGTTTTTTCAAATATAAAATAAATCTTATAACAATTTGTACACACATGCATACCCGAATTTCCTACACGGTGAATATATACATTGGACCCAAGTGTATTCGAAACACCTCAAAATGAAAAACTTATGTTTCGCGGGCAAATGCATTTTTGATGAATGTGCACAGTTAGATACTTTTTATTTTTCCTCGTATAATAAAATAAATTGAGTAATGTAATACAGCTCTCATGAATAGAAAGAAACGACCTCTTAGACGAAAAAAAGTTTTTTGAAATCGGTTCGTTAATAAAGGTATTAATAGTTTATGCAATTTAAGTGTTGAGCAGTGCAGTTATATTTTATGATTTACAAACAATTTCTGAATCACCACTTTGAAAAATGTCTGAGTTTTCTATCAAATGGAACTTATGTGCAATTTTATCGGAAATTCCATTTTTCCCAATTTTTCGACTTCGGCGGATAAAAATGTAAATCTATGTCTTGCAAAACAAAGATAGAATGTTTGATATATTTAATCGTTTTATCCCAGGAGGTACCGATACGACTTTACAAAGGACCAAGACATGGGAAGCAGAATTCGTGCACGCTACAATTCAAAAATTTCTTAAAATTTATCCTTAACGCTGATAGAATTGATTTTACACCTGTTTCTAGAAAAAGTATAGACGCTTCTCTGTGTGTTTACTCGATTTACCTACGATGAACCGTTCATGTGCTACAAAACCTTCTCGAAAAAAAAAGTGAAATATGGGAAAATTGAAAAGTTGGAAACAGTTTTTTTTAGTTTTTCTGTATTTCGACCGCTTTCTCGTCATTTGAGGTATAGGCATGCTATATTGATTTTAAATCTCCTTTATATTTCCCAGCGATTTTTTTTCTTGCCTTGACAAAGTAGTCTGGGTTTCGACTCCGCAAAATGCCTTCAAATTTACCTCATTTTTTACCCATTTTTTATTTTTTTAAGTGACATCCCGTGCTTCGATATTACCCTTTAACGAACTTGTCCCCGAGATCTTTGGACGGGAAATCCGAAAAAAATACCCCATCTTGAAAAATTAAGCATAGCAACCTGCATTTTGAATCATCCGGGTTTCTAAAAAAGTACCCTTATCGGGCGCCACTGTCGGCTTATTATAAGCCCCGACGAAATCGCGTTTTTACCAAAAGTACACATTTATTCTCTACGATCAAACCCATTGAAGCGTATTTCCCCGACGTATCGAGCTAAAGCACTTGGAAGGCCAAAAAACACAAATTTCAGAAACTTCCGGTCCAAAAAGAGAATAACAGTTTTAAGAGAGAACAAGACTTACTTGGCGCACTAGTTAGGAAATATACTATTCCCCAATTATTTTTTGATATATATTTTTTTAGATATAACATTATTTAGATGTCATTAAACTACTCGCTCAGTCATTTTCCTTATATAATGTCATAACTTATTTTTGTACTTTGATTAAAAAGATGGCCACTGACGAAGAAACGATACATGTTTTTTTTTATCGTTATTCAATTATTCAATTAAAGCTTATTTCTGTGGTATATATAAACCAACATCAATAACCATAGAATCGTTTTTAAATAATTTAGATTTTATGGATATTTATTCTTCAAATAATTTTAAATTGTGCAATAGTGAAATGACAACAAAGGTAACGAGCACAAGTATTACCCTAATTGATCATATCATAACAAATTCAAAAAGGAATGTCAAAATAAATTTTAAAACCAACCCACTAAGTGATAATAAATTACAAATTATGAATATGCCTAATGAAATGATGCTCCTGAAGTTAAAATATACAAATATAGTAAATACAACATTTCAAGTGGACAAATTAAAAAGAAAATTACTTCTTTTGGATAGAAAACTACATCTATTTAAAAACCCAAATGAATTATATGAGAAAATTTTAAATTTGTTTGATGTTTGCTCTCATGAGTCTACTATAAAAATAAGATAATACTCTAAATCATGATTTCGACAGAAATAGCAAAGATAATAAGAGAGACAAATATTATTTAAAGAAAAAGAAATACCCAAACGTAGGACTGTATGAGGATTTATTTCAGCATTTCAAGAAATTAACAAAAAAGAAAATTAGGTTAGCCAAAAAACATTTTATTTTGACAAATTTGCTACATATATGGAAGAACATAAATTTAATTTTAACAAACAAGGATAGGATATAAACAACAAAATTAAATAGTATTTTATTAGATTGAGAAGAGATCAAGGAAGGAAGAGAAGTCGGCGAAATAATGAATGATTATTTTGTAAATGTTGGAGAGCGATTAGCAAATAAAGTTCAGTTTATCTCTCCCTATAAATGACTTATCAGAAAATCCAGAATCGTTAATTTATAATTTTGAAGAACTGACATGCAAGAATATTGAATATATTATTGATGAACTTATTCTAAAAAAATCCAAAGGATTTGATAAAAATACAATAAAAATTGTCAAAAAAAGAACTAGCTGATGCTGCTATGATAGAATTCTCATTTAAAACAGGTATTGTCCTGAAAAAATGAAAATGAAAAAATTTAAAAATGGTGAACGAAAACATTGTAGTAACTACCGACCAGTATCTGTTTTGCATCTGCAATGTCTAAAATATTTGAAAAAATAATAAATCTTACATTAACTTCAATCTAGGGAAGTGCCAAACCTGACAACATTAAAGCCTATCGAAAAGATTACAAAATAAAATAATCAAATGTATTCATAAACTACCATTTTTAAAACCCACTATTAATGTATACAAACCTAATAATTATCTAGATATTAAAAAATATATATAAATAAAAATGTGCACGTTAATACATTCTATAAATATTAATAAGAAACTGTCTAATATAAATTTTACTAAATTTACAACATATCATGACCATAATACCAGATATTAACGGTAAAAAGTAATTTTGGCAAAAAATATTTACTTCATTGTAGAATTCAAATTTATAATGAAGTACCTCTATCTTTTAAAAATAATAAAATTTTTCTTAAAATTTAAATAGCTACTAAAGATTTTCCTTTTGGAGCATTCATTAATATATATAATTATTGTATATTATGTTATTGTTTACTACTTGTAAAAATGTATGTTCTCTTTTTTTGACAAATTTTTTTTTGTTTTATATTTTTATAGTTCCCTGTAATGAACTTATCAGAAGTTAGTTGGAAATAAAGTTATTATTATTATTATAGATCGGAGCTGGCCACACAAATAGGATTGGGGCGGAATATGTAATTTATTTTACCACCCATCCCGATCAGTAGAACTGTAATGCCAATTAATACGAGGTGTCGTGCCATGCTTTTGAAGAAAGGGGATGTTTGAATGAGATAAGAGACCCTAGTTGGGTAAATTAGATTAGATAAAAAAGAAATCTAAAGCAGCTCTACTACGTAATATAGAATTTCTAAGGGGTGGCAATCAAGGGATCCAGGGTATTTTGGCTCTGCGTGGTAATGCGAGTAGGCACATTCTTTTATGAAGTTGGTAAGAGATTGGCTATGTGGAAAAGCTTCTGTTGGAGAACGGTTTTATTAAACACGCTAAAACTTTGACAATATATAACCATGCTAAAATATTATCATCAGATTCTTGCGTATGTAGCACATCAGATGAAATATCATCAAGTGGGGACCAAGGATCGGGTAAAAGGAACACTAATGGGCACAGCGATACCTTAATGGATATATTACGCATGGCAACCGACTATGAGAGGCTTATGTTCAAATATGGACCCATATGTCCTTTCAAAGAAATAAATAATACATTCTAGGGCAATTGATAAGCAGAATAAGAAAAGTCCCTTTTAAATGATTTACTGAGTTAACGAACAGGAATTTTTAAAATTAGTCTAAAAATATTTACTTAATTACGTGTATTCATAAGTGTTCACATAATTGTTTTTTTATCAGACGTTTTTCAAGTAACTGCTTGTTTATAAAAATGATTATTTTCAAACCATATCTATGCCAGCCTTAAACTCGTGTAAACCGTTAAATAAATGGTTTTTAGTCCGATCTTCCATCTTACGATGTTCCCTATATTAAAGACCATATTATCAAATGGAACGACATATTTAATTCAAGTTTTCCCAATAAGAAGTTTAACGCGTTGGCATTGGATTCAAAAGGACGAAGCAATTGTATCACAAGGTATAAATTCTCAAGATTATTTATTTAATTTACATAGATAAAAGATTAGCTTTTATATGGAATAAAGATATTAAGACAATTAATTAAGATTTTGTTATTTTGATCCGCATCCTTTTCAGTTTTAAGCAATTAATCTACTAAAACTTTTCTATGAAATTATTTTCTAGAAAAAAATTACCCATATAATATTCGAAATGCGCGAACAACACTTAAGCGAAAATAGTCAAAACAACATAATTAGAGAGCCTAAAAAGACGTGTGGTTTTCAGGTAATTTAATGTCAATATGTCAAAAAATTAAATAGTTTGATGAATTGTACTTGTAGACTCTTTTACCTAATTCTTTCAAATATTTTGATTCCAAAATTATTTTGTTTATCAAATTTATAGTACTTCCCTCGTACAGTGGCGGCTCGCGGGTGAAAAAGTAAGTGAAGTGCAAATGAAGCAAGAAAATATCGCAATAATTTTTTTTCTAGAATTTTTTTATATGTGGTGGGGGTAGAATATTTTTTTACGACTTACCTAAATTTTGTATACTAAATCAATTCTCCTATCCTTCATAACAGCAAATTTATTTATAACATCCTCATAAAATGGATGAGTTGCGCTAATCTCCTCCAGAAATTCCCTTTGAATTGAAATATTGCCAAGAGAAGTAAGCCTTTTTTGAGATATTGTATTTCTTAAATAAGTTTCTACACATTTGAAGCAAAAAAAGCTTCTTTCCTCTGAAGCACTTGTCGACGCTATTGTCAAAATGAGGGAAAACAATTTATATGCTTCGGTAAAAATATATTTATTTTTATTAATTTTTTTCACTTGCTCTTGCAGCGATATATTCCAATTACTCTCATTGGCAAAAATAAGACCAAGCTCATTTTTAATCCGTTGACTTTTTGAAAATATTCCGCCTAAAACTGTAACAAATTTTCAAACGGGCCAGTCGGAAAATTTAAACTATATTCGGAAAATTTAGCAGAACCTGCCAAATATGAAAATGTAAGTTTTTCACAGTCTTGAAATCTTAGTGTCATTTCCATTAAAATATGGTCCAATATTTCATAAAAAAGGGTTCTATACTTTAGGTGAAAGCTTAGCAAGTTCACGTTTGTAATGATTTATTTCTGTAATCGAATTTGCTTTATCAAACATGGTATTAAAAAAATGTTCTCTTAACAGAGCGCCTCACGACAGCGTTTTATATTGGATATGCAAAAATGAATGTCAAGCGATTTTTTTTGAAGAACGTCAATAAGTATGTCCGTGATTGAGAAAATGTCATTAAACACTAATGCCAGAAGACGAAATCCTTTCGCAAGGCGGATTAATTTTTCATCAGATTTGTCACAGTTTGTAATAAATTCAAAGACGTCTTTTAATTTATTCAAGTCTTGAACAATCACATTTACAAACTTGAATTTGAATTGTAACAACACCATAAATAAATATAACACAAAACAGTCAAGTTAACTGCAAAGGAACTCACCGGTTGCAGCGAAATCCGCGAAAATAAAAGTAAACAACCACCGCAAACTGAACGACACGTGGGTGTAGTGTACTGCGCCTGCAACCTGCAATTCACAGAAAGCGTTGTATGGCGCTGGGCTCGACGTCATCGGTTACGCGTTGTCATGGCAACATAGTAGGAAAATCGTAAACTAAACATAGCACCTCCAGCAAAGTCAAAGCGGTTTGCGCCACTGTTATAGTTGTTATAATACAGTTTATTTTTTACCAATTATGTAAATAAATGAATGTAAATACTAAAATTTTAAGAGATATATAATAAATATAGTTAGATGTTTGCTTGTTTATTTTTCCTGGTAAAGTAGCACTTCACCTACTTCACCTGAATAGCCGCCACTGCCCTAGTAAGAGTCTTATGATGCAGATCTTTGCATTTTAGGGTTCCTCGACTCCAAAAAACAATACATTTTCTCTCATTTCCATCGGTCTGTATGTGGAGGCGTAGCTCAAAAACTATTTATCCATTTGACTTTGAATTTTGATCCAAATCAAGTATTATATGGTGTTGAAATGGTAACATTTTGGTAAAAATCCAATGTGGCGAAACAAAATGCCAGCATCATAATTTATATAAAAGAATAATTATTAAGAAACTGTTTATCGAAAGAAACTCAAATTTTGCACCAAAATCAAGCCTCATGTAGGAATAAACTGGTAAACTCGATCTTATTTTTAACATAAGCAAAACTTTTTATTTTTGCTAATCGATGACAAAAAAACAAACAAACGCTGTATTATGTTTTAGATACATAAGACCCCTAGAACCGCCTCAGCTTAATAACGAAGAATTTGATGTAACGGCAGAGCAGTGTTTGAGACATGTTTCTCTAATACCGTTTACCGAATGTAATCACTTTTATCAGAATGTTTGGCTCACAACGGATGTAAGTGTAATTCATTTTAAAATCTAAGTCTAAACAGCCACTGTAGGGTACTGGTGGTTTGTTCTCCTACTCTGCAGAATGTTGTTACATCTATAAACAAGGGTACGGGTTCGTGTAGTGGTGTACCTAGGTTCATTTGCCCCTCCTGCCAATTTTTTTCTGTAGACTGTATGTCTCATACGCCTCTAAGAAACCTTGAACAATGTAATTTATTATCCCTTTTCTTTTAGTTCTTTCCTTTCGGTTGCAGTCTTTTCCTGTTCTACCATACCACATTTAAGAAATTATGAAGTTTGTAATAACTTTGAGCTAATGCATAATGGCGGAAGCCGTGTTGTCTAGTCCCCCCCCTTCATCCAACCTCCGAAGATTCATGACAAATCTTCTTGCCCTTATATGAACGCAAACTTAAAATATTCCATGACAAAACAAAATTTATGTTCCCAGTGGTCTCATAGTATAGTGTTAATAATCCCCATATTCTTTAGGCACATCAGTGATTTATTTGTTTCGATACCATTCACCATACCATATTTTTGAGTCCAATTATTTAAATTAGCTCCACTTCGAACCATCTTCTACAGCAGCTAGCTACATGTATTCTTTACATTTCGAATTAAATCCAATAGAGATTATTTAATTTCTTTGGATTGTGAATGACCTGTACTTTTTCTAGAGGTACTATAATGGATTATATTTTGCCACGGGACCTAGTGTATACTTGGGCTTTAAACCCCCAGTGTCTGTAGGTTTTTAAATAAGGAGCTGTATGTTCATATTCCTAAAAACGCAATTGTTGTAATTTCTCTGTTATTTAATTTTTAGGAACTACTTAATTTTATGATTGGCTCAGTTATAGATCACTGTGTAACACTTACGAGTTTCCTATTGGCGTTAAAGATGGAGGTATATCTGTTACTAGGTAAGACAAATTTTAATTACGAACCAAATTTATTTTGACGTTAATAATGCTCGAGAAAATAAACTGGTCTACTTTTTAAGACTGGCATTTACTGCCTGATTAATTTTCTATTTTCAGAAAACTGTGTTTCACGAAGACCCTCTTTAAAAGTTTATAAAATAAGAAATAATAATGGGGTTTAAACGTCTGCTGGGTGAATCGCAGTTACGATATCCCAACGCCTTCCTTATTAGGACTAAAGCTTCGTCACAATGGAAAAGAACGTCCTGCCTTAAATATTTTGGTCTTTTTAAGTTTTGGAGTTAGTTTTGAATGTTATTCTTTATTATTGTGCACCCACAAGGAATATACTTCATTAACATGCCAATGGAAAAGTCACCAAAAAAACTGTTTCCATAATTTTTTCTAAACTTAAGGAATTACGTAAAATGTCTAGGGGAGGTGATGAGCTCTTATGCCACCATTTGATAATGTGATAATTCATTCAGTTGTTACTTTATCATTCATATATAGCATATTTAACTGGCAGACGCTTTTCAAGACATCATTTATCGTATATTTTTAAACCTATTAGTTTTTGAATTTCTTTTTTCCTGATAGGAAAGTATTTTCGGATTTGAAAAAGACAACCGAGATTCTGAAGCGGCTGAAATAAAATGAAATAATTAGTCTAAAGATCACATAGTCTATAAGACAAGGCGCAAACATTTTTCTTAAAGAAATGATTATACGATAGAAAAACCTTAAAATGTAAACTATAAAAATTTAATTAGTTGTCAAATTTACTGTTGTATTTAATATGTGTTATCCTACTATAAAGAACATCACCTATATACGAATTGGAAGTGTATGATGTCGTATTGGAACTTGCTCTCAAATTTTGTGCTATTAACTACAATACCTGTTCTGAGGTTTAAAATAATCTGTATTCTGTCTTACAAATTTCAGTATTTCAAAAATGAAAATTTAGGTTAATTTCGTATAGTATAATATCGACGTATTTATAAAAACCTGCTTTTATAATTCTCTAAATTTGATCAGACAGCCCCTTTTTGCATCAAGAATGCCCGCTGTTCTGTAGATGAGCTTCTTCAAAGAATACTTAATTGCAATATTTATATACACAAAGTTTGAAGAATAAAATATTTTTACATTATCTCTACTCGAGATCTGTTCTAAACAATCCAAAGCAAAACAAGTGCTACGTCTTTTACAAATATAACCAACAGTGTCTTTTCAGTTTACCATTTAACTTAATGGCTTTTGTTATATGGACAAAAAATTGTGTCTTATTGTTTCAAAAACAGTTATGTGCCATTTCTAAGTTATCAGCAGGATTATTTGTCATTTCTGATTCTTTTGCATTATGAGATACTAATATATCATCAGCAAAATGCCTATAGATAATTTAATAAGCCACTGGTGTACAACAAAAACAAACATCGAACTGTGCAGACGTCGCCTCCCCAAGAAAGACATATGGCTTACGGATGATTAAGAATAATTTAAGTTGGTTATAGCAATTCCCTCGATTGCCATTTGACTGTACTTTCTTCAGTAAGAGTTCATAGTGCACGCAATCAAATGCCTATGACAGGTCTACAAACAGCACCATCGCACTACTAAATTGGCAATTAATGCGATGCACTGTGGGCAGGAAATCAAATCTACCGCGCCAAAATATGAAATTAACAATTAATTTGTTGCCTTAATTTTGCCTTGTCTCGTTCTCAGCATGCCCCTCTACAAGACTATCATACGATAGCGTTTTGTAAACAACAGTTTGTAAAAGAACAGTCCCATCAATAGGGATAAAGGATTATATCGAAAATGTGTAAGAAATTTTTGGAAGGGACAGTAGAAAATCAAAAAACAGTAAACTAAGGCTAGCTAGAATATAAATCATGCAACAAATCGCATTCAAAAGAATAGTGCCAAGTTGTTCAGGTGGTATTAATAGTAGTTATTGAAGAGGAGCGAAAATAGAAGTATGATGTTAATCACTCCAGGGAAGTATGTAAGTTTTTAACAAGATGATAAATATTGATTGATTCTTATAAATTTTTATTATGAACATTGCAATCTGTGAGGCCAATGGCTTCAACAATGCTTAAGAGCATTCGTGTACATTGCAGGAATAATATCAAAGAGCTCGTTGTTTTCTACGGGAAGGAGAGGAAGTAGAATATTTGGCAAATATGAGTCAACGTCTCTAAATTTCCCTAACGTGGCATAACAGCTTAAAGATCGCTCTGATACTAACAGAAGCCTATAATATGTTCGCAAGACTCCTTAGAGGTAGAAGGTAGTTAAAATATTTACTTAATGAACATTTTAACTGTATAGTGGAGAGAATGGAGAGCCCTTTTATTGAAGAGGATGTCTATCATCCTGCTTTGAGTGTTGTTATTAAACTTGCCCTGGTAAGCAACACCAAGTTTGCGATGAACGAGAAAAACACACTGATGTATTACAACTTTAAGCGATCAAAGTTCCGCAGATTATATCATGACTTAAGTGATGCGGACTGTGGAGGGTCGGACCCACTTACTGATGTTAATGAATGCTGTTCAAAGTTTGAAAGTATTCTTAAATCTATAATTGATAATACTGTTCCACGCTGCAATAACAAAAACCGTAAGTTTCCTGAATGATATTTTGGAACTTCGTTAATTGTAAACGTAAGGACATCGGTCTTCCTAGGGTGATGTGTTATAATGATCTTGAGTGTTCATCAGGAACAAAAATTGCAGATTTGTTTCCTGATTACTTTGCGACAAGATATAGTGATAAAAGCTGTGTTATATCAATTAATGTGTTATCATACAATAATGTAAATGTTTCAAGCTGTGAGATATTAGCATTTCTGATGTTTATGAGAGATTATCCAGGATGGAGGTTTACAGGGGCCCTGGTCCTGATGGGATTCCCCCCATTTTACTGAAACAGAATGCCTTTATTCTGGCTAGACCATTGTTTCATATTTTCAGTGAACCACTGTCTACTTGACATTTTCCCAGTTTTTGGAAGACAAGTTTCGTTACACCGATCTATAAGGCCGGAGATAAAAATAATGTAAGGAACTACCGCCCAATAAGCATTATTAGTGTTATTCCTAGGTTGTTCGAGAGTCTTGTCTGTGATTACCTTACGGGTGGTTTTTTGGGGGAGATTGTTGCGCAGTAATTTGGCTTTGTTTCCGGCAGGTCAACTGAGGTGAATTTACTGCTTTACTCTGACTTTCTGTCGAGCGCCTTAGAGAGCGGTACCCAGGTTCATTCCTTGTACACTGACTTCTCCAAGCCATTTGATAGAGTTAACCACGGGATACTTATTGCCAAACTCAGAATAATTGGAATATCTGCATCTTTGCTTGACTGGTTGTCTGACTACCACTTCGTACACAAATTTTTCTTTTAAATAGTGTTAAATCTCGAGAAATCGTAGTCCCATCTAGAGTCCCCTAGGGCTCGCACCTTGTTCCACTTTTATTCAACGTTTTTATAAACGATATCGGAGAATATTTTCTTTAGTGAATTCTTGCTTTTTGCTGATGATCTTAATTTTTTTAGGAAAATTGTTTCTCTGGACGATTTTCTTCGGCTGCAGTCTGATCTGTCCAGATTAACGGATTGGTGTCATTGTAATAGCATGGAGTTGAATGCTGCCAAGTGCCATACTATGATCTTTTCTCGAAGTCGTAATGTTATCAATTTTAACTATACACTCGATGATATCACTCTGGATCATGTGTCTAATATGATGGACTTGGGACCTCGACATTCAAATAGAGTCGGAATTTATAATTATTTTTATTTGCGACCTGCATATATAAACCTTATGTTCATGTCACCAATTTATAGAATGTGCTCAGTATACAACAGAGTAGCTCATAACTCTCAGAGTTATTTCATTCGATCTATCTGTGCTGTAAATATCATATATATGAGTTATAAGTTTTAATTTAATTTAACAGCTAAACGGCCCTATTAATTAATTTGTTGGGCTATGTATTAAATTAATAAATTAAAAAATTGGTTGAAATACTCTACCTAGACTGCTTGCCATGCTTTGTGTCGTCTAACGACTACCGCAACTACCTACTACTTTTGCTACAGTAATTTAACTGATTATTTATTAGTGTCAATAGATGGGATAAAATGGCAACAGTTAATCATTAACCAGTTTAACGCGTACCTTGTTCCTATCCCTAACAAATTATTTATTCTAAAGATATTTAGAAATATAACAGTAGATGTTAGGCATTAAAAAATCGCGCTGATAAAATAACAATTATTATTTATAAATTTGATACAAGAGGCTCAGTGGTACGAACTTCGGCCACGGATACAGAGGTCGTGGGTGGGTTCGAGTCGCTTGGACTCATACTACGTTTATATCGAGCGCTATAGGCAAATGTAAACTGTATCTACATCATTCGCCAACCCATTTACGTCAGTTAGGAAGCTGGGTAGCGAAAATTGGTGCAGATACATACTTGTTAGTCCCTAGGTCATTTGATAAAGACCAAAGTCTACACCGAGAGTAGACCCCTTGAGGTGCGTGCGGGCTAGGCTCCTCGTTAGAGTGTAAGTTCATGCCCAGTTAGGCATCATCATGAAAGGTGGCGTTAACATTAATAATAATAAATTAATAAAAAGTAAATATATATTTTTTAGGACTTTAATTTTAGTAAAAATCTGTTGTAGGTTATGGCGTACCACACGGGTCCTCCAGTTATGTACTTCTCTGTGAATACACTCGCGAGTCTGACATTCCAAACTACTTCATTCTAGACGTCTATTATAATGAGAAATATAACTTAGCAGATCCTTTTTGCCCACTTCAAAGGGTATATTGCTTAGTTAATGGTGAAAATGTAAGAATATAATTGCCATATTGCTGCTATTTCAGATATTTATTATGGTTTTATCATGCGCTGTAAAAATTCCATTAACAAATTTTGCAGGTTTGGGGAAATGCACAGAGAACTCACAACCCTGCACTTCTTCGGTTTGATTTGACTCGAAGATCAGACTGGTGGCCACTTTTTAACAACGACGTATCAGCACCAACAAATTTTGTAAATAACACGGTGAATTTTGCTCAAGGAAGAAATATTGAAGACTTAGAACGGCAAATCGAAAGAAAATTGAAAAGGAAGTTTTCGAAATGGAGGCCGATGGAGAGGACAAATTTTAATCACCGGTATTTTTTTTGTTTTTATTAGTTGATGAATCCGAGGGTTTAAAACGACAACAAAATCTAGTTTTAAAAATGTTGTTTAGACCTAATAATCCAACCGCTAGCCGGGTTTAAACTTAAAAAAAACGAGTTAAAAGATACAGTTTTTATAGGTTCTTTTCTATCGATTTTTTTTCGATTTAACCTGGTTTAAGACCAAGCTCATCTCTAGTTGGGAATTATATATAATTTGATCTATATTTGTCATTTACAGGATATCAGATGTGTTAAAAAATAGCCTTAGATTATTTGAAATGAACGCTATGTATGGTAGAAATAACACTGAAGCACTAATAGAAGTCAACAAGGCCACTTTGCAATACAATGTAAGTAATATTTTATAAACTATTAAAAAATATGTCGTTTCTTCATTCTAGGAAGCCTCAAATATATTTATGAATAGGTAGATTTGCTCTTAAAATATTCCCATTTTTTCTTTTTCAGGTGAATGGAGTAATTCTTAACATGCCCTTTCTAAGCTTGCATGCCCTTGTAAAGAAAATAAAAATATTAAATATGCACATTCAACAACAAGGAGTAATAGACTTTGGATTAAGTGTATTTATGCAAAGCTATCCAGGGCAGGTCTTGTCACTCTGGATATTTATTGGGACAGTTTATGATAAATTTAGTTTATAACATTGTAATAAGTTTAAGATTTTGTAATTTGAGATATGTAACATTTTTTATACGTTTAATAAATTAGAAACCTAACTGTTTTTATTTGAGAAGCTAATTCTGGTAATTTAAAAAGTTTCTAAGTGTTCCAAGAAATTTAAGCTTTGTTTCTCGCTCTCCTCGAAGTTTGGCTTTGACAGATCCTTCGTGCAAATTAACAGTCGCAGTGAAGAATACACAAAGGAATAATTTAAGTAAAATCTATTGTCAGTTACATTATTGTACTGTATTTTTACTGTTGAAGGGCTAAGCATGAGCTGTTGCTGTTCCGTTATACAGTACAGGGTTTTTGTTATATTTTGTGCCCTACCTAGAGGCTTTATTTTAGGAGATACAAAAAAAACTTAAATACAAAATTTAAATGGTTTTTTGCCTATTATCTTTTTGAAATGCTGCAAAAAATAAATGAGCATAGCAAAGTGGAGAAAATTAGAACACTTGTGTTTTTTTTTAATGGAACACCCTATATGATATTAAAATCAGATGTTTGTTTTCCAGGCCGCCTCGATATAATGAACGTTTAATGCATTCATACTCTAAACTCAAATTTTTCGAAAATTTCATCCAAATATCAACAATGTATATATTTTTGAATTCAGAAAGAACATATCTTTCATTTGAGATAATAGTATACAAAGTGTTCCGTTAAAAAACAACAGTGTTATAATTTTCTGCACTTGGCGTCGCGCATTTATTTTTTGCCGCATTTCTAAAAGATAATACGCAAAAAACCTTTAACTTTTGTATTAAAGGTTTTTTTGTACCTCCCAATATAGAGCCTCTAAGTAGAGCACGAAATATAAAAAAACCTTGTACATACCACATATGAACCTATAAATGGCAAACAAATAAAAATATCAGTTCGAAAAAAAATATATATTTATTAATTAAAAAAATATTATACAAAACAATATTATTTTTGAAGAAAACTATTATATTATGGAGAGAAATCAACTTCATGTTCAAAAGCTGAATATCTTCAAGAATTTGGGGCTGATGGAAAAAAGTTACTAATATTAGCATTACCAAGGGTTATGTTTTGTTTTTGATTTTGAAGAAATAGCTTGTGTACCTAGTTTTAATTTAAGGAAACATTTTATTAGGAAATTTCAGCTTTGTTGTAAATTGTAAAAAATTAAAAAAAAATCGGTAGAGGTCTTTTTCCAGAAAATATTTTATATTTTGCAATTTATATAAGTATAGGTGAGTAATAAGTACAAAACACCCAGGGTAAGTTCTAAGGGCAAACAATTGCAGGTTGTCCAAGGACATGCCTCCAAAACCGTCACAATCGAGGGCAACCATATTGCTGCCATACCATTGCTAATATGGGCGGAATTCTGACCAGTCACTGCAGGCATCTACATTTATTAGGAATAATTGAGTCTTCTCTGTTCTAAATTTAGAATAGAGGAGGAAAACTCATACCACTTAATAGGATCTTGATTGGGATAAGTTTCTAACCTTCATAAGAAGTATTGGACTCGGGAGCAGAACGGAATGGCGGCAAGGGCTTTTAGATCAAAAGTTTTGTTAATATATTTAAATTTTGTGAGTGATATAATAGAACTACATATATTATACACTTAGTGACTTAACTTACAACGCTTGGGATCAAATTAAAATATTATAGTGGTTCCCAAATCCGTTCATGAAAATCAGGGTCCAAAAAAAGAGCACTGCTTTAAATGAGCATTTGTTATACTTGTAGAATACGCCCGAGCATATGTTACTTTCAGTAAGAAGCTACCTAAAAATATCTAATCTGTCGGTTTCACCTGTCTAGGAGGGGGTATTTAGGGGGGGGGGGGGCTAGTTGAGTTATCTTTTCTTCGTATTCCATACTGTCCATGACGACTGTGGCATTACCTTTATCTGCTGGAAGGACCAGAACGTTCGCTTTTTCATTTAAGGTCTTCATCGTTGTTTTTTTTTTCGGCTGCGAAGAGATTCGACTACGGTGGTTTTGATTTTTTAATGATCTCTGACTCACATCTGACTTCATCTTCTTTCTCCACTGGTAATTTTCTGATGTGGTTTCAACGGAGGATACTATGTCTTCTACGGGAATGCTACTCGGTGCCATTGCGAAATTTTGGCCTTTGGAAAGGACGGAATGTTCTGCTTCGGTTAAGGGCTTCAACGACAAGTGACTTAATTCTGCATATGATTCACTGGATTTTTTCTGTTCAATGTAATCAATGAGTAGATTACCAGTGGAATAAGCCGATGAAGTCAGATTTGAGACAGCGAAGATAATTAAAAATTCAGAACCACTCTCCGCAGCCGAAAAAACAGCGATCAAGACCTTAAACAAAAATACAAACATTCTGGCCCTGTGAGCAGATAAAGGCAACGCCACAGTTGTCATGGACAGAACGGGATACGGTGAAAAGGTAACTCAACTTTTGGACAGCAATACTTATAAGGTTATGCTGGCAGATCCTACAAGTAGAATAGAAAGACGCATCACCAATCTGATTAACACATCCACTCTACCACCAAGCGAATCATTAAAACCAAGCAGCTGCAAGATTCCCAGGTTCTACGGTCTTCCCAAGATACACAAGTAAATATCCTTAAAAATGTCTTAATCAATTTACTGGAAAACAAAGTCTTTTATAAAAAGCCCTGCATCTCCGTGAAAAACTTAAGATAATCTAGTTGGATCCCGAAGATATTTTGGTCAGTTTCGATGTAGAACTGCTATATACAAATGTTTCTGTCAATGACCCAATTTCCAATATATTAGACATTCTGGGATATTATAATAATCTTGATAAGAACTTAATAGATCTAGCGGAAGCTTGGCTTACATCTACTTATTTCATTTCAAGGAACTTTTGTGAACAAACTTCGAGGGGAGCAGTGGGTTCTTCTCTATAACTTGTGGTAGTGAGTATCTTTATAGAAGCCTTTGAGTATATTGCTCTAACATCCCCTCCACTAAAACCAAACACTAATATGCAGATGATACTTTTGTTGTTTGGCCTCATGGACAGGATAATCTCCTTATATTTCTAGACCACCTCAATTTTCCTTTCTAGATCTATTTGTTCAAAGGAAGGAAATGGTACATTAGGACATTCTGTGTATTAAAAACCTACGCATACATGCATACTTAAATGCAAATTCCCACCACGATCCAGCACAAAGGAAATCGATTATTAACTCACTAGTAATAAGGAGCCACCGTTAGGTACTGTTTTTGTTTACTATATTCGCGGCACTACAGATAAAATAGGATTTATTACTTCGGAGGGCCAACATACGTACAATCTGCAATACACATAAGAAGACTGGACAATGCTTGCGATCCCCTAAAGGTATTGTACATTTTCAAACAGAAGGAGTATATAAATTGTCTTGCTTCTGTGGAACAGGATGCTCAATATCAACTAGACTTAAGGAACATGAACGATGTATTAAAAAGAAACAAATTGTTTAGTCTTATAACAAATATTATTGAAGATAGTTTGGAGAGAATAGGAGATTCGGTTCTTAACTTACCTCTTCTGAACCCAAAGGGAAAACGAGGAAGAAAATGGTCCGAGTCGACCCCGGAAAATCTGTCTGCCTCCTGGATGTTATTGATGATGTCGAGAATGTGGTTCCCATAGATAATCTAGAAATTCAAATGAATTGATGAATTCGATCTTCCTCAATTTACAGAATTAAATAGACAACATGGAACAACCTGAAGATTTTGACGACAAAGAACCTAGTGAAGGAGATTTTGTCATTGTGGCTTTACCACTAAAAAAGTATCAAATATTTTATACGAAAAATTATAGGATGAAGAAGAGTTTTATGAAGTAAAGTTTTTACGAAAGAAAAATACTACTTGCTTAGATATGTTTTGAACATGTGAAATAAAGGTTTATTTTCACATCTCTGCAACTTAATTTTTAATTGTTAAGATAAATTTAATTTTTTGTATATATAAAATATATGTAACTTCCAGTTCTACGTGACGTAGAGCCTAAACAAAGCCCAACTTTCCCTCTATATGTTAATTATATGGCATGGCAAAGTCACCCCCAAACCCAACATTGCCAACTTTTTGAAATTTTTAAAAAACGCTTATATTAAAATTTCACATACCTACCGGATTGGCTATAACAGGCAACATATTTTGAGTTATTTCAAAAAAACTAAAAAAAGTGAGCAAAGTTAACCCAGTTTGCGGTATACTATTAAAATCAATACCTACGCATTTAAAATCGGTTATAGTCCTTATTTTTAGTACAATTTATCAAAATTATAATATTAATTGAATAATACTATTACATAGGCTAATTAGATTAATTTTATTGTTATTCTGCTATTAGGGTTTTAAGCAGGTACGATTAATTTATAATGAACATTTAGGATACGGAGGTTCGATTTCGATGCCAGAAATGTATTTTCTATTTCCAATAAACACCATAAGACGTGTTAAGTAGGTATGTTATGCAGAAGGCATCCGGCCAACCGGAAATTACATAATCTACTCGAAAGCAGATTTGGGACTGTCGATGCACAGCAATAGCCGTAGCACTAATGAGGATGTCGATGAAGCATTGATACATTATTTACACTATATTATATCCAGTGTTAATATATAGTCGCATTGTTAGTGCAAGAATAGGTGGAGTAGCGTGTTTAGAACAAAAATGAACACTCAGGATTTAGGCGGGAGACTCTCGCTATTTATGAATTCCTCTCGCCTCTCGCCAAACGGTTGGAAACTCCCGGGTTTTAGGAGAAAAAAGCATTACTTGCTGCAATGAATACCAAAAATTATAATGTAATCAATTTCATCCATGTAACAACAAAAAACTCGTACAGGTGTATATGAGTGACTTTTTAAGTGCCCCGGCTAGGAATGGGTATGTATCAACTTAGTTACCGGTGCTATTGTATCCAGTAATAAAAGCGAGGACTTTTAAAGTTATTAAACGGTTTGGATAGTTATTGAGGTGACGAGTTTTTTCCCTTCAATTTATTTTGCAGGACGTTACCCTCCCTACCTCCACGACCGAAAAATTAAATTATTTCTATAATTAATACAGCAGAAAGGCAACTTCACCAAATATATTTCCCTACCCTATTTACAGATATTAGTAAAATTCAAATTCTATTATTAAATTTCAATGGAAATCATGCACAACTGTACCTAATACTTAAGACTTCTCCAACGTTGTCAATTTTACTATAAACAAGTGCTGCAATAAATTAATATCAGAACAGTTGATCTTTCTTCTACAGACTTTGTAGTTTGTCCTTGAGAAGTTCAAGTCCACAATGCTCTATTTTTAATGCCAAAAAACGTCATTTTATATTATTATTGAGCAAGGGAAGAAAGATGTGTTTTATTTAGAAACAGTTTGTAAAAAAAATAACCAAAATATGTGTTAAAAACGTTTTCAGTTTTTGGAATAAGACGAGAAACATAAATCGTGAGCTCAGCAGAATTTAGAAGGACCTACTGCAGCTGTTTCTCAACAATGTAGGTTACCGATTTTTAAAATCATTAATAAATATGAAAAATCATTCTTTCTTATAATGCTTTGTTTTTAGTAATTTAAAATTATCCTATTGTGTAAATATGTAGTAGAAAAATGTTGGCTATTTTTATGTTAAATCCCAGATCGTGCCAAATTTCGTCAGCTCTACAATATTTGTTTCATTACTGCTTTATAAGCATGTCTCTTAGATGTCTTAGTTTTTGTTCCTTTTATGCCCTCAAAATTGTTAGCAAGCAATTGATATTTTTACTGTAGTGTTATTACACACTGAAACAGTTTTATGCTTCTTACTTTTATAAATTTCTCCAATTTTGTGTAGTTCATTGTAACAAAAAGTTGGTAAAAATACACTAGCCACAAATTACTCAACCTATTATTAGTGTTAGTTCTATAATTATAATACCGTGACAAAATGTGATCTCTGTGATTTTGGAAATTAGTGTAGTTCAGGGATGGGCATCTATGCATTGGCAATGATTGTCTACATTTTAACGTAAACAATGTAGACAACCCTTCAGGTGGTTATGTGACATAGGAATTAAAATCTTTCATATGTGCAATAAATATAAAAGGTCAGAGGCAGGCATAGACTTCTTTGGAACAAGTTATCTTTGTGTTTTAGTTTTGACTTTATTTTATTTATGTGAAATTAGTATAGAACAGAGTCAAAAAGACCATCAAGACCTTTCAGACTATTCTTGTTAAGGCAAGAAATAGTCCCTCAATAATCATAAACTTTAAATTTTAGAGCCACCTTCTGCCTAGTCCTCATTTCCCAAATACTTTAATTGAAGTAATCTGTACATTGACATTCATTTCACATATGGTCACAATACTTTTTATCTTAAAACCTCTCGATAATAATTACTATGGTTGTTGTTTACATAGTCTACATGAAATAATTCCCCATAAACAAGTAGAGAATCAGAGTAGAATATATTTTATAGTCTAGGGCACAACCCTGGTATTTGTTATACATAAAACTCAAATAAGCTGAAAAATTTTATTATCAAAGGAAACATTCTTGCTATGTTTACATGGGTAGTTAATATTCAAAGAATCTAAAAAAATAAAAAACTATTTTCAAACTATTGTTAATATTTTTATCCTTATGTATTCATAATCTTGTCACATCATCAGTTGTCTAGTTCATTTTCAAGATAGTTTTTGTCGTCTATCTAAGGAGTCACATATGGACCCTATTGTAAATAAATACCAGATATTAAAAGTAAAGAATCTTTGATGCTCAAGAAATTGTTTAAAAATTTCTGATAGAATTGTAATTATTACTAAATATTTTATTAATAGCATGTGAATATGGTATTTCTGTGAAATGTTGCCATTTCTAAAACCCTTTCTAAAACCCGCATATTTCAACCGTTGTCAGCGATCCTTAATCTTTGCAGATGCTGTGCATTGCAAGTTATTTTAAATTTTAATCTTTTTGTTTATTGTTTGAGATTTTCTGCTAAATCCAGCAACTCTGTATTGATTAGCTAAAGAGTTTAAGTTTGTCCAGAGAAGCAGTTTGTTTTTGTACCAAAGAAATAAAAAATTATAGTCCACAATGTCATTGAGGAAATGAAAAGAGCACAAGTTCATCACTGTTTGTCTTCTATAATTTTCGGCTGTGTTGCTTTTGTTTTTTATAGCTACTGTGATATTTCTTTAATTCAGAAAATTTTATAATTAAGTACTATTTTTTCATGGCAGACTGAAATCAAATTCAGTTCAGTACTCTTTTGTGTTTTCATGGTCTCATCAAATTCGATTTGAAATTGAATTAAAATTTGGCATTTATCAGCTATTAAATGTCATTGAAAAGTTAGTTTGACTCTTGTTTTTCTTTGCTTGATGTTTGTTTTTAAATATTTAGTTCAAAATTTACCAAAAATGACTTTTTTAACTAACAAAAGAGCTATTTTATTATTACTAAGTTCAGATATTTGATATTTAGGCAGTGTGTGCATGCACCAGTCTTCACTTTGTACAATCTCTGTTTTGATGTGGTTTTCAATCGAGAGAGCTTTTTCGAATTTATTTCATTACTCCATGAAAATGTAGTACATATGTTTAATAAAAACTATTTTGTCTATAACTTATTTTGAGTTATTCATATTTGTTTTATTTCTTTGTTTAATTACTTTTCTGCACTTTGTAAAAATAATTAATATGTTATTAGTTTTATGATTTGCTAATGATAAAATGCTAAGTTTTCTATCACAAATGTGTTTTTTGAAAATCTTTATTTTTCTTTAATATAAATATCCTGATTTTTATTTTGAAGATGAGTAGCAGTCATCAATACTTAAAAGCATCTAGTTCAAAATCTGTTACACATCTTGGCGATATTGAACATCTGTCTCAGTTGTCTGAAAACCTATCATCCCTTTGCCTGAATCAAGAATACTCTGATGTCATATTGATTGTTGAAGGTCAGAAGTTATATGCTCATAAGGTAAGTCTCAGTTTGACGTGGACTCCATCTGAGAAAATAATTATTTTATTAAAATATGTACATTCTTTAAGGTTATATTGGCTGCTCGTAGTGAATATTTTCGAGCTCTCCTCTATGGTGGTTTAAAGGAATCAAATCAGGTTAGTACTGATGTGGCAAATTATTTTTCATTTTTAAATTTCATAACTTGTTGCAAAAATGTAATATAATGGGTTTTAATTTTTAATCAGGTTTTATATTTTTTAGGCAGAAATTGTTTTACCTGATGCTCCCTTAAATGCGTTTAAGATTCTCCTAAAATATATTTATACTGGTAAGGCAAATTACTATTTCTGTTACAAGATACTAAAATGAAATTTTGGTGTCAGATCAAAATTTGCATTTATTTGCCATCACTGTGTTGCCATACCATTTTTTGGAATCTCAAATTCTGCTACTAATTTTTTGATTTTTTTTAATGGGATTCTTTATATGTAATTGTTTATTTTATTTAATTATGATATTTTAAGCATAACTGTATATTATTTATGTCACTCTGACATAAAAAGCTATTTCTTATAAAATTTTTATTTCATTGTCTATTGCTATGATTTGGCAAAAATGATTAATTTGCATCTAAGTCACAAGCATTTTTTTTGCTGTTAGATGTTTGTAATAGATATTTAATTGTTCGTTAAATAAATTTGTTAGAAATACTTTTTTAAAAGATAAATTGGTCAGAATGTCATATTGAATGAAAGTTAGTAGCACACATTCGATTTGTTATTAAAACATCCAAAATTTCGTTATTGGTAAAAAAAAGTTTTATAAAGTGAGCCTCAGTTTTGTGTAGGTTGTAAAATGACGGTCATTTATGAAAAAGACATATGGATTGATATATGTCTATTACTTTGGTCATAAATCAAATATAATCTATAAATATTTTTAAAAAAAATTTTATTTTAATGAAAAGTTTTACATGCTAAAGAAACCTATTTCACATAACATACCACAGATCAATTATACTCTAGTGGTTTTTATCTCCAGGTGGACTTATAGACTTACAGAGCCCTGCTTAATATCATAAGTAATTAATTAGACTTAACCTCATAATTAATTAATTTCTAAAAAATAAATGTATATTTATAGCTTGTTTTTAATTGTTGTATTTTAGGTTTTTTTTAATAAACAAATAAATACCTAGTGAGATAAGTAACAGCATTTTTTAAATATTTTTTTATATATTACATACATATCTAATCAATAAGACCATTTATTTTAAATATTTTGGTTATTACAATAATTGAAAAGTATTGCTCTGATTCTGTAACAAAATATTCGCCTCTGTAAGTTTATATTGACCTATAAATTTAAAATATGACATTGTCAGTTGCTATTCTCTGTAAATTTACAAAAGCATACATTTTGTTACAGAATGGTAAAAATAATTCATATTCATATCAAAATATAAAACGTATACTACTTAACATAAAAAAAATTTAGGCTTGCCTAAAGAAAAACAGACAAAAACAACTCCTCTTTAAGCAACATAGGAATGGTTTATAGTATCTACACAAGTATAAAAATGGGTGTGTGGCGTGGCAATCTTGCATGTTGTATGTTTCTTTCATTGTGAATTTTAAGTATTTCTTGGATAATTTAAGTAAAATTAAATAGTAGATTTTGCAGTAATGGAGTGTGGGGACCTTATATTGTCAATGTATTGAAAACAGCGTTTGGGATCAAGTTTTTTCTACCAAAATTTGTGTAATAGAAAATCATAAACAAATCCCATTCTATCAAACAACTTGAAAATTGCATGCTGTTACAAATGTAAAAAAGATTGCATCATCAAGGATGATAAGTTGCAATTGTTTATATGTCCAAGTGATTTTTGCAAAAAGATGGTTTGCTGAGAGTTGCAAGAATAAGTCCAATGCAAGTTTGAGTCTTAATATTGAAAGTAACACAGTCAGGACACTATTGTCCTGACAGCATTAATTGGCCTGACTGCATTGATAAAATGTTTCAAAATATTTCAGAATTAAGTCAAAAAATCACTGGACTAGAGGATATTTAGAAAGCTTCGAAACCTGATGGAGTAGATAAAAGAATTAAAGGTATTGAAGAGGAAGTTAAAAATAAAACAAACAAATAAAGACCACAATCTGGTTGAAATCAAGAAGAAAATATACAATATATAAATATATTGAAGATCAAAAAATATTTCTCGAGATTTGGTGAAAACACTGAAAAAAAAAATAAGTAAAAAACCTTGAAATCACCTTGACTAAATTACTGTCCGAGACTTTAAGCAGTCATATGAAAGGGGTATCTAAATAAATTGGAGTACTTTCAATTAGCATAAAAGAGGGAATCTCAAAACTTATAGAGTCCCTTACCAATAAAATTAAAAACCCCTTGGTTCAGGATGTGCCAGGGAAAAACAAAAACATAATATTACAAAGCTACAACTCGGAACACTTTAAACAAAATTACTATTTTGTCGAATGAAGAATATGCCTTCATCAACTTTTCAAACCAACATCAGATGCTTCTGGAAGGGGTTGTTAGAGGTTCTAATAGGGATACTTCCATAATCTCTGCCGCAGGAGACTCCAAAGTATTTTATATATGCATTCTAAGTGTGGATTCATCTACAGAAAAACTAAAGACATCTGATTCAAAATAAGATACCTGTCATGGCCTGTGAGCAAATTATACAAAATAAACAGGAAGGTGATCTGTTATTCCTGTGTTTTACATAATAAATAAAAACTTTCCAGTCCAAAATTTTTTCCTTGGAGGACAGTACTGTAGGCAGATAAGCATAGGTGTTGGCATAGCAATCTGGTTAAGGTCACATTTGGGATGTAGTTCTTTAAATTTAGATCAGTTTTATGAAGATAACGTTTTTGAGGCGTGTGTAGTGTCATGTCTATTAAACAAAATAAAATCTAAATTAAATAACAAAACAGTCTCTAGATTGGTAACTTAATATATATATATATATATATATATATATATATATATATATATATATATATATATATATATATATATATATATATATATATATATATATATATATATATATATATATATATATATATATATATATATATATATATATATATATATATATATATATATATATATATATATATATATATATATTTATATATATATATTTATATATATATATATATATATTATATATATATATATATATATATATATATATATATATATATATATATATATATATATATATATATATATATATATATATATATATATATATATATATATATATATATATATATATATATATATATATATATATATATATATATATATATATATATATATATATATATATATATATATATATATATATATATATATATATATATATATATATATATATATATATATATATATATATATATATATATATATATATATATATATATATATATATATATATATATATATATATATGTATAATAACAGAAATATATAATTTCTGCAGGTGCAAAACATATTTTTACAAATTTTTATTTTATTGAGCCCAAGGTTTGGTGAAAAAGTTCTCCCTTAAATGAATTTGTAATCTTCATTATTGTACACATTGGTGAATTGTGCCCATATGATGTTCTTTGATATTTTCTCTCGAAAGCTTTAGGTTCTCTAAGCTTTTTAGATAGTACATAAAATTGAATTTGTTCTAATAACAGTTTATATGGTTGTTTTTGCAGCAGAAAAGAATATAAAAAAAAATGTTTGTGTCGTGATATGCTTTATAAATTTAGCATTTACTCCAGATTTATGTAATTTATACTCTCAACTAAACTCAAACTCAAAATGCTTTATTGTCTAGAATGGTATTCACTGACAAAGCTAAGGGGAAGAGAAAAAAGAAAAAAGATTATACAAAACAAAGAAAGCATGGAATCATAATAAAAAGAACAGTACAGACAAAAATATATGCGTATACGTATACATACCCACACATGCACACGCAAAACGCATACATACACATAGTGCATAATACATAATACAGGCAAACTCAAAACACACCGAACATAGTTAAAAATTGTTAAAATTAATTTGTCAACAAAAAAATATATCATAATATACCACTACACAAACTCTATGCTTTATAGGGCTAAAAATATTAAAAGTTGTCATTTAAAAACTTGAACGCATACATTTACATATTATAAACAATACACACCAGATTTAAAATATAAAAAAGAACAAAAACTATAATGAATATACAGTCAAAGCAAGCTGAAGGCAAGCCAATACATAAATCAACCATTATATAATTAAAAGTGACAAGGGCCAAAGTGTTAAAAGGTAGTGTATTGGATTACAAGTGATAAATAGTAGGAATATAGATTTAGATTAAAAATGGTCATCTAAAAACTCATTTACAGTATAGTAGGCTCTCGCACATAGCAGTTTTTTTAATTCTTTTCTGAACTTAACCAAAGTTGGAATCGACCTGATTGGAGGCAGATGATTGAATAATTTTTTGCCACCATATATGATAGAGTTTTTAATTTGTGCTGATGTTGGAATAGGGAGGGAGATCACATTTGTATCTCTTACATTATAATCATGCCTCGCAATTAATTCGTTTTTGTATTTTTCAAATACTAGGCATACAATTTCCAATATGAATAAACAGGCAAGTGTCAAAATATTGTGCTTTAAGAACAGAGGCCTGCTTGAATCTCGCACTTTAGCTCTAAACATATACTTAATGGCTCTTTTCTGCAAAACAAAAACACTTTGAAAAAGTAGTGCAGAACAAGTACCCCAGAAACAAACACCGTACCGCAAGTGCGACTCAATTAATGAGAAATATGTAGATCTCTTTTGCTACCATCTAGTTCATTAGAAATAATTCTCATTGCATAGCAGTTTGATGCCAGTTTTGACTTTAAGAACTTAATATGACATTCAAACTTTAAACGATTGTCAATGTAAAGGCCTAAGAATTTGTTTTCTGTATGATTTGGCAGGATACTAGCATCCAAGCAAACTTCACCCAAATCACAACCAAAAGACATCACATTTGTTTTAGAAATATTTAAAGTTAATTTATTTGCATCGCACCAAGTTTTAATTATTTCCATATCACTGTTAACAATTTCATTAAGTCTGTCAACGTTACTGTCATGCCAAAGTATCGTGGCGTCATCCGCGAAAAGGGTGAATTGGCCCTTTATTTTGATGCCCGCAAAGTCATTAACATACAATAAAAATAAAATAGGACCCAAAACTGATCCCTGCGGGACGCCAGAATCCAGTGTTGCATGTTCAGACATACAGCCACCAAAAGAAACACTCTGTACTCTATCCTTCAGATAGGATTCAAGCCATTTACGTGCTCTACCCCTAAATCCATACAACTCCAGCTTATGCAACAGTATAGTGTGACTCACGCAGTCAAAGGCCTTGGATAAGTCACAAAAAACTGCCGCAGCTGTCTCTTTCTCGTTCAAGCTGAGATATAAATTTTCCAGTAATGAAAATATGGCATCATTTGTGCCCTTAGCCGCCTGAAAGCCAAACTGCTCCCGACTCAAGACTCCATTCCTCACAAGAAAAGCTATCATCCTCTTCTTCACCAGTTTTTCTACAATCTTAGAAAGTGTTGGCAATAGTGCTACGGGCCTGTAGTTTGAGGGTTGCTCTTGGTCACCCCCCTTGAACAACGGAACAACTGTGGCAATTTTAAGGCAAGAGGGAAAATCACCACTATAAAAAGAAAGATTTATGCATTCTGCCAATACATCTAAGGCCTCGTTAGGAAGCTCCAAAAATATACGTGCAGAGATCTCGTCCCACCCAGCAGCTCAATTTCTTTTTAATTCTGAAATGGTTTCTTTGATCTCCCCCAGATCAGTTGGTGAAAAAAAGAATGATTCCCTAACAGTCACATTCTGTAAAAACTGTGAGTAACAAGTTCCGTAAGTTATCCCGCTTGAAGGAGATGAAGCCACAGAACAAAAAAAAGAATTCATATCCCCAGGAGACAGCCCCGAGTCAACATTAACATACTTAGCTTTGCCCCTCAACTCATTTACAACCTTCCATGTTTCACATTGCTTATTGTTTGCAAAATTAATTCTATTCTGGTAATAGACTTTCTTTGCAGCCTTGATTGTATTTCTATATATTCGTCTATAATTACAAAAAACCTGGTTAAAATATAGATTATCTACAAAAAAACTTTCTTATGTAATGGAGTGATCGCATATTGTTTCTTCAAAGTTTTTATAGGGAATGAGCAATCAAATGTATCACATAACAACTTGTGAAATGACAGTAAAGGATTTTCTAGTCTCAAAAGAAAATTCCAGTCAATAGTACTACACATTTGCGAGAACCTACGATAATTGACCTTAGTGTATAATCTACCCTTGCACTTTGATTGCTTATTTTTCCTATATTTTACAGAAAACCTACAGGAAATTGCCTCGTGGTCAGATAACCCCGCATTAATCACATTACAGCAAACTTTATTACCATCAAAGTTAGTGCACATATAATCAATTTGTGTTGACGAGTAATGAGTGATTCGTGTAGGCGTGTCAACAAACACAGACATGTTAAACGAAGTCAGCAATTGCTTTAACCTCATGGTATTATAATCGATCATATCTAAAAAGTTTAAATTAAAATCACCACATAAAATTATGTAAAACAGTTAATTGGTAACTGTGTCAAAAGATCTTCCAATTTGAAGAGAAAGGTGCTTGGGTTACTAATTGGAGCCCTATATAAACATACAATGTATACATTTAGCTTATTGCAGACAATCATTGACAATTCAAAAGTCTTCTCCTCAACCAAGTAGTCAAATTTATTAAAGCTTACGAAACAATACAATTGTAGAATATCATCATGAACCAAAATCAATGTACCCCCATGTGTGGACTCGGAACGACAAAATTTGGCTAGTAGTGTATAATTTGGTAGAGCAAAGGGCTCTTCTGGCTTGAGCCAGTGCTCACATAGTAGCAAAACATGAGGATTAGATAGATTGTCTAAAAAAATTTGGAGTTCATTGACCTTGTTCCTGACTGATTGAATATTCAAAAGTACTAGGGTGATGTCAGTAATATCTGAGTGAATCCCAAAAAAGATGTCCCTGGTTCAACATCAGTTGCATTTATATCCTGAGAGCCAATCAAATGACACCCTTCAGCGGCACTATCAGAATCCTCAGGATTTTCTGAATCCCCGGTAGGTGAGTTGGCTATAGGTAACAGGTTGCTCTCGAGGTTATTGTCAGAAACAGTGATATTCTGATACTCTAACTCACTACAGACACTCACAGGCACTAGAACTAAATTTAAGCTTAAACAGTCTACGAGGACATATGATGCTAACAATTTACATAAGGATTTTTTATTGTGTCTATATATATTTCCTTCCTTAAAATTTTCAATAATTCTAACCGAAGAATTTTGACGCTTGCTAAGCCGCCCAAATTGCTCTTGCATTTTATTAACAAAGTAACTATTTTTCTGCAGGTTGGTATCACATCCCAAACAAATAACAAGATTAGTCGTTTTTCCCAAACATAACAATTTTCTAAGGTCTGAGATATTTGAGTTATGGTTAATATCTAAAAGTAAAACAACACAATCATACCTGCAAAATCCAAAGTAGACTGAAATGTTTTAATACAGATTTCCGCCATAGGCGAATTCGGAAACACCATGCCGGTAACACTGTATGACTTATTTGCCAAAAAAGAGCGTAAAATAGCAGAACAGTCTCTGGCACTATGATCACCCACGACTAAAACTTTCTTTCTGTCGCGCATAGCTCTATCGGGAATAGCCTTATTTTCAGAAGTGGCATGTTTATCCAGGTCACGAATAATCATACTCGTTTGAGTTTCAACAGACTTCAACGCTTCTTTGTGAGTTTGAACATACTTCGATGTCCTTTCCATCCCCTTGATTAAAAAAAGCTCTTGTTTTAACATCTTTACTTCGTCAGAGTATGAATCATTCTCTTCTGTGAGCACTTCGATAGATGTTTTCATGCACTGAACCTGCTCCTTAAAATACGTAAGTTGCTCCTTATATTTCTCTAAGTCCAATGTTGTTTTTTCCAAGTCGATTTTTAGAACATCATTAGTCTTTTTTAAGTCTCGCAAGTTTTCATTTAGATTTGAGATATGTAGTTATTTGTTGATTGTTAAGTTGAGTTTCATATTTCCTCTCAGCATCCAACACATCGTCTGTGAAGTCTTGTGTTTTTCTCTGTAGGCGTTTAATAAAACAGTTTTTTTGTTCCAAAAGGGTCTCCTTTTCAAGCACATCCTTTTTAAGTTTTTCAATTTCATGCTCTCTCTGTTCTACTTCATCTTCGCATTCCTTTGAACAATATATTCTAAACCCAGAAAGAACAGTAAATTCTCTGGCCCTCTCTATGCATGAGGGGTGAAAGGCACTCAAACATGATACACAAATATAGTTTTTAAAGTCTTTGTTAGCACAGCATTTGAATGATTTAAACATTTTTGAATAACCCTGGTAGCCAATATTTTGATCAGACCTTATATGTAGGAATTCCCTTGATGGAAGTATAGTTATTCAAAAACAGCTGATACAAGTAAACAACAACATAAAGTTCAGTGACTTCTCAAAAGAAATAAACAATAAACACACGTGTATCTATTTACAAATAAAAATGTCTTAGAAAAAAGATTCAACATCCACGCCAATAAACAGTAAATTTTATCGATTTTATATTTCCGCAAAAAACACTAAAAACGGATGTTCCCAACTCTTTCAACTGATAAGCGGATTAACAATGTTAAATTTATTATGGTATTTTTTTCTTCTCCTTATGAAAACTTTTCTATATTTAACACTAAATAAGTTTGAATTTGATTTGATTTGATTTGTTTTTGGCTTCCTGGTAATAAAGTCTGATTACATTTTTCGTCTATAAAAAGCGCAGTTTTCCAATGATGAAAACGACACCTCATAAAACTATACATTTTTCACTATTTCAACATAAAAAACGTAAAAACATCGAAACAAATACCAACTCTTGTCTCGACACTACTCTACTCTGTTCTCCCGTATTGAACCTTTTGTTATCCTCACTTATACTCACACTACGCCGGGTCTGCCTGTATATGTGTCTGTATATTAAAATAAAACGTCCTGAACTAGAATATTGTATTTAAAGGCAATGTATCATAAAAAATTTCTTTGGACTGTGTTCATTCTAACCAGTGAAGTATATAGTAGCTTAATAGTATGTATGTTTCTGAAGTCTGTGGTATTTCTTTTAATGAAACCCAGGACTCAGAGGGCTTTGTTGTAATAATTTTTAATATGAGCCGTAAAATTAAGTTTGAGTCAGTCAGGACTCTCTAATAATATCAACTTGCTCTGTGACATTTCCTTCAAAGAGGTAATTAAGTGTCTTATAAAGATCTACTGAATGAAACAGTTTTATAGTTTTAGTATTTAGTACCATCCTATTTTCTTTAAACCTAATTCGAAATGTATCAAGGTTTTGTAAGAGTTTTTTGTCTAATTTCGTTTTCTATTTCTTTAAGAATCTTTAGGTCATCCACATACAGAATAGATCTAGATTGAAAAAAATATTTTCTTACATCATTTATCAACATAACTCAATAAAAATTGAGATAAATGGGCGCCTTAATATTCAATTCAATTCAAGCCATGCTGATTAGATATGATAAGGTTTTAAAACTCTTTTTTAAGGAGTCTGTAATTAATGCCTCCATTACTTTGAGAATTTGTGAAATTTTAAAGATGAGTCGATAGTTTAAAACATTCTTTTTGTTGCTAGATTTGTTGTATATTAGGGTTATATACGATGGTCTTCCAGACAGAGGTAAAAAGACTTTTTATAAAATTTTTACAGATTCCATGTGGGTTACAGAATGTATGATAATTGTTTATGGTAGGATGTGACTTGTATAACTTAAATAACAAAAATTTCTCGACTGAACCAAATAGGAAACTTTAACTCACTTTTAATTGTAATTTTAGGTACAAATTCATTTATGCATTGATCTATAATAAGATCAAGTTTAGCTACTGCATCATAAACATCACAGTTTAAAACATGATATCAATTAACATTCAGTGTTTGCTGAAATTGCTTATGCCATCGCCTTTCTGATTAATATGTTGTTCTGTATTGAGAAATTTCCAGGTATTCTAAAGACTAATAAAATTGTTTCTATACATAAAATGGATTATATACCTCTTCATTTTCTAAATTCTTTGAATATTGTTTTTTAGACAGAGTACTAATGTTTTTAAAAGAAAATAGTATTATTTATAGACAACATGGTTTTTGGTCTTGTAAATCTAACTAAACAGCTGTATACACGCTATATGACGAAATTGTGCTTTTCATTGACACCGGCGAGAGCCGTGTTGGGGTCTTTTGCGACTTTAGTATGGCTTTCGACTGTCATTCATAAGATTTTGCTAAATACATTGTTATGTCATCTTTAATGGGCGTACTACAGGGTTCAGTGCTGGGCCCTGTACTTTTCTTATTGTATGTCAAGGAATTACCTGAGGTAGTGCCCGATGTTTAAAGAAGACACATTATTGGTAGCATCCTCTGCCGATCATTTATTAGGCAAAAACTGAACTCAACTTTGTGTGAATTATATGATTGGTTTTCATGCAACTCTTTGTATTTTAATATAAAAAAGACTCTGGGTGTTACATTTCATTCCAGGCAGAAAAATTTTAATCAAACATTGAAAAAGTTAAATTTTTGGGACTGTATTAGACTGGAAACACAACAAGGTTGAACTTGGCCTAGTATATTATATTGAAATTAAGGAATGTATTGACAGAGAAACAACTGATTATGTTCTATTATGCATAAGTTGAATCTATTCTTAGATATAGGTTTTGCTTTTGAGGTTTTTGTTAATCAAAAAATAATTATTAGGTGTATTGACGTACCCATCCAACTTCCTGTAGAGATATATTTAAGAAGTTTAATATTTTAAAATTAACAGGATTGAGGCTTGCTTGCACATATATAAGAACAGAGACAACTACCCAAAATATGGTCATGCATACATTTAATATGTAGACTGTAGACAGTTATATACCTTCATACAGATCTCAGATAATGTATAAATCTCCGAATATATGTTTAATCTTTTACCATCTGAAATTAAGAACTGCGTTTACTCTTAGATTTTATTTCTTTTTTTTAGTTTTAAGACTTTATACTTTTTGACTATTTCTATGCAATTTTCAATTGTCAAACAAGAAGATTCTTAAATAGATAAACCAAACCAAACCAAAAAAAATCAAAATGACCAAAATGACATATGTATGATAAAATAACTATAATGACTGACAGGTCATGTTGGTCATATGTCCGTCTCAAATCTATAGTTTTGTGGCATGCAGTATACCATAATTAATACAGTAGGAGGATTCAAAATTAGCTTGAGTTTTTTGTGCTGTTAAAAGAATTCTATTTTATCCAGGACATATGTTTCTAATGACACTGAAAGAAGACGTAATTCTTGATACGCTTGGCTTAGCTCACCAGTATGGCTTTGAAGAGTTGGAATCAGCAATATCTGATATCTTAAAGCAGCTTTTGGCTTTGAGGAATGTCTGCGCAATCTTAGGTAAGAAATTGTTAATATAAAACTTGCCACCATTGTTTCACTAAATTCAATGATAATAAAGTATAAACTTTTAATGTCAAATATATTCAATCTATAATTTCTAAGTTTTATGAATTTTTTTGCCTCCAGCTAAATGATAATTTATAATAACAGAATATTCGTTGGGGAATAAATTATGCGCTCAATATTGGACAGGCTTTTTATTGCTAATAATTCTAAATTTTTCCCAACGTTTCGATAGTTTGGTTCCTATATTCCTTAGGTCTACAATCAAAATAAACATCCAAATAACAAAGTATTTTTCGAAAAATGGGACAAGCAATAGCAAAATGTATGAGCGCCAATGTATTGACATAAAAATAAGTATATAAATAAATTTATAATTAAAGCTTACATGACCTAAAAATACATACTACATGATTTAGAAATACATACTACATTAAAATCAACCAACAGCCAACTTGACGTAAAGATCAAACATTTTTATATTTAAGCGAGTTAAGACTTTTTTTTAATAGTATGTATTTTTAAATCAAATCAAATCATATAGGTATATTTCCACAGAAACTAAAGAAAAATAGCAGACAATCAAATATAATAGTAACATAGTTCTAGATATAAGAGTACAGTAAACAGACAGTTACACACAGTTAAAATTGAAGTTAAAGAATTCAGACAGTGTATAAAACGGGTTATTAGCTAATATAGTTTTGATCTTTTTTTTTAAGTGTTAAAATTCTTAATATTAATAATATGTACAGGTAGAGAGTTAAATATTTTTAAAGAACAGACCTCAGGCCTCTTCTGCAACAGTGTCAGTCAACAACCAGGGCTATAAAGTCTGTCTACACCCCTCGTAACATAAGAGTTCAGGTCTCTCCATCTTAAATACTCATTGGTATGCTTAAAAACGTAGCCGGCACATTGCAGGATGTATAAGTTAATAACAGTGAGTATCATCTGAGACTTGAAAGTCTCACGACAGGATTCCGTAAAGGGCAGTCT
The DNA here is from genome assembly GCA_030620095.1 of Kuschelorhynchus macadamiae. Classification (NCBI taxonomy): domain Eukaryota; kingdom Metazoa; phylum Arthropoda; class Insecta; order Coleoptera; family Curculionidae; genus Kuschelorhynchus; species Kuschelorhynchus macadamiae. Next base: position 474,238 of record JAUTXW010000881.1, on the reverse strand, counting down.
GAACATACACCTGATGATTCTCTTTTGTCCAACCAGTACCCCTTTAAATCATGTAAGCTTTTGCTATAAATTTATTTATATACATATTTTTATGTCAGTACATTCTGTTATTGTTTGCTCAATTTTTCAAAAAATACTTTGTTATTTGTACGTTTATTTTAATTGTAGCCAACAGGAAGATAACTATCGAATCGATGGCAAAAATTTAAAACTATCAGCAATAAAAATCCTGTCCAATATTCAGCTTTTCTTGTGACTTGACGTGACTTTACAATTAAACTAAAAAAAGAATATGTTTATAATTAATGTTTAAAACTAAATAGTGGTTTTCCTTCTATTAAAAATATCATGTGGCCTTCCAGATACAGCACATTTATATGGCTTAGAAAAACTAGTTGGTGTCTGTCACTCTTTTCTGGATAAACATGCCTCTGAAATACTGGTACACGAATCTTTTGTTACTCTATCCCAGGTAAGTCTTAATAAATTAAAAGCATGTTTACAATGCAAGGATAAATAATCTTAATGCATAAATATTTCATAACATATTAAACGGGTAATATTATTAATATATAAACTATTTGGCATCTTAAGATACATTCAATTAACATTATGTCATTGTACCATTCATTGTGCTATATTTGGTATGATGCTATTCAGAAACCAATATTTCTTACATACGGCTTACATGTTTTTAATAGGTTTATGTTTAGGTAATAAAGCTAGCAGTTCCAACCAATTTATTCTTGGCTTTTCTTAGACTTTCAAAATTTTAAAGTTTTAAATAACATTAGAGAAGCAGTCATTGGCTTTTTTATTATTTGAAATATTTTGCAACATCAATAAATTCTAAGGTTCATTCAAATTAAAACTAGACCACTTGTACTTTCCTGGAATTTTTTGAAATCTTGTATTGTGACCATAGTTCTTAACTATTTATTGAATGATGCAATTGGGATAAGAATTATATTTCACCTAACTGTTATTTAAAAAAAATTTATGAATTTTTGTAAACTTACAAACATGTATGAAGAACTATTGGACTTTTTGGACTATAATTATAAAAATATTTGGTAATCTTATTTTATTCATTTATTTATTTCATTTGTGTGACTACATTTGTCATAAAATAAATCTGTAATAAACACATTCATAAAATTATAGTGAGAAAGATAAAATAATTATGTTTTGCTTTAAAACAATACACAATGAAAAATCTGTTGTGAAAATGTAATCTAAATCAAAATCTATCTAAAAAATATAATTTAAAACAATTTTAAGTTTACAAACAAGTGATACGTCGGGCGACGACATTTCACAATGCTGAGTCAAATAGTAGCAGTATGTATTTCGTTAGAATATTCATGTATGGAATATAAACCTTTTTTTTTTTTTATTAAAAACGCTTTTATTTTTCTTTTAGAAGTAGGATTTTGTAGGTCTTTAATGTCTTGTGGTAGAACGTTATAAAGAGAAACGAGTACCGAATTTTTACGGGTTTTGGTCAATCTTAAGAGTTGGGCTTCCTGTAAAAGATTTACAGAGTTTGATAGTTACTTGCATGTATACAGAATAGATGCCTCCTTCTATATATATCTTAGACCTGATAAAAATGAACAACGACGGAAGTGTCAAAACTAAATGAGGTCTACAGTGCTCAAGAGGGTCTAGTCTACAAGTTACTCTAAGCGCCCATGTTTAAAGTTTAAAAGTCCTTAAGGCCCCTGCATAGCAGGCCCACATTCCATAAGTTCTTAAAACATTTGATAAGGTAGTTAGGGCTAAGTGCAAAAAATGATGTTCTAGTTGACAAAGATATTTTTTTGTTTTATATTTCTGCTGTCACAAAGTAACGGAAAACTCCATAACTTCCATAAAAAAATGTGTTTGGAAGACTTAAATTTATTTTTGTTAATTAAAGACATCATTAGTATACTGATTTCAAAATATTGATTTGCTCTTTTAGGCTGCACTTATTGAACTTCTTCAGAGAGATTCGTTTTTCGCTCCTGAAGTTGAGATATTTAGGGGCGTTTGCAACTGGTGTAAGTTGAATGAAGTAAGTACAGGAGCTTTTTTACATATTTATTATATTTTCGTGTCTTTACCGTCAGTTAAATACAGCTTTTGCGAAAAATACAATTTGCTAAATATTGCAAACAATGATTTGTTAAGATATTGGAAATATTGTAACTTAATCAATAAATGAGTAATATTGTGAAAAATGCTTGGAAGAATTGAAGATAAAATACTGTACTTAGATACACTTTATTGTTTAGGACCTGGATGATAAAGTTATGAATTGTGTAAGACTGCCCCTGATGAATGTAGCTGATTTGCTGTCGGTTGTCAGGCCAGCTGGATTGGTCAAGCCAGATGCTTTGTTAGATGCTATTGCAGACAGAACTAACTGTAGGATTAGCAGTTTGCCACATAGAGGACAACTAGGTATGAGGTTAATATTGACTACTATTTTTTTCATACATAAATATAAAGTGTGATATTTTAACGCTCTTTCCCCCTTTTTACTTTTTCAGATTGTCTGTAAAATGGGTAACTGGCGTCAATTTATTACATTGCAAACAAAGAATTAGGCCAGTTTAGATATAAATATTAAAATTTAGCTCTCTTTAACAACATACTATTTTTGGTTAAGAAAATGACCCCTCCTTTAGTCTGGAAAATTGAAAAATAGCAATTTATATATATATATATATATATATATATATATATATATATATATATATATATATATATATATATATATATATATATATATATATATATATATATATATATATATATATATATATATATATATATATATATATATATATATATGTATATATATATATATATATATATATATATATATATATATATATATATATATATATATATATATATATATATATATACATATATATATATATATATATATATATATATATATATATATATATATATAAATATATATATATATATATATATATATATATATATATATATATATATATATATATATATATATATATATATATATATATATATATATATATATATATATATATATATATATATATATATATATATATATATATATATATATATATATATATATATATATATATATATATATATATATATATATATATATATATATATATATATATATATATATATATACAGGAGGCCATGATTTATCTGTAACAAAATTGGATTTTGACTTTGACGTTAAGTTAAATAGTTGAAAGTATCAAAGCTGTGTTTTAATAAGTAGTAGGTACGCTTTTATCGCAATAAAATCATAAATCTGACACATAAATTGTCAAAACCTATAGAAAATGGCCGGCATCATACAGAAACGCCGACTTTACCCAGCAAGGTATTTGGAGATGTACCCTGAACGACGGCAGCCTCATACAACCCAATTCAGGAAAATCGTAGTTAATTTAATTAACCATTGTGCCTTCGAACAACCTAGAAGCGGATACAATAATAACAATGAAAATCGAGACAGAAACATTTTACAAGCTATCAACGAAAACCCTAGTGCATCGTTAAGAACTGTAGAACAGGAAACTAATGTGCCAAAATCAACAGTACAGAGAGTTTTAAAAAAGAACAAGTATCATCCATACGAACCCATAATAGTACAAGGACTTAAGAAAACTGATTTTCCAAGACGACTACAGTTCTGTGAGTGGTATACTAGGAGATGTAATGAAAATCCTGATTTTGTAAATCATGTCTTGTGGTCAAATGAGAGCAGGTTCACGAATTGTGGAGTCTTTAATAGGCACAACCGTCATCATTGAGCTGTGCAAAATCCTCACGTAGTGGCAGAGAGACGTCTACAGATCAGGTTTGGAAGTAACGTTTGGTGTGGGATCATTGGTAAGTTAATCTAACCAATCTTTTTTAAATAGGCACCAAATGATGGTCAAATAATATTTTTTTTTTCTTTTAGTTCTTTAATGATACTAAAAGAGTATAATTTAATAAAAAAAAATTAAACATTCTACTCTAGTTAGTCAACTTACTTTTTTGATATTGTATTACATTTTTATTCAATCATTTTGTATTGTAGTTTCGAAGAACCTATAAAAATAGAATTGGGTTGTATAAATTTATTAACACTTTATCTAAATTTTCTGCAGATTTAGCTAATTCTCTAAAATTATTTTGATTGTCTGAATTTAATGATTTATTATTACCCGGGAAGCCTAGTTCTTGCGTTATGAAAAAAATACCATATTAATCAAATGTCGAATTATTTTTCGATTTTTATTATGATTTATAGAAAGGCGTTCAGCTGTATTTCCGAATAATTTAAATTTTAAAGCTCAAGGGGTTTGTTCTTTTGAAATCTTGTGTTTTATTAAGGCACGGTGTACTTCTTTAAGATTATTATATCACTGAAATAAAATGTTTTATTATTTCCGAAATTAATATGCAATACCAACGAAATAATTTATTACGGCTATTACTTCCCGCTAACCAAATATGTTTTTCTTTTTCATAATAAAGCTGAATAGGTTTCGACTGTATACAAGCTCAATCATTAATGGATGTTTTGATAATTATTTTTGGAAAGAAAATATCTACTTTTTAATAAAGATAATTTTCCCTTTATAATTTATAGTTTCTAGTACTACCCGGCCGACCCTGTCGCCCTTGACCTAAACGGGCAGAGGTACCTAGACCTTTTGCGAAACCAGCTTGTACCAGCCTTACGTGCTATTCTAACGGAAGATGAATTAAGAAGAACTTGGTTTCAACAAGACGGATGTCCGGCTCACAATACCGTTCAAGTAAGGAGCTTCTTAAGAGAGCAGTTTGACGAAAAAATAATGTCTTTAAATGGTCCAATATCTTGGCCTCCTACATCCCCTGACCTGTCGCTCTTGGATTTCTACCTCTGGGGTCACACGAAGAATGAAATCTGTGAATTTGATCCCCCTGTGACCATAGAAATCCTGAGAAAAAGAGTTCTGGACACATTTAGAAATATTAACCGAAATATTCTTACCAGGGTTGTACGAAAAACAGTCAACAATTGTCAAAAATGTCTCAATGCAAATGGACGTCATTTTGCAGATTTGTAAATTAATGTTACCCATATACAAAGTAGTTAATGCTCATTTAGATTTTTTAAGTCGTTATTGACGTTCAAGTTGTATTGAAAATTCAATGCGTTCAATATATTACTTACTTATTAATGTAATCATCTTGTGAATCTTGAAATCATGGCCTCCTTTAAAAACATTGAAACCTAATTTACGAAGTGTGATATTTTGATGACAGTAAAATCTTTAATGCACTTGTGACATATCAGTAGACTGGAAATTTTAGGCTCTTTCCAAAAATCGAAAAATCCAATATGGCGGTCATAAGAAAAATGAAAGTTGAGGCGGGTTGCGGGTTAACAAAAAACAATGATACGCCATCTTATTTGTCTTAAAAATGTGACCGAATAATGTCACATTTTGACAGCTGTCAAATTTACCCCGTTCTGGATATACTGGCGAAAAACGAAATCCGCCATTTTCGGTTTTTCGCCGATATTTCCCAAACTTATTGATCGATCGTTAAGCCAGAATGCAATAAATTTCCTCTAAAACTTTCCCGATTTAACCTTTGCTGTAGGTATAATAGGAGCCGAGATCCCTATATAGAGAAGCGAATCTGGAACACACTGTATATATATATATATATATATATATATATATATATATATATATATATATATATATATATATATATATATATATATATATATATATATATATATATATATCGTCCTTTGCTATTCCAAATAAAAGAAAACAATAAGGAGGAAAGTTCCTGGTAAAGGAAATATTTTATATTGATATGATATTGATAATACCTTGGTAACATACCATATTGAACATGTAAAGTTTATTTTTGTCAAAATGTTAAACACCCAAAATTATTTGAACTTTTTCATGACTTTGTATCCTGTATAATATAGAAATATGAAGTTTTTTTCAAAAATGGTTTTTTCTATCTTAGGGTAGAAAAAGTTATATCAATTTAAAAAATTACTAAAAATTGAGTCTTTTTGTAAAATAGTTTAGCTGAAAGTTTATAGCCTGTCATGACTCATAGTATCCGTTAAAAATATTTTGAAATCGTTTTAAAATTAAGGAGATAGTGGATTTTAAATTTGGATTAGAAAAAAAAAACTAAAAGAGCCGCATCTTTTTGCCGAAAGTCATCCCTGTCGTAAATAACAGAAAATAATTTTTAATTTGTTCGATTTATGGAAGGTTATCCATTTGAATAACTATCTGTAAATGGTAATCTTAATTCCATAAAAAAAAAATTAAATAAAGACATTGCCACACTGTTTAAATGCAAAATAAATACAATACAATTATCGTCTCCACGCCAAATAACGTAAACCCATCGAAATCAAATAACATCTGACCTATAATTCATAAAACAAAGAATACTGAATTTTGTATTGCGGCACGAAAGTTTGCATGCGAAATATTTTAATTGGTTGGTGATGCTCGTTCAAAGCGTAAAAAAATATTGGTACGTTTGATGTTCTGTTAGTTGCATATTTTCAATCAAAGCTAAAAATAAAGTGCATCCAATTAAATTTATACTAAAAGATATCCAAAAGTAGGCTATCACAACAAAACAAAAATATCTGTTATAAATAAAAACAATTTGAAATTAAACGCTATCAATAGATACTGGGTTTATTATAAAATAAAAACAAACAGCACTGATATGTTGTTTTCTAAATATAGGGGAAACATTTAAAACAAACAAAATTACACACCTAAGTTCAGTTTAAAGCCTCGAAAATACACTGAAAGTTTACCTTAATTGATTATGCAAAGATAATAAAAAAAAAATTACATCAATACAGTGGCGGCTATTCAGGTGAAGTAGGTGAAGTGCTACTTCACCAGGAAAAATATTTATTATATATCTCGTAAAATTATAGTTTTTACATTCATTTATTCACCTAATTGGTAAAACATAAACTGTACATCTCGAATAAATATTTTACTTGATCGTTGGCGGCATGTCTTTTTAAAACTTTCAATCGAACTTTATTATAACAACTGTAACAGTGGCGCAAACCGCTTTGACTTTGCTGGAGGTGCTATGTTTAGTTGACGATTTTCTTACTATGTTGCCATGACAACGCGTATCCGATGACGTCGATCCCAGCGCCATACAACGCTCTCGGTGAATTGCAGGCGCAGTACACTACACCCACGTGTCGTTCAGTTTGCGGTGGTTGTTTACTTTTATTTTCGCGGATTTCGCTGCAACCGGTGAGTTCCTTTGCAGTTAACTTGACTGTTTTGTGTTATATTTATTTATGGTGTTGTTACAACTTTAAATTCGAAGTTTGTAAATGTGATTGTTCAAGACTGGAATAAATTAAAAGACGTCTTTGAATTTATTACAAACTGTGACAAATCTGATGAAAAATCAATCCGCCTTGCGAAAGGATTTTTAGGTGAGATGAACGATTTTGAATTCACGTTTCTGGCATTAGCGTTTAATGACATTTTCTCAATCACGGACATACTATTTGACGTTCTTTAAAAAAAACGGCTTGACATTCATTTTTGCATATCCAATATAAAACGCTGTCGTGAGGCGCTTTTTAATACCATGTTTGATAAAGCAAATTCTATTACAGAAATAAATCATTACAAACGTGAGCTTGCTAAGGTTTCACCTGAAGAAATTGGGGCTAAGTATAGAACCCTTTTTTATGAAATATTGGACCATATTTTAATAAAAATGACACTAAGATTTCAAGACTGGGAAAAACTTACATTTTCATGTTTGGCAGGTTCTGCTAAATTTTCCGACTGGCCCGTTTGAAAATTTGTTAAAGTTATATGGGGAAATATTTTCAAAAAGTTAACGACTTAAGAATGAGCTTGCTTATTTTTGCCAATGACAGTAATTGGAATATATCGCTGCAAGAGCAAGTGAAAAAAAATCAATGAAAATAAAGATATTTTAACCGAAGCATATAAATTGTTTTCCCTTATTTTGACAATACCGTCTACAAGTGCTTCAGTGGAAAGAAGTTTTTCTTGCTTCAAATGTGTAAAAACTTATTTAACAAATAGAATATCTCAAGAAAGACTTACTTCTCTTGGCAATATTTCAATTCAAAAGGAATTTCTGGAGGAGATTAGGGCAACTCATCCACTTTATGAGGATGTTATAAATAAATTTGCTGCTATAAAGGATAGGAGAATTGATTTAGTATACAAAATTTAGGTAAGTCGTAAAAAAATATTCTACTCCCTCCACATATAAAAAAATTGTGGAAAAAAAATTATTGCGATATTTTCTTGCTTCATTTGCACTTCACTTACTTTTTCACCCGCGAGCCGCCACTGCATCAATAATGTTTATATATTATTAAGCAATACACTACGAGAAATATCTCAACCAACACAGAACTTAAAACTTGACACAAAAGAAAAAGATATTAACATATTTTATTTATTTGACTACATTTGTTAAATGAAACATTATAGCAAGTCAAAAATTTTGAATATAAAATTGAGGTATTAGGAAAACTTAAAATACTAGCCTGTCACACGTAGCTAAATATAAAAATAAACAAGCATACAACCAGTTTTAAAATCAATAAACAAAAGAAAAAATATGCGAAAAAAACTTGAACATATAAATTGAAAAAAATAAATTAACAAGTAAAAAATTTTCACTTAAAAAAATACTTAATCGGTCAAATTTAACATAGAGTTTAAAGAATATATATTCATCTATGTACATAGTTAAAACAACGAAAAAAAAAACAAAAAAGTCAGATGGTTGCAGTGGAAGCTTCGTGTAAATATTCGTGGATGGAATAAAAGTCTTTTTACAAGGAAAGTTTTAAGTTTAGTTTTAAACACATCGATTTTCAGTTCCTTATATGTCTGTGGCAAAGCATTGTAAAGTTTAACATTTACTGAATTTTTCTGAGAGTTCGTAAGTCTTAAATTGGGTGCTATTATTAGATTAGCGGAACGTGTCTGATAATTATGATTTTCAGAATGTGTGCGAAACAGAGACTTTCTCCTATGTATGCCGCACACCTGGCAAAATATAAATAAAGACGGAAGTGTTAGTATATTGGAGGCAATAAAGAGAGGTTTGCAATGTTCATTTGGGCCAACACTACATAAAACCCTAACTGCCTGCTTCCGAAGTCTAAAGACCCCAATTACTTCAAAAGAACATCCCCACAATGTTATTCCATTCGCCAGTCGAGAGTGGAACAAGGCAAAATAATCTGTCAGCATTTTGACATAAATAAAAAGAGTGGTAGTATACATATAGTGGGGAACACAGACAGTTATGTATGTCTAATCAACCCTTTTATTATTAAAATTGTACAATTAATAATATCACAGAAGTAAAATATGTTATAGAAGTTATTTAAAAGTCTATATGAAACAGCAGTTTGGCTTTAGTTGTGGCTGTCTAATGGTCTTAAGGGATAAGGGAATTTATGGTAATACGAACTCCAGTAAACTGTAACAGCTTGTTAGGGTGTTACCTGAGTAGGAATATTTCGTATTGGTGCCTGGACTCTCAACTTTTAATTCCACCCAGCATCAGATTTGTTTCAATCCCCAAGGATGGAAAGTGACGTTTGTAAAAAAAATATTATATGAATGTGTTCTCAACCTTTTCCAGTCTTAGGATGTGGTTAACGTAAAAAGGAGACTAAATTACAGAACAATATTCAAAGGTGCTGTAAACAAGACTATTATATGGGCACATAATGGTCTTTGTGGCATTAATGTACTTATTGTTTCATTAATAAGCCTCTTACTATATAGCCCTTGAGTACAATTTACTGTCGAATACTGAGTGGGGAGTGGCAAAGTTATAAAGTTATGAACAAAGGAAGGCAGACTAAGGACGTTGTCGTGAGCCCTGGCAAAATCAAAACATCCTGCCTGCTTGCAAGAAGTAGGCGGAATATCGGCTCTCATAGAGATATGGTTACATGCTACTATCGATTAAAGCAACACCTGGCTCTATTAGACATAACGGAATACTGTGGTCCTGCAGAGGGACAACGTTTAAGATCTCCTTTGGAAAGATATCCAGAACCATGTGAATATGTCTGGCAGGTTTAAGGAAATGCCACAGGTTGGGTAGATGGTTGTGGCAAGCCCTTGGGTAGGCGACAAGGGTCAGTTAAGTCAAGCTAGGCTTCAGCCATCCCTCAGCTACTACTACTACTACTACTATTATTAATATTATTTTGAACTATAATTTTGTATTGCACATGATTTAACACAGTTAAAATTGCTAAATAACTAAAGACCTTTGTTTTTTTTGTAAAGCTAGTAATTCTACTGATTTGTATCATTACAGTTGTTGACGAAAATGTCGCCTGCCCTAGAACTGGATCTAAAGTTGTGGCTGGCGAATTGACCGAATTCTTGCTAGATGGCGACAACTACAGTTACGACATGGACAAAGGATATTCAAGACATGCCATCAACGGTCCAGTGGATCAGGGAATTATCATTAAACTTGGGGTGCCTTCGATTATTAACCACATTCGTATGTTGTTGTGGGACAGAGATATAAGGTAAAAATAGCCTTTCAGCTATTATATATTTTGAAAGGCTCTCACTTTTTTTTTCTCAATGTATTCTTTAAATGTATCTTTTAAACATCCACCTGATTATAGAGATTGAGTGTTTTTTTTTATTACAAGGTCTTATTCCTACTATGTTGAGGTTTCAATGGAACAAAAAGACTGGGTGAGAGTTGTGGATTATAGTCAGTTCTGTTGCCGCTCTTGGCAAGATCTGTACTTTGATACTAGAGTGGTACAGTACATAAGAATAGTTGGGACACATAATACCGTAAATAAGGTAATCTATTACGTTTCCAAATCGTTGATAGCCAATGGACTAAAATGATGTAATCACTATGTTTTAATTTTTGACTTTTAGGTATTTCATCTAGTCACATTTGAGTGCATGTATAAACAAAAGATTCCTTTGATGGTAAACCATATTATATGTCCGAATTACAATGTTGCCACTTTGGATAAGAGTGCAGTAGTAATTGAAGGAGTTAGGTAAGGTCATGTAAAAACATTTCCATAACTTGACACGAATCAAACCAAACTCCATGTTTATTACCATTTGTTTTGTCACCTTAATTTTTTTTTACTAATTAAGGTATACACCAGGTGGCAATAAACTTAACACAAATAAAATTATTAAGAAAATTCGAAAATTCTTCATGTCATGGGGTTTTATTTGTTTTGTGGTTATGTATTGGACATAGATATCTGAAACCAGCACAGTTTTGTCAGTAATTTGAAAACAAACAAATTGTTTTTTTGTTTTTGGTCTGATTGATTTATATTTATTGCACGGAACTTTCTTCTATTCACGAAACAAACGTACTGGTAACAGCTTTATCGGGAATCTCTACTAGGAAATTGCTTTCAAATTTAGTCATAAAAAATTTTCCAAATCTAAAAATTGGGAGTATGCAGTGCATAATCATAAATGGTTCATTACGAGGAGCCACAAGCAGCACAACTCTTTCCAAACATGTTTCCTGATTATTAGATTGCTGATAGTATGAAATTACAGGAATCAAAAATACGTTATTAAAACTACAAATATGGTCGGTTTTCACTTTCCAATAAAATTTCCCAAAACAAGCAAATGGACATATCGGTCATATTTTGGTGTCCTGACAAAACTCTGTTGTGTCAAGATATTTTACCACTTATTTTATAGCTTTAAAAGGTTTCTGAAAAAATCCTACCAAAGTAATATTGTTTGCCCTTAAATGCAGCACAAAAAGTACAATATCAAAACCCAAACCCAAATAAAACGTTTCCTGTAAAGTTTTGTACCACTAGATGGTTAGAAAATAGCTAAAAGAACCATTTACATATATGTTACTCAATTTAAAAAGAAGATACACTCAACGTATGAGTCATGCAAAATCGTTAAAATAGCCTGATGGCCTATAGTACGTGGTACTATATGCCATCAGGCCAAAATTGTTAAGCCAGAGGTTCTTGAAAGTAAAACGGTTTCTAGCATTTTTTAAATTTAAATGAAAATTTGCTGGATATTTTACACTTTAAGCATGACTTAAATCATATCAGACATTTTATTAGAAAGTTAATTGACGAAAGGACCCTTTCCTCACTTACAAGAGCATTAACATGGACCCAAAAGTATCTGTCCAGCCAGAGAATCTTTAATTGCTCAACGTTTATTCTACAATTCCGTTACATATATTTTTTTTTAATTTGCCATGCCGCTATAATCAAGAACTTTGTTTTTTTTTAAATACCTCGGAATCTCTCCAGGAAACCTAGAAACGCCATTAAATTTTTTTTCTGTTTTCTCAGGGCTTCCTGTTTCCATTCTATATGAATAATTGATTTTTTTTATTTGGTTTCAGTCGCTCAAGAAATGCCCTTTTAAATGGCGATACAAAGCAATATGACTGGGATTCTGGATATACTTGTCACCAGTTGGGCTCGGGAGCAATATTGATACAGCTAGGTAAATTTGTTTTTATACATCTCTGTAAGAAGAATACCACAATATTTTCAGTTTTGTTTCTTACTAGCCCTTCCCTTGCCCCAGCATGTATGATAAGAATATAATAAGACTTGTAAAGCCAGTATTTATTTATATATAGGGAACATGCATACAATTTTGAAAAGGAAAAAAGAAATATAGAACACAAAGGATAGTTTGTGTGCTATATTTAGTTAAGTTTTATAGCAAAAACAGGTTTTATTTTGTCCCGTGCAGCCATTAGAAAAAGTTAAAATAGCAGTAAGACTAAAATTATATCAAATAATCGAAAACGTGCTATTATTGACCGTGACGTCATATAGTTGGAAATTTCCATTCTCGTGCAGCGATAGTTAAATTTCTTAGGATTGAACAGTGGCAATCTATTTGTATTCTTTGGCAGTATAAATATCGTAGTTTTGTTTGTTTTTTTCGTGGTATTTTGTAGCTGACCTGTGAAGGTTTAGAAAGTTACTTTGTTGATTAGGTCTTTCTTTGTTAACTTTTGAATTCTCGAATGCTCTGTGGATAGTTTTTATCGAAATCATGACTGAAAAGAGTTTTCTCAAAGGCTAATTTAATAATCCCCTATAGTTTTTTTCCACAATTATTCAATTCTTTAGGTACCCAATTAGATTTGGAGCTGTTATTGTTATACTTTTTGCAATAAGTGGAAATAAATTCCACGCCAGTATGGTAAAAGTACATGGAATAGGTAAATGCACTTAAATTGTGTAAGCTTTATTTTAAAATAATATTTCATGTGCTTTTAGGGGTAATTTTGTCATTGCAAATATTACCTAATTATTTCTCAAATATATAAGTTTTCTATGTGGAAAATGCCCAAAATATTCTCATGTATTTATTTAGCTTTCACAACAAAAATTAGTACAGTAAATATTCTGATTTCTAAAAAGTCATGCTACTATCTAATGTCATCATATTTTGACAAACGGTTAGTGATATAAATACTTAAAACCTGTATGATTTTAATTTTTGTGCCTATTTTGGAACATTCTAATTATTTTCTAATCAAACCAAAATCCTAGACTTTCATCTGTCTATTATTAAAAAATTTATTGGATTTTTCAAACTAATATTTTCTTAATCAGAAGGGATATTTCTCGCAGATTTGTTGTAAATTTTATTGGGGATAAACCATTTTAAGCTAAAATCTTACTTATTTTAAACTTTTTTTGTACAGTATGTTGTGATAGACCCTTAGTTACTATGAAGATTTACAAAAACAGTTTTTATTTTTTGTTTGCTATATTGAAATTGTAAAAACAATTTTATTTATTATGATAAAGTTTCTTGTTGTAGTGTCGTCCAATATTCATTTTTCTATGGTTTGGAGATTCTACAGTCTGCATAAAATATGCAGGGTGTCAAAAAATTAATTTAAGATTAGGTGAACATATATATCAAACACCACCCTTAAAACCTTAAATTTATTTCTCGACACCATATATGGTGTATAATAATTATTGAGTGACACTTTAGTTGAACATTTGACCATAACATTTTCAATGCTTACTACAATTAGCTTTAATTGGTAAATTATTGTCCTTCCTACAACATGAGTTCTCAGTAAATTATATGGATACCATAATAATGTAAAACTATTATTTTTTTAATTGAACATAGTCTAGCATTCGATTGTATTACTTAGGACAACCCTACATCATATCAAACCTACGATTATTATTGTGGGATTGCGATGACCGAAGTTACAGTTATTACATCGAATCATCTGTGAACATCTGGGAGTGGGAAATGGTAGTGGACAATACAAGGGAGAGTTGCAAATCTTGGCAAGTAATACGGTTTCCACCCAGGCCTGTTGTATTCATCAGGATTGTTGGAACCCATAATACAGCTAACGAGGTAATATTTTCAAATCCATAAATATTTCAATCTATACTGGAATTGATTGTGTCATATCTGATGTTTTACATAAAACATATTAACACAAAAATTCTCTTGGATGAAGCATACACTTATTATAATTTCATAGTCTCCGAACCTAAAGATGATCTTGGTATGCATGTTAGTCTTCTTTTGTCAAATGGGTAGCCAGGTCAGCCATTCTTTCTCGCCTTGCGTAAAAAATATTGACTGATATTTGATAACGATATAGCGTATTGCATAATGAGAATGAAGGTTTTTATTATAAACGAGAAAAATTTCTGCACAAACCAGAGTAGTGAGCGAGGACGGTAAACGAGTTTGTAATAAGCTAATTACCATTCAACTTATATACTATACTTTTTCTACGACTATTTTTAAAATATCGGGTGGTGCTTTGTTTAAGTTTTAAATAATAACATTAATTATTACTGACTTGAACCTCAAATCTTAAATAATGTCGCTGTCACAGGTAATACAAACAATAAAAAAAAAATGTAAAAATCGAGGCATCATAACGCACAACTGTGAGATATGGATCGTAACGATCATCATAAAGTACAACTGTGCGATGTTATTCTATATAATATTTATAGGTAAATCGGCCAAGAGAAATGGCTGTCAATTATTTTCAAGTTCGAAAGTTGGCCGCTAGGGGGAGTAACAGCAACACAAAAGTGTAAATGCTAATTTTCTCTTAATTTTCCTTTTTTTCAACTTGGAGAAAGATTTTCCTCGTAAATTTGTATTGATATTTTGACCGTTTTGTAGTAATTTAGAAAAATGTATTTAAAACCCTTGACATTATTAATGTTTTTTAGCTCGCAATTCAAATAATAAAAGTTGATGCTAAAACGATCAAAACCGTCCATGTTTTTAAACACATTTTCTGAATTATTTCAGAACGGTGTAAACCATCAAAAAAGTCCAAGAAATGTAGGTCAGTGTCGCTATCAAAACTTTTTTTGGAGCAATCAAAATTTTAACATCCTGTATCTTGAAAAAGAAGCGTTTCCGGACCCATGTTCGTAGGAGCGTTTTTCCATATTTCAATAGGTAGAATAGCTCCTAAAAAAACTGAATTTTCGGACATTGATAAGATCAGCTTGACTTTCCTTTATAGGTTTTCCACTGCGTCCACTTTGAATGCCCTTCTTGCGAGGACGTAAACAATCCAACCTGTTCGGTTACGGTTTCATTGGGCAACAAGATCAAAGAGCCAACAAGTAGTACCAGCGCCACCAGTAGTACGAGCGACGAACAAGCCGCTCAGTTCGCTGAAACGGCTACCGAAGCAGAGGAGGTTATAGTACCTGCATCCTTAGCAAATGCGAATCGTCTGTAGATCTGTAAAGTTGTTGTTTTCTTTAGATGTAGGAGTAGATTGGATCTAACTGTATTGAATGCTGGATTACTGACTTCGTGTATAACAAACCAATCTTTTTATAATATTGACAAAGACAAAAAATATGTTTTGCACTACCACAGTATACGGAATAAGTAAGTAATGACGTCATTCGATCTGATTCATTGGTTTGGTCGCGTTTCGACTTTTTTATGTATTATGTCTTTTTTAATTTATCTATAAAATAGCTTCCAGGTATAGGTGAAATTAAGCCCGTTAACCGTTGAACACTGAGTCGTAGTCGCATAATAATTTTAAGTATAAAAAGGAAAATATACTTATATATCACTGACATTTAGAACAATCTACAAGCTGGTATTTTTTACTTTAATTTTTAACTTTAACTCCCCAAAACTTTGTTTTTATTTATTAACGGTAACACCAGTTTTACAAAAGAGAAAATATAA
This sequence comes from Kuschelorhynchus macadamiae, assembly GCA_030620095.1. Lineage (NCBI taxonomy): Eukaryota > Metazoa > Arthropoda > Insecta > Coleoptera > Curculionidae > Kuschelorhynchus > Kuschelorhynchus macadamiae. The sequence continues at coordinate 457,910 of JAUTXW010000881.1, read as the reverse complement.
TTAAACATAACATCAAATGGAATATTTCAAAGTAGAAGAAGAAACTAGAAGTCGAGGCACATACATAGCTACGCTTAAATGGACATTTAAAGAGACATTTATATCTAGTATTGTGACCCCCAGCCGACTTATTAAAGTCTAAAAACCCTGTACCCGATGTAGGCTGTGGAAATGGACGGCAAAAGAAGAGTTCAACGCAATAAAACAATATTTCAAGCCTGGAAGTACATAAGTATAATACAACATTTTTAAAGTGTATGGAGAAAACATTTTACTGTGGCGGAGTACAATTTGGCGAAAAGAATTAGTTACAATTTTGTTAAAGTGGAATATATAATTTAAATGTTAATCCAGTAAAACACCAAGTTTCCTCGCCTAGTCAGACCTGCTCATTTTTTTTGTTACCAATAGAATAGGGGAAAATAAAAAGAGCTTACTGAATATTTAGCTGCATTCAAGTGTAATTTATTCCTAGACTTGAAAATCTTTGTAGAGATTATTATCTATATTATTCACGAACAGCTTGCCTAGTGGTGGTCCGCAATGGGAGCCCTGTGGCATGATAGATGGTACTCCGAATTGGTTTGAAAGAAAGTTATTTAAACCGACACATTGGTAACTATACTTAAAAACTTTTCAGCTAGGCAATTATATTCTTCGTTTTATTAAGAAACGTGTTTGCCTCTTGCTTTTTTTTATGTGGCACTGTTTAAAGAATTATTTAGCGAAATACTCTTTCGCGCGTATGGAATTTCGGTAGGAAAACTTCTATATATGAATGAAAATGTAACCCGCGGGCTCATAGCTTGTTTTTAATTCGTAACGGATATATCTTGGTTGGTTTATAAAGACTATAACCCCCGATTGCACAAAACTTAATTGCTGTTTAGTGTTTAGAATATTTAACCGAGCTTTCGGATTTGAGAAGTTGCTTACATAAATCTAGGAACTCTGTCAAATTTGACATTCCGTTAAATATTTTAAACATTAATTGAGTTTTCTACAACTGGCCACTTGACTTTTAGGTTTTCGGAAGAAATTTAATCAAAGGGGTGAAAATCAGGCGGTTTTACAGGCCATCCAATGAAAAAAAGGATAAGTTCTCTTAAAATGTTCATCGCGCAGATGGCATAACCATTCGCAGAGTAGAAACTTGCTTACAAGATGTCTCAGACATTATGAAACAACTGTGAGTTTTTTCTAAGAGTATTTATACCCCCCAAAAAAATAGTATTTTGTACAACTTGTTTGTATTAAATTATAGGTCTGGCTCCCTATCTTTAGAAGACATACAATTTTTTAGTCTGTTTTATAACCCTTTCCTAGTAATGTAATCCTACTATCAAGGGATTAAGTATATCTACTGTAAGAGTTACCACTTCACACAAAAATTCGCTCATTTGAAAGTTCAGAAGAGCTCTAACCGGCTCGCGTATATGAGCTGTACTTTTTGCAAGTGCTGTTGTGGAATCGGTGAATGTCAATCATTTCTCTCACTGATATATTTTAAAAAAGTCTCTAGGATTGCTTACCTAGCTTCAAGATAAATGAGCTTTGTTTAAGAAGTCCAAGAAAATTGCTCCGATCTATTAACAATATTCAAGCCTTTGTTTAGGATTTTTTTTAGAACATTACTTGGCAGAATGAATTAATTTTAAAATAATCTGCTGGCAAAAAATAACTTTTGTAGATGGTAGTAATCTATATTATTAGATGCGAATATTTTTAAGGTAATCTGTATATTTTTCAATAGTCTGATTGTTAAAATAGGAACTAGTTCAATACAGATAGATTTATATTAATTATAAAATAAAATGTTATTTAGATGACATAAGTTGGCTTTAAACGTATCTAAACTGTTGTTAGTATTTAAGAATGCACAGTGATAACACGTTAGATAGTAATATGTATATTTTGTTTTATTGAATAATATATTGTACAGTGTGGTCCAGGACATTAGGCACTGGTTCAGTAAAATATTGGAGATATAAATTATAAAATTACGTTTAAAAAATCGGTAGCCCGGAACGTCATTCGTACACAGTTTCACTACCCACACAGATATCACCCACCGTTCGAATATGCATATAGTTGTTTGGTAATCATACATATTTCATATATTGTAATCTATTCCACTTTTCTTTATAAAATGACAGTTTCATTATTCAGAATGTACCGTTAAAAGGGCTTTGCCTATTTTTTACCCTCGTACCGCGAAATTTCCGATTTGAGGTTTAACCCAAGTGTGGATTAAAAATTTGCATTCATGCTCGAATATGACCCACTAGTTTCTGCTGTCTACTTGCGATATAGCAAAGTACATATAACTGCGCCTAAATATTTCGTACGTAACATTCATTGACAAATATTATGATTAACTGTATTTCAAAGGAGATTTAATCTTAATAATAATATTTCTTATTTTGCGAGCCTTTTAGTCTCTTTGTATCAAGCCAGTTCTAAATGTTGTGGACCAATGTAATTAGTTCTGAGATTATATCAGATCTTAGATGGATATACTATTTTATTTGTTTCAAGTGTTATTTTTTTAAATAAATCAACACAAAAATATAAAATTGTTTTAGTTATTTGAGTCTTGGCTCGTTAATCGGATTTCCGGGTCGAGGCCGTTGACTTCCTATTCGGTTTATACCGGGGGGTATAGGCAGGTGCCAAATGTATCTACATGCATTAGTTAGTGGGGTGCAGGGGTGGATTTAGAGGAGGTGAAAGGGGTTCTGCCCCCCCCCCTCCTGGACATACCCAGGGGGTATATTATAATCACAAAAAAAGCACTGCATCAATTGAAAATCGTAACCGCCCCTCCTGAGCGTGACCAAAAAAGCAATAGTAGCTGTTTTTACGTATTTCCTTTTTTTTTATATGTTTCAATACTCGTAAAAATCGACGACTAAAAAAAAAGTCTTGGCTTTTAACTCGATTAACTAATATTTTTTCATATCATAAAGACTATTTACAACATTGTTATGGGGATGACCCGGTAAAATTTTGGTAAAAATCCAATATGGCGAAACCAAATGGCGGCCTAGTGAAATGTTTAAAACATTATTATTAAAAAACTACTCATCCAATTTATCTTAAAAAACGTAAAGTATTATGTTGGAATCAACTGGCAGCATTTTGGTACAACTCCAAGATGGCGGAACAAAATGGCAAAATCATTAAAATATTTAAAAATTCAGCCTGAAAAACTACTTAATGGTTTGATTTTAAATTGTGTGCCATAACTAATTGTGGCATGGGTATCAACTAATAAAATAGTGGTACTAATTCAAGATGGCCGAACAAAATGGCGGCCAAATAAAATGTTTGTAATCGCGAAAAATCACCCTCTTAGGTTTTACACATCTTTACGTTTTAGCGTCCCTAGATGCCCTAGAAGTTTTATCAATTCCGTCCGACCCTCTATCGGTCTGTCTGTCAGTTCGCAGCATAGCTTAAGGACTACTTACCCGATTGACTTAAAATTTTGGTCAAAAATTTATATATATATATATATATATATATATATATATATATATATATATATATATATATATATATATATATATATATATATATATATATATAGGTGGAAGTGTATTTTCTGATAAATAGGGTGGTAACGATATATTAAATATATCGATATGTTGTTGGGATATATCGGTATATTAAGGAATATCGCAACGAAAACAAATGAAATCAATGGTGACATTATTGACACTTTGGCATCATTTCCCGAAAAAGTAAATCGAAAGATGAAAATTTCAGAAAAATATAAAAGGGTAATGGAAATCTACCTAAATTTCAAAACAATAATTATATTTTGATGTTTAAAGCCGACTTTTACGAAAACTTTAAATGTTAAAATTCTAGAAAATTTTCAGACATTTCTATATATTTTTAAGTTAAAAATAAGAATCGCAAATCTTATTTTTTGCCTAGCATACTAGTACAACCATAGAGAAACAAAGATTTTTATTTTGGTTATGGCCAAAACGCAGAACTGGACCCCGCAAAAGGCGCAAGTAATGTAATAGCAGTTACTTTGGCGCATTAATCACTGGATAAAAAAATATATCGATATATTCAATATAACGACACATTTCTTGCCATATATCGCATATTATCTTTCTTTCTTTCTTTTCTTTCTTCAGCGCCAACGGGTTGACGACCAAATTGCTGTCCGTAGATCGTTGAACTGTACTAATTATTTTTTCCTTTGAAAAGGTACATTGTTTTCACTTCAGGGTTAACTCCTAGGACTTCTACTGATATCGACGTATATCCTGTTTTTTCAGAGCGACGCCGGACTTGCGCAGTCCCGTGGTACTTTCTGGTCACCGCACGACCTTTGGACTTATTAGATAAGCCTGTCCAGAGGAAGAAATCACAATTCCTACAACCCCTAGGACTCTCCGCCTCACAGCGATTGGCCCGTGATGTAGGACGATCCCCCAGTGATATTTCCACAACGGTCATGGGACTGCCCCTCGAATCACCACGAAAAACACTTTTTCCCGCCGTCAGGGAGCCTTACCGTACACGTGTGTTTAGTTTGGTGATCCGAGCGGAAGTCATCGCATATTATCTTGTCTTTGATTCAGTTGTTATAATGGCCAATGTTGCGAACTTGGTAAAATTTCTACTAAAACGTGTAGGACAGTCAACCCATTAGTGAGACATTTTTGCGTTTATTGAGATAGTAGAAAAACTAGCAGAATTGTTTTTGCTAAATTTAGGATTATTGTATTGAAAAATATGAAATTTTAACCTATCGATACCGAGATTTCACGATTACATTAGGATTTTCCTCAGTTAGATAAGATACTTCTAAAAACCAGAGGCATACCTCTATTGTTCATCTATTATAGTTTATAGTTGATTTAGGCATACAATTTCCATCAATAAATTTTATATTGACCGGTTTTAATGATATTTTATAGAAGCGGATAAATCTTAAGGTAATACGTAACTTGTTTTATTAGTGTTGGGCGTCATTTACCAAAAGTGACCGTGTAAGTGACCTAAAATAATCAGGACAATTTCATAAATGACCGGTTATTTTTAAAAATGACAAATTTTTGGACTGCATAAATGACCTAAAATGATCGATTATTTATTTACAAGTGACTTGGAAAAATGACCGCATAAATATCCTAAAATGAACGATTATTTACCTTTATAAATGACTGTTGAATAAAAATGTATTAATTAAAGTACGACAAACTGATCTGAAGACGCGTCGAAACGGAAGGAGGAGGTTTGTCAAAAATGGGGCGTTTCCATAGAATATAGATATGAACACTTTTAGCCAATCACCAATGAGTAATGCACTGTTTCCATATAAATTTGCATTCTTTTCACAGCCTGAGGCTTGTTTACTACATAATTAATTTCATTATACTAAATTCAAATTGCCTCAGAGGCAGTGGCGTATCCAGGAAAGGTTTGGAAGGTGGGTAAATGATTAGAATAATAAGTAATAAGAGGTTAAGTACAAAAGGCGGTACCGCAGAATCTGCGGTCAATCAATAATAAGAGTTTCATGACTTCTAGTTCTGAATGGTTTTAGAGTTTTAGTTCCGTTCTGGTTGGAATTAATGTAGCATCTTTGTCAAGAAGTTAAAATAAAAGTCTGGCTTTTTATTTAAATAATTGGATTGGATTTTATTTTTATTAATAGTTTGTATGTTATTAGTCGTGAAACCCTAAGAATAACTAACTAAATCCTTCATGGCGTATATTCAATTCTGTTACCTTACAATAAATCTCAATGTTGATGACACTGCTGACCGCTGGTTGGTGAGAAATTAGCAAGCGTCTGCGTACAGTAGAGGAGCACAAACGAGGGAAATTCTGGCTTTAATGATGGTTTACGGCCCTAATAATGATTTTATTGACGAACCTGGGCTAACATAACGTCACCGATTCTCTTAAAAGTATAGGTTTTGTTAAAAAAATCCTACATATAAATACATTTTTTCACAGCACTTCAAAATTGAAAAAAACGCCTAACCAGGGCTAACCGAAACGATTTTTAAAACACATGCAAAATTACAAGTTTTGTTAAAATAAAAGTAAATAAATAGTAAAAGGAGAAAGAGGAACTAAAAGTCCAGTCAACCTTGTATCATACATACCGTAGATTGGTCTTCGAAGTTCGCTAGGCCCTCTATTGTACCCCTGTAAAATATTAATTTGATGGTTGATGGTTTCTTTTCTTCATTAATTCCTACTAATGTTTCGAAATATCGTGTTTATAAGTTCTATTCATATTTGATTAATTTTTATATAATTTATTTATCACGTTGTTTATATTGTAATTTCTATTGCAATATAAGCTTTTTGTATTTGCAATATATACCTGCTTTAGCTTCGTAAACAAAATATATTTTTAAGTATATAAAACAATATTTTTTTTATTAAAATAAAAGTTACTTTTATTTGTACAATTATTTTTGAAGTACACAAAATAGGTTTACAAACAAAATTTTACCTATCCGTAATTTGGCAACGTTTGTGTGGTCCGTACAAATTCGGAACTCGAAACGACATCGACCATAAAAGTTTGTTCGAAATTGGTATTTACATTTTTATTATTATCAATGAATTAAAAAAAAATTATAATTTCATCAATTTCATGCTTTAAATTCAAATTTCATTCATGTGGGTAAAATTGCGAGTAATTAGATATTAGGCTGCGGGTAAAAGTGGGTAATTTTAGTGATGTAATGATTCGAATTAAAATACTCGTTGAATCCGAGTATTGAGATACTCGGAATCACCCGAGTATTTAAAATTAATTCGGAATACGGATGCGAAATAATTATGCTGTTAAGCAACCGCCCAGCTACTGCCGATTATGATGCCAGAATAGTAAGCACGGCAGTACAATTTGCATTCGTATTTCGAACGAAAAATTCGTTCCGGAGTTCGGCAGCAGCGGGCCGATGGCTGAATCCGAATAAATATCATATATGGGATAGGAACATTGGGAACTCGTTGATTTCGAATTCGGAAGATTTTTAAATTCGGTATATTAATAATAAAATTGGAAACTAAAGCTGGGGCTGAGGATCTGCGTGTAAGTTTTAGGTTGTTACTTAAGGCAGATAGGTTTTTCAGCATTATCTTAAAATTAAAACCCTCTTCCCCATATTTTTCTTTTATGGTTAAATTAGTATTATTTATTATTCTGCATCTTAAGTTGATATTGAGATATCGGCTTTTGGTATGTTAATTGCAAGTTACATTAATTATTAACTCTCACACATTGACCCTACTCACAGCATAGATTACTAATTCTTTGTTTACTCTAATTCCTACTTCGCATTTCGACGTTTGACATCGCATTGTGCATTCGTGGAATCGGCAGTTCAGCACCCACCGATGTCATCCGATTTCAGTTCCGCAGCTGCCGATTCGGAGCATAAAATAAAAATTGGGACTATCTAAACACGCTCATAACGTGTGATTTCGAAATCGGATGATTAATCCGAGTATTCTGTTAACTCGATTCCGTATAATCCGATTCTTTAAATAATCCGAATATTTACATCACTAGGTATTTTACAAACACACCGCGTACAATCCGAAATTTAAGGTTGGCAGCACTGAGTATAGCCTAACTTCTCCTAAACCGGTTTAATATTTTGTTTGCGCGCGCTCTTCTTTTTAAAATGCTACATAGTACATTTTATATTATTTGAAATTTTTTGGTTAGGTAGGGTCTAGTATCAACCCTAAAAAGTAAGAAAGATTTTTGATTAAGCCGAGGGCCAAAGTTTATATACGGCATACAATGAGTTCATATTCGTAAGTTGATATTGTAAAGCTTCCGGTATTATTGGTTGTTTATTTTATTTTTAAATTTTAGACCCAACCGAAGCCTAAACCAAACACAAGACGGATCAACGGTTTTGGAAAAAAGCTTGATTCTCAATAAAAAGAGGCACAGGTTAAAGGAAAGTTTTTTTTGGTTTGGAATCAATTGTATTTTCCTTGCTATAATTATTTACGATCTGTAAGTCAATCTTTCATGGTTTACCTTTTATTAGTTTCGATAATTGTTATGATAAATTAAAAACTATATAAAATATTTTACTTCTTTAAATTGTTAATCTTCCCTCTCTCCTCTTAAGGCAACCTAGCCTTCAGCCTTTGTAATTTGCCTATAGATAAAAAATTATATTTTAGGTCTCAAACATGCCCGATGTATATGAATTATTACCACTATGTGGAGTACAGCCTCATAATAATCCTTACATTGAATGTATTATATTATTTTGGAAGAATCATCAAATTGTATTTTACGTCTTCTGACCAAATTGCTGTAACATTAGAGCAGAAAAAATTATTGGGAGTAAAAGATGCAGGTTGGTTAGTTTTTTTTCACCATATTACAAGTGAGTAAGCAAAAATATTAACTTACTTTTTACTTCTTAGATCCAAATTATACAATAATTAGTCCAACTAAAACTCCTGGAAAGTGGTCAGGTGGTTCTACACCTATACAACAAAATACACCTCTCAATATGACTGCTTTAAGTTGGAGATCTTCTCCAGGTCAGCAAACCACCCCATTAAATATGACAGCCCTTAGTTGGAGATCAAATGTTTCTCCAGCTGACAGTAAGTTATATTTACATTTTTAAGTTTTTAGCTGACCTCAACATATTCTTATCTTAACTTACCAGAGGCAACTATGGAACATTGCCTAGTACTATTTTAGCTTTGTAGTTTGATCATAGACAAAAATAAATAACATCTACATCTAAATTTTTTAATTATTATTTTATTGATTTTTTTTTAAATGTGTATCTTAAGCATGTTCTTTTCATTAAAGCAAGGTTGTGTTACTTTATTAAGACTAAATTAGACTTTAAAGGGTTTAAAGCAGAAGTTCATTTAATAACAAATTCTAGTCTCAGACTGTTTAAATAATTATATTGTACTTATCACAGTAATAAGTGATATATTGCTTAAAGAATGAATTTATTCTTGAAGCTGGTACGTGGGTACTATATTTCCTTTTTACTAAATATTGGTGAAGATTTAACAGTTTAACTGTGCCAATGGGGTCCAGAGCCTGGTATAATCCTACTCCAAGAAGGTTTTTACCATTATTTTATTATATTAATGGTATCGGTTGTATTTGTATACAGACTGGCTACTTGTTAACTATTTCCTGAAGTTAATTTAATTTTTGTAACATTTTAAGAATCTATTATGTGTGACAAATTTACATAGGACATTTGCTTTATTTAAAAGCTTAAACTTTAAAAATTACTCTCAGGTATTGGCCTGAATAATTCTATGCAGTCTTCATCATGGAGTTACCATAAAGGATCACCCACAAGTCCATTTGGGAAACCATCGCAATCCCCCTTGTCAATTTATCACAATCTCTCTACTGTACCAAATATTGATTCTGGGGGAAGCAAGGTGCAAAATGTAAGCTATAAATAATCTTTTTACTATAATTTCTATATTAAGTCTTTTATTATGCAAATTTTTATTTGTCAAAAACGTCTGTTTGTTTTCTAGGTTAACAGATTGGTAAACAAAAGTCAAAATCAAACCAACTTGCTGAGTTCTTTTTGGAATCATCCAGTTACAAAAAGTGCCAAGGATGTGTCCGTATTTTTGAAGAAGAACCAATACCAGCTATCGACACAATCTCCTAGTAAGTAATCAATTCAATCAAACAAAGCTGTGAAAACTATGTTAGTGATGCAATATAGTGCCACAACTAAAAAAACTGACATTCTCAGATAAACACAATAAGTGATATAAAAAGTGTTTTTTAAGAAAGAAATATTAAAGTTTGAATTTATGGCGAAATTTCCAATATTCTTAATTTTTTGCTTTGTGTGTATAATAAATTTAAAAATTACTTACAAGATTTTTCTATTTTAGCAAAAAGTGGAAGTCCTTCATCTAAATCAGAAGATAAATCCAGTGGTAACATTCTTGCTTTGGAGGTTTGGACTAGAATTAATGTTGATACTGTGGCCTTGACACAATGGAATGAAAATTTAAGAATGGTAAGAAAAATGTCTGAAATTTATTTTCTTTTTATAATGGATAATAGCAATGGGTGATGAGATGTCTATCAGGCTTGGTCGCCTTTCACAAATATTTTATATTTTATTGCAGTGGATATCTCAAACTATTCTTGAACGGCTTGTTAAGGAAATAGATATAATCAATGAATCGTTGGAAAAGCACAATATGACAGATATCAAAATAGGCACTGTTGGTCTTGATAGATTAAGGAAGACAGCTTTAATGGTAAGAAGTTTTTACTGTTTTTTATGTATTAAATTTTAAGTGGGATTTTGATTATTTACTCCAAAAAACTTGATATGATATTAAATACAATTTTAAAATTTGAACAGCACCAAACAATATAATCTTAAATTGATTGGTTATTTTAATTGTTAATGTTATTTTAATCTAAATTAGTGTTTATAATTCTAGATTTCAGCTGATTTTGACTTATTTTTTCCATTTATTTGTTTATTTAACTTTATTGTAAAGCATTTATTGATCACAGGAACATTTGTACTAAATTTAAAATAATGGAGAATGATTTATGACAATGGAGGTTGGAAACTCCTGATTTACATTAAGTTTATTATTATGCTCTTAAAAAACGGCCATAGCAAAAAATCTGAAGAGGAAGAAGAAAATAGTAAATACTAAATAAAAACAATCTAGATGCACTTACCAGTAATGAATTGTGTCCTACACGCTTTCAGGTTTCATAATATTGATGGTGTGAAATTATATCTTTTAATAGGTCCCTGCTGTTCACCTTTCTTGAAATATTATTTAAATGAAAAAATACAGGTAATTCAGGCTATTGGGAACACAGTAGCAGCTCACTTTATGTATATTTTTGCCAACTACCAAATATGTTACAGGCATTTTTTTCATAATCAGACTCACGCCAACCTAACAATGAAATACAGTCGTAGTAGGATTATAGGAAGCTATTTTTAATCTCCAAGCCCAATGACTAATCGTAACTTAACCTAATATATCTGCTTATATTTTCATGCAGGTGGCCTTAATTACAGTTATTAGACACCTTTTACATTATTTAGCAACAGCTGGTAGATCCTGGAGATAGATCTCAGATGATAGTAGTACCAATTTTTTAACCAAATAGTTATATTCATTTACTTATATTGATATTTAAAAGCCAGAACAGAATCTTGGGGTGCATCATACTTTTGCTTAATGTTGGAAAGATTATTCTAGGTCAATTGTCAATTCAATTCTGGGCTATGAGAAGTGAGTTACAAGGGAAGTCTCGTTGCCTCTAATACATTAGTTTATGTCTGTAGAAATTTTAGTGAGTGTAAATTATTAAACAGGTGTACATGTGAAATACATTTCCCTCCTTTTCTTCTCACTCAGTTATTATTAAAAATTATATTATTTTTAATATTACAGTGCAACCTCTTTAATCCGAACACTATATGGCAAGGCATCAGTCGAATTATCAAATTGTTTGGATTACCAAATTTATAATAAAACGACACACATATTAGTTCTTAATTTTATTTTACCCAAAATATTAAAACAAAGCATATACTTTTTATGAGAATGTGTTTACATGTTCTGTTTAGTTAAACAAACAACTACAAGAAAGAATGTAACATATGTATAACACGTACATAACTGAATTACTGTTTACAACATTAAAGTTTGGAATTTTAGCCTGTGTCTAGGTTATGATTATGTGTTTTTTGCTTGAGCTCACATTTCAGGTAGAAAATCTATGTTATGGTGGGGAATATTATTTTGAGTTTCCCAGACAATGCAGGTGTTAAGAACTAAGACAGCATTACCACGTTTCACTAAATAAGGTTTGTCAAAAAATCATGAGAAAAATTAAAAAATGAAAAATTCACATCCAATACAAGCGGGGTCAGTTTATGCAAATTATGTACCTATAAGAAGTCGGATTTTGTGTAGTAACTTGTTTTTTCTTTGTCATAATACAAATATGGTGGGAGGTAGTAGTATCTTTCTCCATGATTTCTTAATTAAATCTGCACTTACATGCTTCTGAGTCTTATACAAAGGTAAAACAATATACTTGAAATTGAAGTTTTTTAAAGATTGAAATACTGCAATCGTGACCACGGGTTTAGTTATCGCTTCCCATGGAAAAGGGAGCGTTGTCTGGATTATCCCTATATTTAAAATGTCCGAGTTTGCTTCCAAAATTTTTGTATCAAACATTTTTTTAAAAAGAAAACTTAGTAAAAAAGTTACAGAGGGTGGAATGGGAATGTTCCACTGTGATATGTTGTCTATATTACTTAAAGTAAATCATATAATCAAATAATTTTATTAAATTAGCAATTGCTTAATTTTAGAGTCAAACCACTCACTTTATTCCATCTTTATCCACTATTCTCCAGTTCTTGGAGTTGCATGGCAACCAAGAATATTTAGTTAAGAGGATTCAAGAATTAGCCAAAGGTGGGTGCATGAGCGAATTTAAGTGGAATAGTGGAGGTCATTATAATGGAAAGGATTGGGATGATTCTTTACCAACCGATTGTGCTGTAAGTCTGAACTACTTTATTATAGAGGTTTTTAAGGTTATTAATCTTATCTTTGAAAAAGAATATCTATGAGGTACACTAAATGAATTACATGAACATCTTGATCTCTAAGGATTATTATTAAATATAATAGTAAACTAGTAATTTATTTTAAATATATATAATTACAATTTTTTTTGTTAATATTCATATATGGGAAGATTTGAAATATCTACTTATTTTTTTGACATAACATTTAATTTCAAAATCCTTGTTTACTGTTTTAATATAATTTTATTGTTCTGAGGATAAATTCATATGGGTCAGAATTTCATGGTTTAAATGAGTTAATTTAATAAAAGTTCCCTCAGTGGAAGTTCTGATGTAACAAATAATCATCCAAATATTGAGAGAAGATGGTTGGTAGTCAGAACTATATTGGGTACTGTATATAGTTTCATGTTCTATATATTATTCGGTTTGTCAATTTGGTATGTTAAAAAGTTTTAATAAAATTCTGTAATTGTTATTTAAGGATATTTTTGATTTTTCTCTGTAGATCATTATGCATCTACTAGCCTGCTACCTTGACACTCAACTGATGCCCTCACCCAGTAGTCCAGACACGAAAGCCTTCAGTGGTCGATTCTACATTCGAGCGACAGATAAAGTACCTAACTTGACCCCTAGCAGTCTGTTTATACAGGAAGTTACGGAGAAACCACCTCATTACAGAGTTGTGGTTGGTGAAAAAATTTATGAAATGGTTAAGGTAAGTAGTAAATTATTATATTAAAAATGTATGTATTTGGTAATTTGTTTTATATGATAAAGATCTGAAATTGTCTGTATTTACAGTATTTACACCTAGAAGTATCTTTTATGAGTACCCTACATTAATGATTAATGTTATATATTACATTAAGTTATGTAATATTAATTCTTTAGACAATAGCAAATATAATCAGAGAACAAGTTTGTTAATATTGGCACATTCAGCAGCAAAAGCCATCCGAACTAGAGATCTACGAGTTTCAGAATTAAGTTAAAGGATAAATAATTTTACAGAAATTATATGTTAATTAAAATCTAATGCTAAGTTTTAAATATTTGGTGCCTAATAGTTTATTTATTTCTACAAACATTCATCTTTACAACAGCTGACTATAAGAATTAGCACATACAAAATATAAATTTGCATAACATTCATTCAATAAAGAAAACAATATAAGAGTAAGAAATATCAATAATACAATTTGTAAAGTTAAGTAAATTAAAACACTTGTTTAAATTTGCATTCAAATTATTTAAAAAAACAGAAATGATAATTATTTCGCCCACACTGTGGCTTTATCATATAAATTTTTTTTAAGTAAAAGTGCGTCACAGAAGTGTAGATGATAAATATCTGAAACCTTTTTTATTTTCTTTATTTTTTAGCAGTTTTATAAAAAAAATTTCCTGGGCATTTTTTAGTACTGTCTTTGCATTGTTATGTTATGAGTGAAAGTTGCTCAAAATTAAAAAAAAAAAGGTAAATTTGCCTTTGCCTACAACTCAGACAGAATTTCAGTATATATATATATATATATATATATATATATATATATATATATATATTATTTATTTAATTATTTATTTATTTATTTATTTATTCATAAACGGGATCTAAATACAGGCCAATTTGTACAGTAATATACTAAATCTAACATCTACACATAATATAAAGTATAAAATAAAATATATTATAAGATATTACAAAGTAACAACAAGCAAGTAGGTAACTACAAACTAAGTTAATCACAAACTTAATAATGAAAAACGTTAAAGTTGGTCATTATTAAAATAGTAAAATTTATGAATGAATATATCAATTATACTAGTAAGAGAATTTTGAATAATGTTTAAAAGATTGTATGGCCATACTGAAAAAATCACTGCCACATTTATTGCCATTTTTCATTATTCTATTGATATGTGAGTTTTCACCATATATATATATATATATATATATATATATATATATATATATATATATATATATATATATATATATATACAACAATTTGGTAATAACTTTATACCAATTCTATCAAGATGGAATCACAGGAACAACTCTCCCCTGGCTAATACCAAGACTGGCATTGAATTACCCTGTTGATTCCTGACTTTCATTGGAAGAAATAATGTTAACATATTTTTGTTTCATGTTACACCAAAGTCACAACAAGGATACCATGATTCCTCTCTGGCGCATGTCCTGCAATCCCACACGCGATTGTCTTTTGACTGGAATGGAACAACAAACATACATTAATATTATTTATCCCAATGAAAGTCAGGAATCAACAGTGTAATTAAATGCTGGTCATGGCATTAGCCAGTGGAGTAGTTGTTTCTGTGATTCCATTTTGTGACTTGTTAGCCTGTAGCGGCCTGCTGAGCTTTAAAAAGACCCCAATCGTGATCGTCGTTTGATCGAAATGGACCATTACGCCTGCGGCATTACAGGTGATAAAGTCATTCATAGTTTTGCGTAATCCTTTTATAAACAAATGCAACTCCAAAAACATTGCCTGAAAATAACTGCCATCAGTGGACCACCCTCCTGTGCTAGTTCCGTTGCTGACCAAGGACCTCCTCTAGTAGATGGGCTCCGGCGCTTTGCACTCTCTCGCTCATTGATAGTTACGCCACTAGTTTTATTCCAGGAGTTGTAATTTTACAGAATATTTAAATATCTTATTATATTTGTTTTACCATATAGGATTTGCACTATCCCAGTTTTACACTTGCTATTTGTGCAGAATTTCAAGTCAAAATTGGCTAACACCCTGAATATTCCATGAATATTGTTTATGTTTTTCGATCTTTTCAAAACCTTGTATACATTTTTTTTTAATAATTTGTATGTATATTTAGAATGTTTATAAATTTTTTGACAGTAATTATTTTTACAGGGTTATAACAATCTCTTCCATAGTATGCTTTTCTTCATTTACCATGTTAACAAACAAGAACAAGGTATGTTGGGCAGAGTGAATTTAGGAAGAGCTGGCATAAATATGCTGTGGATTATAGGATTAAATGAATAATTTATTTCCGAGAGAATTGAAAGAATAATGCTCTTGACAGAGATAATTTGGGATTTTATGTGCATAGTTTTTCAGTGATAATACGTTCCTGTATGGCTGAAAAGGTTTTTGTCATATGTAAAATATGTATAGGATATCTGACAGGAATATTTAAGTTTTTAAACAGTTTTTGAAGGTGTTTTTCCCTTTTTTAATTTATGGCATGGTACAATTTACACACCATATTTAAAAGATCTCTCATTTCTTATTGATTTCATCATTACTGTATAAGTATATAAGTATTCACATTTTTAAAATTTGGAATATTGTTCAAGAAAATTTGTTTCAAAAATATCTTGCTAGATGAAGATTTTCGTTAGTTGTTTGTCATGTGTAGTTTGTAGATAATGTAATGTTATGGTTAGCAATTAAAGGATCCTGAATTTAAAGCATATTAAAATTGTAATTTTAAGTCTTATGTTTAAATATGAATTAGTGTATCAAATAATTTTTGTTTTTAAATAAAATGTTTTAAATTGTGTTTTCGCTTGAATATTGGGAAGAAAAAAAACTATTAGCAGTGTAACAGAAAGATGTTTATGCCAAGTTGATTTTTCAATAGGAAGTCAAAGTATTTCGTTTTTTTTTTGACATAAGGCAAGCAGTGCTTTTAATACATTTAAAGTAATTTTTTTTTGTTTTTAGTTAAATTTAGACTGAATTATTTTACAACAGTATTGTTAAAATAAATTTTTAATAGTATGTAGTGTTTTATTATTTGTTTGCCTATTTGGTATTTTAGTGTTCCAAAAAATGCAATATAGTTTATTTTTTTAATTACCAACAATACCCTTAGTTTGGTTGAATGCATGTAGGAATTTCATTTTATTCTACGAGTTGTTTTAAGGAATTAAATATACATGATGCAGAGATAATATTTATGTTTAAAAAGTTTCTATTTTATACAAATTAAAAAGAAATGTTAATTACGTTTACGGGTTTTTTATTTGATTACAAAGGTAATAGATATGCAACATTCGGATGGGAAAATGTTAAGATTCAAGGTACTCATCTTCAGCAACCTTTTCTTTCCACTGTTGGATATAACTTCCACCTTCTGCGCAAACCTATCCGGTGTAGTTTTGCGCAGGTGTATGGGAGCTACATTTTATCTTTGAATCTGAAGGGTACTACTTTAGAGGTGAGTTTAGCGTATTATTAATGAAGCACGTCACCGTTCAGGTCATATAAATTTCAAACTATAAATACTGATCTCTGAAAATTACCCAAAAGGTTCTCGTGTTCAATTTTACCGGAATTTTTAAACAGTTGCTTGATAATTCGGAAAAGTCGTATTTTGCCGAATTTTGAAATTAAAACGATATTGCGCGCTAAAATTAATATTAGGATGTCAGACCCATCTAAATCAAAAAGATGACCTTAAAATTAACTTATTACTCGTAAAAACTTAAAATATTAGACAGTTTTACCCTTTTTGTTGCCACTAAATAACACTGTTTTGGAGGAAACATGTTACAATTCCTTAATTAAAATGGGCAAAAAATCAAAAGTTTGGTTTGTGTTTTTCATGCTAGTTACAAAGTGAATTGCAAAAATTAAATTCATTTACTATATAAATACTTTGGAACTCATTATTATGTTTTCAGTAAAAGTCCAATAAGTTTTTATTTTCTTTTGGATTAGTTTATAGTATAAACTAATCCAAAATATATATTTTTTTGTTTTTAGTTTTAACTTGAAACTTCCTGGAAGTGTTTGAAAAGTTTCGAAATATTTCCTGAAATGTAACTTAAAATGTCTAAAGTAAAATTACAAGTTTCAGGAAGTCGCCTTTAAACATCAAAAGATTTTTTTTTGAGGTTTTGACAGTTTTGCCAGAAAAACCGTACTGTACGGACATAGCTACTGCCCTACTCAAGGCTTTAATTTTACTAAAATCAAGTTGACATTTTACATTTATGAATTAAGAGCATTTAAAAAAAATATATATATATATATATATATATATATATATATATATATATATATATATATATATATATATATATATATATATATATATATATATATATATATATATATATATATATATATATATATATATATATATATATATATATATATATATATATATATATATATATATATATATATATATATATATATATATTATCTGTAATGAAAGCATCGCGAAAAAAACTAAGACAAAAATGAAATCGGCCTTTTGCTGTGTTGAATTATTGAACACTGCGGCTTAAAAAATATGATGGCAACGAGGCGTGGGTAGGTAATACAATGTTGCCAATGAAAGAAAATTCGTTTAATTAAAAAAATTATATTTTCATTCCGAAACTAAATTCTGAGATTTATTATAGATAGTAATTACGTAATTATTCGTTCTGGCAAGAGGAGTAACCCTGATTACGAAAAATGGATTTGCTTAAACTGTCTAGAGACTTTTTCTTTCGGAGGTTGGTATCTGTTTAGTGTATTAAATGGCTGAAAGGCCGGGTGTGAAAATTTATTAGATGCAGAAATATTTTGTGAATTCCTAATTTTATTTGAAAGTCGACTGCCAAAAAAATTAAGGTAATTATACTTCAACATATATAAATTATTTAACTTAGTCCATGAATAATTTGCTGATAAGCGGGTAAGAAATATCCGGTTGACATGTTCATTTTAAATGTCATGGCTACATATGAAAAAATAAACTTTAAATTTAAGTAGTATTTCACATTTCGTTTCGAAACTCGTCAAAAAAGTAGAAATTTAGTTCAAAATATTTTATTTATTAAGAAGAACTTCCTGGCAAGGTTATTTTTAGAACACAGCGTTGGTAGTTGTAACGGTAGTGGTACTACAAAGTACTTGGATCCTGACGCACCGTTGGAAGATAAACCGGTACGTTTTTTGCCTCCAGATATTTGTGTTTATTCCTTTTGTGGGACGGTGCGTACATCTTGGAAATTACGCAAATTTTATACAAATTAAGTAGCTAGCTAACCATATTGGTCATCAGGTCAAAAGGCCAATATTGTCATTAATGTGAAAAAATACCTTGGAACCTTTTTTGGTGATATGAATAGTTTGTGATTATTTTCGTAATTCGGTTCATTGAATATTTTTTCTTGATTTAGGTATAAAGTATTTATTACCTTTTTTCCTTCAAATTTTTTTAAACAATAAATTTCCTGGTTATTAAATTAATATAAATATGAAAATATTTTTGTCATGTAAAAAATACCTTTACATCCTTGCCCAGTAGTCCAAAAAATGTGTAGTCTTTAAAAAATATGAAATGATGCTGTGAGTCATTATATACGAACTATTAAAGATGGTGATTAAAGTTATCTGATTGGTCAGTTTTTGAGCCTAGGCCTTATTGGTTCAATAGAGATGGGAAATCCAGATCACTTCGGTAATTCACATATCTCACAGGCATATCTCGGTCAGCATAACGATCAGTGACCCGGGTCACATCTCTCGATCCCATTGTAAAACAGGTTGTCTTAAACACAGCCTGGTCACCAATCACCCATTTCTGGCTTAAGTCATGATATATGAATTGCTATTTGGTTTAAAGGTAATATTGGGAAATAACCATGCAGTGTTAATCTCTTAATAAATTATTGATTTTCAGGGTTTTGTGAAAAAATGGGAAATAAAGTCATTAGATTTCTATTGTGTCAGAGTCATCTAGAAACTACCTTGGTCTTATGGATAATTTATTTTTGTTTTAGTAGATTACTAATTTTACATATGCCTTGACTTATGTTATTTTTGGAAATCTGCTGCATTTTATAATATTATTTATATTTCAAAAATAAAATTTTATTTTTTACCAGTTTCTATTCATGTGTTTGTTTGTATATATTTTTACTTTATAGCAAAGCTATATTTGAATATTTTTTAAAAATTTTTCTTCATTAAAAGAGATAATAAAATAATGTTTTTCTGTTCAGAAGATAGCACGGAGTGTGTGGATATTGCTTGATTTAAGTCAGTTCAGTTTACAATTCATTTAAAAACCAAGATCCCTATCTTAGCCATAGACATAATAACAGGGAGACACAATTATTACTTGTTTGGTCTGTTGTATCATCTTGATTGGGTTAATTCTAAAGGGTGTTGTCAACTATTTTACATAAATCAAAATTTATTCTTGCTATTATTAAAATTAATTTTTAAGGTGGTTGTATTAGTATAATTTTTTTCTTCACCACAATGGTACAATACAATATACATAAGTTTTGACATTTAAAACAAATTGAAAGAAAAAAAAATGTAAATGTTAAAATACAACAGAACTAAATGTTAAAAAACAAAATAATTAAAACACTATCACTCAGAGGTCCAACAGCCAGTGTCGAGGACAGTCAGTCAAAACCGATTCTACACTTGAAAAATTCTGCAGGGAATAGAAACTGTGCTTTAGTAAGACCTTGATATTTTTCCTAAAGGCATCTATATTTTCTAACTCTTTAATTATAGGTGGCAGATGATTATATATTTTTATTAGCTGTACACAACTACTATTAGCCGTGTGTGTCATTGTATGTTGTGGTAGACGAACCGTGTCTACTGTCCTCAATGAGTGAACCTGAGATACTTCACCGGTAGTCTTGTAGAGTCCAATATTTCTTTTAATATAAACAGAACATTATAATATATATACAGAGATAACTGTCAAAATCCGTAATTCCTTAAATAACTCCCTACATGAAAAATTTAATTTTTTACACATAATTGTCCTCATTTTCTGGTATGTTACTTCCTCACCCATTCTCGAGTTTCCCCATGCAAAAATAGCATATATTAGTAGAGCACCTACATTGGCATGATAGTATGAGTGTAGGACACTTCGATTTACATTAGTTCTCAAATGCCATAAGGCAACTGAGAAGGTACTCATTTTCTTTATCCTTAGAAACAAACTTAATTGTTTGTGATTGTTCTATCAAACGGTTCTCTGATCGAACAAGAATTGAGTAATTAGTTGGTCTATAGGAAAAGAGAATGGATTCAGTTTTAGCTGAGTTCAGAGGTAGCATATTTGATTCACTAAATGAGAGAATTTCTTTAGTATAGTCAGATGCTTTGACACTCAACAATCTCTCATTTTTCTCTGAAACAATGACAGAAATATCATCAGCAAAGAGTGACAGACGATCCATCTTGGTCAGTTCATTGTTCTTAATGCTAACAATAAAAATCAAGGACACTGCCCTGGGGCACTCCCCTCTCGATCTCTCCCAGGTCTGAGCTCACCTCCCTTTCTGTTTGCAACACCACTATTTGTTTTCTGTCTTCCAAGTACAACATTAACCACTTGAAGGGTTGCCCTCTCACCCTTAATGCAAAAAGTTTTTTTCTTAATATATCATGATCTACTCATTCGAATAATAATAATAAAAATAATATCTTTTATTGCCATCAAAATAACAAGCAGTTACATAGTAAAGTCAATTACTGTGTAATGAAAAAATATAACAATAATAGTAATATTAACAATAGTAATAATAAAATCACAATATTAATAAAAAAGACATTCACAAAATTTATATATTAAAAAAAAAATGTCATAATGCCATTGCTTTAAAAACCCACAACAATGTTTTTTTTTCTCACTCCTGAAGTAAACCATTTTACAAAAACTAGTAAACCAGAAGATTGAACAAAACAGTATTGCTTTGAATCAGAGTATTGCTTTTGGGCGATTTTTGTATGTTTTTGGATTATTTTTGATAATTTTTAAGTTAGTTCTTGGGCATTATGGTACATAAGGTGATGTATGCAAAAATCTGTACTAACTAAATAACTATACCTAAAATTTCATTTCATAGGTAAATCAATATGTTATTCTGTATTAGTTGGCGTACGTGGTACGAAATTCTTCCTAATATTTATTTATTTGAAAGTCCGGTTAATTAGTTTAAGGGTTAATAGAACATGTAATTGCTATTTTATCATACTCTAGGCAGCAAAATGACATACCTGCACATTTTTCCCTAAGGGTGTTTCTTAATTGAGTGTCAATATTTAAGGAAATGATTCTACATGAAAAATTAATGATAGTTTGCTATATAAACTCTGTTCCAAAAATGCTTCGTTTCGGAGATACAGGGTGTTACAATTTTATTTTATTTTTAATTTTTTACTGTAACGCCACTGGATGTTCTCACATCGAAAACCTAAATCTCCATTCTGTTTCCTAACTTTTTGGTCTCTACCAAAAAATCGATATTTTTTACCGTTTAGAAGTTATTTAGCAAAACGTTCATTCGTGCATAGCATGCATTTGCTTGTAAAATTGAAAAAATTCCGATATTTTGTCTCATAACTTCTAGACGGTATAAAATATCAAAATTTTGCAAGAGCCGAAAAAGTTAGGGAATAGGACGAGGAATCTGACTGTTTGAGTAAAAGGAGCCAGTGTTATGACCCGGAGAATACCAACACCCTGTAGATTTTTCTCAAATCTTTTATAACATTTTTGTAGATATTGTTCATAGTATATTGTGTACCAAATGTGAAAGAATTATCTCTATAAATGCATGAATTCTATGAAAATAACCAAAAAAAATTAAAAGTTTAACACCCTGTATCTCCGAAACGAAGCATTTTTGGAACAGAGTTTATAGAGCAAACTATCATTAATTTTTCATGTAGAATCACAACCTTAAATATTGACACTCATTTAAGAAACACCCTGTATTTATAAATTCCAAGGCAAAACCAATATACATTGATTCCAAGAAGGTATACGAGTACATATGACATAAAAAGTATATATATTTCTTACAGTAAATTACTTTAAAATACTTATTGAGAGGTTGGTACATTGTTTTGAAGTCGAAACAAAGTAAACAAATATAAATTAGCTTAGGTAGTAAAATCCGTTACTGGATTGTTCGAATTTCCACCATTAACGGAATGAAAATGATTGAATTGTGTTTTTCCTGTTTTACTGACCATTGCTGGAATTGATCTACTTACTCATGTTTTTAGTGCCCTAGCTGATTTATCTATTTATAACACTGGGGAACAAAAAAAAAACTTTTTTCTGCGGCATTAGTTTTTGTAGTAAATTTAGTGACATTAAACACAATAAGTCCTAACTACATATTTTGTTTGTTTAAATTGACTCTACTTTCGTTTACAGTTAGCGATAACGCCTTTTATTCTATGCAACAAAAAATGTTTATTTGTTGCCTTCGCGGCGACTTTACTTATCGCATCTAAGCGGGCCATGAAATAAAATCGAGTGCACAAATCTTTTTTGACAGTGACATTTCAGTCAGTTTAAAATTATTTTATTAGATATCAAGTGCTTTTTTGTCACTGTCTGAATTTTTTAAAAGAACGTATTTTTAATTGCTACTATATCAGTTTGTTCATTAAGTCGTTTAAGTTGGTGTTAAATTTAAAAATAACAATGAATTCTTCACGCAAGAGTTGTGTGAACCATCCCGACAAATTTTGCTACATATGTGGAAAATTCTGTCAAGAAAAACAGCAAAGAAACATTAACGGTTTTGTAAAACAAGCATACCAAGCATATTTTGGCAAGTATCTTGGACAGCAGGATAAATGGTGGGTGCCTCATAAAGTTTGTAAATCTTGTGTAGAGTCACTTCGCTACTGGACCCAAGGGGGACGCAAAGGACTTCCATTTGGGGTGCCGATGACGTGGTGTGAGCCATCAAATCATGTTGATGATTGTTACTTTTGTGCCGTGAATATAAAAGGTATGAATAAATATAAAAAGCGTACTTGGGTTTTTCCAAATATACAGTCGGCTAAATCACCAGTGTTGCATAGTGACTCATTGTCAGTGCCGATATTTAGTACCTTGTCAAACGTTACTTGTGATGATGTCGAAATGATGGACATTCAAAGTGACAGCGACAGTGAAAGTGAATTCGAATATTATAGTGCAACTGCAACGGTGAGGGGTTTTTCACAAGGAGAGTTAAATGACTTGATTCGAGATTTAAATTTGTCTAAGAAATCAGCAGAGCTTCTTGCATCAAGACTTAAAGAAAAACAGTGCCTACAGCCTGAGGTAAACATAACATCTTATCGAACGAGAGAGAAAAACATTCTTCCGTATTTTACCGAGGAAAATAGTTTAGTATATTGTAACGATGTTTCCGGACTTCTACATTTAATGGATCTTTCCGAATACCGACCAGAAGATTGGCGGCTTTTTATAGACAGTTCTAAAAGAAGTCTAAAATGTGTTTTACTGCACAATGGAAATAGATTAGCTTCAATCCCGATAGGTCACTCTACCAAACTTAAAGAGGAATACCAAAACATTAAACTGGTTTTAGAGAAAATTTTGTTTGTACAACATCAGTGGTCTGTATGTGTGGATTTAAAAATGGTGAACTTTTTATTAGGTCAACAAGGTGGGTATACTAAATACCCCTGTTTTCTCTGTTTATGGGATAGTCGGGCAAAGCAAGAGCACTGGACTAGAAAGGACTGGCCGTCGAGAGAAAATATGACTGTTGGGAATGCCAATATTATTCACGAACCCCTAATTAGCCGGGAAAAAATCATTCTTCCGCCACTTCATATTAAACTTGGGCTCATGAAACAGTTCGTTAAAGCTCTGGATAAAAATGGTGATTGTTTTAAATATATTTGTCAAACATTTCCAAACCTTAGCATGGAGAAATTAAAAGCAGGTATCTTTGATGGTCCCCAAATCCGCAATCTTATAAAAGACAAGAACTTTTTAAATCACATGAATGAGGTCGAAGCAGAAGCATGGAAAAGCTTTGTATCTGTTGTCAAAAACTTTTTGGGTAATCACAAGGCAGCAGAATATTGCGAAATTGTCACACAGATGTTAAAAACTTTTGAAAAACTAGGAGCTAACATGAGTATGAAAATTCATTTCTTGCATAGCCATTTGGATCGATTCCCGGATAACTTAGGCGATTACAGCGAAGAACAAGGAGAGCGGTTCCATCAACAATCAAAAATAATGGAAGAAAGATACCAAGGCCTGTGGGATCGTCATATGATGGCGGATTACTGCTGGACGTTACAAAGGGATTGCCCAGAACAAAGATACAAGAGACGGTCATATACCAAACGTTTCAACTAACTTTTTTTAGTATTTCTGTTTTATTGGCTTAGTTTTAATTTAATATAACATAATAAAATAGCTGGTGGCATTCAAAATATAGATATTCAATATAAATAATTTTATTTTTTTTTGTTTTAATTTATATGACACTTTTTTTTATCTCAGAAACTAGAGTCAATTAAGATTTTTTCCCATACTCCTCGTATTTGGGGCAACACAATTACTCAAAATCGACTTTCAGAACCCGCGCCGCAGAATCACTGTTCCCCTGTGTAATCTATGTAAATTCAAGATAAGAGTACATGTAAACAAGTTATTGTGTGTGCAATATGAATTATGATATAAGTTTTTATCAAACTTGTAAAGGCATAATGCAGGCACAATAACTTTTGTTTACATGCACTCTATCTTGAATTTGAATAGACTTTAGGGAGTAAAAGGTAGTTTATACAGAAGTATTATTTGAAATGGTTTCAACTTTCATTAGCCTAGCGCAATTGTAGATATGATCAAGAAAAAGTGCCTGGATGATTTGGCAATCTTCATGAAGGGTGAAGTTTGTGATAAAAATCATAAACAAATTTTGAATGTTATGCATTTTAATATAGTTAAACTCACTGGTAAGCTCAATGATCTAGATATAATCTTGAAAAAAACAATATGCACTTCCTCTGTTTGTGTGAATACTGGCAAAATGTAGATAATCTGAATGTATCTTTTTTAAACAATTTTAATTTAGTATCTTTTGTAGAGAAAAATATCGGAGAGGCGGTGTCTGTATTTGCACTAAGCCAAATTTCGATATAGTCCACTCAAAGTCAAAATATGCTTTATTATGAAAAGAAACTGTTCTTATTGACAAACCTGTAAAGAATAATACAATTAATTATAATTAAATTATTTAAAAAAGGAGATATAATGTAAGATGTGTCCAAAATAAAGATTTAAAATACATAACAGAATCTAATACACATAACAGAACTTAGAAATAAGAGAAAGAAAAAAAAAAAACACTAACTGGTAACACAAATCATAATTAATATTTAAAACTTACAAAAAAAAAATGTAAAATAAAACATGTTCACAAACAAGAAAGACTCATACATGAACCTAAGCATAAAATATAGACAATATCATTATAGAACCAAAGACACAATTTTCTTACACACAATTAGTCAAAAAAAAAATGAATTTATATATATATATATATATATATATATATATATATATATATATATATATATATATATATATATATATATACAAAAAGAAATAATACCCAAGACCTGTAGTATATCGTAATATACTGTACACTGTAAATATAATAGTGTAATAGAGAAAGATTTTGAGGTTTGCATTAGTATTTTAACTTTTAAACATTTAATATGTAAATTGTTCATAGTTACTATCTATCGTACATCCGTCAGTGTTTTATGATGAGATCTCCAAACTTTTGACCAAATATACACTTGTTAAGACTGGTACATAAAGGTGAATCTTACTAACCTTTTTTCGGAATACGGAATTAACCAACTATTCTTCAATGGGTCAAGAGTAGCTGGTAATTCTGCAACTCTGATAGATAATATTTTTTCAAATATAACAGAATGTAATGTAAAAACAGATCAGACTTTTCTCTACGATCACTTTTATGAAATCAGTTGTTTTGAAATACCATCATATAAAACCACAACTAAGTATGTATACAAGAGAATAATATTAATTTGGATTCTTTCAGTAGTAGACTTTCATGTGAGGAATGGACTGAAATGTTTACTTCGATTAACTTTGGCAGGAAGTTCTCATCATTTTATGATTACAATATTACTTTTCCTATCACCAAAGTTAAAGTCAACTTGAATAAAAAGAAAAAATGGTTCTCAAAAGAGATAAAAGAATTAAACCCCTTGCTATGCGAAATGAATAGTATTAGGAAGAGATGCCCTGGTCTGGAAATTACAGCCAGATATAAGAGTTTTTTAGCAATGTATAGAAAATCCATGAAGCTTAGGTGTCAAAATTTAAATTATAATAGACTAGTGAAAACTAATAATATTCTAAAGGAAAGTTGGCGAATAATTAATGAATATAGGAAACCAAAAATATTAAATAAAAATATAACCATAAAACTGAATTACGACACAAATTAATGACAATGAAACCCTAGCCATTCTTTAATGAATTTTTCATTGATGTTAAAACTCACAAACCTCAACTTGATATAAAATTTTTTTAGAACCAACAGACTCAAATGACCATGACAAATGACAACCAGCAAGGCTGTGACCGGTATGGACGAAATATCTGGAAAGGTTCTAAGATATGTTTATCAGCAAATATCAAATCCACTTAGTTATCTCATAAATGAATCTTTCACAAGTGGCAAATTTCCTGAACATCTTAAAATCTCGAAATGTATCCCAATATTTAAAAATAAGGGATCTGAGCTAGACATATCAAGTTATAGGCCAATCTGCTTCGAGAGTCAGATCAGGAAGGTGTTTGAGGCGGCTTATACTATGAGATTGGCAAGGTTTTTGGAAAGTTTTAATTTATTAAATGATTTTCAAAATGGTTTTAGGCAACGGAAATCGACAATCACAGCTATTGATGATTGGGTGAATTTTATTTCTGACTCGCTGAAAACTATTGACTATTGATCATGACATCCTGGTTCGAAAATAATATGCTATTGGTGTTTGTGGGAGTGCTCATGATTGGGTAATACCTGGAAGATCGTTACCAGGTTGTTGTGGTCAACGGTGTTAAATCAAAGAAAATAATGAATAGGGTCGGGATACCCCAAGGGTCTATCCTTGGACCATTGATGTTCATAATCTTCATCAATGATATACTTAAAAGTTGCCCCACAGCAGATTTAAGGTGTTATATGCTGATGATATGTATTAGTCCATTAATCACAATCAATCAAGTTCTGATACTTTTAAGTTTTTAGGATTATATATTGATCCCAAATCAACATTTGAGTCTCACATTAACTTTCTATGCAAGATATTAAGTACAGTATGCTATATAATAAGAAATATTAAAGGTTTCTATCGATATAAAATGTATGATCTGCTATTCTGGGGTTCCTCAACCCACTTTTGTAAAGTCTTTATCTATCAGAAGAAAATACTGAGGTGCATAGAGGCATAGTTGGATCAAGGCACTCGTGCAGTCAGTTATTTTTGAAACATCAAATATTAACTTTACCTTCTTTATATATTTTTCATTTCATAACCTATATTAAGGCTAATTACTTCTCTTTTACAAAAATCAGTAAGGTGCAATCATACAAAACAAGCTCAAGTGATAATCTCTGTCAACCCTACTCGGGACTAACTGTGTCTCAAAATTCATCAACTTACCTTGGAATAAAATGTTATAATAAAATAGCGCTGGTAGTTAAAGAATCAAAAAATTTTAAATAGAATGGAAACAATATTTACTGGACAATGTATTTTATTCCATAGAGGAGTTTCTAAATTACAAATTTTAAATTAGAATTAGATTGTACCCATTGATGTTCTTTTGTTTGTTATCTGCTGTTTTTTTTTGTCGAGAATACAGTTTTTATGGATATTGGAGATATTTTAAATGTTAGCAAATATTTGACCAGCCTTATGATTTGTGGATTTTGTATTAAATTTAATGGTGAATAAAAGTATTTTGTATTTGTAATGTTATATACACATTTTTCATTTCTATATTTCCATTTGTACATTCAAGAACTAGTCCAATAAAACTTAGAACAAAAATAGAGATGATTTATAAAAAAGGCCACACTGTGTGAAATCATAATTATGAGACAAACTGCTGGAACCCACGATACATTTTGACTGTGGTCAAATTGACCAGTCAATTACCAATGCCCAACTACACCAATTGACTTCAGATTTTGGTCAAAAATTAAGAGCCAATAATAATACAAAACTCTTTATTCAAGAAAATGCAAAATGTTACAAACAAGCATATTTACATTAATAGAATGGCGTCATAAAGGAGTGTTAGAGCAATTTTAAAAAGACATTTACAGTAATTAAAAGTTAAAATTAGAATGCATACATGGAGATCTACATTTATTTTAATTATAAATATACATGAGTATACCTTATTTATTTAAGAAATCAGAAATACAATAAGGTTCTAAACTAACAAGGTATTTGCGTATGGCTCTCTTAAATTCTAGGCTATTATTCAGCAGTTTGTAATGTGTTGGGAGTTTATTGTAAAATTGAATACATTTGTACATGGGTCTGCTATTATACAAAGATAACCTGTGTCGAGGTATATTATAATCTAAGGTTCTCGTATTATATAAATCATGATTATTCTTAAATTCATCAAAAAAACACTGTAAGGATCTCAAGCTGCTTAAATCCAGTTCTACAGGATTCTCTATAAGAAATGTTACAAAGAATTCTGATTGTTCTTTTTTGTATGATAAATAATCTCTTCAGAAGTGGTGAGGCACCCCAGAAAATGATTCCAAAGCGCAGCACTGATTGAAAATTAGCATAATAAACAATTTTTAAAGTTTCCAAGTTAAGGTGTTTTTTAATACTCTTATTGAGTAGCTTATAGAGTTCAACCGAGACGAAACATGATCTGTTGACTTCTGCCAGTCCAAGTGATTGATTATCCATGTAGATTCCCAGAAAGTTAGCATGTTCAGAAAATGTAATATTAGAGTTATTTAAGGTGATGTTGTTTTGTACTTTAAGTGTAGATTGTTTTGTGCTAAATAAAATAAAGTTTGATTTATCTGTGTTAAGAATTAATTTGTTTTCTAAGAACCATTTTTCTGCAGTCCCCAGCATTTCATCAGTTATTGTGACCAAGTCCTGAAACTCTCCTGCAGATGAGACCAGTAAGTATCATCTGCATAGCTTGCTAAGAAATGTTGTTCTTTAATTATATTTTGGGAGAGGTCATTTATATAAATGATGAATAGCAGCGGTCCAAGAACACTGCCTTGTGGCACCCCGATCTTAATAGGAAATAGATTTGAATTATATTTTATTTTATTAAATGTTGCTTCTACTTTTTCTGAGTGTCAAGATAGATACGACCTGATCCAATCCAATGCCGGACCCCTTATCCCATATCTTTCCATTTTTTCCAGCAAAATCGAATGATCCAGACAGTCATAGGCCTTTGATAGATCTAAGAATGACCCAATAGCAAGATGCTTATTTTCTAAGCAATCCAAAACTTCAGTCACAAACCTAAAAACTGCTGTTTCTATTGATCTTCCCTTCAAAAAGCCATGTTGGTGTTCGCTGAAGAGATTTTGTGAGTTAAAAAAACGTGTGATTCTGTTGCACATGACAATCTCAAAAACCTTTAAAAAACTGGGCAGTAAACTGATAGGTCTATAATTTTCAGTAGACTCATGATCTCCCTTCTTATGAATTGGTCTAACCACTGCCACCTTTAGTTGATCAGGGAATATTCCATATTTTAAAGAGTTGTTTATCACAAACGTTAGAGGGTGCCAGAGTTCAAATTTGCATAGTTTTATAAGATTTGCTGGGATCTCATCATAGCCTGTGCTTGCTTTATTTTTAATGTTATTGAGAATACTTAAGATTTCATTTGGGGTAACAGGATGAATAAAAGTAGACCTAGGTTTAAAATTTATATTAGTTGAGAAAGGAATACTTGGACAGTTTTTTTGCGCATTTGAGGCCACATCTGAAAAGTGGGTGGCCATTTGATTTACTACTTTTGAAGGGTTACCTGCGATTTTACATTGCATACCTTGCTCATTTTTTCCATTTATACTATTTAAAATATGCCAAGTGGCCCTAGGTTTATTTTCAGAGTTATATATTTTATCTCGATAGTATTGAGATCTAGCCTTTTGCAAAATATTATTATATCTTATTTGGATATTTCTATATGTTTCCTTATACAGTTCATCCGATGTACTAAGGAGCTATACTAAATCAAGTAACGGTTTGCATTCGTGAACCTCTGGGGTATCATAAAAATTACATTTATTGTTTGGATACATTCTAACACCTTTTTTGGGAAAGCTTTCCTCAAATATAAACAAGAATGTTTTCATAAAATAATGCCCAAGTTCCCAGTCAGGCAAAGAGTACAAATATAACCAGTTTTGGTTAGCTAGTTTATGTTTAAACTCATTCGTATTTTCCATACAAAAGGATCTTTTTGTTATAATTACTGGTTTTTGTTTAATATATCCTACTGAAATTTTTTGTGCAAAATGATCTGAGATTTGGGTCTGTAGTACCTCAGAGCTCCAATTTATAGTGTTTGTGTAAATGTCAATACAACTTCCCCAATTTAGCCCTAAAGGCCGAGTATATTCCTTTATGGTTGGTTGCAATTTAAAAGATCCTAACAATGACGCAAGTGCTTCTGATTCATTGTTTTTTACTAAAATATCAACATTAAGATCTCCAGTTAGATATATAGACACATCTACATCAATTTTATTTAAAATATCCTCTAGGATCGTGCTAAACATTTTAAAATCACCATTTGGTGGTCTGTACAGACATAAAATAACATACATCCTACCAGCTAACTCAACTTCGACAGCCGCACACTCGCATACAAAGGACACTTTTACAATATCTAATCTAGGTTTCCATTTGACACCATTCCTACAATAAATTACCACTCCTCCATGGTCTTTTTTCCCTCTACTAAAGCTTGAGGCAAATTGGAAGTTTATAACTTGGTAAAGCAGCAACTGCTGTTGCGATTTCCAATGCTCAGAAATACAGATTGCCAGGCATTCCTTGTTATTATTGGTGAGTTTTTGTACTTCATGTAGGCAGTTGGGGATATAAATGGTTATACTTTGGTAAAAATTCAATATGGCGGGGATAGACTGCTAAATTTTTAGTGCGAATCATAGATAGCAAAAGAAAATGGCGGCCTAATAAATATTTGGTAAAAGTGAATATCCTGGAGTACTTAAATCCTTTTTTTATTCAGGAAAATAATAAAAGACATATAATTTATTTTTTGTAGACTGCGTAAATAAAGTTAAGAAAAATAAATAATAATAATAATAATAAATTAAAAACTTAAAAAAATTAATAATAATTAATAATTAAAAATTAATAAATTGCTGTTTATAGGATTTGTATAAAGTTCTTAATTTAAAATTCTTGTTGAATTTTTATTGAAATTTTGTATGCTACCAATGCTCAGAACATCTTACTACAGTATTGGTTTAATTGCATTAAAATTTTCTTTTTTTTGTTTGATGAAAGCAATAACTTGCATTCACCAAACTAACATATTTTCAGTATAATTCTGTACACTAAAAGAAACAGAAGAAGAAGAAACAATAGATAAAAATATTTATTTTTTTTAATCATAGTTTAATCGCACCTACATGTTTTGAGCCTAATAAAACATCTTCAATAATTTTAATGAATTTATATTATTTATCTTTTTTTTTTCTTTATTTGGAATAATCCTATTTTATTTATGAAACCCTAATACTTAAAATATTCACTGCATACCACGCAATTACCTTACTTTCAGTACAAATGTACTCAGTAAAAAGGAATGGTCATTTAAGTAAATGAACAAAATATTAAATATTTATATTTGGAGCAATAATACTAAATTTAAAAATAGCTTCTAAAAAAGGTATTTTCAAATGTATGCTGAAAAAAGACAGCAGCCTAAAGAAATATTTTTTACAAATACAGAACAAAAACTTATGTGAATATGGTCAATTTAGAAAGCGAAGACGAGAAATATGGCATTTTACAAAACAGTATTAGGGGAATGATTTTTTCCCGAATATTTTCTGAAAAAATCGGTGAATTTCCTTTACTCGGAACTTCATCATATTGGATGCCTATCAATTTTTACCTATGCCACACTTGATTTTTGGGCATAATTTAAAATAAATTCAATAAGTAGTTTTTACATTGACATACACCGCCATTTTGTTACGTCATGTTCAAAAAAGTTTATCCCAACGTCACATTTAATTTTTCTGCAAAATTTAAAGTCATTTGAATAAGATTTTTTTACGTTGATTTTTTAACTGATTTGTTATGTAGCCGCCATCTTGAATTCATACCAAAACTTTACCAGTTTATCTCTATATCACACTTATCGCTTGCACAAAATTCGGAAGTTTTTTCAGGCCAGTTTATTCCTATTCACTATTCACATTTGCAAAATCTTGCAATGGGCTAGAGATCCAGAGGTGCGGGTTCGATCCCCGCTCGTATCATAACTTTTACTGTTTTGATTAAATATTTCTAAAAAAATATTTCACAGTTTAAAAACAAACTGATAAAATACTTTTGTTCATAATTTAGCTTATACGGGCAGAACTTAAAAATTATAAATTTACTAATATGGACGGTACCTAATAGCAATGTCAGATTTGATGTCCGGTCAGGAAATATAAAAAAATATTTCACAGTTTAGAAACAAACTGATAAAATACTTCTATTCAAGCGTTAAAGGGTTAAAGGGCTAAACATGTTAAACAAAAGCAATTCTCGATCCCGAAATGAAAAATGTGATCTAGATTGCTGAATTTCTCCATTATTTTCCAAAGATCTTCTAGATGCCGAAAAACATGGTTTCTCAATTTCGTCATGCGTCGGTGTGTCTGTCGGTCGGTCAAAAATTAAGGGCTATATTCGCATGACCTGGTAACATTTTGGTAAAAATCCAATATGCTGAAACAAAATGGCGGCGTAGTGAAAATATTACCAAAATACTGCTTATCCGACTTATCTCAAATTTTGCACTAAAATCAAGTATTATGCAGGAATCAACTGGTAAAATTTTGGTGCGAATCCAAGATGGCGGAACAAAATGGCGGCTTAATAAAATATTTAAAATTTCAACCTGAAAAACTACTTTATGGACTGATAACAAAATGGCGGTCAAATAAAATGTTTGTAATCGTCAAAAAATCACCCTCTCAGGTTTTACATATTTTTACTTTTTAGCGTCCCTAGATGCCAAAAAATATGTTTTATTAATTTCATCTGCCGGTCAGTTCGAGGCATAGCTTAAAAACTAGTTACCACATTGACTTCAAATGTTAGTCAAAAATAAAGAGTCATATTGGGATGACCTCGTAATCCAATATGCCGATACAAGCTGGCGGCGTAGTGAAACGTTAAAAAAATTATTACTAAAAGAACTAATTATCTAAATATTTATTGCATAAAAGTCAAGTGTTACATAGGAATGAACTGGTAACATTGTGGTATGAATTCAATATAGCAAAAGAAAATGGCGGCCTAATAAAATATTTAAAAAATCAGTGCTAATCGGGTGTGGAAAAGTCACTTTACGCACGTGTAAGGTACACCATTTTTTCTACAAGCATGCGGAAAAACCCAAAAGTTAAAAAGAATCGCTTATCAAATACATAATCACAAATTAATTATTATTAACAACATGAATAGTAAACGTTTAGAGTTTGTAGTATTTTGTAAATTAATTGCAGAGGCTAGATTTTTTCCAAGGAACTCGGGGACTTGTAGGTTGTGTTTGGATTTTCCAGTTCTCTTACACGAGTACTTATTGTTGTAACCGTCGCCGAGGGGGTAACTTTAAAGTTGGTGACTAGTGGAAGGAATGGCATTGAAGTTCAATACTTTATTGGATAGATTCTTTTGAAGACTTTGAGTTTTCTAAATAACCTTCTGCCACGGTTGAAAATTTCCAAACTCCGAGGCGTTTGATATTTGTTATTCCTTCTCCGGAATCTGCCAGCATTGTGGCGACTGAACGTCGGAAACTGTGGCCTGTATATAGTTCAGGATTTGGGAGCTTCCGATAACCTGCAATATTTGATGGCTTTTTTTCCAAAGGTATTTATTCCGATGCATTGTACTGTGCAAGCTCCTTTCTTGTAGTTTACAAAAAAACGCCTATGTGGGTTTTCTTAAAATCGCATATTTTCTGACCAATTTTAAATATTCTCCGCTTTCAGCTTCATCAGATAGTACAAAGCTTGTGGAACGGCAATTTTTTGTGTCTGGAATATTTCTTAATAAAATATTTCCTTTGTCTTCAATATGATCCAATGACATTTTTGTTAGTTCTTGTCGGCGACATGTGGCCGCCAAACCAAATAGACTAGCTACTCTTATTCGCCTTCTTTGGTCTCCAACTCCAACATTTTGTTTTTTTAAGTAGGCCGTGGCATTGAAAAAGTTGCTTAAATCCATGTTTCCATTGAGTTTGATTATACTTTTTAACATTAAGTATCTGGAGCAAAGCGTGTTTGGCTTACATGTTTACGGGTTCTTTCAAAGTTTTGATGCCTTTAGTTTGACACCAAGTTTTAAACAATATATTCTTTCTCATACCTATGACGGGATTTTGATGGTAGCAGATTGAAGTGCACAGTTCTAGCTTCTTTCAACACTGGCTCTCTTCGTCAGAAGAATCTATTAAAAACACTTTTACTCAGGTTTTACTACGACAAAAATCAGCGACAGCAAAATTGGTTTTGATTGACAATGAATGACACGCGTATTTTTACAAAACACATTTTACGTATTTTTTACTATTTTGTTGAACATTATAGAAGTATTTTAGCAAATTTATGTTCTTAAATCATTTTTCTAACTATCAGCGTATCAATATATGTTTAAATATTTAAAATCAGTACCTAAGTATATTTTAAAAAATGGGGTTATTTACTTACGCTCGTAGAAAAAATTTTTATACTGTAGACTTTAAATTACGCAGAAAAATTAAATGCGGCCGAATAAAACGTTTAAATTTTGAAAAAATCAAGGTAAAAATATCTTATTCAACTTTTGCAGAAAAATTAAATGTGATATGGGAATAAGCTGATACCTATTCAACATGACGTAATAAAATGGCGGTGTGTGTCAATGTAAAAACTACTTATTGAGTTTATTTTAAATTATGCCCAAAAATCAAGTGTGGCATAGGTAGAAACTGGTAAAATATTAGCAGGAATACTATGTTTGAAAAGACTGTAGGTATATGTGTGTTACTAAATGACTATGTACTGAACTAAATTGGGTTACACATCACTATTTCTAATAAAATTAAAGATTCATAACGGGGGAAGTTCCTGGTGAAGGAAAGGACACTTTCCAGTTTTTTATGAATATCTTACTCGGAATTTTGTAAATTTCTCGACGGTATAATAGTAAATTTTTAATTGCGCAAGTTTGTCCCCTAACCGGCTTTCATCTCTTACCGTTTCCGAGATAACAGTTTTCGTAACTCTAATTTTTAACTCCCTGTATATTATATTAGGTCCATTTAAGAAAGGATACTTGGTTATATTGTCCTGATAGTAAATCCACAGTCGATCCGATCTCCGAAAACTTTGCCGTTACCGTTATTAACATCATTAGGCTATTTAGCATCATTCCATGTCCATCTTTAATAGAGCTGTCAATGGTTACGGTTAGCAGTGAAAACAGCATTTTGAATAACCGGTGTTTGGTTAACCGATTAACGAAAGTTCGATTACGCGGTCTGTAGAACCCCCCGGAGTAACAAAACCCTTGTATATATAGTAGAGGTGTTGAAAAAGTAACTATTCGGTACTCGAGTACTCGTTACTTTCCGATATTCGTACTCGAGTACTCGTTACTTTTCGATTTCAAAATGAAATCGTTACATTGATTACTTTGATTACATTCGGTAATCTGACTACTCTAAATGCGGATATTGTACTAATTTCCCGATACGAGAAGCAACAAGGACATATTTTTTGTGGATTGGTCGCCGCATTTAATTTTTGTCGCTTCTTGTCAAGTTCAATATTACCTTTATCTTTCGTCTTCCGTCGTCGAAACTGTACTTGGGCTGCTTTTAAATATTGCATAGTGGTAATACAAAGATAACACTGAATGATTATATGATATCTGGCTGGCTGGAGGTGAGATATATTCCTACAACGGAATGATTTTACATTTTGTTTCCATAGTTTGAACTTGTTTGTAGTTTCTTACTTTGATTTGGTTATTCAAAGTGTTTGCTTCGAAAGTGTGGTTGTACTAGTTCTGACAGTTTGATCATTAAATTTTATTATATGCAAAGAGACCAGAAATATTTTGGTTTGAGTTGCCTCGTAAAAGGGAAGTATTGTATTCTCGAAAACAATCACTCTCCGAGATTTTTTCAGATCTTAACGTTTCGGGGTCTCTTGATGCCGGAAAACATATTTTCTCAATTTCGTCGGTCTGTCAATATGCGGCATAGTTCAAAAACTATTTACACCATTGACTTAATATCAAGTCATATGAGGATGACATGGTAACATTTTGGTAAAAATCCAATATGGCGAACGAAACAAAATGGCCGCCTAATCAAATGTTAAGAACATTGTTACTAAACACCTACTTATCCAATTTACCTCAAATTTTGCACAAGCAAGTATTATGTATTAATTAACTAGTAAAATTTTGGTAGGAATACAAGATGAAGCAACGAAATGGCGGCTTAATAAATTATTTAAAAATTTAGCCTGAAAAAACTACTTAATAGAATTATTTCAAATTTTTGAAATTGATCTGTGAGTCTGTCATTTCGCGGCATAGCTAATAAATTAAAATTAATTTCTTCACTATGCTCAAAATTTGATTAAAAATTACAGGTTATGTAGGGATGACCTGGTAATATTTTGGTAAAAATTCAATATGGCAGAACAAAATGGCAACCTAGTGAAATTTTAAAAAAATTATTACTGAAAAACAAATTATCGAATTTACCTCAAATTTTGCACAAAAGTCAAGTGTTACAGGAATCAACATGTAATATTTTGGTAGGAATCCAAGACAGCAAAACAAAATGGCGGGCTAATAAATTATTTAAAAAATCAGTCTGAAAAGCTATTTGTTAGATTAATTTTAAATTTTGGGCATCCATTAAGACGGGGAAACAAATTGACGGCCAAATGAAATGTCTAAAAAATCTTATTTAACTGACTATATCTTGTGGCAAAATTGAATGTGATTCAAAGATTAACTTTTTAAAATACAGTATAATAAATGACTATGTGCGAAACTAAATTGGGTTACACTTTACTGTTCCTAATAAAAGAAAAGTTTCATAACGGCGAAGTTCTGGGTAAAGGATATTTACCGATTTTTTACATATCTAATAATTATATATATAGCTCATTTCATCAAATTTTTAAACATTCTTTGAAATTTTAAATATTCTAATATTCAGTGTTTTAGTTGTCAGTAGTTTGTTGAAATCAATTTGTTTAATTTATTCGAACAAGGTATTAACTAATATTATTTTGAATAAAAATATATTCTCTATTATCTTTAAAAAGTGATACCTTTGTATTTTCTTTATTTATATTAGTTTTTTTTAAGTGTTCACGCCCACAAATTCACCATTTTACACAGTAATCAATTTAAAACATTGTATATTTTACTACCAATTTCGTATTCGTACCATTACATAGATATACATACGTAACGATTTTAACGACAGTAGTCAAAGTAATCTAAGTAACGAATACAATAAATGATTACTTGATACTCAAGTAACGATTAGTAACGAGTATTTAAAAGTACCGAAAATCTGCATCACTAATATATAGTCGTTTATATACTTAGAGGAAGAACAAAAATATGGTTCATTATTTACATATTTAGCTACTGCCAAGATTACCTCACAGTATAAGGTCGATCGTACGACGATGCCAAACCTAGCCAGGAACACCAATGTTTATACCAATTTTATTACGGTGAATATGTTTAAACATGATGCAATAAAATCTTCATACAAAGAATAGTAATGTATTTCCAGTATTAGTTTCTAAGCAGTATAAAGAAATTACTTTTATTGTAAAATAGTAAAATACAAACTAAAATACCCAAAATCTCAGATCAGATTTCACCAGTAACAAGAGTTTTAGTTAGCTATGGCAAACCCGATCGACAACTCCACCTATTAGACCATCCCACTGTAGTATGTATTAGACCATCCCACTTTCATTGGCAAGGGATCCTTATAGTAAAAAACTATAAGTCTACAGTAAATATTGTTACAGGGTCACGTGACGGGCGTGGCTTAAAAACCAGTAGCGGGTCGTGGAACTACAATAAATTCTAACATTAAAGAAATTAATTTGCTAAAAAATATTTTTTAGCGTCACTACTGCATGTGTTTTAATGTATTATTGTGTATTTGTTGATATGGCTCAAATCTTCTAATTATATGTTGCCTTACTCCAAGAAGCAGCGTTCTAAAGGTGCGTTGACATCAGAAGAACATTAATTTTTTAAATATTTAATAAATAAGTTTTATTTACTTTATCTTGGACATTGCGAAACTAGGAGCTTTAGCTAACCTAACTATGGTGCGGCAATCTGAGTTTGTAAAAAAATGGCCGTTTAAGTTTGGAATTTTCTTTTAATCACTAAGTAAACGGCAAGACGTATTGACCAATCCGGTTAAGTATAATAGAACGTTTATTTCGACGGGGGTCATGTGAGAATCTTCAGAAGCAAAATGATACAAAAAAGACTCTGAGGTGATTTTTTTTTGCCGATTACAATACTTTTTCCTATCAGAGAATTAAAATAATTATAGAATATACTTATACTATATTAAAATAGTCGAAGGGCGTCTCACGGTCAAAAAACCTTCTGCGATTTCAAAAATTACTAGATTTTGGGTGAAATCTGGGGAAATAATAAAGTTTTAGATGATTTCGGGCCTTTTTTTAATTTCCACTTGAGTTGGGCCAATTTTGTATGTAAGCGTTCTCAGGTAAAGGAATATAAATGGTGATTCTTTGGGTATTAAAAGTAAAAATGTGTGCGTAAACATATTCTAAAACTGGTTAGAATTTAAGATTTAGGATGTCGAAAATTAAAAAAAAATCTTTTATTTTTTAAATTTTAGCTATTAACACAGAAAAACAGTATGACAATTGACTATTCGATTCCTATCTTACAGCCCTCGCTTTTTTTTTACATTTCTCGCAAGAGGAAAGTGTTCAGTTGCAAAAAAACATGTTTTCTCAGTTCCGTCGGTTAGTCTGTATGTCTGTCCGCGACAAAGCTCGAGAACTGCTTGTCCTATTTACTTCAAGTTTTGGTTAAAAATTAAAGGTCATATGATGCTGACGTGGTAACACTTTTGGTAAAGATCCAATATGGCTGAACAAAATGGCGGTTTATTGAAGTGTTAAAAAAATATTAAGAAACTGCTTATCCATTTTATCCAAATTGGCGGCCTAATAAAATATTGTGTGTCAATGCAGAAAACTACTACATCGATTATGTTCAAATTTTGCTCAAAAATCAAATATTATATAGGGATGAACTAGTAAAAATGTTGAGACAAATTCAAAATGGGGGAACAAAACGGTGGCCTAATTAAATGTTTAGAAATATCTGAAAAAAGTATTTATCGGATTGATTGATTGATGACATCGATTTTAAATATTTATTAGTAAAAATGTATGAATTGCTCAATTAATATCGATTTTTAATCAAACCTGTATAAATATTAAAATTCGCTCTCATTCTAGGCGTTCGTACTCTCATTTTTTAAATATTTACTACAAAATGATAGTGACATAAGGCAAACAAAACTAAAAACTAAAGTTTAATAATACAGAAATAACTAATTTCGTTTTAAACTAAATGGTAAAACCTAACCTAACTTAATGGTTTAATTTTAGATAGTGAAGTAGAGAACGATTATTTCTTTGAAGCTTGTAAAAATACCTATTTGCCTCATTAAGGAATAGGTAAGAATTCTTCTTTTTGTCAACGATAATGAAGCATGACCCATTTCTTCGTTTTCGTACATCAAATATTTTAACAGGTCGTCATTTTATTTCGCCATATTTAATTCATACCAATATTTTACCAGTTTATTTTATATCAGACGTAATTTTTGTGGAAAATTAAATAAAATTAAAGTTAATCTAATAAGTGGATTTTTTTAGCTGTACCGGAACAGACCGACCGACCGACAGTAATGGAAAAACATGAAGATCTGTAAAAACTCGGAACGATAATTTTATCACGATTAATGATATTTCTTTATGCGGGAAGTGAAAACTCACGCCGTCACTGGCATTCGTCAACAAATGGCCACGGCTTGGGCATGGGCCATCCCCACTTCTTGTTTCATCGTAAACATTGGT
The DNA here is from genome assembly GCA_030620095.1 of Kuschelorhynchus macadamiae. NCBI lineage: Eukaryota > Metazoa > Arthropoda > Insecta > Coleoptera > Curculionidae > Kuschelorhynchus > Kuschelorhynchus macadamiae. The sequence goes on along the minus strand of JAUTXW010000881.1, from coordinate 416,990 downwards.
CGATAGAATGTGGAAAATAGGGGAACCATGTAGGTGCATACCCCTAACGTGATTTATGAATGAGTTGTGATCTCTACTTTAATTCGTACTCTAAGTTCATATACATATTTTTTTTAGCTCAAACCCGGCCCCTGTTTAACCTATAATTAATTTTATGAATCATTAAAGATTTATACGAAAATCGTTTATTTTTAATCGGTTAAGTTTTAAATACCTTGTTAACCGGTCACAATTAATAATTTTGACAGTACTAATCTGTACTGTGAACATGATCCGTGTCTTTTAAAACTTATTTTTTGCAATTCGAAAACTTTTGCATCCATTCTGTGGCTTCAATAAATAACTGATATGTACACTTGAGATAAACAAAGTAATCATATCGTGATTCACACTTTTTTTGATAAAAGATACAGTCAAATCTGATTTGCATTTTATTTAGTAAGGACAATATTATACATTACACAACATTATTATATTTACTTATAGTGAATTTTGATATAACTTTTAGGAATATCGTATTTAAACATACATATTTTTAATATTTTTTATAATGTATAGACCGAGAAAGAATCTTAGTGATATTGTGCCATCAGGTAAGGTTAGGATGATTGCTTATTTCTAAATATTTGAACAAAGGGTACTGTGAAAGGTATAATGCATGTTTTGGTATTTGAAGAACGTCGACGGATCTTGAATATGCAAGTCCTCGTGTTTTAAGGCAGATTATGGAGTCTGGAGCAATAACTGTGTAACATATTAATAGATTATAGCCTCGGGTTTTCTTGGTCTTCTTCTTTCAGTGCCGTCTCCTATCTAATGGAAATTGGTGATTTTCTGTTTGTCCAAACATTAAAAAAAAACTAATTTGTAAAAATAAAAATTGGTGATCCGCAAAGAGGCTTAAAAACTTTTGATATTAATTGGCTTGTGAGCATTTAATTAAAATTACAATAAAAAACAAATACATATCATTATTTTTATGTTTTATCATTTCATCATCATTTATGTTTCTCACCTCTAACCTTAAACGACCATACTATAAAAACATATTAATAGTAAACAATATATTTTTCCGAATTACACCATTTCTTAAAAAAAAAGGTGTTATTTTTTCTTGTTTTTTTTTACTCAGAAGAAAAAAACGTTTTGTTTTTTAACACTGTATAATAGTGTTGTAACGAATATTTTAGAGTAGTGCAGTATTGTTTTGGTGCCAATTTTACAGATGTAATATTGAGAGAATTGGAAAAGTTCTGTAAATATTTACAGAATATTAATTATTTAATTCAATGTTGAAGAAGTGAGCCAATGTTAGTTTTTCTTATCCAAAGTATTAAATGGGATGATTGATTGTATTTCCCTCACTAACTCAGTTTCAATGAGTAAGAAACAAAAGTAGGAATCACAATTCATTCATAAATCACCTAAGGTGTCTACGCTAACATGATTCCTCTATTTTTCATATTCTATCGACCAATGTTTACCCTAAAACAAGAGGTGGGGATGACTCATGCCCAAGCATGTGAGCTATTTGTTGACGACTGCCAGTGGCGGCGCGACTTTTTACTGCCCGCATAAGGGAATGTCCTTGTATTACCGTTCTATAACATCATTTTAAGTGTTTTTCGCAGATGTTTTGGATTTTATTAATGCCAATATTAAGATTTGCAAGATAGTAAACTTCTGATATTTTTCATAATTAACTTATGAATTTATACTAAGATTTAGAAATCGTGAAATCACATCGCAAATCACGAAATCGCATCCGAAATAACGTATCAGTTTTCATTTCTTGATTTAATTACTTACACATTTTAAAGAAATAATCGTTTGGCAACACCGTAGGTAAATCCACAGCAGACGAATTTCTTTCCTCACTTCACTACCTAAAATCAAACGAGTAAGTGAGTTTAAGAGAAAATTTTATAGTTTTAAACTAAAAACTCATCATGTATGTATTGTATGTAACAAATTCACCTATTTTATTTCTATCTTTGTTTTTAAGCTGTGTAAAGGAAAAGTTTATTCAATTTGTCTTCATTTAATAAACAATGTTTTAAGACTATGCCTGCTGCTGCTTTGATTAATTAATAGTTTTAACAGTTATGCACCAGATTCAATTGTTTTTACTATGCTTTTATTGGCTTCTGGTTCAAATTTTGTAATGGATTTTTCACCACTTCCACATAACCGATTAATTTCAAATTTGACAAGCATGTCTTTAGGATATATAAAAAATCTTAATGTTTTAGTTAGCATTTAGAAATTTAAAATGGCGGCGCCAATGTGTCGGACGAATCTCAACATTTGTCCGGATTATTTAAATATGCATCAAAATTCAAAATGGCGGCACGAATATAGCAAGAGAATTTTTCTATTTGCACATTTGCAAAATGGCGGTGCTAACAGGGCGGCAGAATTTTAAGATTTGTGTAGATGTCATATTGACAGCAATCAATATGACATGTTCTGTTGTAATGTTTACGGGACCACTGGTGATTTTGTTTTCCTAATCTTGGTTTTGAATATACTATAGCTGTTTACTCAGCAAATAAAAGGCAATTCCATACTTGAACGTCTATTTTTTTGCAAACTTCGCACGGTCTTACTATAGTTAGGTCAACTAAAGCTCCTAGTTTGACAATGTCCAAGGTAAAATAAATAAAACTTAAAAATATTTAAAAATCACTCTTTTCCTAATCATACCGCACATTTAGAACGCTGCTTTTGGAAGTAAGGCAAAATATCATTAGAAGATTTGAATCAGACGAAGAGTTACACAATAACACATAAAAACACATGCAGTAGTGAAACTAAGAAAAACTTGGTAATGATAATTATAATTCAATTAACTTCTGCGTTAAAACTTTTTTTTTTTGCAAATTATGTTTCTTTTCTTAAAGTTTATTGTAGATCGACGAACCGCTACTGATTGCTAAGCCTCGCCTACCCGTCTAGCCGGTTATGTTACTCTGACACAATCTGCTGTATACCACTGTACTAGTCTACTATAAGAAAATCTGGTGAATGAAAGTGGGATGGTCTAATACGTAGAGTAGTCGATCGGGGTTGACATCTAATTAAGACATTTGTTATTGTTGTCATCTGATCTGAGGCTTTAGGTATTTTCTTTTTTTTTGCAATAAAAGTAATTTATATACTTAGAAACCAATCTTGGAAAAACATTACTTTTCTTTCTGTGATCATTTTGTCGCTTCATGTTTAAATCCACCTTAATATAAATTCGTATAAACATTGGAGTGTATTCATATAAACAATGGATTGGCTTGGCATAGCCGTACTATCGATCTTATACTGTGAGTTATTCTTTGCAGTGGCTAAATCTGTAAATAATGACCTCTATTTTTATTCTTACTCTGAGGTTTTAATCCTTGCTTCATAAAGACACACAAGGCAATAACATTTATTTTTCGAGCCACGCACCGTATCGCATAAACTATGGGTTTAGAACATTCATAGACATTTTTCCAATTTTAATATTTTTCCATTAAGTTTAACTGTTCTAAAGACAAATTTACTAGTTCAATGATTTTTTCCGTTCTAATTGTATTTTTTAAATTTAATCTTTTCTATTTTCGTGTATAAATTTTATATATAAATATTTTAATTATCTCTTATTTGTAATGAGTATACATCTTCGTACCATTTAGAATTATATTCTGTAGTATGCCTATTCTAATAAATAAAAATAAAATAGGGGACAGTAAAAATTAAGAAAACAGAATTTTGTTTACCTGTGCATGCCACTCTTGTGTTAAAAAAAGTAAATTTAACTTGAAGAAATCATCTACAGTTTTTACCAAAAGCTTTACTCTTAATGAACATTCACTGATAGAAGGAAGGATTTTTATAAGGTTAAATGTGGGTAACGCTTTATGTTGTAATTTTTATTTTATTTACATTTTAAATTAACATACATTTTTTATACATGTATTTGATCAAATTTTTACCTACCACAAATCGTTGAACCTCTTCTCAGTATCTGTCCAGCAATGTAGTTTTTTTTATTTTCGCGATCTATATGTGACGTCTTTCATAATTTTAAAGGTATTTTTACTAGTTTTAATTAGTTTTTCTTCTGATAATGCCCGATCGGGCGAAAAACGTGTAAAATAGTTTTTTATAATACTTGACTGATAGCGAGACTTAGTGTTTTATACTATTTAATTCAAGGAACTTTGAGAAAAACCAAAATAACAATTTCAGCCTTCTTCGATCAATGTACTTGGATAAAAAAAATAGGGAAAGTTTTGTTATTATTTTGACTCTAGTTTAACATATTTGAAGTGTGTTATTTTAGTCCAAAGTAATCTAAAAGAGAACTTATTTTAGTAGCGGAGGAAAGCAGTACCGGTTCGTCCTGCACGTCTATAACAGTGATGTTAAACCGTTCATTATCAGTGTTAATAGATGGTAAATTATGACAATTATCATAGTTAACAGAACCTTCTTAGCCACACATCGTAAAGTTAATTAGGCTCAACATATATTAAAAAGATTACTTTAATTAACGTTAACAAATCAATGCAAAAAGCGTGCAGTGCGTTTGATTTTGATTTGATATATTCCATTTGATATTGCATTCGAAATGCGCTCGAGACTCTTTTATTTAATTTCTCGTATTTAATGGTAGCATAATTGAGGTTTTCCGCAGACGTAAGTAGCGCGATGGTGATGTCAAAGCTGACGATTTTGTATAAAGTACGCAATACCACGGTAGATTTGTTTATACTGTGGCAATACGAACTTGGGTTTGGTATCTTTAAAAATAAAAACAAAAAAATGAGGACAAGTTGTGCCTTAACAGCATCGGTCGAACGAATTTAAGTTTTTCTTTTGATCATAATTATAAAAAACTAAATTTAATATTGACAATTTCTCAACAGTATTTAAACGATAAATAAGATAAGAGTGTAACAAAATAATTATTTTAATTAAATATCAAAAAAGAAAAAAGTTTCGCGGCCGAAAATGGTTGGCTTTTAACCCAAATCCTGGACGTATTTATGAATTAAATTAAAATATTTTTGAAAATGTATAATCCGGATTATTGTAGGGATGTGAGAAAGTTATTTTTATCCCAGAAAAATTAAAATAAATTGTTTTTTTGATAGTGCTGAGTTTACTGATTTTTAGCCCTTTTCCGCAGCTTGTATTTCTATTTTCTCATATTTAATAAAAATAATAACTTTCACACATTTTCTTATAATTTATCTTTTAAATACCGTTGACAAGTTTTCAATCTTAAACTTAGTGTTTTTATGATTTGGGTTAAAAGAACACCTTAAATTCGCAAAAGTCAAGGCAAAAATTTTAAGCCGACCGACGCTTTTAAGACCAATGTGTTTGACAAAGATTTTCTTATGGCGAAGTTCTTTTCCAGTTTCTCGTTTATTTTTAAAGATATAGGTATCAAACCCGGTATATTTAGAATCCGGAAAAAGAGCCATATTTGTAAAATGTATACAGTGTCTCATTTAAAAAAAAGACAAGTTATATTTATGTCTTTGACAATGGATATTTTTTATATATATTTTTTCATGCTAAATTTTGGTAACTACTCATAGTATTTATTTTTTTGAAATATTTTGATATCTCGAAAATATACCAGATTAAAAAGTGGACAAGTTAAAATAACCGCGCTGTATAACTTTTTGAATGAAACAAGGATAGTGTTTAACATCTGACCGAAATCGACTTTTAGCAGAAACCGTAAGCCGACTTTCAATTTTCTGTTAATTTTGGACGATATTGATTATTTTGAGTGAAGGTTTTTTAGTGTGGAATTTTGCGTATTGTTGTCTAGAGTAAGTAGGTATCGATGTAAGATCACAAAGCTGCCACAATTACTACCAAATAGTATTTGAAGTACAATTACCAAATCTTCAATAAGTACAAAGTATCAAATATTTTCGAGTTATAGTAGTATTTAAAGTATAAAGTAACTGGCAATAATTACAAACAAGTACAGGGTGTCCCGTTTTCGTTGTTTTTATGGGGTATCTCTCTTATTAGTGAAGATAGAGGGTTCCGGTTTTCGCGACTTGGGGCTACTTTTTTGTGAAACGAAAGATGACTCAAACAAAATTTTCATAGCCCCCTTCGTTTTTAAGATACAGTGTGAAATTGAAAATATTGCATTTTTGGGTCCACCTCGTATTTCGGTTGTTGTGTAACATCAACTATCAAAATGGTAAAAACTGGCTCTGATACAGTTTTTCACGTCTAATCCAGTGGCGTAGTCAGATTTTTTATGTGAGCTGTTGTTTTTTGGGATATAACACAAACTTATAATTTTTTTAAATGGAACACCCCGCTTATTTTTATTTTATATTATTCAGTTCGCAATAAGCTTCTCGAAAATATATAATAGTATATACTTTTCTATTCGAATCGCCCAGTAATTTGCATTTTTTTAGAGATAGACTCGAGACTCAGTTTTTGGTAATAGACTGGGATTGGTTACAAAGCGAATGCATTTTTCAAGTATAATTTATTTAGAGTAACAAGAATTTTTTAAAAAATTCTACTATAAATTATTACCTTGTATATCCTTGTTTTATACTATTTTACAAGAAATTTTCAACTTTTGGCAATTTAATAATTCAATAATTATTATGTAAAATGTAAGTAGATTTGTAATAACTATCATAGCATTGTTTCTCTTACATTGTTCTACTTTTAGCCTGTTGCCTTGAAGAAGGTTCAAAATGTATGTGAACTTAGATACAGATCGGTATTTCCAACCGAGTTTTCGGTCCGATTTTAAACCTTCTTTAAAGCAACAGGCTAAAATTATAACAATGTAAGATAAATAATGCTATGATAGTTATTACAAATCTACTTACATTTTACATTATAATTATTGAATTATTAAATTTCTGGGCGATTTGAATAGAAAAGTATATATATCATATTTTCAAAAATTGTGAACTGAATAATATAAATTATAAGTTTGTATTATATCTCAAAAACGACAGCTCACATAAAAAATCTGACTACTACACCACTGGATTCTACGTGAAAAGAGAACATGCATAAGTAAAGTCATTACAAAAGAATGCACTGCCTTTTATGGCAGGGTTCTTGTCAATTTTCTCGGTTGTCTTTAAAGGTAAATGTATCATACCTCGTATTTTTATAATAAGCAAGAAGATGTCCATTTATTGGATTAATATTATACAGGGTGTTCCATTTAAAATAACAAAGTCGATGTTCATTTTTTTACTTTACAATTGTCATTTGTTTATTTTTTTTAGCAAATCCTGTCGGTTCAGAGAGAAAAAAATGTTTATAAAATATTTTTTGACATAATATAACTTTCACATATTATGTGAAAGTTTAGCTTATAAGACCCCGTTTAAAATAAAACCAGACACCTTCTACTGACCGCTTTGTAAAATTATTAATGGATCACGTACGAAGTTTATGGAAAACCGGTGAAATTGGTTGGATTTTTTATATGTTGTAGATTTTAACCTCTCCAGCAAAAGATACTAGGGGCACAATTTAACCCTGTAACCTGTGACTAGTTTTTAACATACAAGGTTTCAAAATGTGCCGAAATCCGATATTAAATATATGGGGAAAACATTTGATGACATCAAATTAGTTTTTTCAAAATATGTTACTTATAGAACTTTTTTTATGACTATAGTTCCGGCATATAGGGTGAATACTATTTACAGTATCACACCTTATATATCGAAAATAAAGCATTTGCAGACCTATATTTGTATAAAACTTTTTTGTTCTTTGGTGTCATCCTGTTTTCGACATGTATTTTATATAGGATTTGGGCAAAGTTTTATACCCTGTATGCTGAAAACTAGTCATCGTATTAGATTGTCTTCAGGGTATCTTTTTTTTTCAGAAGATCAAGAACTATAACATAAATGAGAGGAATATAGCACAGTTCTAATCTCGTAAATAAATCTAGTAGTAGTTCTTGCCAAAAAAAATGTCTACTTAGCCTGTAATAGGTTTTAGGCAGGTATTTATTGCATAAAAAATTTAATCTTTCAGAAAAAAATACCTTTTTAAAACCTTTTTGAATGTTAGATATTTTTTACCTCTTATTTATTTATTTTTTATTATTGTTTTGATAAAATAATATAAAGTATATCAATAAATAATATTGATTTTTTTCTTACTTAAATGAGTTTTAATAAAGATAATAATATTTCTCCGCTAGTGGAATACTCGAAATCAGGTTCATTTAAATGGTTTACAACTTTCTACATTTCTGAATCGCACTATACAGATTTTAGTTAATTAAAAAAAAAAACAAAATTTTATTTAACACTTTACTTGTCAATATTCTGTCACACCTTTGTGTTTTCTCTTTCAGTCATGGCGGTTAATGTATACTCAACGAACGTCACCACAGAGAATCTCTCCAGGCATGACATGTTAGCATGGGTTAACGAATGTCTTCAAAGTAGTTTTGGAAAAATCGAGGAACTTTGTACTGGCGCCGCCTATTGTCAATTTATGGATATGCTATTTCCAGGTAAAGGTATAGAAATTTCCAATTTTATATCATTATATTTTAAAAAATAATTTTAAGGTAGGGAAAATTGTTAGGACTATAATAGTAAAATAGACCTGAGCCCACGACCAAAATGTATATATATATATATATATATATATATATATATATATATATATATATATATATATATATATATATATATATATATATATATAGTATATATATAATTAAATGACATAATAATTAATGACAGTATATAGCGATAAATACAAAATCTTGATCTTGGGCTTCACGACTATAATTACTTTTTTTGAAGGTGAAATTAATGTTTATACTAAGCATTCTCAAAATACCCCCTTCAGAATGGATTTAGAAGCTAAACGTATTGTATTTTCCTAAAAATGTTTATAAAAAAATAAAGCATACCTTAAAAACCAAACATCACAAAAAGGCATTGATCTATTGAGTGTATTAGGCCCAGTTTCACAACAGATAGTAATCATTGGGTTATGGTCATTTACTATGGTTTGTACAGTTCAGAAGGTGAATTTTCAGTGGAATCTATAGCTAGTATCCCAGACCTTTTGGTCACCACATATTGTGAAATTGGCTTTAAATGTTTAATACGTGAAGTAATATCTTTTTTTTTAGTTTGACACCGACTTCAAAAAGGAAAATGGAATTCTTTACTTTTCTGTGTGTTTTTAAGTTGGTTTATTTTTTTCTTTAATATAAACATTTCTATTTCATCTTTTGTAGGTTCATTTATATAAAGTTTTATTGTAAATGTATGCTTCAAAGTAGTGGAGACTTAAACACAGGTTATACAGGTCCTACCGATACTTTAGAAATACATAGATTTGATTAAAATATCGCGATTCAGCTATACTTGCCTTAGTCCAAAAGTTAATGTTAAGAAAGATATAGGCTGATTAAGTTAAAATTTTATTTTCGATTTTGTAAAATAATATCCCTGGTTTTTGAGATATTAAAGTGAAAATTGGTGATAACGGATTTTTTATAGCCAATAATAATAAAACGCCTTCAATTTTGATGTAACTTGTAAAGGGCGCTAGGAGCATTACTCTTTGTATTTAAAAATGTTCTAACTTTTTTGAATACAAAATTAGGAAGTTTTGTATAGAAAAAATATTTTCTATTATCTTTTCTTCACAAAAAAGTTATACTTTATACATCTACCTAAATTTTACTGTTTTCGAAATATTTGCTGTTTTATTACTTGAAACGGTCCCGTGTCCCCACCATTTAGGATATTCCAGTTTTATCATTTTTATAAAGTAGGCTTTTATCAAACAAGAATCAATTGGAATTAACGCATTTGTCGCAAAGAAACATATTAGATTTATTTCTGAACGATTTATTAAAATTTATAAAAGTGATAAAACTTATAATATGCTAAATGATGAATACGGCTGTATTATTAAGTAATAAAACAGCAAATATCTCGTAAATGGTGAACTTTGGTTAGATTTATAAAGTATAGCTTTTTTGGGGGAAAAGACAGTAGAACCTATTTTTTCATACAAAGTTTCATAATTTTGTATATAAAAAAGTTACATCATTTTTAAGAGCGAAAAGTAGCGCTCGTAGCGCCCTCTACAAGTTGCATCAAAATTGAAGGCGTATTTTTATTACTGGCTATAAAAAATCCGGTATCACCAATTTTCACTTTAATATCTCAAAAACCAGGGATATTATTTTAAAAAATCGAAAATAAAATTTTAACTTAATCACCCTGTATCTTTTTTAATATTAACTTTTGGACTAAGGCAAGTACGGCTAAATCGCGATATTTTAATCAATCCTATGTATTCCTAAGTTATTGGTAGGACCTTTTGGGTTACCCTGTATATGCCCATCTATATATATTTATAGAATATCAGTAATACGAATTATCTAAATTTAAAATGATTAGTGACGTTGAACTTCGTGGCTCTACTACATACTAAACTTTAAAAACCGTATTAAACACAATATATAACATCTTTCCAACTCCCCTCCATCACAAGCCTCTCTTACTGACACAAGAAATGTTATATCGACATTCACTCATATTTATAATTATTACCGAGAAAGTAGATTCCCTTTTTACCATGACGTGGGATGTACTTTAAGGCATGCTCAATTTCTTTTTAATTACGGATTCGTGCACCAAATTTCAAGACAATAATATTAAAGTATTTCGAAGTTCAGAAAACTGAATACTTCTTGAGAAATTCATTAAAATTGTTCAAACCATCACTCAATGATAAATGTCCATACAATCAAAAAAAATTATATAGGGTCGAATTAGAACCTTGTTTGAAACCCGTTAAAAATATAAACAAAATTAACCTATACACAAGGTAACTTTAATGGTTAATGATTGCAATTTCCTCCCAACCCCCCTCACACATTATATCGGCATTCATGCAAATCTATATTTATTACTGAAATAACCTGTCGAGAAAATAGATTTCCACTCTCCACCTATGTCGGAGTATGCATCTTAACGTAGGGTCAATTACTTTTTATTTATAATTCTCTCGCAGAGAAAAATTTCAAGGCAGTGCATGTTAACGACTTTGTTCCATATGCCCGCCATGGGACTACCCTAAATATCTCTGAAAAAATACTTCCAAGTTGGTCAAACCTTCTTGGAGTAATAAAACCGGTAAATTTCTTTTACCTGAAAGTTTCCACGTTAGGAATTCTTCCTTTTATTAGGAATAGTGGAGTATGTGCCCTGTTTAGTTCCACACATAGACATTTAGTAGCACATAATATGTAAAATGTGTTTTCTTTCACTTTTGTAGACAAAAGGTATGATTGAGGTTAAGTTCCTTTACAAATTGATTTTACACAATTACTCTGAAGCTCTTTCATAAGGGATTTCTCTCTTTTGGTAGAAAAGTGAAAGATAACATAATTTATATATGTAACTACTAAATGACTATATACGAAACTAAATAGGATCATATTTTACTGTTCCTTCTAAAAGGAATGAACAAAAACAGGGTTGTTATGGGTAACTTTTACCAGTTTATACCTATATCACATCTAATTTTTGTGTCAAATTTGAACTGAATTAAATAAGAAGATTTTTTTACACTAATGTCCATTTTCCTCGGCCATCTTGAATTCATACTAACATTTTGCCAGTTACCACACACCTAATTATTGTGCAAAATTTAAAATCAATTAAATAAAACTGGAGTTTTAAGCAGTCGGGTATTCAGTTTTTTAGTTATGTCGCGAACAGACAGACAGACCGACCGACGGAATTGAGAAAACATGTTATTTTGGCATCTAGGGACTGTGAAACGTAAAGGTCTGAAAACATCTCTGAGAGTCCACCAAGATATTCACGAAAGCTTAAAAACGTCTCTCATTAGAACATTATCTAATTTTTATTTTCAATAAATAGTAAATTTATTCTCAAATGTCAAAATTACTAGCATTTCAATTTTGTGGTAAAAAATAGGCGTTCGAGTCTAGTTGATGCTAAGTTTCTTTGTATTTTTAGACTTTAGTGTGTTTATTTTTATTTTAATAAATGATTTAATTTGTCTGTGTATATGTGAACTTTTTATTTTAAAATGTTTACTACAAATATTTTAACTTTTTAGATGAACCATTTTGATACAAAAAAAGTCTCATATAACGTTGGGTCTATTCCTTACCAATTTTGAGAAAAATTGCCCTAAAGTTAATAACGTTAATACTATTATTTATTTATATTGTGTAAAAAGGTTATTTCTATTATTTTTACGTAATTTATAAAAAACCTTATGAATTTAATTATAACAATCTAAATTTAGAGATAAAGAACCGCATTGAAAACACAATTTTTACCTTAATAACATGTTAGAAAAATCGGCAACATCGTTTATCGTAAAAGGAATTAAACACCGTTCAGTGTTCAGTGAACGACAGACAAAAATTTGGTTTGTTTTTCGAAGCAACTACTTGGCGTTTTGTGTTATTTCGAGTTTAAATATGTAGCCTGATTTTTAAAATGTTTACAAATCAAGAATATAACGTGAGGATAACAGATTGTTAAATAAATTCAATAAAATTGATTCAAAATAGGCATTATACGTGCATGTTTAAAGAGAGCATTTGCTTTAACTATTTATAATATATTTTTTTGAAATTCTTGGTGCTATAAGTTTTTGGTGAGTTGATATTTTTAATAAGTTTTGGAAACTAATAAACTAAAATAGCTGTCTGTAATCTTGTGGAGTCAAAAATGTGCAAATAATTTATCTAACAAATTATTATTGTTTAGTTACAATAACAAGTAAGTTGTTTCTATTTCGTTCTACGCCCCAACAATGTGCTTCCAAATTACTATCCTTTATATCAAATAATTAATGCGTGCATCCTATACAGCTAAGCGGATAAAATGAAATCATGTACAACGTTGCCGTGTTGCCGCGAACTTAACTGAAATCTTTTCCTATTTAGAATTGACCGATAGTAGATAGGAACTTTTTGTTCAAAATAGTCCAGTCTATCATATGTTAAAATATTTGTAGTCAAACTCCTAACACCTCATATTTTTTTCTTTTTTTTAAGATCAACTTTTTTTGTTTTCCTTCAACCAACAAGTTAATTAAATGAATAATTATTTACCTTATTTTTGGTGTAGTATGTACTGTTATGATTGATGAAAATATCTCAACTATATTTTCTGTAAAGATTTTTTTTAAATCATCAAATTAGTAAACTCTTTTGTTTTAAAGTAGTGTATACAGAGCCGTATTCTCTTGCAGGGTCAGTACAACTAAAGAGAGTGAAGTTTCGCACAAATTTGGAGCATGAATATATACAGAACTTTAAAATTTTACAGGCTTCGTTTAAGAAAATGAATGTAGATAAGGTAAGGCTAGATATTTAAGCACTAAATGGGACAATATTGCGAATGAGTTTTATTACAACTTATTGTTTTGTTCCAAGTTATAAAAGAAAATCCTTTTTACATGTATGGTCTTGAAAGAGTGTGAATATTTTATATTTAAGTTTGTTATTCGTTCTTTTTCTGTTACACATTTTGAAAGAGTATGCTAAATTATCAAAATTAAACTCAATTTGGAGATGAATTTAAGACACAAGTCTCATAAAAACTAATTTCAGATTGTCGACTACAATTTGTTGCTTTCTTCTACTGTGCAGATCAATTCAGTGTTAATTTTTTATTTAATAATTTTGTTAAGATATGTTTCTATTAGTGACAATTTATGTAACTAGTTTATTTTATTTACCATTGCATTAACAAGGGTTGATAAAAACAGGATTTTTCTATGTTTTGGATGGGTTTCTCATTTTTATAAACAGGAGCAAGTCGCTAATATTTATGTTTCTAGTATAAATTTGGAAATAGGGAAGTTAACCAAATTATTAGAAATACCTTCTTATCTTATTTTAAAATTTTTTTTCGATCTAATTTTTTAAGCTAATTCTACCAATAAAAATTATTACAAAGTGGCTATTTTAAATATATATTAAAATATATTAAATAGCCTGCTTATTAAAGTCTAGTTATATTATAACAAAACTAAGATTCTGTTGTATTTGCCTTTTTTGTGGATTAACTATTCCTATTCATAATCTCTTTTTATCAAACTAGTAGATTTTGATATGTTGTGTTATGCTATTAATTTTTAATTGTCAAGAAAACATACAGTTACTTTGTTAAATGTTTTATTTTTATAAAAATATATTAAAATAAATTATTTAAAAAAATATGATATGTAGTATTCCTTAATTTCTTTAAAAATGTCTGGCCTAACTGTAATTATTTACAAAATGTATGCACTTAATTTAGTAGTTTTCACCTGGGTTCTTGTATGGGTTTTTGTTTGATCTGTTTGTGTTTTTGATATAAAGACCCACGGGTTTTTTTAAGTGGGTGTTTCAATCATGAATCAACAATAAAAATATTAATTCTTCTACTCCATTTAAAAGTGTCTTTTAGTCCAAGTACTTGAGGTCAAACCTCTGGAAAATTTAGAAAAAGGCCAATTTTATTTTAAATTGTATCGCTTTGAGAGGCTTTTGAACTATCCAAAGTTAACATTGCTAGACCCTCTGAAAGTTAAAAAAAAATTGCCAATATTAATTTTTGCCAATATCTGCTCAAATATTGTAGATAAAGCAATTAAGTAGAAAAATTAAATGAGGAAGGTAAAGATATCCTAAACACAAATGGAAGTCATCACTTTTTTCCTAAATATTATGGTTTCTGTGATAAATGCCGCGTCGGGAGACTATAACTCCACTACAAATTATTTTCTGTGACTACGAGAGGCGATAATTAGTGTTTACATGTAAACTTACGAAAATATATGAACAAAATTGAATTTTTTAGTCTAATATTTTTACTGTTTTACAGATTTAATCATATATTTGTAAAAATTGTTCTGTACTTTTTTTAAGTACTTTCCTAGAATTCCTGAAAATCTCATGATGAACTGCAATTAAAAACCTTAAACCTACTTTTTAATGAGTTTTTTTGAAAATAGTAAATATCCCCTCACGATTCCAATATCTGACTTTTCTTTCAAATACTTTCTTTTTCTGAAGGTTTTTTTTCGGGGGTTTTATGTAGAAATCAAACAAGAATTTACGACGTTTGCATTTATTATATTGAGCCTAGCCTTTTATGCACTAACACGAAGAAAAGAAATCAACTTCTGAATTAAGTGAAAATGAATCCTAGAGAACGCTTCATCAGGTGTCGCATTTTCCGCGCTCGCTGGCGTATTTGCACGGTAAAACTCATATATTACAAGCCTTTTACATTTACATAAGTATCTCTCCACAATATTTTGGCAGATATTGACATTGACAAAAAAACAACATTTCAAACTTTAGTTTTATACAAACTAATAAAAAATATAAAACTAATTGTTTCAAAGACAAAATTGATAGAATGCTGCTATATGAAAAAAGAGCATTCATTGCTTTTACAAGACCATAAGCTGTAATAAGAATTTCTTCCCAAACCAGCCTATTTACCTGACCATTGAAATTGGTCGGCCCCCTGACAAATTCTAGATCATACCCGTAGACAAGCTAATCAAGGGCCGTTTCCAAGACAACTTCGAGTTCCTGCAGTGGTTCAAAAAGTTCTTCGACGCGAATTACGATGGCCGGGAGTACGACGCCATCGACGCCCGAGGGGGCATTGGGCTAGGTTCGGGAGCGAACCACCACCAAGCTAATGGTCACCACCATGCCCCGGCCACACACAGAACAGCGCCTACCGTCAGGCAGGGTAGGGGTCGTTTTCAATCAGCAGCGGAGGATGGGTGTGGTAGGGGAAGTTGTTTGACCACTTTCTGATACTAACAAAAAGTCTGTTATTAAATCTTGTTCCAGAACTCTTATCCTGGAACTTATGATCAGTCACATTACACTTCCCCTTCTGTCTATCTAGCCTAGTATAATATCAGAGATGAAATCGTGGACTCGAGGATTGGGCCACAGAATTGCCACTTGTAATCTTATAACGTTAAAGAACCTGTGCTTGTAAAAGAACCTGTTTGAAATAATAATGAAAACTTAATTCCTGTTTGTTTGACATTCAGGAAACAGAATAATATTAAGTTTTTTGTTTTGAAATTAATAAAAAGTTTCCATATTTTGAATGAATTGTTAGATCTGTTATTAATGGAAATAATCTTATATTAGGAGAAACCATTTCAACTGATTTTACCTTACCTTATCAAGACCAATTCACTTGTAATGCATGTTAAATTCAAATTATATTTAAAGTAACATGACTGCAACTTTAATTTATGTAAAAATTAAAGGATTTAATATTAATACTATCTTAATACCAACTAAATACTTCAAAACTCCTGAGCGAGTGATAAAAACATTTGTATTAGGTCATGTTTATTCAGAAGTCACCGAAGGGGTACAATACGATGTTAAGGTTTTGACTCTAGTTTTTCATTAATTTAATCTGTGTGTGGGATCCTTGAGGAACACGAAAAGTTAGTTCTACCTCGCGAGGAATCAATTCGCCAACAACCCCACGCTGCCTAGGATTGAACGAGTATGACTGTATCCACTTCAAATAAACGCCTTCAATGTCGATGTTGGAGAGTTTCTCTAAAAGCAGTGAGTGCTATTCGCTATCAAAAGCCTTTGATAGGTCTGTGTATACAACATCCACTAGTATTCGGACTCGAGAGCATTCATCAAAAAAATCTGGTAAACACAATGAAACGGTTCTTGAAAAACCCATGTACTGTTGAGGCTTTATGTACAATCTATATGCGTCGAATATTTCCTCAAACACAAACAGCTTCGTGCACACGCCTTGGTAGTTTGAGATGTTAGAACGATCGTCAGACTTGTGAATTGGCACTAGATTTGAGAATGTTCAAACAATTCTAAAAAAAGCCAGCGTCAAAGGATCTCTGAAAAAGTTTTGTCAAAAGGTAAAGGTGGGTTAGAGAATGTTTTACTAGGATAAATGGCACTTCATCAGGTTCAGCTGCCTTCGATGGATTTGTATTTCTAAGCTTGTTTTCTTCATAGCAGCAAATTTATTTATAACATCCTCGTAAAATGGATGAGTTGCCCTAATCTCGTCCAGGCATTTCTTTTGAATTGAAATATTGCCTAGAGAAGTAAGTCTTTTTTGAGATATTGTATTTCTTAAATAAGTTTTTACACGTTTGAGGCAAGAAAAACTTCTTTCCACTGAAGCACTTGTCGACGGTATTGTCAAAATTTTTTTCACTTGCTCTTGCAGCGATATATTCCGATTACTGTCATTGTCAAAAATAAGACCAAGCTCATTTTTAAGTCGTTTTCAAGCGGGCCAGTCGGAAAATTTAAACTATATTCGGAAAATTTAGCAGAATCTGCCAAATATAAAAATGTAAGTTTTTCAGAGTCTTAAAAGCTTAGTGTCATTTCCATTAAAATATGGTCCAATATTTCATAAAAAAGGGTTGTATACTTAGCCCTAATTTCTTCAGGTGAAAGCTTAGCAAACTCACGTTTGTAATGATTTATTTCTGTAATAGATTTTGCTTTATCAAACATGTTATTAAAAAAAAAACATTTTTTTTGAAGAACGTAACTTGAACAATCACATTTACTAACTTCGAATTTGAAGACCAACCAAATAAATTCTCCGACGTTCTTTCGGAGCTGACATTATAAAATCCTAAGAATCTCTCGATTACTGAACCTTCTGAATTATGAAAATTATGGAGCACTGGGAGATTTGCGTAATATTGGTGGTGTCATCCCCTTGCACAGAGAAAAAACTGTGTGTTCATTATTTCATTTTTTTACATGATCATTTAAATAATCAGAAATGCATTCAATTAAATTCAATTAATATAATTAATTATTTCGTTTTGAATAGTTTTCGAGTCACCAGTAAAAACATTTTTAATTTTTTTGTGATGATCTTTTAGGTCTTCGGAACTTGTCGATATTAATAAACCTAAAAGCTTTTTAAAATTCCCCCTATTTATTGACTCGCTGCTCTCATCATGGCCACGAAAGACTCTTGTTTTGCAAGGTACAAAACTGCGTCAATTACCAAGCACATAAATAGTCTATTTAATCGGACGTTTTCATTTAAATGTATTTTATATAGTTTAGCATTTTCTTTCATAATGTCAACTACTGTCAACTGCTTTTATTTTTTACAAATGTTTTTAGCATTACTTCGCATTTTAAATGCTCCGCCGAGAAACTAGTAAACAAGGCCAGCAAAACAATTTTTGTAATATTTGACTACTACATAACCATTTGTACGCCGAAAACCAGGACGACGATTAAAACTCTGATCTTGTTCCTTCCATCGATTAAATGGAGTTTCCAGCAAATTGCAAACAACATCCGTGATCGGATTCATCAATAATGTAAATTAATAAACCCGACACCAAATAAAGTTGTAACAATACCATAAATAAATATAACACAAAACAGTCAGTAAACTGCAAAGGAACTAACCAGTTGCAGCGAAATCCGCGAAAATAAAAGTAAACAACCACCCCAAACTGAATGACACGTGGGTGTAGTGTACTGCGTTAGCAATTCACCGAGAGCGTTGTATGGCGCTGGTTAACATTAATCGTCCATGCGGTCGACGTCATCGCGTACGCGTTGTCATGGCAGCGTAGTAGGAAAATCGTAAACTAAACATAGTACCTCCAGCAAAGTCGAAGCGGTTTGCGCCACTGTTATAGTTATTTTAAAAAAGTTCGATTGAAAGTTTTAAAAAGACATGCCGCCAACGGTCAAGTAAAATATTTATTGGAGATGTACCGTTCATTTTTTGCCAATTAGGTGAATAAATGAATGTAAAAATTTAAATTTTAAAAGATATATAATAAATATAGTTAGATGTTTGCTTGTTTATTTTTCCTGGTGAAGTAGCACTTCACCTACTTCACCTGAATAGCTGCCACTGATACACACAAATTTTTATATCTGATATATAAGGTTACAAATACATCTATTGATTTTTCAGCATATATACAGTGTTTTTAAGGAAATATTTCAAATGTACTACCATCCTAAAAAAACAAACGTCTAGGAAAAAATAATAAAATAAAACTATAATTAATTATCGAACTAGGAAATAAAAACTACTTTATATCATAAGAGTAATTTAGTTGGACAATATCAAGATGTGTAGAAAAATAGAAATATTTGCAATGGTCAAACTACTTCCTAGCAAAACAACGCCCAATTCCTTCGCTGTTGATCATCATTAGTTGGCCCGCTCAGCAGACACCTGGTGCTGTCCTATCCTTCTCTGTAGACCACCTACTAGTGCTGCTGTCCAGCCATATCATCGTGATTTACTTTGTTTTTGTTTTTGGTTGCCATGTTTTTTTTTTTTATTTCTTAGAGTTTTAAGAATATTGCAACTTTTAGAAACTGTGTTCTTGATTTCTGCTATAAATTAAAAATATTTTGTCTTTTGTTTTATTTAAGAATAGTTTAATCTAGGTAGTATTTCGCCTATATCCATATATTTTATAAATTTAAATTACTTTTTTTTTCACTTTTAAAACAGTTTTTGTTGGAATATTTTTACATCTCGGAAATGCTTAACATATTGAACCATTTCAGTTGTTGATACTAAAGTCACCAGAATTGTTTTTTAATTTTATGATGTTATGGTGCTTTTGTTTAATATTTTTTCTGGGCGTTGTGAAGACAAAAGGCAAAGAAACGTGTTAAAAATATTTAACCATGTGTTAGCATTACAAAAGAAAATAGTTTATTAGGAATCGTTGCATCAGTTATTCATAATTGTGTTTATTTTTGGGCTGAGTTACCATTCTCTAAAACATTATTTATTTAAATATGGACAATAATTTCTTTCATAGGGAGATTTCCTAATATCTTATTTAATATTTCTCTGTCACAAATATCTTAGTAAGTTTTGAAAACTTCAGTCTCAAACTCAACTCCCACTGAAGGTAGCTTCTTGAGTGAAAAATTGGTTAGAGTAAACTTAAAAGATACCGAATGTATACAAAAAGTTGGCAAGCCCTTGAGTTTAGATGTTTTTTACACGGTTTTAATAAAAATTTTAAGGAGAGGTCAGGGGTTATTTAAGTAAAATATATTTTAAGAGATCTTAGGTAATAGATTAAAGAAAAACTGTGTAATACAGTATTTACTCATAGTATTAGTAACAAAGTTTATTGCTCAGCAAAAGCTGAAGAAGTCGAACACCTCCCTTTTATGTGGTGCACATTATGATTAACATTTTTTTGCATTCTAAGCGTTTAACCAACAATTGAATATTTGTCTGTTGTCTTTGCTCATGCGTATGTCTGTGAATTAGCCATACCCATTCTATGTTTACTGGTACTACACCGAAAGGGTTCCAGACAATATACACAATCATCCTTTCGTATATCATACTCTCACCGCATTCTAGATAGTACCGATCGACAAGCTAGTCAAGGGCCGGTTCCAGGACAACTTCGAGTTCCTCCAGTGGTTCAAGAAGTTCTTCGACGCCAACTACAGGGGAACCGAATACGACGCGTTGGTCGCCAGAGGGGGTGAAGGTATGGGGAACGGAGGGGCCAATGCTCCCAAGGGCCAAGGGATGATGCAGCGAAAAGCGGCTGGGATCGCCCAGCCCTCCTCTCCTGCCAAGGCGGCTGCGAAACCTGTGGGACGTGCGCGAGCTAGTACGTCATCAAGGGTTGTTAACTGTGTGCGAACGATAGGTGGCGTGAAAGGTTGAATGTTGAATTGACCACTTGTGTTATGGTATAATACAAATTTATTTCAAAATGTCAACTTTTTTTCTTTTGGGCCTTGCAGGGTCCTTTATCATATATTTATTCATATTCTGCATGATTATTTGAAAGAGATATCTCAGAAACTTTGAATTCAAAATTGTATTTATTTTTAAAATATAAAGTTTTTAGGTTTTCATCCAAGAAACAATAGGGTATAGCTTTTTGTTTAAAAAAGGGAACTCTCTTGTCTAGTTATAGGGTGTTTTAATTCAATTTAATGTGGTCACTTCAAATTAAAATTAAGATATTTGTTAAGTATGGTGGTGGTTAGAAAATATCAGGACATCATAGAAACATTGCCGATCATATAATGACAAGTTATGGTGTATTTTAAATGGAATATATGATTGGTAATGGTTCACAACATGCTACACGCTTTACACAGTTGAGAATATGCTGTAAAAACGCTTTAAGTTTATTTAATTTTGACATGTAAAACTAAATCATGGACCCTAAAGTCCTTGCAGCTAGAAGGGATGTTATTCCTGGAGTGTTGAGGTATTACATTAGCCTTTTTAGATTTAATAGCCGGTTCTTTGTATTACAGCAGAAGACAGTCCATTCCAAAATATAAAAGGATTTCAGTAAAAATTGGATTTAATAAGTTTATATTTCCAGAGTTATAATTGTTATTTTAAGGAAATGGCTTAATAGCTCTCTTCATCTATTAATATCAGAAAAGCTGTAGATATAGTTTATAAAAAAAATTCAATGAAAGAATGTGTCAGTTAAATCTCCGAATGCTATTGCTTAACCCTTATATATATTAAGAGTAGCATATTTTTAAATAAGGACACGTTGTTGCATAAATATTATAAGCATATTTTTATTTTTTTTATGAATGTATTTAAACAACTCTTCCTGAACTAAATATTACGTTCTAGATGTTAAAATAAAATAATTTGCGTTGTGTAAGTTTTTCGAAAAATATCTTTGCTTTGAAATATGAATCGCATTTAAATCATGAATACACACAATACATTACATACGTCTTGATGATTTCTAATCGTTTTTGTGTTAAAAATAAAGTAGATTTTGTATTATATTGTACTAATGTATACACAAACCGAAATCTATAGGGTCATTTTTGGAAAGTAAAAATATTGGATAATGTTAGTAAAACGGCAGCAATGTAGTGAACACATTTTCTAAAAAAAATATATACAAAATACAAATAATATTTAAGTTTTGTGGTTTTGGTAAGTAATTTTAGAAGTGATAACAGAAATTGTATTGGTTAATTTCAAAACTACTGGATATTTATGGAACCAGGTTAAACTAGAGTTAAATTTTTTTTAGTTTCTTGTGTGACACACAAATATTGATTTTTTTATGGTACATTAATTTACTTCTCATTTCGGTGATTGACGCAATATCTAAATATCAGTAAGTTTGTTTATGGTTTCTGGAACCCCAATATTTATATAGTTTTAATTGTGGTATAAACAAGAGTCTAGGAACATCCTTAATATACAGAGTTATCTGTAAAAAAATAGCATAAAGTGAACATTCCCCGATTGCAGCTTAAGTGACCTTTTTTAAAAAATTCAATATAGCCATATGGTGTATTTTTTCTGAGGAATTAGAAAATTATTTTTAAGACTCAACTTAACTTTTAGTAAGAGCACTTTCGCAGAAATTAAAATGGAATAACCTAGATTTAAATACATTTTCACAAAGCCCTCATGTTTTCCATTTCAAATGTATATAGTTTATAAAAAAAAAGACTACTAGCCTCAAAAATACCTGAAAGTCCATTTGTCTTTCACGTATCCAAAGCTAAATCGGGAAATAACTTATAAGATGGCAACGTTGCGTTGTGTCGAACTTGTTAGCCTTGGTACTCGAGCACTCGTCGACTCCAGACGAAATCAGTTCATAGGTTGTTTGGTTTAAATTATCGGTAGAGGGGATTATCAGGAGTTTCGTCTGTTTGATTGTTTTTTAGAATTTTTCTAATTTTAGTTTTATCGGGTTGGGTTAGTTATTATGAGTTGATTTTGTGTTTACATATTTAAAGTTATTGTATTTTTGTTTCACGTTACACCAATAGCACAACAAGGATACCAAGATGTTCTGCACAAGGATATTTTGGATTCGAAAAATAATTATTTTGATAGTTTTGATGTCAGAAAATGCCATGTTCTTCACCATGCAACTGGTTTTATTTGTTTAGACAAAGGCGAATTGTTTCTGTACCAGTTTGCAAAATCATGACCGACTGCGGCGATCAGCTGATTTTAGCGTTTGTGTGTAAAAGCATAGGAAACATGACTATTAAATTAGATAGGTATATTGAGGGGAGGAGTTTCGTTTTCTTCGCCGTATTTTCGTTCTATACGTGGTTTTTATATGGACAACTTAAAAATGTGTTTTCTTAATGTTACGTTGAGTTATTTAGTTATCAGATTATAGATAGTGACGAAAAAGATACATTGCATACGTTTATTCGACCGGAACGATGTTCCGTTAATGTAGAGCCGTTTAAATGATATGCAGGACATGTTCTAGGCAGGGATTTCGGTATCATTGTTTCCTTGTTGTGATGTTGGTGTAACGTGAAACGAAAATACAATATCATTATTTTTCCCAACGAAAGTCAACCGTGTAATTCAGTACCGGTCGTGGTATTAGCCACCGGAATAGTTATTTCTGTGATTCCATTTTGTATCTATTTAAAGCTTTAAAAGTATTAAATGGGATATGGATCCCTTTTTATTTTATATTTTCGGATGTAGTTTTAAAGCCGTCGAATTTCAACGGGGTCCCATTTGTATAATATATAAAACTTTCGCAACTGTATGAATTCAGTTTAGGAAATGTGTGCTATTCAACTAGTATCAAATTACATAAAACTATTGATTAAAGTGCTCAACACAAACTGTTACTCATCACGATATACCAGTACCTTCCAGCTGAGGCAGAAATAAAGAAAAATTTAACAATTTTTTAATTTTACAGGTTTACTATTTATACAGTAGGTAACTTGCAATATTGTGCTTCAGAAGCTAGTAAAATATGTTAAAACTTTTTAGCATTTTAAGCAACACTTTGGCCTGTATTTACAACAACGGCCCTTTTTTCTAAAGATAAATTTGCAGAAAAAAGTATATAAAAAGAATTATTTATGCTCGGATATACATTTCATTCATATAAATAACTATGTAAAAAAAATTGTTTTAATAAAGAATTATTTAAACTTTTGGCTACTATTCCATTATTTTCGCAGAAAGTATATTTTTATTGTTGGTTATTTCTAAAACACCATACATAAAATTAAAATATTATTTCCTGTTTGAATATTGATATCTTATTAGGGGCCTAAAAATAGATTGCGGTTTGTCTAAACCACAAAAATGTACTTTGTGTAGGTGGGCAGATGAACTACTTCTTCATTTGTGTACTACAAAAGCAGCAATAGTTTGTAGAAGTAGTTTTCTGCTTGCAAGAAACTTCACTTGTGGTTTGTTTATTCACTTTTTATTTGAGTGTGTGTTGCCAGCGTGAAGGTTATTTATTTTTATTTTCCTATATAGGTTTGGTCAAAAAGTTTCCATTATATTATAAAATGTTATTGTAAATAAATAAATTGTCTTACTTGTGACCCGATATTTTTTAAATATCAGTTTATATTTTATTGTGCTTGCAATAGATCTAATTCATATAATGCGAACTTTTGGGTCGCCCTTGTATATTCAGCCAAGTAGAAGCCACAATTGAAGCTCGACCTTTTTTAAATCGTGTATGGTATAAGCGTAATAAAATTTAATTATGGATTTAACAATTTGTGACTAAAACTAAGATCATAATGCGAAATTAAAAAAAATTATATTGATTTTATTTAAATATTAACGTGATTTTCTGGTTTTTTTCATTCTTCATTCTTTGTATCTTTGCATTTCATCTACTATCTTTTGTGGTTATGTTGTTTCACCATTGCACTTTTCACTTCACCGCTTATGCAGCATATTAGTACACTGTAGATGTAGAGTAGCGGTAGCAGTTTCTTCGTCATCATATTCATCTCCAAATGACTCAAATCATCGAGTAATAATACTTTACATTTTCTAAAAATCGTTATTTGATCCGATGATTTACATAAGTTATTTAGTGATGGATATGATCGATGAGTTCAACGAATAATTAATCATGAGATTTTTATCACATTTAGTGCCTAAGGCTGCTCCTGCGCGGACCCCAGCTCCTGCTAGACCTGCTCCCAATAGAAACGCTGGTGATCTTTCTGGGAAAATAGAAGATTTAAATAACCAAATCTCAGAATACAAGGTAATTTTCTATTATGTACTGTAACTTCTAGTACCTTATAGTGAATAGCAGGCAAGGAAGATTATATTAGCAATTATATATACTAATAGGTCATGGTTATTGGAATAAAACGGTGTCAAATTGGAATTCTTATCCGACGTTTCGCCTTCTATTGCATGAGATATCTTCAGAGATCTTAACTCCACAGGTACAAGGAATTTTATATACACCTTTTTGTTGCTTAATTGTTACTTTTTTTCTGCCTGAACGTTGGTAATATTGTCTACAATTATAAATATGGTACGTTCAGTTATAAAAGTTAATTCAAGGTGAATTTCCAATAGTTTATGGGTATAATGCAATGCTGGCAAGCTTAAGGGCTGGATTAAAGGGGAGGCTATGCCCAATGTTTTGCTGTGATTTATTCTTGAATAGGCGTAGGGCCAACGTGGTTGGGGCTTGGCGATGGAGAAACAGTAGTTTGTCAGCAGAATACAAGACCGATCACTTTTTTTATATTTAGTCATAACTTATTTTGAAGCGCGACCAAGGGTGCCCAGTTATTTAAAGACTAATGATTTTTATTGAGTCGTCATTTATTTATTTCTAAAGGAAATTTAAGACCTAAAATTGTTCAACAACCGTACAGAATCATTTAAAACCAAATATCTAGAAATTGGTTTCTCGGTGCGACATTTACAAAGTATAGCTTGTTTTATGTAATTAAGGTAATATAAGTAATGTTTTCATTCAAAGCGTGAATACACTAGGGCGCAAATAAGTTGAGACCATTTAAAGGTCAGATCCAGAGCCCTCTACAATTTCCATTCAAGTTTTTAAGAAATTTAAATTTTTCGTCCTCAAAAACCAAATTTTACACAAGAGCGTTAGTTTTTTCTTAAGATAGTTAATGCATAATGGAAGATTTCAATTGCCAATTGAATCCAGATGGATACCATCCACCGTTGTCTTTTTCTCTAAAAATATAAACCCATTGTAATAATGGTGGTCTGATTGGTGATGGATTTTACAGAGATTTCCATTCAATGGATTCTTGTGTAGTGATTGATTTTCTCTCACAATTTTCGAGGGACTCATTATGGTTAAACAAATCTTTGGATGTTATGATAAATGTATTTTATGCGGTTCTGTATCTTGCTATTGAATATTTTGTACACATAAAATATTGATATAAGAGATTTCCCTCTTAGTTTTCTAAGGAGCTTGAAGAACAAATTTTTAATAAAAAAATTCTACATAACAGATACTTAATAACTGGATCATATTTAGATTATGTTCTGTAGCATTAGAGCTCGGTGTAAAACATGTGTTATGAAGAATATGTATTGGTTACCGAGTCCTTTCTTAAGGGTAATCTTAAATTTTTTTGGAAACTTAAAAAAAAAGAAATCTGGCAGGCATTCCCAGTGGAATGAATTATAACGGCATTAAGACTTCCACAGCAAATTATCAATTTATTTGGAGAATATTTTTCCCTAATGTATAGTAAAACTGATTTGCATATTCCTACTAAGTCACTATCATCTAATAATGTTAATCTATTTAAGTATTAAGATATCTGACATTTATTTAAAATTATCAAATCTTGATATTAACAAAGGTCCTTCTCCTGTGTGGGCTTGATGGTATACCACCCAGTTTCAGCAGAACTTGCAGGTTTATTCTGGCTTGACCACTCCACATAATATTTAATCTGTCATTAGCTACCGGAGAGTTTCCCAGATTTTGGAAGATGAGTTTTATTACCCCAATTTTAAAGTTTGGCGATGCAACACAGATGACTAACTACAGACCTATAAGCATACTTAGTATAATTCCAAAAATGTTTGAGATCTTTGTGTGTGACTGCTTATCTTCTCTGCATGGTGAGTTTCTAAACGAACAGTTTGGATTCCTTCCATATCGTTCAACTGAGTTAAACCTCTTTTGATTCACAGATTTCCTGTCATAGTCCTTGGAGGGAATCTTTTAGGTTCATGCCATTTACACTGATCTGATTTCTTCAAGGTCTTTGTCAGAGTAAATCATGCAGTTCTCATTTACAAATTAGAGTTTCTTGCAGTTCATGGAAAACTCTTGAAATGGCTTAAACCTTACCTCACCACCAGGTCACAGATAGTAAGGGTTCATAACTTCAAATATAGAGAAATCGAGGTGTCCTCTGGGGTGGAGTAGGACCTTCACTCTTTAATGTCTACATAAATGATATATAAGGATGTTTTCATAATAGCTATTTTCTTTTATTTGCTGATGATTTAAAGTTTTTCATGAGAGTTGTGAGTGTTGACATGTGTCTGGAGCTCCAGTCTTATCTTAACGGACTTGTCGTTTGGGCGACCAAAACAAGTTGGAATTGAATACCAAAAAGTGTAACTCTGTAGTTTTCGGTAGAGGGAGAACTATTAATTTTAACTATAATATCAACAATATTCCTCTTGAAACTGTTTCTCAGATCAAGGACCTTGGTATTGTTCTGGATAGTCAGTTGAGTGTCATACCCCACATGACATCTATTATCTCTAAATCTTTACGAATGTTAAGTTTCATTAAGCGCTGTTCTAATGACTACGCAGGACCATGTTTAATCTTATCTTTATTTATTTAGACTGATAATTAAACGTGCTGATTCTGTATAGCTTATTTGCCTATCTTGTAGAACTACTTAAATATTTATTTTATCAATAAACTCAGCGTTACCAAAAAACTAAAGATATATTGTATGAGATAAATGCAAATCGATGCATTAAAAACAAATAAAATTGTTAGAACTAAAACGCTCTCCCGTTTATTTACTCAGTTAATTCTATCTTAAATTAAATTTGACAGAGTATGTTATTGAATAATCAACAATAAGCTATGTTTAAATAAGCGCAAAACCTCGCCTGGTTCAGGACCCCTGAATACTTCTAGCTACAGGTCCCATAACTACCGTGGCAAAGGAGAAACGTTGGATAGTAAGTAATTCTAATTGACTCGACCTTCTCCCAAGAATCATGTTGTCCAACGCTGTGAGATCTTCCAAGAACCGTGGTCATGATCAAGGTCTTAAAGCTTCCGTTCTACAACAGCTATACATTGTTAGTGCCAAATATCTTTGTACACCAGTAAATTATTTTACTCTTGTTTTCCTTGATTAGAGGATGTATTCATTACAACAGAAGACCTGCGTAAAGCTAATTTACTGACTTTTTATTTAAGGCACTTTTTGTGTGATTGATCTCGCGAAAAAGTAAAGTTAGTTAGACATTTAAGGACTTGTAAAAATGGTTTAGATTCCACTTTAAAAAAAAACTAGCATTTGGTAATACTAAATATAAAAATATAAATTAAAATTAATTAGTCTTTAAGGGAAAATATACATAAGAACCAGCCGATGTAATTCATGAAACAAAATTATTATGGTTAAGTATGTTATTCAAGGAAATCAGTAATATTTTGTTAATGTACTTATTGTTATTTACAGTTGACAATTGAGGGACTAGAAAAAGAACGAGATTTCTATTTCGGAAAGCTCAGAGACATCGAAGTGATGTGTCAGGAATGTGAAGATAATAACCCCCTAATCCAGAAAATTTTAGATGTATTATACGCGACGGAGGTAAGAGTTAGTAATTTTTTTTTACTTATTATTTTCTTACTGCTGATTTTTTATTCTGTTTTAACACTGATTTCAATTGCGAAGAGTAGCCGCTTTGCTAAGCCAGTTGGTTCTTAGACGATTGGCCGAATACGAGGCAACTTTGCTGAATTAGTTTGTACTTGCGAAGAGGGAATTGAATCCCGATGTAGTGATGTCAGCAAAATGATTTAGGAACATTGTTGAGAGTAAATTGTTATTAAATGCAAAGTCCTATATATCTGTTTATCTTCATTGCTTTCTTATATTGTTTGGATTGGACCAAATAATCTCCAGTTCAGATTTTTAGAACAAAGTGATTTTATCTACTTACTTTTATATTTTTATATTTACTTTCGATAAGTCATTATTACTACACTACATAATACTGTGATTACTTATTACTGCTATTTCTTATACCGAGTAAGGCAGTCATAAAGAATAAGTGGAAATGTTTTGTGTTTCTGTTTGCATCCTGGGTGTCTTCATATCGTGAATATGTCTCCTTACCTGACAATGACAATTCCTGATAATACAGATTTTGTTCAGTATCGTCATATATATTAATGTCGTTAGTAAACTAAATACTAGCACGAAAGATATAGCTTTGTATGCCTTTAAATATATTTTCTGTGCTACTAGTTTACTTGCACAACTTTTTAAATTCTTTTATATTTATATTAGGAGGATTAGATCCAAATATTTGGAAAGGCCGTCTTAATTAACTATTCGCCACTAAAATGAATGTAAATTGTTCTTTTAATACCATAAATGAAACTTTACTTAATCGCTTTATCGAATTTTAAAATATTATGCTTTAAATGGAATATAGGGCAATGTTATTGATCTTTTTGCTGCCTAAAGTTCGATAAAAGGTTAATACGTTGAACTATGAAAAGGGCGACTATTTTTGTGAACAATAGTCAAAGATCAGCCGTTAGTTTTAAGGTCAGTATTAAGAGTTTAAAATTTGATCAAAAATGTTTGTTATCGCACTAATTTAATCTCATTGATAATATTAATAACACTGTAATAGGAGTAATATATTTACATATTATAATTTAATTGTTATTTTCCTTTTATTACTCATATGAAGATATTTCGTATAATTCATTAATCATATTAATGCTGGATGCTATTTGCATGGGGAATTTTTCGTTTCATATCATCACCAAAATTTACTTAAAGCCGCCACAATTTAGCCAGGCGCGTATCTAAGATGGGGGGAATTAAACTAGTAACCTTACATTTGTATTTATTTATCACTTATAACGTGATTAATAATATCAAGCTAGTTCTTGCTTCGGCAACTTAAAGCACAGGAGAATCGTAAAGACAATGTAGCAAAGAAAGACAACAAATTAAGTATTTTATTCAAAAACGACGCGAGGCCACAATAACTCATTTTTTTATTACAAATTTTAAAAGTTTTGTATTTCGTACCCCGTTTTGTAATTCGATAACATATTATATAGCAGTTGTTGAATTTTAGTTAATAAATGGAAATCTTTTTATTTTTGATAGCGAGAAAAGTTATACTTCATATAAAGTTTTACTTACTTAAAAAATAAAATTGATTTTTAAAAATAAATGATTCGATATACAGGGTTGAAGTAGAGGCAAAAATACAAGTTTGCAAAACACAATTTTTGGGGACGGCTAAATTAAAGACTCTACAAATACGAGGCTATTTATAGCTTTTTTATAAGCGATGTAGATTTTGAGCTAATTTGCTTGGTAAAAAATTTTTTTTTTTAATTCCGACTTATTGATTAAATTTACCTAAAAACTATATCTCGTAGGAAAAAAAAACAATTAATTTTCTTGACTTATTACGTATTATTTTACCTGCTTGCGTCCACTTTTTTTGCGCACTCACATATACTATACGGGAAATTTTTTTTCTACATGCAAAACTTTTTATGAAGAATAACTTTTTTGCTCAAGTCGATAATAAAAAGAAGTTTCCCATATCTTGAGTACCATTGTGATGAGTCGTTTTTACTGTAATTCACATCACACATTCTTTGACAGCAAATTTGACAAACTACAATGACGTGCCTGGCTCATGTGTAAGATCCGATGACGTTACATAATACCGAATCACAGATTATTTTATGTTTGTACATTGGATTTTTCTGAATTTTTGTTGGCACTGAATTTATTTTTTTAGGTACTATAGATATAATACCACAAGGGAATGTAAATAAATTAGTTTTTTAGATTCGACGTTTTCATAACTTGGTACCCGAAACAAAAAGGTTTCGGCGGCATTTTTTGATTTCCGTTTTGAAACGGGAATAGTTAGTTCTTTGCACAAGTTGTTTGTGATAATTCCTTAATTTAAAATGTCATCTAATATTTCTTTTTAGGGTTTATATAATATTCCGTCATAAAAAGTCTTTGTTTTATTTAGTTTTCGTTTGAGAATTATACGTGGGCTTTAAAAGTAAATTATCGAAACGTGTTTTCGTTTTAAGAACTGCCCAAAAGTATCTCGTTTTTAATCTTAAATTATCGGAAAGTGTATATATTTCGGCTAATCTAAACAGGTTTATTGAAGAACAACTGAATTAACCATACTTTGTTAAAAAACTAGACATTTTATTAAAAACATTTAATAAAGCCAAATATCGTATTCAAGATCAAACTAATGCGTTTCTGTGGGTGCCCCATGTGTACCTGTCCCTCTGCAAACATAATTTGGTTTATGTACAAGAGCCTAAAAGAGGAAATGATTTTTCATTACTATTTTTGTGGGGATAAAGTGTTTAATAGAAATCCTGACTCCTTGATTTTGAAATTAATTTCGAATGAAACTTTAAGAATCGTTAATTAATCCAAATAATTCTAATCAAGAAGTTTTAGGTCGATTTGGTATTATTTCATGACTAGAGTTAAGGGTATTAAACAAATCAAACTGCACCTAGTGATCTCTAAATCACACATTTATTAGTGAATATTGAAGATCATCGAGGGTATTATCTACGTATTTCATTTTAACTTTATCCATACATCATCATTCATATCCAAATAAAAAATAAGAGGATAATAAAAACCAAAATTCATCATAGGCGCCGGGAGGGGGGATTCAATATTATATATTATGTAAATTAATATTATATTATACTATATCACCTATTACATTACATATGTTATTATAATACGGTTTTTGCCCCCTTCCCCCTTGAGAAAATGGCGGGGGCCTATGGCATTCATAATGACAAATGAAAAATATCTCATTCGGTGTTTAAAGTAGCAATAAGTATTAACTGTTGCAATGCGAGGTAACTATATAAGCTTTTAGTACTTTAAGAACTAATTTTAGGACTAAACTGGTCGCCCTCTACGCTACGGCTTCCACCAATCGTAGCACTGATTCTCCTACAGTTGGCTATGCTACGGCTCCCACCAATCGTAGCACTGATTCTGAACTGACAGTTGGTTGCATACACTTGGGCTTATGTTTATTGTTTTATTTATAGTTTCAAAACTCGTGTTTTATTATAAAAACAAAAAAAAGTCCACTCTCCGACCTTTAATGGGCTAATCTTAAACGCAGTCTGAATTAAAACCCGATTTTACACAAAATTACGTATTTCATGATAAAAATCGTATTTCATGATAAAAACAAAAAATCCCAACTGGGACTAATCAAAAACGCAATCCTATAATTAAAATACGATTATATTCAAAATCATGTGTTTTGCGTTCGAGAAAAATCTGCCCGTTAATATACTACCTACTAACCACATCTATTACCATTAATATACATTTTCTTCAACAATAGGGTACATGACCATTTTTTAAATGTAATTCAAATGGATAATAAGTATGAAAAATACTTTGAAGAATTTTTTTCGCATTATTTTAAAAAAATTTAGCTAATTATTTTTAACCCCCTTAAACAACTGACATCACAGGTTTATAAAGTATACTTGATAACATGGTAAATTTTAATCGTATTTATTTTATGTCTATAATTACCAGGTGATTATAATCTATAAAATTTTTCAATGTCAAACAATAGCAGCACTGTTACACACGTAAATACAAAACTTTTTCACGTAAAAATAAGTTATTATTATTACGCTGTGAAAACCCCTTTGGCAATTTTCTAGATTTTTTAATATAAAGGTATCAAACCTGACATATTCATAATCGGCAAGAAAAAGTGCACGTTATGAAATAATAATATACAGGGTGTCCCATTTAAAAAAATATGGATTATAAATGAAAGCCCTGAAGCCCTGTAAATTTTATTAAACAATGTGTATGTATAATAAACATATAGTTTTATTACTTTTGAAGATATGTACTTAAACTTTTTGTTTGTTATTGCATTTTCAGGAAAGACGTATAGATTAAAGAGAACAGCACAACGATAGATATGTAAACATTTTTAGCCATACTTCTCGAAATATTTTTCGTTTTCGTTATTTTTCCAAATTCAAACAGCCCAAAATTGTTTTGGATTGCCTTTTCATTGCGTATACACTTTCATTATAAAAGAAATATTGGAAGGACTGTATTGTAGTACGTTTGGATTTCAAATTTGTAAATTTCTTGTATATGAGCTAGTATTCGGAGAACTCCGGCGTAGTATCATAGGCAACCCTCGGACGCGGAAACCGTTTATGAACTTTCACACAACGGGGCGCAATGTCGCGACCAGTTCTCTTTATAACACCTGCTGCCTCTTTTACTATATTTAATTAAAAAAAAATCGGTGTATGACAATCCACCCTACAATATTGTCACAATTTTATGATGCCCGGCTAAAAATTCAGTGGATGAGCGGTATATGTTCTGTCAATTTATTTGTCTTCTTTAGGAACTTATGCACCAGTATTTTCTAACATTATTCCTCCAGCTGTTACTGTAGGACCATTCTCTTTCTTTTGTATGTGTGTACTTCAGAACTATTGGCAAAAACGCTTTTTATGACTAACCCAAAAATTTTATATAAATAAATATCGGTAAATTAGCTTCATTAAACTGTGTCATTTATGTGTGGTGTCGAATAGCTTTTATGCAGTTATGTGATTTGTGGGCTGTTGAAAAGTACAGTCATTATATGGATTACATAGAACGAGCAAAGTCCAGGTAAGTGGTACCCTTCCTGTATATATGTGTAAAAAAATCTAAGTATAAACGAAAGATTCAAGATTAAAAAGTTATGTACATCTAAATCTATGATCATACAGAAGGTAGTAATTCACTGAAATAATAAATGGGATTAGCAAAATATCGCATACAGCCTCTGTATGTAATATTTTATTTTCAAAAAATTGATTTTAATCCTTGTGTATGTCCTATTTTTTTGTTTGTTGCTTATTGTATGTACGCTGATGCTTTGTATAATTTTGGTGCCATATTTACCATGCTGTATGTCTTTAACTCGTGCTCTCTCAAAATAATCGCCTATTCTAGATTAGATAAGTAATATTCATAGCTTTGGATGCTGCATAGGTTAGTAAAATTTTGACTAGTAAATTGTGTTAACATTCCATGTACTAATGTTTTAAAATAGAAGTTTTTCTTTCTGTTCGTGTCACGTTACAAAAGATTATTAAAAGTCTTACTAACTGTCAAAAAGGTAGAGATTTGTTTAATGTATAGATATGACTTGATGTATTTTTTCTTGATATTGTTTTTTGGATATGTTATAAGAATAAATAATTAAAATTTAGGGATTTTTTGCAATATTTAAAGTTGCGAAATCTGAATAAATGTGCCGTTCTGTTTCAGGACGAAAGAGAAGAAATGTTGTGGACAGATCAGATGATTGCGAAACTCAGAGTTTTTTCATCTGGTGAGAGAACGAACAGTGAATGTCATCTGCCCCGATTGGTACCAGAAAATTCTCCCAGAAGATCGTCAGATCCTCCCCGCTGAAAAAAGTGTTTCCTTATGTTTTATGTAATTGTTGTATTTCCCTTGAGAATATGTTTCTGTGATTTATCGAGTTCATACTAATATAAAATACAGAGAAATAAAGGCTGTAAGGTGATGTCTACCCAATTTTTTCATGTTAAGTAACAATCATTATTACTAAACTTTCACTTAATACAGAATATTCTCATTTTCTTGAAATAACAATATTCCCATCTTGCTGTTGTTTTAGCTGTAGCCGTGACAACATATGTGACTTAGTCGTATAGGCTGTGTTAAAGGCTGCTACATGAGTAGCGGTGGGACTCGTGAATATGGCTGGATTATTAGTCTTTATTTGATTTATGTTAGATTGTAATTTGATATTATGTCCGGACGCGGAAATGGTGATGATTCCGAAGATTTGGTAGACTTTCTTAATGTTTTTGGGAAACAGACTTAAAATAAAAGAAAAAAACCCGACGCCCAATATGCTCATGGAAAAAAGTGGCAAGTTTGTGCGGCATTTCTAAATAATTTGGTACACTAATTATAAATGGTTAACAGAAAGTGTTTTTGAATTGTCAGAATAAATACAAATACATAATATTCAATTATAATATTTAATGTTGCCCCTTAAAAAAATTAAAATATTGCGCTCCTAATTCAGCCGATCCGTTTGAAAACATGTCTTATTGATTTGGTTTATCGATTAACGTTTTTCTGTAGTTCTATTTAAGTGGGTAATTAAATACTATATACTGCCTAATCATGCCTGGAGTTTTTTATCTTTACATGTAAGTTTATAGGCCCTTTCATTGTCGCTAGCGCTAGATACATAGCGGTTTAACTAGGAAACTTTTTGAAAATACAGTAATATTATAATTTTTATGTTTAAAACGATTTTTCAATCTAAATTCGAATAAAAATGAATATTTAGGCTGTTGTTAATTATTAGTTCTACTGAATTTGACAAATTTGAACTACGTAGCAGAAATATTACCATACCACTAATGACTTAACACACACAAATTTATGGATGAACCACTTTTTTGATAGGTAGCCCTTAATTTGTTTTTTCGTGTACAGTCGACGAACTGTTAAATACCATATTCCTCATAAAATAATATAATAAGTCATCAAAATGACTAGATGATACTTTAGAGCAAAATTTCAAAACTACAAAGCTTGTACCATTAAATTACTGATTAAGTTCGCTTAACTTTAGATAGGTATAGTATTGGATGTAAGTTGCCTGTAAAAGGGGTGTAATCCATTAAATACAGTTTGGTCTGTCACACAATTAAACAGATTATCTCGTTTTGTACCATTTTTAGTTGTAGAACATTGTATTAAATATATATTTTTTTAATTAAAGAGATCCTCTTTCCAAGTTAGAAAAGCCGTATGTTATTTTATTACCTCTCGCCTTCAATTTATAGTTCTCAGAAATGCATTATTTCTTGCATAACTAGAGAACATTATGTTCAATAATTTTCTCATGCCCAAATGGAACAAAAATAATGTATAATTACCTTTAAGTGTAATTTTATTCTTATTTGAAATTTTTCTGTGCATCAAAAAAGGTTTGCAAAAGTTGAGATAGTTTGCATACTCTTCTCAGAAAAGTAAATGTCAATAAATTAACTATACATAATACGTTTGTTCATTTAACAAATGGACATTATCCAGTGTTTCAATCCTCTACATTTTACTATCGATTTGTATACCTTTACATTTTACTATCAATTTGTATACCTTTAAAGGAGTAAAGGGGTGTACCTTACATTGATCTTGCGTTCCGATAAATTGAAGTTTTGGAATGAACACATATATAAAAAAAACAAGGACATAATACGTCCTTCGAGTTGTGGTATTATATATAATAATAAATACAATTTTTATCTGTTTGGATTATTAAAATTTCACTTCGCCTATGTTTCATATTTGGTGAACAGCAGTATGTAAATAACCGGCTGTGCCCTTCTACCGCATTTTATTCGATATCCTTGGATCACAACACTTAATACATTTGCTATAGGCATTATGTATCTTCCTGTAGATTTAACCTATGGTGAAAACCAATCAAAACGTCTGATATGGGTTTCTGGAAAAAAGTCAAAATTAAGAGCTGCTTAACTATCAGACAAAATAGTACAGCTTCTTAAAGTAGGAGCATTAGATATTAATTGTAAACTATTTCGTCGACCAAAGTTTGAAATAATTGTTAATGAAAATATGTTTAAGCAAATTATTTCAGTTCAAATAATACTTTCAGGGCTTAATAAATGTGTATTCTAACGACTACAGAGTCATTTCTATTTACCTAAACTCGTTACGTGAAATAAGAAAGTAAGCAAAAAAGTAATTTGCATTTCAGCATTAATCACGTCTCAAAAGGGTGTGGAATTAATAAATAATAATAATAAATTATTATTTGTTTTTACAATTTTTTCGACAGTAACACGTTCTGATCGGTACCTATCCAAACTAGTGCAAACACAGTTTCGAGGCCGTAGCTTTAACAGAATAAAAATACTTTGGAATTTACAAGCTTTACACCTTTTGGTAATAATTACTATACAAATGACCTATTTTAAAAAATAATTTTGTTACGTTAATATAAAACCTTTTTGAAATTAACATTATTGCATTTAATTTCCACGCCTGGAATGTTCTGCTTCCATTTTCGAGATTATTAATTTATATTTATCTGTTGGGTGTTTATAAAGACTTACGATAAACGTCAGAGTTCATAAAATTGGTATGTATTACAAAAAGGCATTTTTTTTATTCATTGTTGGAACACTGCTTGTGACATTTCTTAGCCATAGCCACCTATTGTGACAGTTATTACCGACCTAAATTTAAATGTTTCTGATAAATAGTTATAAAATAAATGTTACGCGTTTTTAGTATAAACGGGCGGATGTGCATAATTTGTAAAATATAAAACATGCTGCCACCATTAATTTTTATTCAAATTTATACTTTAATATTAATATTGAATTTAATTAATATTACTTAAAACTTCATACTTGTGACTGGTTTTAGGATTACGTCGTGCTGTCACAAATGAATTTCCTCTGGGAAGCCCCTAGGACATCCTTTGCTTTTGTACGTTTAAGGAAAAAAACATGCTGTCACCGCTAATTTTTATTCGAACTTATTAAAACTTCATATTTGGAGCTGGTTTTAGGATTACTTTATGCTGTCATAAACGAATTTCCTTTGTGAGAGGCCCCTAAATAACCCTTTGCTCGTTTAGGTTTAAGGACAAAACATGCTGTCACCCCCATTTTTTTTCAAGTTTACTACAACTTTATATTTGGAGCTGGTTTTAGGATTACGTTATGATGTCATAAACGAATATTCTCTGTGAGGCCCCTAAATCACCCTTTACTCTTGTGCGCTTAAAGACAAACCATGTTGTCACCGCTAATTTTTATTCAACTGTATTAAAACTTCATATGTCAAGCTGGTTTTAGGATTACTTTCTGCTGTCAAACGAATTTTCTATGTGGGGCCCCTAACACACCCTTTACTCTTGTACATTTAAGGAGAAAACATGATGTCCCCGCTAATTTTTATTCAATTTTCATGAAGCTTTATATTTGAAGCTTGTTTTAGGATTACTTTATGGTTTCATAAACGAATTTCCTCTGTGAGGATCCTAGGACACCCTTTATTCTTGTATGTTTAAGGAAAAAACATTCTGCCACCGCTAATGTTTATTCAAATTTATTTAAACTTCATATTTGGAACTAGTTTTGAGATTACTTTATGCTGTCATAATCGAATTTCCATTGTGTGGTCCCTAGGACACCCTTTGCTATTCTACGTTTAAGGAAAAACATGCGGTCACTGCTAATTTTTATTCAAATTTATTAAAATTTGATGTTTGGAGCTGGTTTTAGGTTAACTTTATGCTGTGATAAAAGAATTTCCTCTGCGAGGCCCCTAAATTACCCTTTACTCTTGTACGTTTAAGGAAAAACGTGCTGTCATAAACGAATTTCCTCTGTGTGAGTAAAGGAAACCCCTAAGGTCTCGCAGAGGAAATTCGTTTATGACCCCATAAAGCAATTTTAAAGCCAGGTGGCAGCATGTTTCTTTCCTTAAACGTACAAGTGTTTAGGGTGTCCTAAGGGCCTCACAGAGAAAACTCGTTTATGACAGCATAAAGTAATCTTAAAAACAGTTTTAAATATGAAGTTTTAATAAATTTGAATAAAAAATAGCGATATCAGCATGTTTTTTCTTTAAACGTACAAAAGTGAAAGATGTCCTACAGAGAAAATTCGTTTATGACAGCATAAAGTAATTATTCTAAAATCGGTGCTAAATATGAAGTTTTAATACATTTGAATGAAAATTAACGTTAGCAACATGTTTTGTATTTAAAAAAATGTTAAGGGTGAGAAATGTTAAACGTGTTAAGGGCCTCACAGAGGAAAATCGCTTTTGACAGCATACAGTAATCCTAAAACATGAAGTTTTAATAAAGCTGAATACAAATTAGCGGTAGCAGCATGTTTTCCCTTTAAACGTACAAGAGTAAAGGGTGTCCTCCTAATCCTAAAACGAGTGCCAAATCTGAGGTTTTAATAAATTTGAATAAAAATTAGCTAATAGCATGTTTTGTCCTTAAAAAATGTAATGGTTGATCTAGGGGGCACACAGAGGAAATTTGTTTATGACAGCATAAAGTAATCCTAAAACCAGTTCCAAATATGAAGTTTTAATAAATTTGAATAAAAATTAGGGTTGGCAGTATGTTTTATATTCTGAACATCAAATGATTTCCTCCCTAAACGGGCCAAATCGTTTTAGCGCACTTTCTCTGTCGCGTGTTCTAAAACTTTATCTTATAAAACTAGTACTGTGCTGTACTTTATATATTATTTTCGTTTAATAACTCAAGGGAAGTACGAGATTATAATACCATTTAAGATGCTTTAACAATGCTTTAATAATGTATACGAGTAGAAGGTAATGTTAGTTGTTTTTGAATAAGATTTCCAATAAAAGGTTTTAAAAAATCTCATTTTGTTTTATTCAAAATGACTTGATCTTATAATAACCTGTGTTTAATTGTTTACAAATATATGCATTCTCATATTTTTTTTAACAAGGAAGCTAACAATACATTTGTAATAACATTATCACTCAAGGTTGCCTTAATCAATATTATGTGCCTTCCTCTTTTCACTGAGCTGAGGATAACCTTCTTGCCAATTGGGGGCCGGACATTTCCCCGAAAATGGTAAATTTCTTAATCCTTTTTTATTTTTTTTACCCGCGTTAACGGGCAAGGTTAAAATACAATATAAATACGATACCTGCAATTACAGATCATAGTAAAAAAAATATAAAAACGTTAAATACGGTACTCAACAATTTTTTTTATTTTGTAAAAGGAAAGTAGATGCCAAATAAAGGTCCATAAACGAAATTTTTTTTAATGAGCAGATTTTTCAACAATTCGAGTTTTTCGCCCCCCCGTTTTTCTAACAACATAGTACGTATGTCGTCAGATGTAATAAAGCTTTGGCAACAGAGAAAATCGAGAACGACATTTTCCCGAAATTCGTTTATCTCTAAAACGATGGAAAAGAAGGTGGACAGGAGA
The DNA here is from genome assembly GCA_030620095.1 of Kuschelorhynchus macadamiae. NCBI lineage: Eukaryota > Metazoa > Arthropoda > Insecta > Coleoptera > Curculionidae > Kuschelorhynchus > Kuschelorhynchus macadamiae. The sequence continues at coordinate 376,752 of JAUTXW010000881.1, read as the reverse complement.
ACTAAGAGTTATTTTGGAGAATATTGCAAAAATTAAGAAGTTTGAAGCAACGAGGAACTTTTATATTTTTAAGTAGCAAGAAAAAGGAGCAAATTGCCAAAATAAAAAGCAAAGGTTAAATTCAATTTGTCATGATAAAACAACATTATGCGACATACTTTCTGGCTAGATACAATTATTATTACATAAACTCCACAGTACAAGTAATAAAACGATTTTATTGAACTAAGGTTGAATACCCAGTTATGCGTACCTAATAAAATAGTTGAAGGTCTGGCGGACTGGCTCTGCACAAATACTTATTATTCGGCAGAAAATAATAATTGGCCTTGACCGGCTGAAGGTTAAATGACAGAAAACAGCTTTAAATGAAATTACAAATCAAATTGATTATTTCGAAAAAGCGCCAGTAATAGTTAACCTCGTAAAATGGCTGTTGAATTTGTTCTTAGTAAAAAAAGAGAGAAAAAGTTTTTGCTTGATTGGGTATTTGTATTAAAAAGACAAAGGGGAGGAAAACTAATACTGCAAAATAAAGTGCAATTCTCGAATTAACAATATTTTCAGAAACAGTTCTTAAAAAAAGAGAGAGCATAGCAAAGCAAGGAGTGGCAAAGCTGCCCCGGCTTTGCCACTCCTTGGAAGATAATATATCGTTTTTTCAGAAGAATACTTTAACAGCAAATGGAGAATCATTTTTGCTGTTCAGTTCTGGACCAAATGAGGACAAAATGCAGATTTTTAGCACGAGAAGAAATATTTCACTACTAGCTACGGGCTCACACATTGTTTGTTACGCGGATAGGACATTTAAAACAGTCCCACACTTATTTTGTCAACTATTCACGGTACATGGACTAAAGAAAAATATTTCTATTCCATTAGTGTGCGTTATGTTATCGAACAAAACCAAAAATACCTACATTCGTTTGCTGCAAAAGTTACAATTTTTTATGTCTGGTGTGTTACCAAGTATCATCCCCACAAATTTTAAAACTGGCTTCATAAGTGCTGTTGCCGAAGCATTTCCTGCTTCAAAACCGGATGAATGTCTGAGGAACCAGTGCGAAACTGAATTTTGCATTAAAAATTAAATTACTACCAGCGTTAGCGTTTGTGCCAACAGAAAATTTAGTAGACGCGTTTGAAACAGTTGGTGAGACGACTATGTTATCCGAGGTGCACAGCCAATTGTGGACTTCTTCGAGAACACTTGGATTGCATACCCGCAAAGAGTCCAACATCGGCTCTCATCCCTATTTCCTGATGGTATGGGGAATTGTTCCTAGACGTGGTAGATGGACAACTAAAAACAAATAATTGTATATTATGGAGGGATTATGGCGAAGTAACTCTTTCCGATTATGTACTTGCGTGGTATAGCCTACAACCTAACTTACTGAAGAGAGTAAAAGAGAAAAAACTGAAAATTAAAAAAATATTATAAAAATGAATTAAAAAAAAAACTCCTTAACACGCCGCTGCTCGTCCATAGCCGAGATAAAATGTAAAGTGAAGTTTTGTTATTGGGAAATTCTTTGATTTGGTTTTCGGGAAATATTACCGTCGGTGAATTGTTGTCGGGGAGGTTTCCTAGACCCGCCATTTGACTACTTATTTTATTTAGATGAAAGTGATAGAAGGATTTATGTACCCGAAAAGTACCCCAAGACAATAAGTATAAAGAATATTTAAAACAATTTTCAATAACTACTCAAGACTGTTTAGAAGCAGGACCATCAAATAATAAATATTTATATTTTAGTCAAAATGAACGTGATAAAAATTGTACAAGATGTTCTTAGAAATTTAACAAAAAAACATATTCAGTTGGATGTTCAAAATGCAATGATTGGTATATACTGCCTATCATGTGCAAAAGTACCAAAAAAGGAAGCATGCGATTTGAAAAAAATAGGAACTGAATGGACATGTGAAAAATGTCCTAAAGAAAAAGACAATAGTGAAAAAGAAAATGGTGACTTAAAAATGAAAATAAAACATCTAAATAGAGAAAATATGGAATTAAAAATTATGGTTCAAGAAATGAATGGTAAAATAGAAAAAATTAGAAGTTAGAAAGCGATAATATATTAAAGAAATTGAATGATTTGGAAAATAAATTTGAGTCACTATTGAAACAATTGAGCAATAACAATTTATCGAGCTAAGGTATGTCTTATTCTGATGTTCTATCACAAAGAAAATCAACACATACAGTAAATACAAATAAAAATATACCAGTAGTAATTATTAAAGCGAAAAAAAAGTAACAAAATAACTAAACAATATATTGAGAGAAAATAAACCCATCAGCTGCAAATGTATCTATAAACAAAGTAGAACATATTAAAAACGGAGGTATAATTATTAAGTCAAATTCAGAACAAGAAATTGGAAAACTGAAATTATTAAGTGAAAAAACATTGGGTGAAAATTATACTGTACAAATTTCGAAATTAAAGCCATCAAAATTAGTCATAATTGGAAGCCGAAAAGACTATAGTGACCAAAAATTAAAGGACGAACTTATAGTTACTTAAAATTTGGATAATCATAATAAATTACATATTTTAGGAACAAGAAAATCTAACTACTCGAAAAAATTTATAATATATTTAGAAACAAGTGGCAGAACATTTCAAAACTTGGTAAACAAGAAAATTTCCCTGGGATGGGACTATTGCAAAATTAAAGAATATTTGGACGTTATTTTTTGTTTTCAGTGCTGCGAATATGGACACAAGCTAAAAGAATGTACAAAAGAACAAATATGCTCGTTCTGCTCTGGAAGCCATTCTTATTGGATTTGTAAAGAAAAAAAATCCAAAATGTAATAACTGCAAAATAGTCCACTAAGTGATCATATTATTCAAGTTATTGACATCGCTCTAGAACAAAAAGAAATTTCTAATAAATTCGAACATATAAATATATATAAATTTGAGGTAGAACAATTGAAGACCAATTTAAGAAATTTAGACACAATTAAAAATTCAATAAAAAATGGAGATGATTTGTATGATAATTTGGAAAATGTTTTTAAATACTCATAAAGTAATCTTAAGAACAAGAAAAAATACAAAACCTTGGTTTACTCCAGAATTAGAAAAAGTCATAAAGACTCGTAACAAATATTATTTAAACAAAAAAAAATTCCGGAAAACTTACACCATGCACAAATTTATACCGAATACAATAAATATATAAAGAACATGATTAGGTCAATGAAAAAAAAATTTGTTAAAGAACAATTTAATTCTTTTGATCAGAAACGTATATGGAAAAATATTAAATATCTTTTAATTGGCGGAAAAAAAAATAACAGAAGAAAATGGGATTTGTGAGGAAATGAATAACCATTTTATGAAAATTGCACAAAATGTATGTAAAAAATTAAAAGACTACGAATTAGAAGCAGAGCCAATGCAAGAAAAATGTATGTTTATGGATGAAGCGAGCATAACTAATGTGGTTATAGAAGAAATTATTAATAACCTAAATCCATGAAAATCTAGTGGAAATGATAATATTTCTATAAAAATTATTAAAACAGTCAAAATTCAACTAATTCGAATTTTAAAACATTTAATTCATTTATCTTTTAAAACAAGTATTGTTCCAAAAAAAAAATGAAAATAGCTAGAGTTTCGCCATTATATAAAGGAGGAAATAATATTAATCCAAATAATTATAGACCGATATCTGTATTACCAGTTCTATCAAAAATTCTAGAAAAAGTAATGCACAATAAATTATAAAATTATTTAGAAATTAAAAATTTTCTATTCAGTGGTAAATATTGGTTTCGAAAGTCTCGGGATGCAGAGACTGCAGTTATTGATATTATTACAGATATTCAGTTAAAAATTGATCAAAATAAAAATATTGTATCTTATCCTTAGACTTATGCAAAGCTTTTGACACAATTAATCATAATATTTTATTAAGAAAATTATACAGTATTGGAATTCGAGGATATATCCATTATTGGTTTCAAAATTACTTAAATGGTAGGCAGCAATATGTCCAAATTGGAAATAATATTAGTTGTAGGAAAGAAATATTGTGTGGTGTACCTCACGGTTCAATATTAGGACCTATTTTATTTTTAATATACATAAATTCAATTTCAAAATTAAAACTTAATGGCACTATAAAACTATTTGCGGATGATACAACTATCTCATAACTAACTTTAACTTTTGAAAAATCTTTTTTTATGTTTATTAGCAAAAATCATATAAGTAATCAAATGGAACCAATTAAATTCAACCAAAAAAATATTAATTATAGTAGATGCATTCAATTTTTGCCACTATACATGGATGAAAATTTAAGTTGGCGGAATCATATAGAATACCTTAGAAAAAGTATATCTCCTCTAGTAGGAATTCTATATAAAATTCGTTGTAATATACCATTAAAATTTATAAAAAATATTTATTTTGCATTAATATATTCAAAATTACAATATTTGATTTCAGTTTGGGGATCTGTTAATTTAAAAACATTAAAACCTTTATGTTATTTACAAAATAAAATTATTAAATGTATATATAAACTTCATTTCCTAGAACCAACAATAAATTTATATTCAAAATTTCGCTATTTAGATACTAACCATATTTATAAGTTAAAAACATGCATTTTCATTCATTCAATACTTACAAAATGTAAATTATCCAATATAGATTTAGAAAAAAGACATACTATACATAATTATGACACACGACAAACAGATTTATTAAATACATCTGATATTCGAAGCAATTTTGCAAAAAAATCTTTATTATATAGTGGTGTATTAATATATAACCAATTACTTTAACTTTACTTACTTAACTTTAATAAAATTTAAAAATAAAGTAAAAAAACGTTTTTTATTGAAACGTGATATTAAAATAATTTTGACTGAGTTAATATAATAATAAACAATATAAATATGTTCGTTAATTATTATTTATTTTGTTATTTAATATTATTCTTAATTGTTAGTTTGTTATAATATTAGTATTCTTAGAATTCCCTGTAATGAACTTATACAGTTGGTTGAGAATGTTGAGAATAAATAAATAAATAAAAACAAAAACATCATTTCATTTTTAAAAGCGAACTTTTCTCCTCCAAACCGCACTGTAGTTTGATGAGGTTAAAAAATGTATCTATTTTGCTGCTAACTAGAGACTTCATCAAACCCAGTGGTTTGTCTATTTTACCATTTTCGGTAGCTTGGTTATTCGGAGTTGGCAGCATTGTTTATATCTCTCTTTCTTCAATAATATTCCCATCGTTTTTCCGCAGAACAGCAACAGCTGATCAATTCCTGAATCTTTCCATTTGGAATAATTATTTATTTTAATTTGGGATAATTATTTCACTATCGAAGGAAAAACAACTACAATAATTGATACACAGAATATACGACCGCAAATGTCAATGCGTTAATGACTTTAGAATTTTTGGGGTAATTATTTTCGTCATAGAAACGTCATAAATCATGTTAATTGTTAGTGGTTTGAAGTTAGTAGTTTTATAAAGAAAAATTCTATAGTTTTTTAAGTATAAAATGTTGAAAGATATTGAAAGAAAGCTGTGATTAAGATCGATCGTGTACAACCAAATAAAAATAAAGCAATTTATGTCAAAATTGTTTAGTAATTGCTAATTGTAATCAACGGTCGCATAGCATAGATCAAGTGTCATCAACCGGTTTGAAAGTGAAAAATGTTCGTTTTTATCTGAATCTCGAAGGTTGCCATAACAACCCTGGGCTCACGATCGTATTTGACTATCAGTTGCACATTTCTCAGTATCAATCTGAATAATGTAACAAAAAAAAAGTGATATTGTTTTTTATAATCTTACAACAATTCTTTTAACAGAACGCCCTTAGATTATAACTGGTTATTAACTAAATAAAGAAATCTGCCTTACACATTTTAGTTATCACCTTTTGAAATTTTTCCCTATTAAAAAATATAAATATTCGAAACCTTGTTTTACACAGCATGTTTGTACAATGTTTTTTAGATTTAATAAGAATGTATAGTTCTGTTGGTTTTTAATAACAGTGTTTTTTTTTTCAGGAGGGTTTCGCTCCTCCCGATGAAATAGAAGGTGGCGCCGGTGACGAGGACGAATACTAACGCCTAGATAAAGATAATTTTCGCCTTTTTAAATAATTAAAAGTCTAAATTCATGCATCGCTCGACGTTATGAAGCAATGTTAAATAAATCGTAGCAACATTTTTTTTTACTGTTCAGTTAAGTTTATTGGATATAGTTTTATATGAGTGTTGCTTTTACCCCCTAGTTACATTTACTGCCGTCATGTGTGTTAATGGAGATCTCATAGAACCATAAAGCAGCCTATGCTTCTATGATACTTTGCACTGATATTATTGTTAAGCGCGCCCATTATGTAAAAGCAGTAAATTGTCCTTTGAAAGCATGTTTCATTATCACACTGGTGTCATCTATTATTTTTTATTACTCTTTGAATGTTGATTTTGTCAAGTTTACAAAATTATCTCGTCAATAAATTTATTTAAACAACACTTTGTTTTTCGTTTTTCACATTAGCCTTTATATATCAGTTAAAATAATTTATTGTAGAAAAAGGAATTTTTTTGGGTTGATTGCTAAAGCAACAATGAAATTTGGCCAATCATATATGTTATATTATCTAGTCTATATATTTAAGACCTTTCAACACTATTTTTTATTGCATATTGCATACTTTTTCTATAAAACAATATGTTTTTCTTCAACGTTTGGGGACGATGTGGTGAATGCGCCCCATATTCTTATGATTCCTCTGGAAACTCATCGCTTGATCAAACGGGAAAGGCAGAACAAGGTCTGCTGGACCACCTAGTCCGGCAGGAAATAATTTATCTCATTACAGTTAAGAACTTGTTGATTCAAAAGCAAAAATGTGAGTTGTCATTTTCATGTTGTTCAGTTAAGCAATTATTAAAATGCATGTTTTTTTCACTAGTCTACAAGTTGTCCCAAAAAAAACATCAAAATTACCATGTTACATAACTAAACATGTAGTTTGGCCAGTAAAGTTTACATCATATGGGAGTAAAGGAGGAAAGTAAAGTTTTTCTCAAAAATGAGTGCAAAATGAAAGAAAATATTGTCATTCGATTTACCTTTTTTCAAAAAAAAAATGGCAGGAAACTGCATTTTTTCTCAAAGTTTTCATTTTAAGCTACAATAAAACTCGCATATAGCATACCCAAAAGTTATAACCTACTTCTGATATAACGTACCAAAATTTCAACTCAACCTTGGGAGTAAGAAAGAAACTAAGTCCCAACTACAAAATATTCTGTTTATAACGTACATTCTGTGAATTGCTAATGAAGACGATGACTTACCTCTAGCTTTTACAGCATCTGTTAACTGAGGACAACATAGCTGTGTGGTTAACTAAAAATAATGTTTAATTTTAGACATTTTTGCTGATGCATATAGCAAACATCTTATTCACAGACATGACTGTAGATTAGGAAATTGTTAAGCAGACTGGAGATGTTGAACAGCTTGATAGTGAGGAATATAAAAAACGTTTGAGAAAACGCCGTCAAGTTTTGATGACGTCAATAAATAAAAAATGTAAAAGGATTTCTAAAAAGTAGAAGCTACACTGAAGAACCCGATTTGACCCATATTTGCAGCAAACAATTTTTTTGAACAACTATGCCGATTAGTATATTTTATTCACTTTTGATTATTTTAATTTATTTTTAAACATGCATATTTTATATATTTAACATACATTGTACTGACGATTTTTATGAAAGTGTTCGCAAGACAATAGACATCTATGTTGCTAGGCAATTTCGCGAATGTAATTTTTTTGACAAAATCATGAGTCTTGAGACCAGTGGTTTTCGTAAAAATGTCATGAGCATATTGCCAAGAGCAACAAATTTTGAATATTACAAGAGAAACATTTTTCCTACAAATATTTTCCTATTCGGCAATTTTTAAATTGCTATGGAAATAATTAGAAAATACATACATATATATATATATATATATATATATATATATATATATATATATATATATGTATATATACATACATATATATGTATATATATATATATATATATATATATATATATATATATATATATATATATATATATATATATATATATATATGAAATTTGTTACTAGGCAATTGGAACAAACAACTTTGGGGCTACCCCTCCATACTTGCGACACTGATCGAAATTGCCAACAACCCTGAATAATACAAGAGAAAAACGTTCTGGAGTGGTATTTGACATGAGTATATTACGAGAAACAAATAAACAAAATATTTATTCGACATTTTTTAAATTGGTATGGCAATAATTAAAAAATACTTAATCAAACAAAATTTTGTTGCTGTAAACTCGTAATGGTGATTTCGTCAAGGTGAGTCGTTTTACCTGTAGAAAACAGCTCGTGCCCATGAGATTTTGTCAGCATAAAACACTCTAGTGAACCATTAGGATAATCATTCTGATTTTAAATATTTTTAAAAAAATGTTTTTCATCTACAAGATTTTGTTCTTTATAAAGTAATTTTGTTCTATCATCACTTTTTATAATCCCCTTTTTATCGATGACTGACTGACTCGAGTTAAGATTTATTTAAGTGTCTGTATGTGTAGGTTTTCTGTATACTTAGGTGTTTTGTAATAAATATTTCTAAAAATGTATTTTGTTGGTCTGGTTCTTTTTTAATAGTGAATTAATTGTCGTTTTTTTTGGTATATAATGTACAATATCTAATAAATGTTAGATACAAAAAAAATGTCATTAATATGTCTCAAACAAGTAATTTTGGACATTGATGGTAATTTACTTTTTAATTGGATTTATGTAGTTTTTACACAAAAAGTTACTAATTCTACAATAGTTTAACGTACGTTCACCGAGATTTTTAAGTTTATTTCGTACTATGTTTAAAGTTTTATCCACAGGTACATGATGATTCGGCTGATACTTGGTGTAAATCCATAACTAGGACATATGACATGTTTCATTCACAGTGTTGGCTAAGTTTGTTTTCTTTAATGTAGTAGAAGTTTTAAGTAAAAATTGTTTAATGCCATATATCTGAGAGTAAAAATGATTTATATCTCCGTTGTTACAGACATTGAAGAATTGTTAAATAAAAAAGTCACTGGAATGTTTATGAATAATTCAAATTTATTTTCGAAAAAAACAATTGAACATCAAATAAAAATGGCCTATAATAAAACTAAGAAAAGAAAATTTCTCTTATTTTTAATGTAATTACTATTTTACTAAATTTTGAAAGTTTATTCAAATTCAAAATAGACTGCATGTAAACAAAAGTTAATAAAATCATATTGCACGCACAACAACTTTTGTTTACATGCAGGAATTTGAATAGACTTTAGAATTTATAGACAAAACTAGGCAAATTGTATATAACAAATATTTAAGGTAAAATATCCAATTTTTTTTTACTTCAAAAATGTGTTATAAAAAATCGACTCCTAATAGAAACAAATGGAGCCCATGTTCCTGTCTTACTTTTTTATAATCTACCCTAAAAAAAGAAAAAAAAAATGTTATTAAGTAGATAAAAATAATATAACGCATGTTAATATATCTTCTTTCACGTTAAACCAACGCCATAACAACGACACTATGATCCTCATATTAACATTTTCATTAAACATTTTAAGGAAACATTAATATATTTTTGTTTCACGTTACACCATGAGGATACCATCATCCCTGTCTAGATCATGTCCTGCAATGCCGCAGGCGCAATGATCTATTTTTAGAATTCGTCAAGGCGCTATAGACTAGCGAGCCCCGTCTAGGAAAAAGGCACAAATGGAGAACCAACTACTCCTAATGCGTGGCTGACCCATGTTTTACAATGCCAAAGACCCAATGATCCATTTAAGTCAAATGACGATCGCGATCTCGCTCTTTTTAAAGATAGCCATAGAATAGCGTAAGTCAAAGGTACACAATGAAATCACAAAAAAATACTCCGCTGGTTAATACCACGACCGGCATTGAATTATACTGTCCATTGCTGACTTTCGTTTGAATTAAGAAAACATTGAAATATTTATCCAAATGCTTATATATATTATGTTTTTATTTTTTTTTGTAATCTTTAGACAGATTATAGAAAAGTAGTAAGATAGGAACGAGGGTTTTATTAATACTTGTTTCTATTAGGTGCTATTCATAACACATGTTTGACTATTTATTATATTTTACCTTAAATATCTCTAAACCAGTTATATTTTTATATAGAACAGTTTTGTCTTGATTTTTTCCTAGATTCTAAAAAAATTGTAAAACATTTAGGTCATTCATTACTTTTTAAACAAGAAAAATGTCGACAGTTTTAGCATATATGGTTTTTAGTTGATGCTTTATTTTTTTTTCCAAAATAAATTTTAATTCCTCATAAAAATCACAGTGATTTTGTATTCAAGATTTTGTTCTATTACTTATAACGACGATATAGAGCATTTTTACTCTCCTTTGTATCACCCTGTACATTTGTAAAAAGACTAACGATATCAAAACTTACCAGTGTATTATATGAATATTAGGCATTTCTCTTCAAAGTCCTTGGCATTTTTTATATATAAATCGGTGTTACCTACTAATGGTTTTTAATATAATTAAGAGAAACCTACCTAATGATGAGTCGATGAGTTTACACTACTTACAATTATTAGTGTTTATTCTATGTTTGGTTTGTAATTTTTTGTGCGCAATGTAAATATGGAATAATTCTGTGGCTTGGTATTAATTTAAGTATGTTGAAAATCTAAAAACTGCTATTTATGTTTCTTAAGCATGGTGTATGTTTGTCGTTCTATCGTTCTGTTGGATCTCTATTTAATTTTGTGTGCCTTCATTTAAACGAGAGGTTAGTCTCGGATCATAGTCAATACAATCCATTAAAACATTGTCTTTGTCAGCCAGAAGATTTTCAATTGTCTTTCTATCTCATTAAAATACATTTTGATGAGAGTGAGATTTTGTTTAATTTTAAGTAGTTTTTCAATAGCAGTTTTAGTTCTAATTCTAAATTCATATTGTTGATCATCTAGAGATTTTGAGCCCTTTCTTCATTTGTTGAAATATTCGGTATTTTATTTAGTTGAATGCTGAAATTATGTCAAACTTGAGAAGTTTAAACCTTTGGGAACAAATTTTTCAGACTGAAATTTTTGTATTTGACAAATTGGTAATTCTCATTCAAACTTCTTTAAAGATATAAAATATACATTACGAAAACTAAGACTTTGCCACTGTATATCTTACAAAGAATATGCGTTTTTGGACATAAGTATATTTGAACTATTATCTAAATGATCAGCATTCGATTATGAAACATCCTGTATGCTTTTTTTAGACAATCTTTATAAATTCATACAATAATTTTTACAGTCTTATCTCAAATCAGTACTTGAAGCACTGGCTTCGAGAATAATTTAAACAAAGCTAGTTAAGTGCTGGGCTTATTTCTAATGATATCCTAAATAGGTATAATTTGGCTTGTTTGATAAATGTATTATATTTTTTGTTATTTCTAAGATTTTCTGGGATTTTATTCCAGGATTTTGATGCTTGTACAATTGGGTTCTTTTGTCCTATATATGTTTTAAAAGAATTAAAATTGGTATTATAGCTAGGATTTTATGTGTTGAGTCCGGTTAATTTTATTGCCAATTATTAGTTCAAGGTATTTTATATCTCGAACTTCAAGGATTAGGTCATTTATTTTTACTACTATTTGGTCAACTCGTTTATTTTTTTGCTTGAAAAGTATGTATTTGGTTTTGTCATTTAATATATTATAGTAGAGCTAAAGTACAGCAGAGGTGCTAGAACTGATCCCTGTGGCACTCCATACTCATTGCCAATACATCATTATCTACTCCACCAACCCTTACATAAGTTTCTATAATATTAAACATAGTCCCCCTAAATCCCATACTATAAAGCTTTTTCAGCAATATATCTATACTTGCATCAAATGCTTTTCTAAGGTCTACAAATACTGCTATAACCAATTGCTTATTGACGAATGCTTGAGATAAAAAAAATTATAGTTGGCCACTGTTGCACTAAGTGCGCCACTCTTCTTGACGAATGCATATTGATATTTACTGGAGAGACTGAAATCATATATAACACCTACCAATTTATTATTTATAATAAGTTTTGCAAGGTCTTTTGGAGCTTCGTTTGAAAAATAAAAATTCAAGTTTAAGTTATAGCAGTCTTTTTCAACGCATTAAATTTTTCTGCCTGAGAAAGTTAAATTCTGTTAAATTTTGATCAAAATACAAGAGTTCTAACCACACTACACTACACCTTGTTACATTCTGGACGCGTTTCGCTAACCAAGTTCGCCATCAGCAGATGATATAAACTAAAGTAACTTATCCTAACCGAGACTATTTAAAGGTAAATGTGGTCACACTTGGTTGCATCTGACCATACCGTTTTCAAGTAAGCAGTAGAGTGGACTATACGGAATAGGCCCTGTGTCTTTATTTAGTGCTTTCATACTACATTTAACTATTTCTATACTCTCAAATGCTCATCCAATAATCTATTATTAGATACATTTATAATCAACTTAAGATTAGTTAAACACTGTTGTTTGTTGTTAACAAGTCAAAATATGTTTCTCGTAAAAATACTGAACTTATCCAGGGACTGAAGAAAAAAGAATGTTTTTATTTAAAAGCTGACAAAAAAATAAGGTTGTTATTCTAGAGAAAACAGATTATTTTGAAAGAGTAGACAATTTGATTCAAACTGGTCCTTACAATTTAATTGAGAAAAACCCGTTATCAAAAATGGTAACAGAAGTAAAAAGTACTTTAAAACAGGGTAAAAACCTTGTGTGCGATAAACTAAAATTCAAACTAACATGTCACCCACAGTTATCTAAACTGTATTCCCATAAACCTGGGAACTTCATGAGATCTGTTGTTTCAGCTGTTGGATCACCAACGTACAATATTTCAAAATGGCTAGTACAAGAATTTAGCAATTATCTTGTACCATAACTTTCAGGTTAGACATAGACATAGATGGGGAGCCCGACTAACTTTCAGGTTACTAACTCATTAGAATTCTTAGATAAAATTAATAATGTTCACTTAAAAGAAGGTGAAATTTTAATATCTTTTGATGTAAGCTTATTGTTTCCTAGTGTACCCATAACACTATTTTTAGAGTACCTAAAGGAATTACTTGAATTCAATAATTTGAAGAAAGATGATGAATATTTGCTTCTCACAATAACACTCTCACAACATGCTCTGGAAAACAATCACCAAATAGGAATAAATGATCTTAGGTTAATTAAAAATGTATCTAATAATAGATTGTTGGATGCATTTGAGAGTATAGAAATAGTTAAATATGGTAATAAAGCACTAAATAAAGACCCAGGGCCTATTCCGTATAGTCCACTCTATTGCTTACTTGAAAACGGTATGGTACGGTACATCTGCTGATGATGCTAACTTGGTTAGCGAAACGCACGTCGAGAAAGTAACATATTGTGGTGCAGTGTGGTTAGAACTCTTGTATTTTGATTCATCTTCCACCACAGGTTCCAGTGTTAGGACCTGTTAAATTTTAGAATAAAAGTTAGATGGTTCAAAATTCGTTTATACAGTACGTGTGGATAAGTTTGTTTACATTATGCCTTCGTAATAATATATTCAAAATAACCATTTAAAGTCCAAAATTTAAGCTAAATTACATTTTACATTACTCTTGTATAACATTTTAAATGACATGTTCTATCTGTGGCAGTTACTACTATTACTCCGCAGATAAAAAGTACATTACAAAAAATTCAGAAATATTGTTCTGAAATACCTTAACAATAAAGTAGATACTGTTTTGCTTAGTTCTTTGATGAGATATTCCACTCAGACTTTTATATATGATTATAAATAGATGAAAACAATGTTTTGTGTTGGCATTTTTATTTTTATATTTTAGTTAACAATATAAAACTTAAGAAATATATAGTAGTAAAGCTAATATGAATACCTAATTAATTAGCCATTAAATTACAACAAACAAACATTATTAAACAAAATTTTAAATAAATTTGTACTATATTTTTAAAACTGTAAAAGATAATAATACAACAAAAATCAGCTAGGGGCTTTTCTCTTTGTGCCTTTCTTGTTTGATGATTTTAATGCCAATCCATATCGAGCACAGTAAGAATGCATATCAAATTTTCTTCTCAAACTATAGTCGACCATAAATCGAATTTTGCCAAATATCTCCCTTTCCTTCCAGCCTTGATCATGCACCCCACAAATCGACCACATGACACCTACAAATCCATTTGGATCATTACCATCAAGTGCAAATGTGTCATTTAACCAAAAGGCAAACTTCAATGCTTCTTCGTGAGATTCTGTCCATTCCAAAATCTTTTTACACCAATACATCCTCATATATCCATGAATTTTTCCTTCTTTCAGTAATTGAATCTGAGCTGCATTCCACATTTCATCATGGGTTCTAGCATTTTCAAGTTCATCTCTAGTGTAAATGTACACTCGTTTATCTGTTTTGTGGTTTAACAGTGTCTTCTGAGCCCAATCTGCCGCTCCCTTGATATTATCATAGTTTTCATTATAGAAACAATAGTTTTCTGCCAATTCTTTTCTTATAATGAGCTCCTCCAGGTATTTCTCTACTTGTTCCTTAAAAATAGGCTCTAGACTTTTTACTTCTATGGCTACACGTTGAGCTGAGATATGGCCAAAATTAATCCAATAGGAAAGGTTAGATGTATGATTTTTTGAAGGGTCACTACTGGTTATGCCATAGTGTTTTAAACCTTCCTGAATAAATGTGTACAACATTTCCAAGCCAGCCTCTGAACCTGCTTCTATTTCTGAAACTGGATTTACATCCCATAAAGTTTTTATATAAGATAACCCTTCTTCAATAGTTTTGATTTTAAAGTTTATTTTAAGACTTCCTGTATATGGATGCTTGGCAACTTCTGGAAATCCTGTTAAATATTCAGGTAACTTTTTTGTTATTTTAGGTCTCAGAGTTTTGGCCATAATTTCTTGTTTATCCGATGCCACCCATGCAGGTACAATATTATGGGCATCGACTTGTACTACAGGTACTGTTCCTGGAAGAAAGTTTAATAATGACTGTACCCATTCTTGAGGCTTTTTTAGGGGACTGAAATCACATACAACACCTCCCAATTTATTATTTATAATAAGTTTTGCAAGGTCTTTTGGAGATTCTTTTAAAAAATAAAAATTCAAGTTTAATTTACTGCACTCTTTTTCAACACATTTCAAACCTTTAAGTAAAAACTCTTGATGTCTTCTTGTAGGATACAAAGAATGTGCTTCAAATAAAGTAAAGCAAACATAAAGGGGGAGTTTGTGCTTAAGGGCCAGACGTTGGGCAAATAACATTGCCCAGTTTTCTTGAACACGACAATCTCGGCTCATCCAATACAAAATACCGTTTGATCCCTCACTAATTTTATCATTTTTTGATAAAATACGGCAGCGGGACTTGTTAAAAGAAAAATCTTCAATACTTTCGCCCTGGGCTATCCTAGACTGAACTATTTCATACAAAAATTTCTCCTTTGTTAACGTATTTAAAGAAATCTTGCTTTTTGTACCTCGAGGCTTCAAAGATGCCATACCTAAATTAAATAAGCTTGGGTTATTAACAATAAATATTCTGCGTTAGGTATGTATTCTTCTTTTGTTTAATTAGTTGAATTTGATGTCATTTCATATTTTATTTAAATCAGACAACCAAAACAAAATAAACAGCCGAACAGCTTTTGTAGCAAATGCCACGCAAAATTAAATGGAAGAGTAAGAAGAAATAAAGATTAGATGTTATATGTGGCAACGCTGTTTTATTATTAAAGACCGAAATCCTTGTTTATCTATACGCAAGCGAAGCCCAAATTCTAGATCAGTAAATCTGTAAATATACTTAAAAATAAAGTCACAATAATTAACCTTTGTCTCATTTCAAATAACTCTACTATCCTTCTCTATACCTGAGATAAACAGGGCTACTGTCTACTATTTTTATATTTTGATTATAAAAATACTCTGTAGTAGCCTTTAGACTTTATAGCCTCGCATAAATAAACAAGTAAACACTATAAATAAGGTTTGTAGCTAACTTCGTTAGTATTTTTTGGAATGTGCCAATGTCACCTTTGACACTGGCAATTAACCTATTTTTAGAATGTAAATAATATTCTATTGTTTGCTATTAAATAATTAAAGAGTTAACAAAATGAGTACGAGAAACCCCACAACATTAATGGCAATCCCTAGTGATGAGACGTTCGATTTTCTTTTCAAAATCGTCCTTATTGGGGATTGTGGCACTGGGAAAACCTGTGTAGTACAAAGGTTTAAAAATGGGACATTTATTGAAAGGCATGGAAATACAATTGGAGTAGATTTTTCCATGAAAACGGTAATGGTAGACGGTAAAAAAGTAAAGGTACGATTTTGTTTTTTGCCAAAAAAAATATACATACGTACCTACCT
Source organism: Kuschelorhynchus macadamiae (assembly GCA_030620095.1). Classification (NCBI taxonomy): domain Eukaryota; kingdom Metazoa; phylum Arthropoda; class Insecta; order Coleoptera; family Curculionidae; genus Kuschelorhynchus; species Kuschelorhynchus macadamiae. Next base: position 360,124 of record JAUTXW010000881.1, on the reverse strand, counting down.
ACCTAGTGTTACCAGATTTCTCTCGGCGAAAATGTCTGAGGCAGGTCTAATCAAACAAATTACTAAAAAAAAGTCATGCATTTTGTATTATACTAAAAGTCTTCTGAAATATTTTGTCTATTATAGAAAGAAACGATAATTATATGATTTTTTTTGTACTTGCTTAAAAAGAGGACAATTCAGAGAAATTGCAAAATTTTTACCGAACCCATGCTTAAAAAAAGAGGATGTCTGGTAACCCTGTACTGAACCTAGACATACCTAGGTAGGTATGTATTCATTATTTTATTCAGATATTTCTTGGGGATTTATATGCTGACTAGTAGAGTTTCTGTTTTTATAACATAGTGGAAATATGTTTTAGCTTCAAATTTGGGATACAGCTGGTCAAGAACGATTCAGAACAATTACTCAGAGTTACTATAGATCTGCAAATGGTGTGATAATAGTCTATGATATAACTAAAAGATCATCTTTCCTTTCTGTAGCAAGGTTAGTAGCAAGTATTGAGGCCTATAAGTTCACCTATAAGATTTTCTTAAACAAAGGGATATTGAAAAAAGATAACATTTTTTGAATAAATAATTCAGTAGTTCCCTAAAAACCAATTCAAAAACATAATGTATTTAATAATTATATCTCATATAGCATTTTTTATTTATGTATTTTAACAAGCAAAGGTACTGTTCATACATATAGTTGAGCAACCACTTTAGGAACTACTGACTTCAATTGTGAGGAATAGTTTTATATAGCTCCATCAAATAAAATTGCATTATTTATTATTAGGCAAAATTAAAACTCATCATAGAAGCCAATTTTTAATAGGATATCTTGACACAAATTAGTATTTTTTAAAATATAAGTCAATTCATGTTTTAAAACTGAAGGACTTGGGACTCATTAAACAATTACCCGTAAGTAATTGTATCATATAGGTCCATCAAAGGAAAAGTTATTTTTTTATGACATAAGCTTAAAACTCATATTAAGTTATTGATTTGTGGGATTTTTTTAGCACAATTAAATATTTTTATAAACAATATAAAGAGTGACTTCTTACGTGTATTTGCCAATAAGATGTTTTGTATAACTTAAGCAGTCACCTGTAAATCTAGTGGATTATATAGATATTAAACAATATTTGTTATATATATTTTATATAGTAGGTATGACCTACACTAACTACACAAGTAATTAAACCACATAGTTAACTTTTGTAGAAAAAGTAAATTTTTCATTTTTTAGTAGATTTACTAAAAAAAATTACTTTTTTTCGAAATACTCTAAAAAGTAGTTAACTACAATAAAACCTCATTTATCTGACTCCAATCGATCCTGATGGGTCACAGTTAATTGAAAAACGGGGGTAACTGAAACACAATCTTCAGATACTACACTTTGTTATGAACATCAATGTTTAAAGGTAGTAACTCTTTAATATATTAAACACATCCTGGTTTTGCACATCATCTAAAAAATATTGAAATATATTAGAAAATTATGAGCACACAGCAAATTAACCTTATAAGAATGTATTACTTAATGCATATAATATAATTTTAATAATTACATAGTACATTTTAAAATTTTGTATATTACGTTATATTTAGCAGTACTTAATTTAAGGATCTTGTTTTTTTTGAACAAGCATTTAGATGTCATTGTTTAAGTCTGCCATGATAATAGTTTCATTTTTGTTTAGGTAACACTACTTCTGGAGGGGAGGGGTTATCCCTCAATCCTCCTCCTTAACTACACTTCAGCCCAGTTAATTTGCGCATGGATAATCTGTGTTTTCTTGTACTTAATTTTAAATATTTTTTGTTGTTTATTTTTCTAATATAGATAGTTTTACAAATATTTTAACTACTTTTATTGACCTAACTACTTAAAAAGTTAATTGACTACTTTATGAAGATTAACTGTTTTTTGTATCTAAATTACTTCTAAAACTATTTTTTATTTAGATACTCATTTTCTTACAAAAAGAGTTTTCATTGGTCTTTATATGATGGCTTTATGTAGGTACTTGTTTTAGTAGGACAGTATTTGTTCCCTATTGTGCTTAGAAAGTTTGTGTATATCTAAACATACTTCTTTTGGAATGAAGAAATAAAAATTAACAAAATCTGAAGTAAACACAAAAACAAACCTCTAAAAATATACCTGAAAGAACACTTTTTCCTGTGATCACAATTATTGTCCCACAATTTTAATAAAACTTTTGTGGAAAAAAGTTGGATGTGCTGCTTTATATAATTTGCTTAGATTTTCTGTTTACAAATAAAAGAGGTTTAAGAAAAATATCTATAGTTGCAATATTACAGTTTACAAAGCTTATGTTTCTGAATAAGACGAAAATAATATAGGAAAATGGTTTTGTAATGCAAATTTTCTTAGACGACATGACAATAGCAGATCCAGCACACAAAATATTTATTGTAGAAAAACCTTTTTATTTGCTTGTTGCTTTTATGTCGATGATTTTTCTCCTACTATCTTCCTTTACTCCAAAAAACAATTATCACTGCCCTTGCTCATACTTTATCATGATTATAATTTGTGCTTTTTTCCTGAAAAAAATTGCAAGAGCAAACTGGTGCTCATACCTGACTTGCTTTTGCAGATCAAAATGTTTTGAAACTAAAATTTTTAATTTTAGTTAGCCTTTTATTGGTTATAGATAAAATCAAGATAAAGATGTTTATAATGGTTACCTAAGAATGTCTATAATGGTTTAATATAATTACATTTGCTGTTTCTTTTTCTCCAATGTATATTTGGTTAGTGAAAACAGATATTGCATGTATTTTCTTTAGTTTTGTTAATTTTTAGTTACTTAAAAATATACAAGATGGAACATTTAATTAAAATAAAATCTATAACATAGAAAACATTGATAATTTGATAAAGCAGTTCTTTTGGCAAACAATCCGTATTTTGAGACTAATAAGGAGTTACTTATAGGAAGTGTAGTTCTTCAATTTATACACAGTACCACAGACAAGATTGCAAGGTTTCTTCTCCGATCCAATGGAAGATGTCTCTCTGAGCTCATTCAGTGTTCCGATCTTGTGAAGTAAAGTGTCTCGTGCAATCCAAAGCGAAATGTCAGAAAGTGATTCCATTTTGACACAGTCTATTCCCAAGACCCATGATTTCTTAAAAGAGCTACATAACCTAACCTTATTGAGCTTATTAATAATCCTACTATTTAGTTCTGCACAACAAGTACTTACGTGCTTGTTTTTCCTTAACAATATTTAATTGAAATAAAAATAACATAATCTTACCTTATCAACCAAATCAAACTTTAACTAACCTCGCCATTCAATAAATCTTCAATTTAGTTGTGTGTGACAGAACACAATTTAAAAAAATGTGTGAAAAATTCTAATATCTGGTGTGTCTATATAGATCACCGAAACTGACAAATCAATATTAAATAATATAGATTCTTCGGTTCTATAATCTAAATCAGTCCATATTTCGAAAAATACTGATTTGTGCTGGATAAATTTGTTACAAACTATTAATTTATGCTCTTCTCTAACATTTCTTAAATAAATAATAAAAACTCTTGACTGACCTATGTGAAAGAATTACTTAGGTGTGAATGTTTCATATGAATCCTTCAATTACAAGACCTAAACCAATCCATATTCACAAAAACACTAACTTGTGCATATAATTTTTAGGTGGGTAGAAGAGGTTCGTAGGTATTCAGGGAATTCCGTTTTGCTTGCACTAGTTGGTAATAAAGCAGATTTAGAAAGCTGTAGGGAAGTTGAATTCGAAGAAGCTGAGGCTTTAAGCCAATACATGCCAGAAGTATTGTTTGTACTTGAAGCTAGTGCCAAAGATAATTCAAATGTTGAAGAAGCATTTATGTGCTTGGCAACTGAACTTAAGGTATTACTTTGATTAGAGACAAGTGATTTTTTGAAGGTCTGACATTATTAACATTGAATTTTGATCAAGATAGTTTAATAATCTGATTTTTGGGTGATATCATTATTTTTGTTGTTATTTTTATATTTTGTTTCAATTTAGCGACGTCAAGATAATGGAATGCTAGGGCAAGACGAAGATGACACAGTTAAGCTGGGTGAAGGTCGCTCAGTCTCAAATTGCAGCAGTTGTACCAGGAATATTTTTTAGAGAAGTTTATGTGCAACAGCATATCATATGTCAAGGTGCCTTATTTATAAACTGTAGGTAAGCTGTTAAGTATCTTTTTTTGTTTTTTTTACTGAGATGTATGGAGGAGGTTCACTGAACAGTTACAGAAAACAGACATTTTTTATGTGGGAACTGTTGAAAAATTAGGAATAATTAATATTTTTTTTATAACTGGATTTGGTCATTTATTTTACTTAAGTATTTTCATGTAATTATAACAGAGATGACAAAGTTATAAATACAATTATAAAAGGAATTTTCTCAAAATAAAAAATTTTAATACCATTGGAAACCTTTGACAAATTGTTGCTAACAATTTTGTTGAAATATAATTCTACAATAGGAAAAGTGTTATGCAACTAAAATGTTTGTCATGTACAGGATGTTCCCAAAAGGCGGAGTTAATTTTTTTTAATGATATTTAGGTATTTTAAATGATCTCTACAAATGATAAACCTCAAGTTCAGAACATCCTACATATTACCTTAGCTCTCTTTTGAGCTCAAAGCATATTATTAGACATAAGACAAAATAATTATTATTTATTATCAGATGTTTGTGTAAATTTGTTTTTTTTATATATATTTCTGCTTAATTTTTGTATGTATAGTTTGGTACAAAGTATTTTATGTAATCTTTAGCAGCCTAGTAATATTAGATTTATAAAAAGGAACAAACCAGAACCGATACTCAAATATAGCTTTATTTATAATATAGTGCTTCTTTGCTAGTTTTAATAATGTGATTTTTAACCACTTTAGTCTGTTAAATTATGGCCTATAAAACATACAGTAGGTGTTGGCTTTTAGTTTGATCGTGTTTTTATTTTAGGTTATTGGTGTTTTACAAATGATTGCAATGCTTTTGTAAAACATATTACCCATGTTAACTTAGTATTCTTTGCAAATAATTGATTTTTTTTTGCATTTTTTCTATAAAATTTCGATCAGAGATATATATACAAAAGTAGGTCGGAATTTTGTGATAATTTAAAGCAAAAACAATGCATGTTTAACAAGTTAATTTTACTCTTCATGATTTGTGTCTTAAAATTTTTAAACTTAGTTTTTTATGATTGGAAAAGAAGGGTATACTTCACCAAATAATATTTCTTAATACATATGAGACTTTAAAGTTACTCTAAATATGAGATCAAATGTAACATTAAAATGATTAACCTATATCAATAAAATAAGCAGGCTAAACATGGAAGTTTTGTATTTTGTTCAGTGTTTAAATTTATCACTTATATCATGTTACTAAAAAAAGTTGATGTATTTACCACTAAACGTAAAGGTTTGTGGAATATAAAATGGTGTTTTTTAAAGTTATGTGTAGATTTTTGAAACTTTTGATAAGTACATCCGATTTTATTTGAATACTTTTTGCCATATCTTACTTGGAACCATAATACATCTATAATTTACAATACATTTCCAATTTTAAAATATATGAAATTTTAAGTGCTTAATATAAGTTTTCAATGATGATTTAAATATCTAATTTACATATTTTTAATATAATATTGAGTACTTTTAGTGGGGATTTTAGATCTTATTTTATGTAAAATTACTTAGTGATATTAATTTAGCAATAAAAGACTTGACTACCTGTTTAATTCTTATAGAATTTTGTAACCAAAGTTTTTAATTGTTATAATTGCTAAGGGTGAATTCATACAGGCAAATAACAAAAGAGTCCCACGCAAATAAGTTGAAATAAGAATAACAGTTGTTATTGAATATGGCCAAATTCCATGTTTTATTTTATCTAAAAATTGAACTGGGCAAGTATTTGAAAGGATATGTTATTGGTCAGTAATTTCCTCAGTTCTTTTATTTTATGTAATTTCTTATCTTATTGTTGTTTTTATTTTATATTATTTGTCTGTATAAATCCAGCATTATACTATCTAGTTCTAGTACATAATGGTTGGGTTAAAGTGTCACTTGAAAAATAGAAGCAATGGAAAATCAAATTATTGTATAGTAATTAAACCTATTTTTAACAATTTTTTCTACGTAGTATGTAGGAAATAATGCCTTCAATCAATGTAATACTTTTTGTATTGGGTATTGCTCAAAAGTAACTCATTTTATATTTATATGCTGCCATATTCTTAACCACATCTATTAAACCTGTTTGTTTTTGAAGTAGGCATTACTGATTGTTTGATTGTACCACCCATACATAAGTAGTACAGGTTCATCCAATGAGGACTGAACAGGGCTCTTTTTTTAGTTATAATTTTACCTATTAAAAAACTTAAATGGCCATTAGATGTAACTTTTTCTGGAGAATTGTAAAATGCCAAGGAAAAGACAATTGAACTGAAAACAAATGAGCTTTTACATAAACGGTAGTATTTTTTAAATGGAAGATCCCATTTTTTATTTAATATTTGGAACTCTCGCATTTTTTTGCGTATACCTGTTTTGATATTTTGTTTATGCATCATACTGAACTTAAGTCAGTCATTTAGTGTTGTTAATCCTTATTTTAATAACGTTACACTATTTACATTGCCAGATAACATGAAGGTCTAGGTACCTGAGACAAATATTAATAATAATAATAATAATAATAATAATAGAACACAAAAAGAGTACATCGAAACAGAAGAGATCTACATCAGACAAGGTATGTTCCAGGGAGATTCACTCAGCACTTTGTGGTTCTGCCTCTGTCTCAATCCAGTCTCAAACACACTGAATAAACAACTTCGGATTCCAAATTAAACACCAAAAAAATAACCTACACAAAATAAACCATCTCTTGTACATGGATGACATAAAATTATATGCAAGCACAAAGGCACAGCTAAAGGAACCGCTTAAAATCACAGAAACGTTTACCCTGGACATCAACATGGAATTTGGTATAAGTAAATACAAGCTACTTCATATCAACAAGGGACAGTGGAAAGACCACCCTACGGGGGAACAATCAACAATGAAACTATAGATAACATGCTCAAAGAAGAAACCTACAGATACCTAGGCTTCCATCAAAGCACCAAAATTAACCACACTCCTATCAAATCAGAGCTGAAGACGGAATTTAAAACCAGACTCACAAAGCTACTAAAAACAAAACTGAATTCCAGAAGTCTAACGAAAGCTATTAACACCTTCGCCATACCTATTCTTACATATTCGTTTAGTATCATTAAATGGTCACATACAGACATAGAAAACATCCACATTCTCATACACTCTGAATTCACTAAACACAGGAAGTTACATCCCAACGCATGCAAGGAAAGACTCACCATTGAGAGAAAATAAGGAGGAAGGGAATTATAGATATACAATCCCTAAATAAAAAACAAATTTACGAACTCAGAAAATTCTTCCACAACAAACAAACTAACCTCCACAGGGCAATAGTAAAGGCAGACAAGAATTATACACCGCTCAAACGAGCCACGCAGCAGACGCACACCGTCACATCCAATCACGACTAGAAAAGATGAACACCTGGTCTGAAAAAACACTTCACGGAAGACACAGATACCACATAAAGCAAGACCATATACATAAAAAGCTTTCATATACGTGGTTACAAGAAGGGCAGCTGTTCCCTGAAACAGAAGGCTTCCTGCTTGCCATCCAGGACAAAGTCATAGCAACCAGAAACTACCGAAAGCACATCATCAAGGACACAACCATTGAAGACGAGAGGTGTAGGAGATGTCACCAGCAGCAACGATCGATCACATAATGAGTGGATGTAGAATAATGGCCGGAACTGAATACACCGCGAGACACAACTCAGCAGCAAAGGTCGTTCATCAAGCATTTGCCACAACATACAAACTAACGGAGAACACAGACCCTTACTACCATTATACATAAACATCTATACTTGAAAACGAAGACTACAAGCTCTACTGGGACATTGACATCCACACAGATAAAACAATCCCCACAAATAGACCCGATATCACCTTTCAATCCAAAAAAGAGAAAATCACTTATTTAATTGACATGGCTGTCCCCAACGACGAGAACATCCAAGCGAAATACAGTGAGAAGATCGCCAAATAAACTGACTTGGCTATGGAAGTAAAAAGGCTGTGGAAACAGGAAAGAGTCATCATTGTTCCTCTCGTCATATCAGTAACAGGTCTCACCCCAACAACGTTTACACCGCATTTGGCTCAATTAGGACTTAATACAGACATTCACAGAAACATCCAGAAATCGGTCATTTTGAAAACATGTAGCATAGTTAGATCATTTCTTAATATACAATAGTTGTTTTCCATTTCCTTTTTTTATTTTTTGTACTGACTTGGTATAATCCCGTCAGTATAAAATACAATCACAGGAATACTGTGAGACAAGAAGTCATAAAAACAATAATAATAATAAATGCCTTTATTTAGATTTTGTACATACAATTTTAAATAAATGGTATAATGTGGTGGCGAAATCTAGCAACGCTACTCATCTAATATCGAAAGTCAAAAATGATAGAATATAGTTTGATTGTAAAAACATCATAATATACATATTTAGTAATTTTTACTAAATATTTTGCTATAGAATACTTGCTGGAAGAGAGACTTCAAGTTTTTTTTATTGGGTTAATAATGACCATTCCGCGGTAGTTTTTAAATACCTACCCTGTATTTTTAAATAAGTAATACATTTGACAATTCCAAAAAAAAACAGGACATCAGTCTATAAATAACTAACAGTTCAAAAAAAGAGTGTATAATAAATACACCTGCTATAATTTTTTATTTTCTATTTCTCACACCTAATCATTTTAAAAATATTTATGTTCCAAATGAGAGTTCCATACCACAAAAGACGTAAAAAAAATCCAGGATTAAGACATTTAAATTAAAAATAGGACCTTCCATTTAAAAAATGCTATGTTTATGTGATAGCTCATTTAATTTCAGTTCAATTGTTTTTCTTGGCATTTTCCAATTCTTTAGAGAAAGTGACATTCATAAATATGTAATCAAGAGGAGATATATCTATTTATATTTTATAAGAATCAAACATCACATTTGCTACTCTACGCGTGTTCCTGATCTATTTAGTTTCATAATCCAATATGATTTTCTCTGAAACAGTGTTGTCAGTATTATAGATAATTGTAAAGAACCTCATCATATTTAAGTCTTTACTAATGAAACACTTTTGCACTTGTAGCTGGATTTCCGCAAAGAGAAATATTTTCTGTTTGCTGTTAAAGTGTATCTAAAGTAAATTGAGACAGTGGAAAATTTGGGGTACTTAGTAATACTACCTATATCAAATAAATTTATTTTTATTCAGTTAATCTGTTTACAAAAGTTTAATTTCTATCATGCCGCCAATGCTTCACAAAAAAATTGCCAACTTTTGACGAATATCAGTTTACTACCCAAATAAATTTATTTTTACGTATATCAAATAAATTGCCAACTTTTGACGAATATTTAGTTTTTATGTTGTCTCAATTGACTTTAGATACACTATACGCAAATAATTATTTGTTGTAAAAATGTAAGCCAACAGTGGCAATGCCGCACGCAAGTTCGTTCGTCATGTTTTGCATATAACTTCATGATACGTATTATTAATTCATAAAAACTCGGTATAGTAGATTATAGTATTCTACGCCGTGCGTTGTTTCTTTAAGCCGGAATTTGTACTTTTTGTAGATATTAATTTTTTTGGGTGAGATAACTCTTTGAGGGCCATTAAAATGGTTCGCCAGTGTCAAGTTTGTGGTAAACTAGATACTTTTAACCCGGAATTGTCCTTTTACAGGTAGGCTAGGTTAAGGTTTTTTCAGTAGCGTAACATTTAGCATCTTTGAAATAAAATGCAAATGATGAGAAGTTATTATTCTTCACAACTCGTTTGTGGTGCAATTATAATACCTATGTTAGTAGATACAACTGTTAAGCTCTTTGATAAAACGTACTACAATAAAAAAAAAATTATTTTTTTATTTCGCGGCGGCCAGAGTTAGAGGTTGAAAATATCAAATGTCTATATTTTCGTGATAAGTGCCAAATTTCAGGTCCATGGTACATTTTTACTAAATCCCAGCATTTCACTAGGTTAAAACATTCGTTTTGCAAATAGTATATTTCAGAAAGATGACAAAATCTATACATTTTTTAATGCCCTAATTTCGTGAATCGTTTTAATAACAAATTTACTTGATATAAATTAAAAATAATATCTGTCAGAGATTGGATCAGAAACATGCTTGAGAAGGGATCAAACAGATTAGTTATAAAATGTATTTGAGTCTGAGTTCGAGATAAAGAGCTACTGCAAGAGTCTATTGAATAATTCAAACTTTAAGCTCGTTTTTAAAATACGGTAAATATAAAATTTTGTTATACTATTTTCGAAATTAGGGGTGCTTTTGGTAGTATATTTTCAAGAACTGCATTTGCAACTAATTACTTGCTTTATTAATATTTTAAGCCAAAAATGACTATATTATTTCCAATAATTTAAAGCAAAATTTATTTTTCTATAACTCTAAGGTAAAGGAAGAAGTGCCGAAACCTAGGGTAATGGCATGCTTTATTTGTTTGTTATTTGCAACTAATTATATGCTTTATTAATATTTTAAGATAAAATTTACTATATTATTTCAAATAAATAATAAAGCAAAATTTATTTTTCTAAAATTCTAAGGTAAATTATGCAAAGCGCTTACCAGAAATACAGTTTTAGGAGAATTTAGCTTGAATGAACTCAAACATATTTGAAAAAATTGTAGGTTTTACATACATATATTTAAGTATTAGCGTCCTTAGATGCCAAACAATATATTTTCTCAATTCCATTTGTCTGTCAGTTCGCGGCGTAGTTAAGAACTACTTAGCCGATTGACTTAAAAGGGGTTATATTAAAAAAATTATTACTATAAAACATTATTTAGTTTATCTCAAATTTTACACAAAACCAAGGTATCAACCTGAAATATTTTGATATGAACCCAAGACAGCAAAACAAAATGGCGGCCTAAAAAACTACTTATTAGATACATTTTAAGTTTTGGACATATATTAAGGGTCGTATAGAGATTAACTGATAAAATTGTGGTACGAATTCAAAACGGAGAAACAAAATAGCGGCCTAATAAAATGTTTAAAAAATCAGTGAAAACAATTTTTTTATTCAATTAACTTATTTCTTGCAGCAAAATTGAATATGATACAGGGATTAACTGGTATGAATTCAAAATAACGGTATAAAATGGTAGTCTTAAAAAATCAGTGTAAAAAAATGTATAACACACACACACATATATATATATATATATATATATATATATATATATATATATATATATATATATATATTATTTAAACATTTATATTGGGCGCCATTTTGTTCCATCATATTGAATTCCTATCAATATTTATCAATTAATCTAATTAGTAGTTTCTTCAGGCCGATTTTTTAAATATTTTATTAGGTCACCATTTTGTTTTGTTATCATATAATCATACCAATATATTATTAGTTTATTCCGACGTTTATTCCTACGTAACACTTGTTTTTTGTGCAAAATTTGAGCAAATTGAATAAGTTTTTTGCTAATAAATTTTTAACGATTCTTTAGGCTGCTATCTTGTTTCGGTATATTCGATTTTACCAAAATATTACCAGGTCATTTCCCTTCATTTTTGACTAACATTTGAATTTAAACTATGCCGCGAACTGACAGAACAGACGGACCGAAGGAATTGATAAAAATATTTTTGGCATCTAGGAACGCTAAAACCTGATAATATGTAAAATCTTACAGGGCTTTTTTTCACGATTAGGTATATTTTATTTGGCAGCTATTTTGTTTCGTCATCTTGATTAACCTTGGTATTAACCACAGTTTTACTAGTTCTATACCACAATTGGTTATAGCACACAATTTGAAATGGGTCAATTAAGTAGTATTTTCAGGCTGAATTTTTAAATATTTAATTAAGCCGCCATTTTAGATGCGTACCAAAATTTTACCGGTTGATTTCTACACAATACTTACATTTATTTTCTGCAAAATTTGAGATAAACCGGATAGGTAGTTTTTAGGTAATAATTTTTTTAACATTTCATTAGGCCGCCATTTTGTTTTGACATTTTAGATTTTATCCAGAATATTACCAGTTCATTCCGTCGGTCATTCCCATATGATCTTTAATTTTAGACCATAATTTGAAGTCAATCGGGCAAGTAGTTTTTTAGATATGCTGCGTACAGACAGACCGACAGAATTGAGAAAACATGTTTTTCGCAATCTGGGGACGCTAAAACCTGAAAATATGTAAAATTTGAGAGTGATTTTTTTCACGATTATAAATATTTATTTGACCGCCATCTTGAATTAGTACTACAATTTTACTAGTTCTTCTCTATATCACAGTTAGTTATGGCACACAATTTGAAATCAGTCTATGAAATAGTATTTTCAAGCGGAATTTTTAAATATTTTATTAAGCCGCCATTTTGTTCCGCCGTCTTGCATTCGTACCAAAATTTTATCTGTTGATTCCTACCTAATACTTGATTTTTGTGCAAAATTTTAGATATATTGGAATATTATATTTTTAGTAATAAATTTTTTAACATTTCACTACGCCGTCATTTTGTTTGCCTTATTGGATTTTTACCAAAATCTTATCATGTCATCCTCATATGACCCTAAAGTAATTTTTGACCAAAATTTGAAGTCGTTCGGTTAAGTAGTTTTCTAATTATGCCGCGAACAGACAGACAGACGGACAGACCGACGGAATTGAGAAAACATGTTTTTCGGCATCTAGAATCCCTGAAACGTAAAGATCTAAAAAAATATCGGAGGGTTATTTTTTCACGATTACAATATTTCCCTTTTACGAGAGAAGTAAAAAATCAATTTATTTTAAATCATGCCCCAGATATAAGTGTGGCTCAGGTAGAAACGGTAAAATATAGTGGTGGTGGTGGATCAAAATGTCGCGCAATAAAAATATTTGAAGACAGTATACTAAATGACTATGTGCGAAACTAAATTGGGTTCCACTTTACTATTCCTAATGAAATAAAATGTTCATAACAAGGGAAGTATAAAGGATATATACGGACTTTTTTCTATTTTTGTTGTTTCAGAAATTTAAAATCAATCAATATGTAACGCGGGGTTCTCGTGTAAATATTCAGATTCACTCTATCTTGTAGTAATATTAAATAAATATAAGCATAATAAAGCATTTTAATACAAAACATGTGTGGTCGGAAATCTTCCACAGCGGTGTTTGGAGTCGGAATTTTGACGTTCTCTCTCTCTCTCATGTGTCTTTGTCTATCACATGGGCAATGATTGATACACAGCAAACGGGTATTTATGAATGAAAGGTTATGTTACCCCTTGCTAATATGTTTATGCTTACATCTAATGACTATTCCAGTTTTTTAATAGGTATGATCATAGCTGAAAAATAAAAAACACTTTTCAGTCCTCATTGGATCACCCTGTGCTTTCTGTAACCGTATCATTACTTTCAAGAAGGTGTCCAAGTTGTGGATTTTTGGTGCTGGTTTGATCATACATCGACCATTGTTATTGGTTGAACTCTTAAATTTAAGTGGAAATGACATACATTCACATGTGAAATAAGTGCGAGTTCATTATTGATTTGGTTAGGCTTCAAGAACTTTACCATTTTGATTATTGATTGAAAAAATAATAAAGTGATCTTTTTAATTTAAGTTTCAAAGAACTTTAACGTTTATGCAGGTCTCCCAACAAATATATATTTTCCTCATTTCGGGCCCTGCTCCAAAAAAGTCTTATTATTTAATGTTTTCTTATCAAGAAAGTGTCTTCCATTAAGTTTTTGTATCAGTCCAATTTTGTCCTAATAAAGTCAACTGAGGAATTTTTATCTGCTCCAATCAGTTGATTGTTGTAGCATTTTTTAAGGTGTATGGATTTTCACACGTCTAACTAATAAGTGAATAACTATATAATAAAAAAATATAACCATCCACTGTGGTTTAAATACTTGTGTGAATGCAGTTAGCCATACTTTGAAATTTTTAATTCTTAAAGTCCATAATATTTTTACGTGCTGTTTTGTTGTCGAATGAGAGACTCTTGAATATGTTTTTATAAGTACAAGTAATCTTATCCTAAGTCGACTCAGTGGGGTTGCAGGTGGCAAAGGACTCCACACAATTCTTATGGGAAATGGTTTTCAGCCAATTTTTCTGAAAATATGATATGTTGTAGTTCTCAATATTATTGAAAGCAATATTGACCAACATAAACAAAATACAATGGTTTAAAAGATGAGACGATAACCTAGCAACGTCAAAGACGGGTTAAATGAAAATTTCAATTACATTACTTATTAAATGTTTGAATTTCTGAGGTGGTACACGTTTTAAATCAGCTGAAATCTTGTAGTTTAAACTTATTTGATAACTAAATGAGCTTTCAAAAGGTGATGTTCCTGAGCATTGTACCTAAATTAAATTTTTTGGTTTTGGTGATTTATTATAAAATATCTTATGAAATAATACTGAACGATAAATCTTTCTTATTTCATGCATATTAAATCAGCCAATTTCTATTAATTTAGCACTTACTTCTGTGTCATACATCTTGATACCACCTACTAGATGCATACAACAGTTCTCTATGTGCTGGATGCATCTACTTCAGAAAGCACGTGCTATAAACTGAATAACAAAATGTAAATTGAAATAATACCAATGACATAATACTTTTTGAAGATTCTCATTTGGGAGATGTCTCTGATTAAAAACAAGTTTCAGGTTAAAGAATGCCGTCCTTTCATAAATCTCAACTGAACGTCTGTCTGTCAAAAGTTCCAGAGTTATAGCAACAGTTGAACTAGATAGTATACTTCACCATTTAGGCTTACACATAGTAGTAGTGGCGCGTCTTGTGGATTTAAGAACAAGTGAAGCGCAGCGTAGCTAGGTACACAGCGCCGCAGACGAAACATTTTTGGGGTGCCACGCCCAAAATAACTGTTTTTTAAAGCTTTTTATAATGTTAATCATAAATGTTAATTCTATAACAAGCGAACAAGGGCCTGCAGCCAGAAGCAGCAGTTTTATGCCGCTCTTATCTCTATTTGGCTTACGGATATTTACCATTGCGTTGCCATAGCAACTGCCGTAAACAAATCTAAGCAAGAAAGCCGGCGTGCAGGGGGAGTCTGATGCGGAATTTGTTACTGCTGATTGTGATTCCTCAACGGGTTCACTCTTATGAAAAGGTGTTCAGAGCGCTAAATTTTTAAGTCATTATTATTTTTTAAGTATATAACGCACAAGTTTTGATAGAAAATAATGGTATAATTAAGTAAATAATGTAAATTTATGTAAAATATACTACATTTTTATAATAAAAATGTAGATTATAAAATGCTTAATATTTTAAAAATATTCTTATATTTAAGTAAATTGATTGGAAAATGTAGGTGAAGCGGCGCTTCACTCGCGTCCTCTGGTGAGACGTGTCTAAAGTAAAAAATAACGGACCAAGGATCCCGGTTAAATAGTTGTGAATGAACTTCATAATCCTCGCTAGGGTCTTTGATAGTGTCTATGGTGTTTCAGTTCGCTAGGAAAGGGCACCTTCGGAATTGGGATTAACAAATAATGTTTCTAAAATTGAGGAATTCACGAGTCTCTGTATAAAAGGTAAATATATGTACAATAAAAGGGATAATTTGATTTTTATTTTGTAGGTAGTAGTTTAATGTTAGAATATCTGGCGGAGTAGATTGTACTGCATTAGCGAAGAATCGGTTAATACCCTCTGCTTTTCCAAGACGTTCAGGTATGGATGTATGTATTTTAGAGTAAATGTTAAATTCTCTTAAAATTGTCCAGTTATTCTTTGAGTTGTTTAAGCAAAAATTTGTTGAGTTGTCAGTAATTTTCCCAATTTACAGCCTTATTATTCTCTTTATACTTATCACGAAGACGGGAAGACGCATAAGGTATTTTATGGAGTTCTCTTTTTAATTATGCGGGTATTTTTAAAAGGAGCATGTATGTCATATAAATTTTATATATACCTATTGAATGTTTTAAGCTTAGCATTCATGTTTAGCATGTAGAGAATATTGTGGAAAGATACATCAAGAACATCCCTGTCAAAAGCGTGTTGATAAAAGCTACGATAATCCCTATAGGTAACATCAAAGGGTATGGCCTTAGACACCTCAATTCGCAACTCATATTTTATGAGAAAATGATCAGATGCGTCAAATAACGGGTCAATCCCGCTTTTATCAGAAGATCACTGTTTGAACACAGGATGAGGTCTGTAAGTGACCCATTTAAATGCCCATGTCTAGTTATTTATATAATAACTTGGCTTAAAGTATATGTATCTGGCAATTGATGACATTTTGTTATAAAAAATTGTTTCAGGTAGAAATTTGTTAAGCACGTTAAATCATATGGTTTGTAGTATTTGTATTTTGGATATAGTGTTTATTTTCTTCAAAAACATTTGTTGAGTATAGGGATTGTAGTAAAATTTCCATTGGTGATTAATTGTGCAATAAGTGAATTGTAGTTTTTCTTGCGATAAAAGTTATAGTAAAAGTAAAACTTATTTTTCGCTGTACTTCCGGTATTATGTCGCGAAAACAATAATTAAATTAAAGATCTTATGTACCTGCATAGCAAGTGATGTAGAACTTAAAATTAAGTGGTTTAAAAAAAATTACTAGGAAAGACGTATTTTTTTGACATTCACGTTGCAAGATATTCGGTTCGGGGCGGGGAGTCTAAATATCTAAGTGTGGTAAAAATAAACGACTAAAAAATTACATCAACACTAAAAGCAGAGTGTTACTATGAACTGTAAATAAATCATTTACTGGGATTACAAAATTTGATATCGTAGATAAGAATTGGTAAAAAACAAAAATTTTTTCAAGTTTCAGAAAAGTTTATTATACTTTTTCGTAAATTGGAAAATATAGTTTTCACATTAAATAACCATTATGGATTTTGAATACACATAAAATTACAAAAAAAATACATCAAACTAATTACAAGAACATCATTTTATTAATATAACGTAGTTCACTCAAGCTAAACATACTATATATTAAAAAGAAAAAACCCGAAAACCTACAGCGTGATTTATTTCACCCTCTTAAATCCTCATTTCATGCCGTTTAACTCCATAAGTGAGAAAGAGACGGAGATACCCCAACACTGCGAGTTGCCTATTTATTCATTTAATTTAGTTTTTGGGCATTACAGTGCCATTCCAATTACGTGGTTTAGAGATTACTGGTTTTAGGTTAATTCTACCCATCAGTTTCTGTGCCAACCGAGCAGACAATCAACTTTATGCCATTAAAACGCGTTTAAGATAATAAAAGTATGTGATAACCTAAATTTTCTTAGTAAATTGTAACATACGATGTTCTATTCGGTTGCCGTAGTTCTCTGGTAACACATTATTTTAAGAGACAGAAAGAATGTCGTAATCGACCGCGTTTACGACCATCTGTCGGACCATTGATGTTATATATAGGAATAAATTGTCGTTTAAGATAATTAAAAAAAAAACATATTTTTTTGACCACTAAAAGCGTATAAAATTATTTTGCAATTATATCTAGATTATGTAAGCAACATTACTTACTTAACCTACTGTTAAAAAAAGCTTATTTTTGCGACACCTTTTTTTTTCATACATATTTATATGGGATTTGGGAAAAGTTTAACTTTCATAACAAAAACTAGTCCAAGGTCATGAGAACTTCTGATCAGAACTACAACATATTAAATTTTCAGAAAAATCGACTGAAAGCCATTTCTCATGAAGATATGCGGGTTTTTTTGATTATTTGCTGTATTCGTTAAGGAATAATTGAGTTTTATAGCCTTTTCTTAAAGTCTGTAATAAGATTTTTAAAGTATCATTAAAATTATTACTGTATGTTTTAATACCAGTTCGTCAATTTGAAACTTCTAAATTTTGACAGTGATTATCATTAGAGGTTTTAATTAATGTAAAAGTTGATGTATGATTATTATCATGTGGATAATTTAATCCCTATTGGAAAAGGAAAGTCATATTTTGTGATAAAACAGTTGAAACTTTAAGGGACAGTCAGACAAGTCTCTAACTGAAGCTGATATTTGTTTGCATAGATGGACCAGAACTTATTTTGTGTGATGTTAACCCTAAGCATTTTGGGTTTACAAGTTGTAGAATCGATCAATCAAATTTTGTTTTTTTTTTACAAAATGCGCTATGGATCCAATTGTCGCCTTAGGTGGCAGTCACATAGAATCGTCTTCAATCGAGATCGATCGCGTATAACCAAGTGCTGTCCACTAAAAATGCATGCGTTAAAAAGGGTTGACATTGTAATTCAAACTTTCAGTTAAAAACAACGTGTATGATTTGTTACATTATTCATTTTCATATTTCATAGAATATTTTAAATCTTAAAGTCCGAAATGTGTAATTGGTAAAATGTCAGATACGATCAAACGTAGTCCACGGTTGTCATGACAACCGTTGAACGTCGAATAAAAAATAAACATTTTTCAAATACAAACCGGTCGGTAACGCTTGGTCGTGCACGATCGCGCGTTATTGATGCTATGTTACGGTTGATTACAATTGACAATTTAAAACAATGTTAACATGATGTGCTTTATTTTTAATCGGTAGCTGATGATCAAAGACGCTTGTACACGATCGAGCTGGGCGGCTTCAGCCTTAATGTTTTTACTGTTTATTATATATTATATAAAGTACCTATACGTGGGGGTAAATTAATTCATGTCCAAAACTTTTGTCTCATAAAAATAAGGAAAAAAGTCGTATAAACAAGGCTCTACAAACGCTTTGTTTTCGAGAGATAGAAAACAAAATTTTTGTCTTTTTGATACATACTATATTTTTAGTGGTACATGGTGTACTACGAAGCTTTTTATTAGGACTATTCTGTAACTTTTTGGTGTCTAAGATTTTGTCGATATTTTGCGCCGATTAGGAATTATGTTGCAAAATGTATTAACAGTGGTTAAATTAACGGGCAAATAAACCACAATTGTTTAAACAATTGGGTTTTATTGTTGTAACAATAACGCTATCTTAACCATACAATACATTTTCTTTTTTTAAAAGACACATCGAAGTATCTACCAGGCCATTCCAACGTTGCCAAATATATATATATATATATATATATATATATATATATATATATATATATATATATATATATATATATATATATATATATATATATATATATATATATAACATTCTCTCTCAATTTAAATGCACTTTACATTTTACAAACTAAAATTAAACAAATTCAAAGTAAATGCGTTTTAAATTCCACCATCTTAAACACAAAACTAATCATTTAATAACTGTGATCTCCAAACTTCTCTTTACGTAAAGGCTTTGTAAACATATCTGCTACATTTTCAGATGAGCTAACATATTCAATTTTTAATTGTTTGTTTAGATACAAATCTTTAATGAAATGGAACCTTATGTCAATATGTTTACTTCTTTTAGAATTTTTAAAGTTTTTAATAAATGAAACAGGTCTTAGATTATCAATGTTTAAGATCATTAAATTACACTGACCAAAGTTTGATAGAATACCACTTACGTTTATTGGTTCTTGGGCTGCTAACAGGTACTCAGCCTCCATTGGCGACAAAGCAACACTGGCTGTTTACGAGAATTCCATGCAATAAGATTCTTTGCATGATAGCCAACAAAACCACTAACACTTTTTTTAGTCTCTCTGTCACCTCCGCAATCTGCATCACACATTCCAATCAGTCCAGTGTTACATTCCACAAATTTCAGTCCATAGTCCTTGGTGCCACTCAAATATCGCAATATCCTTTTCCCGCTTAACAAGCTTTTGCATACAGTTTATACAAATACTGACTTGATAACGATACACTAAACGAAATGTCTGGTCGTGAAATAATTGACAGATACATAAGACTACAAATTAGCCTTTTGTATTGAACATCTGGAAGTATACAATCATCACTGTCAATATAAAAGTTTGCTTCCATTGGAGTTGCCACAGATCTGCATTCATCCATTCCAAATTCTTTTAAAATTCGACATATATTTTTTCTTTGTCCTATTTTCAGACCATTTTCAGTAACAGTTTTTGAGGTTTTGACATTAAATTCTTCACTTAACTTCATCAAGTCCAGTTATAAGGGCATCATCGACAAATAATACTAAATAGACTTGATCTTTAACATATAGGCAATAATCATAATCAGATCTCCTAATATTTAAGTTTAACATAACATTGTTGGACTTAGTATTCCATAACATTTTGGAGCATTAAGAAGACCACCCAAAGAACGATTTAGCTTTAGACATTTTGCATGTGTTTTAAGACCTTCTGGTGGTATTATAAACACATCATTATCTAATGTACCATTTAGGAAAGCGGTATGCACATCTATTTGTTTCAGCTTCCAACCTCTTTGAACTGACATAGATATTAATATCCTGATAGTAGGCAGCCTACACAGGTGAATAACTATATTCTTCTCGAATATAAATATAAAGTTTTTGGTATTTCTGACTCAACAATTTTTGTCTTAACCATATTAAGTATGGTTCGATTCATCCTTTCCGATTTGCCATTAAATTGAGGACTAATACTCGAACTTTATTCCTTTTTGTTGACAAAGAATCTTAAAATTATGTGACGAAAACTCTCGTCCATTATCTAGCCTGAATTTCTTTACCTTTTTATCAAACTGTCTCTCCACAAATTTAATGTATTCTTTTAAATTTTCTTCTGCTTCATTCTTACTATACAAAAGCTTTACAACCAAAAAGTGTGAAAAATCATCTAAAATTATTTGAAAATATTTTCAACCATCAATGTTGCATGGAGTTATAGGGCCACATACATCACTATGAATTAACTCTCGAATCACTTTGGTTTTATTTTCATTAACAGGAAATGGGGATCTTGTTGCTTTTCCTTCAACACATGGTGTACAAACACGATCTGACATTTTAAGACCTAACTGAGCTAAAGCATTTTTATTTGCATGTCCCAAACGACGATTCCACAAGTTTTCAATAACTGCATGACATGCCGGCTTATCTCATTAGCATCAAAATAAATAGCCCATTCTTCTTTTGCTCAACAATAATTTTGTGTCCGTTTTCAGTCATTTTAGAAGCAGAAATCAGATTATGTTTCTTACCTGGAACAATAAGAGCATCTATATCCATAATTTGTCCCCTGACATGTAGCTGTCAATGTACCAACCCTATTAGACTTGCCAATTAGTTATATGAATGTCGACAAATTTATTCAATTCTCTTGGATGAATTGGTTGCTGGCCCCCGAATCAGTTATAAAGGAAATGTTATTGTTGTTCCCTTCACAACAAACATTTGCTGCATATAACACAACTGCTCGATCCTCTGCTGTATGTGCCTCCTGTCTTTCATTTTTCTTTTCCTGAAAACCACCTCTGTGATGATAATTTCCCCTATTACTATGATTACCCCTATTATTTTGTCTATAATGGTCCCTTGATGCCTCTCTATTACTTATTTGCTTGTTTTCTTTTAGGACAGTGCATTTGCATATGAAGCAAACTTCCGCAGGTAAAAGACCCCTTTGATCGAGTACTAGCTTTAAACACTGTTTTCACACTTCACCCTTCAACTCATGCTTTTCCTCATCAAACAATCTAGATTTAACAAAATCCATCTTTACATCAGTTATTGTTTCTATGGCTCTTACCACCGTGTCATACTTTAATGGTAAAGACAAAAGTAAGTGGCATACTTTATCACCCTCATCAATATTTGACCCCTGATCTTTTAGCTCTCCTTATTATTGTCTTAGACTTGAGAAAATGGTCTTCTAGCTTTTGATTTGAACTATGTTTCAAATTTAACAACTTTCTCCATATCTTGGTAAAACTGTTTGCCCTAACAGATATGCTTTTTAACTTTTCAAACTGTTCTTTTGCACTCATGCAATCTTTAATCAAGGCCAAATGTTTATCGGGTATCCCCTGAACAATGATTGATTAGGCTTTAATATCTTTCTTATTAAATAGTTTCCTTACCTACCTCTGTTGTTGTTGACACACCTGGGGGATTTTCTAGGGTTTTCTTAGAGTTTTCTCTTCTAAGAATTAACTTCATCCAAAATTCTCAGTTATTGTAATTATTAACTTCTAACATAGGCACTGATATATTACTACCGCCATTTCTAACTTAAAAGTTCACAGTTTATAGTCACAAAAAGTACCTAATATTATTTCGAATTATCAAAAAACACACACACGCAGACAGGATACTGTCCTTGGCAAAAAGTTCAAAACTGGATAAGTTTTTCGCGATTTTGTGAACGTTTAGTGACCACTAATAACCACAGACTCATACACAGCTTACTGGGCCCGTAACTTATTAACAGTGATTAGATTAATGGGCAAATAAATCACAATAATTGTTTAAACAACTGGGTTTTATTGTTGTAACAGTAACGATATCTTAACAACTATACATTTTCTTCTTTTTTTAAAGACACATCGAAGTATCTATCAGGCCATTCCAACGTTGCCAAATATATATAACAATAAACAAAATGTCCATCAAATTATGAATGGGCATTTTGCTAAATTACTTCTAAATGGTACAAAATATCGAAATAATCTAAGAGACCAAAAAGTGACAGAAGATAGTGTGGAATTAGATTTAGTTGTGACCATGGGCGCCTGTAGAACCATTTTAAGGGGGGGCAACAATAGATACAGGAGCGTGGTGTGTCTTTAGTAGGTAAGTTCAGCAATTAGAGTACTTTTTCCAAAATAAAGAGGGAGCAAGCGCCGTATGTGCCGTGTCGTCGTAATATATAGTTCAAAAAGAGAGTTTAGAGGTCGCAAAACGAAAACAAAAACCTATTTAGACGTTTTATTGACATTAAACCTCTAGAAATATACGTAAAAAAAACTAAAAAAATATTAACGTTTTAACACCCTGAATCTCAAAAACTAATCGTTTGCAGAACGCTGTCATATGAAATGTTTTTCCTATTTTTCTGAGAAATTATCTTCAATGTTTGGAAATGCATTAATTTACGCCTTGCATTTTCTACGTGAATGCTACAGATTCAAAAGAAATGTAAAATATTGGTATATTATTGGTAAAATTAAAAAAGTGATGTGGAATT
Organism: Kuschelorhynchus macadamiae; assembly: GCA_030620095.1. Lineage (NCBI taxonomy): Eukaryota > Metazoa > Arthropoda > Insecta > Coleoptera > Curculionidae > Kuschelorhynchus > Kuschelorhynchus macadamiae. Next base: position 336,708 of record JAUTXW010000881.1, on the reverse strand, counting down.
CATTCTTTTCTTATTTGTTTTTGCCTCTAAAATTAATAAATCACTGCTTTGTGGGCCCAATCAAATAATAACTTCATTTTTTTACACGGATATGTTGATTTTTAATAAATGTAGTGACGGATGAATTATTTTCGAGACATGACGAATAAAATCAAAGTAAAACAGTTACATATCGGGTCACCACTAGTGGCCTAGCTAAGGAGGCACTCTGGCCCCGCTGCCCCCATTTAGTGGTTTCTGCTCTTCCCGCCACTCTTTAGGTGCAGCCATGTGTTTTTTTGTCACTTTTTTTATTGGGCACTATTTTGTATTTTTGGTGTCCGTTAAAAATATTATTTTACCGTTTCGTTACTTCATTTTGGCGCCCCTATTATTGATTATTGGACACTTTATTTGTCTATTTCAACTTTAAAATAATGTTTGACAAACTTTTCACTTCTGGTTTAACAAGAAGTGGATTGTAAATGGAAACCTCAGATTAATTTGGTTCATTTTTAAATATTTTAGAAATAATTACTAGAACAACTGAAATCATGATATTTTCTTTAGTTATGGTATTAATCAAGCCTAAATTAGAAACTTTAAATTCTTATTGGTACTTGCGCTCTGCCTGACCAATTCAGCAAAAAAAAACAAATACCTATAGCTTGGTCATTTTTTATCCGATTTCAAATATATATAGGTGCATATTTGGATGATTTTGAACTTTATTAGATTCTAAATTAAAAACTCTAAAGATGGTGGCGTTTTCGGGAAGAGACAAAATTGTCAAGCATGATTAGTTAAAACTGTATCCCATGACCATAAATTGATATTTTAAAACGGAAAGGAAATAGTTCGTGGTCACTCGGTATTTAATTAAGGTTTTAAATTTTATATTAAATGATGTAATAATTTTGTTTTAGCCATTTCCGTTAGATATATTGTTATATAAGCAGTTGAGAACATGAAATCTAGTAATTATCTCAAAAAGTATTAGAGTACCGTAAACACATTTTTGGAACTCGCGAATTCATCCTCGTTGGAGATATATAAACAATTTTTAGTAAAAAAAGTGCATTTTATTCGGTTTAAAAAAAGTCAAATCATTAGATGAAATTAATATATCTTACATTCAAAAAATATGTTTTTAATATTATTTAAGTTTTAAATAAATACATATTATCATAAATTAAAATAAAAAAATAATAGCTTAATGAACGTAAAAAATGTTAATGAATTCTGAAGGAAAACGTTGTAGATATGCCCTCCTTGATTACAGTTTTGCCCCTCGCAAACTCTTGCTTTCCATGTTCCCCATATGAAATAATTTATATGATTTAAATCTGGGCTATTTGGTTCTATGAAGCTGGAACAATACTTTATACTCAATATGAAAATGTATTGTTTTTTATGAGGTATGGAATGGTTTAGCATCATACTGAAATAGGCAATCGTGACAATTTTTTTCAATCAGGAAGTTCTTAATATATCAGAAAAAAATTCTACAGCGGGGTCACAAAGATTATACTTGATTTCCCATTTGGAGACAACCACAGACACCGCTATACTTTCAGAAAAATGGCTTTAGTGATTTCTTTCGAGGAGCAAGTATTTCTGGACCCATAATGATATATTTCATGTAAAAAATTTCTCTTATATCTACAGTTGTCAATACCAGGTTAAAGACGCCATTACGTATGAAAAGATACTACATCCTTCGTTATATCTATAAAAAAGTTATAATAATCTAATAAGGATCATGTTAAAATGCCATGGGAACCCTATTTGAGTTATAAATAACACTAGCTGTTAGTTATGTTCTCTAGACTCTCACAATTCAATGTACACACTTTAACAACGTTTGGTAATTATCAAAAAAAAAATTGAAAATAAGCGTTGCACTTTTAGTTTTTCTATGGCTAAGAACTAGTGCTTTACTTCTTGGCTTAACATAAACTTTTAAGGGCATATATAATCGACTAAAGTATAATAGACCAAGTTCCTTCTGCTGAGCCAATATTTATGCGATGCACGTTGATTATTATTTACAGAGCACTTCTTTTTTTCCTAAAATTTTTGGATAGTTACGAAATATCCAAATGTGTATTTTACCATGGTGAACTGTCTGAGTAGGTATATTAAACATAAATGACAGCTAGTGATATTTATATCAACTTATATATTGTGTGACATAATATGCTATAGGTAAAGGTATCTTCCTTAAAAATGACCAAATTCTGGTAATTAAAAAATAATGTCAACAAGAAATGAGGCGGCGAGTGTGTTGCAGCAGGAGCATGATATTGTATCTGGTAATCTGTACCGGCAATATCAAGAGTTTTGATGCAAGTCTCTCAGTGTTAGTAATTGAAATCACTTGTTTCAAAAATTCTTAACACTCTGTAGGAGTTACTAGTTACAGTATCGTATTTGAGTTACAACACACTTGATGCAGCCCCATTCTTTGTTGGTATTTTGTTTTTTTTAATCACTGTGATTTCTCCCTTTTTTAGGAAGATACCCTGACATATAACACATTATGTTGGTATTGCATCTTATGGGAAAAATCAAAGTGTGGCATCTTCAATGGCACAGAGTCTATATGGTTGCCATGATATTTTAAATTCATATCATCCTTACTAGAAAACACTTTTTAAAATTGGCCTACAGTGTAGTATTAAGGAATTGAAGGAGACTGAATTGTATGTAGGCAACGTTTTTTTTTAAGTAAACAAATCTGATGTAAACTCTTTTATTTATTTTATACACACCTAACAAGTAATCTCTTTTGAATATTATTAATAAATATTTACTTTATAATAATTCAGTACTGGCTAAAATAATTTATATTGTTTTAGACATAAATATTTATATAATATATAACAATGCCAAATGAAATAAATAAATTACTATTTACAATCATTGAGCAAACTTTGTTTTATTCCGTATTGAGCATTTATTTTTACATTATTATATAATTCGATTTACAAGATGAATAAAGCAGAGTTTTTGAGAACGTTGGTATAACATACATTTTTGTTACTATTCTTGAAAGTTAAAAGCCAACGAAATCTACATAATATACAAAGTTATTCACGGAGTTGACATTTTTGAAAAGAAATAACTACAAAAATCCCCGAATATAATGAAATAAATTCAAGACAAATAAATAAACTAATGAAATTTGGTCTTGGAAGGAACAATATATTGTCAGTTTGAGATATAAATGTGTGTACTTAGTGTATTAATTGTTGTTCACAACAATATAAATAGCAAGCTCACTTCTGATAACATCGAACATGAGATTTCATGCTTGGCCATTGGAAGTTAATTATGTTGACAAACTTTAAGGGATAAGCCTGCTTGATTTTAAGATAAAAAGGTCATTTAAACGACTTTATTTACACAAAACAAAAGAGAATGTTTATACATAAATATCTGTGCATATAATACATAAAACATATATCCAGGCCTACAGGTGAGTTGAAACGTAGTTATTATTTGTAAAATGTAACCCTTGACTACCGTTTAAAAGGTGTAAAGTTTTAATTAAATAACCTTAACAATGAGAATACAAAAAGAATAATCGTTAATTTTAATTTTCACTTTGTGAATCTTAAAAACGAGGCGTTTTTAGTTAGTTAGTCTACATATACTTAATTTTATTAATACTTTGGACTCCCTTGGACACTGTAACTGTACCAAAATAGATAGGAATCTCTGGTGTTGCAAAGAAACAAAGAAAAAATTCCTAATGCTAGTTTGGGGCAAGCGTATTTTTCTCACCAACCAAAGATCCCTCGTAGGAGAAAGGGTTTGATTGAGAGATATTTTGTTCACTAAATGTAAATTTTAACTATGCTTTCATGAATTTCTGTATAGGTAATTTTGTACGTAATCGTGTTTTATAATTATCAGTTTGCCTTTGGTTGGGCCTTTTTTTAGTTTCTGGTAAAAGGAGTTCTATCAAATATTTTGTGTCTTCGATTCTTCCCCGAATACGGAAGTCACAAAATACAATTACTTAATTGTATTATTGTATATATATTATTCATTTCATATTATTATTTCATAATACAGAAACTTGGTAAACACACTTTGTTTTGTTTTAGTACAGAAACTAGTTAATTATTAAAAAGTGAGATAAATACCTGACACATTTTTAGGATTTTTAGCCGCCAATGAATATTTAAAGGAATTTGTTTTTGCTTGTGCCCCAGACATTTCTAAACTTCACTTCTTGTCAATTTGAGACATTTGAACTTTTTCGAGAAAATCGACCTACTATGAAAAACTGCACCAATATATTACATTAAATTATATATCCATAACTGCCCGAGACAATAAATTTGATAAAGAAGTTTTTTATTATAATTAACAATACTTATAATTCAGATTTCCACCACTTTTTATCGAAAATAAGTTACATCACTCCAGTCTTTAAATAATTTGTTAATAACTACAGAAATTGTGCCAATCTATTGCATGTCAACTGAAATAAATCTTCTTACTGACTTTGATTATCTGAAGAATGCCTTGGAGAATAGATGACAGGTGGGTTGGGTACGAAAGCCTTACCAATATAATATCATCTTACCTTTCCCAGAGACAAATTGCCATGGAGGCTGAGGGAACTGTAAAGGCCAGAATAGTAAACAGTGGAGTTCCACAAGGATCGGTGTTGGAACCAACTCTATTGAATATTATATACAACGACCTTCTAGAGATGGGACTGCCCGAAGGGGCCACCTTGATTGGATTTGCAAGTGATGTGGCACTAGTTGTACCCGCAAAAAGCGAACGCCTTCTAGTGGATACAGTAGATAAGCCCTCCAGAAAATAACCAACTGGATGGAAAGGAGAAAAGTTCAACTAGCCCCTGAAAAAACCGAAGCGACTCTGCTGACCACGAAAAGAAAAGTCGACCCAATTTCTTTAACTATCGAGGAAACAAGAGTATATCTCAGTAAATAGCTGGGAGTATATCTGGACACAAGATTAACATTTGCATGTGAACCAGACAATCTTGAAGATAGAAAAGACACTTAAAGCGCTATCTTTAATCATGCCCAATTTGCACGGTCCAAAAGCCTCGAAAATAAGGACACTTTCAAGTGTGATGCACTCACAGATGTTGTATGCTGCGCTAATTTGGCACGCTGCCTCAAAGGACAAGAAACCCCTGGACAGGCTAACACGTGTACAAAGAAAAATGTGCATCAGAGTGTGTAGCGCGTATAGGATTCCACCAGTGGAGCTGCAAACTCTGGAAAGGACGGAAGTATATAATCGAGTCGATAAAAATATTGCATGTGAAAACCTAATGTGCAGATGGCAGACCAAATGGTAAAACAGTGCCAAGGGACGTTGGACGTATCGTCTGATGTCCGACATTCGGAGGTGGACCGCTAAAACGTTCGGGGAAGTGGAAAACTTCTTGATGCAGACCCTGTCGTGGCATGGATGCTTTAGGAAATACATATATGACCGCAGGGGTTCAGGGTCACCCGACTGCCCATATTGCCTTAAAGAAGACGATGTAAAGTACACATTCTTTATATGTCCAAGGTGGGAAGAGGTAAGAGAGCTGTATTTCTAAAATACGAACGTACCCTTCAACGCTGAAAATATGATAAACAGTCTAGTGGGGGGAGAAGAAGGATGGAATGTAACCTATGGCATAATAAGAAATATCATAGAAACAAAAGAGAGAGAAAGCAGAGACGGAGTATAGATAGATAAAAGAGATATTGCTTAAATCAAAGACAAACTCTCGCACTGAAGTAATGCGAAAGCGGTTCCAGTGTGAGGGTTGAGCCGAAAAAAGCGGAGGGGCTTTGGTGAGTAGAAATCTCACATTTCCCACACTACACAGTGCCCACACATAACGTGTAAGTAGTGTGTAAGTGCCTTTTGACAATTTCCCCTCCTCTATAAAAAAAGTGGGTTGGGTACTGTTTATACTGACCTCTCCAAGGCATATGTCAAGGTATCTCATAATATAAAGTTGAGTTGTTTGGATCACGGCTTACACGCTCAAAAAGTTATATGTCTAAACGTAAAACAATGGTTAATTGATGATATGAGTGTCAATTATTTTTTGGAATGTGGTAAATTGAAGAAATTATATTTGTAAGTCCCAGTTCATTGCATTTATATAGTTATTGGTGTCTTCTATCTAGAATGGATTTCAGAAACAAGCTACCGTGAATAACCCTGTATAAGTAGGAAAATATGGAGTAAATGTATTTTCAGGTACAGTTACATGTACGTAAATGACAATAGCCTGTTACAGTTGAAATGGCGATAATCAGAATATTATCTTGGAGACTTTCTAACTGTTTATAGTCCCTCCATATTAAAAAGGCAATTGCAAAAACAACAATATGTATGTGGGATAAGTGTCTTGTTAAAATTAAATGTGGCAGGTAAATTCAATTTTATGAATATCACATTTCAACCCGAAGAGACAGAATTATTTACAGAACATCTATTATTAAACAATATTTTTATTTTCCCTGCTTTTCATCTTGTATTCGTTACACTGTGTCGATTCGACTGATGGCTATCCCAGTTTTCACATTGCCCTTCAGTTAAAACTTATCACATCGTAGTTGCTTATATTTAACTGAGTAGCAAATTATATTATACATCTGTCGACTTACATCTGACTTAGTTTAGATCACATCCGGTTTTTTGGTATCACTTTGCATACATTTACCTACTGTTTTACATATTCCCCACGGCTGGATTGTACGTTACTTTCGAAGTGGATTTAATTTCTTCTCCGTTAGGGACTTCGTTGTCTTCTATATCTTCCCTAGAAAATACAAAATTAATGTTTTTTTTATATACAGTGCGATTCTTTAATGCCCCCCCCCTTTATTGAACCATTCAAAATACATATTGGAATTAAGAAATCATGGTTCTTGGAATTTAAGTCTGATGCACGAGTCCTGGGCTACAGAAACTCTGTTAGGAAAAATATTCATTGCAAACATTAAAGTTTCGAATAAACCGGCAAATATATGTACTGCTGCTCACAAGGCTATATTTTTTCTGAATTTTACCACCCGGTCCCTTCAGAAGTCGCAGCCCAAGATCCATTCGTCGCACTTCAGACTGTCATATTAAAATTACTATTCCACCTTTCGTCTTCGATTGCACGAGGCATCTTCAGAAATCTTTACTCCATGAAGTCTGAATACTGAATTAGCAGGCGAGCTACTGTAAACCGTTACCCGTATATCTGTTGATGTTTTTTGTATGTTTAAGAATGTTGATAAATTCTCTAATTTTTGTTGATACAACCCTAGAACCGATGCTAGATCCTTGGTTTCTTTTACACCTTTAATATGTCCAGTTGGTTTTTCGCTACAGCAGATTGAAGTTTGTTTCCTTTTAATGCATCGTTCATGTTCCTTACGTCTAACGGATATTAAGCATCCTGTTGTCTAGGATCTGTGGCATTACCTATATTTGCCAGAAGGACCAGAATGTCTGGTCATTTATTTCATCAATAAAATCCTTGATGTCTCGAACCTGACTTCATCAGCTTGTTCTGCTGATCCTCTGCGGCTTCAACGGAGAATACTATACGGAATGCTTCTTGGAGCAATTGCGAAATTTTGGCTTTTGGAGACGATAGAATGATCTGCTTCGGTTAACGGCTTTGACGACAAATTGATAACAGTTTTCTGCAGAATTCAGATCTCGTGGAGTAAAGATCCCTGAAGATGCCTCATGCAATCGAAGGCGAAACCATTATTTTTTATATGTCCACAACCATAAAAGTTTCCTATAAAAATTTAAATTTGGCACACTCCAATAACAAACAAAATACCATTTGTGGTTAAATTACAAAATGACTGCTGTGAACCAATTTTAAGAAAAAAAAATGGAAAGAGGACTCTTAATGTCCACCTTTTTTTATTTTTTGAACCAGTTAAGACAAAACCTTGAAATTTGGCGTACTTCGATAGTAGTCTAAACACTCTTTGAATGAAAACTGGGGTCGAGTAGCACATCTTTTGAATGTGGAAATTTCCATAGTCGGAAATGTGATAGATCCATAGACATAATAACAGGAGAGACTCTAGTACTGTTTCATTCATAAAATCATGGATGTTTTGCTGCAAATATTAAAGTAAATAAACTACTGCAAGTACGCGTGACAAAGAAAACATATATACTCCACTTTGTCGGGCTTATTTTTAAGTAAAGCTGTAAATTTGTAATGATAGACTTCATTTCTTCCCGCCGTGGACATATAATATGTCAATGACCATGAGCGTGAATAACTGCAGATATTTACAGAAAGGAGACCCAAACAGTTAATATTTTTAACATCTTCCCGTCCTTCTTGTTGTATGGGTTTCCATTCGATATTTTTGTGGTAAATTATATAATTAATACCTATGTTTCTCCTAGTTTTAATAATTCATTTTACATTAAAAGTCAAACTTAATTTGTCCTGACGATGCAACAATAAAGTTGCGAAACGTCGACAATTTTAAAAAGATTCGTTTTTTTTTACTGGATTCTAACCCCAAATAATACACTACTCTAATTAGGCACTCCAACGATCTGTCATTGTAATGTCATTTTTAAAATATAATATATAAATAATATTTAAAATATTTAAAAAAATATATTATTTTGCTGGGTGACGGCTTAGTAACCCTCTCTTTCTCATGCAGTGGTCCATATAAGCCTGTAGCGCTCGCGCTCCCATCAAGCGTCACGGCCGTTGCTAAGTGGGCACTTTGAACCACCAGAATAGGCTAGCTCCTTAAACACATTTTTAAAATTGTCCAAATAATATTTTCTCAAAATTACAGCCTTCTAAAAGCATGTTAAGAATTGTTATCCCTATAAGAACTTTACTATGGTTGGTTTGGCACTTACATGGGTTTTAAGTACGTCTGTAAATGTTTTATAAATTTAAACATATGTAAAGCAAAACATATTAATTTCACATACTTAATTTTTTTTTGACATTTTAAAAATTTTCGGAATTGATGAAGCAACCACAGGATGCCCTCCAGAACATTACTTTTGATAATTAACCAATACTTAATCCTTAAGGTACACATTTTTAGCCTCTAAACAATACTGCGCATTTGAAAATTATATTTGTTATATGACAATTACATCAGCTTGGCAAGGAAAAACGTATTAGGCAAATAAAATGTACAAAGAGTTGCTCGTATTTATGAAGAATGAATGAATTATTTATTTTTTATACCTATTTGCTGTCACAATGTTAACCTACTAATTGAGTAAATAAATTCCTATAGAGCAGCTACCAATTTTTTTGGAATATATATATATATATATATATATATATATATATATATATATATATATATATATATATATATAATCAATAACGGATAACGTCAGCGTTTGTTAAACTTTCTACCCTATTTATCTTTTAGCTGGAATAGGTACATCTGGCTGAAATTTAATTAATTACCTTTTTTAGCGTTGTCTACTTACATTCATCTACATTTGCACATATTTTATGCAGTCTCATAAAATCATCTGCATTCCCATGCAGTCCAATGCTGGGTAATGCAATCTTATACAGGGTCATGCAGTCGTATTCAGAATTATGCAGTCAGGATTAAATTTATGCAATCGAATGCAGATTGCACATTACTGTTCAGTAGTAGTATTGTATTGAATTATATAATATAGAGACAGAACCTTTTCTTAGCTTAACCCTTTCAGGCACAGAAAAGAAAATTTCATTTAAAACAAGAACAAACCTTAAAATATTAAATTTTACGCATAAAAGTATCATATTATATCAAATTTACAGAAAAAAAGTTACGCCAAATGTCCTTCAGGATATGGTTTCATCTTGTGACCACTATGAGATACTACGTAAACTGAAAAATATTTTCACAAAAAAAAAATTTTTTTTTTCAACGTTTATTAAAACTTATTTATTATATTATAATATTATAAAGGTTAGTTGCCATGATAGTCTTTAAAACAATTTTTATCGGCACTCAAGCAGAGGCCTACATTGCAGGAACCACAAGCCCACCTGGTACGGTGTGGTTGTGCGGCGTTACTGCAGTGGGCGCACTGTCTAGATGTCCCATGAACAGGCATGTGAAGTGCATTGCTTGTCCTCACTTCTGGTGGTACGTATGGCTTGAACCTGTTCTCTTTGAGGACCTTCTTCTTACCAGGTGTGCTTTTTTTTTGAAGCACCAATAAGCCCAGAAATAACTCTAATACGAAAAAACTTCAAAGTTAGATTTTCCGTATTTGCCGGCGAGCTGCGGTACAAGATAAAAGAATTGACAATAGTAACATCGACAAAATGCCAGAATAGCCTATGCCACCATTTTTTAGCTTTTCGATCAATGTCATAAAAAGATTTCAGCATGTCCGCTCGGTCAACGCACCTCATAGATCGCCTATATTCTTTGACTGGTTTTGGACAATATACTTCCTTCAAACTCCCATCTTTTTCTCTTCTACCTACTGGAACATCCTCCGATGGATCATGAATCGAAGATAGTATTTGAACTACTCGCTTGTCCTTCCACTTCACACATGATATATTATGCCCATTCACTGCCCAGTCTTTTTGTCCCCTAGATAGATCCTTATCTTGAAGCAGCTGAGGTAGACCTTTCCTATTCGCTCTAACTGTCCCACATGCATATATTTTTCTTTCCGCTAATTCCTCAAGTAATTTGACTGACGTGAAGAAAAAAAATAAACGTGGTAGTTTTTCCCAATAAGATCTTCAGTCAGCTTTTTTACAACTGTTGCTCCCAAATTTTCTTCCACTCTGTCTCCATCTTTACCTGTATAAATATCAAAATCGCATATGTATCCGGATAAATCAGCTCTAGACCAAATTTTATAGCCTCTTTTTATTGGCTTGAGAGGAAGATACTGCTTGAAGGATATACGACCTTTGAACTTGACCATTGTTTCGTCAACTGCTTGTTCCATTGAAGGACCATAGTACTTTTTGTAGTTTTCTCGTAATTTGCTGATAAACGGCCGAATTTTATACAATTTATCATGAAGTGGATGTCCTTTTACTGGCATAACAGAATTATCGTTCAAGTGGAGATGGGATAAGAGTGAGCTGAATCTATTCAGGCTCATTATATTTGATATATATTCATCTCGTAGCTGGGGATAGGATGACCAACAGTCCCGATAACTTGGTAACTGTTTTATGCCCATAAGCATATTTATTGCAATGAAATATTTTATTTCTACTGGGTCTGTAGGTGCAAAATTATTATGACCTTGTTGTACTGCATATAGGTTGGTTTGAAAAACGATTTCATCAGTCATATCAAAAAGCAGTAAAAAAAAATCGACAGGATCTTTTAGTTCTTCGGGTACATTTTTAGGACCGACATCTTCTTGAAACCTGGCCTCTAATGGTTTGAATGGTGCTTTTTTCCATCTATCAAGATTAGCTCGATTTGCGAAAACTGCTAGTGGTAAGTTGTCCTCGTCTTCATCACCAGACTCAGCTACTTCATTAGCATTGTCCACCACTTCCGTGTCGCTCTCAGAAAAATTGCCAAGATCTGCCAGCACTTGCTGCACAAGATTTTCATCCTCCATATCGGACATTTCTGGAAAGTCTGGCTCTGAGTCACTTCCAGATGGAAGTTCACCCAGTAAGTCAAAACAGTCGGCCGATGTCATTTTATCCAAATTCAAGACTTTTCTTCTATCCATATCTAAAATGAATAAGTATTTTCAATTTGGTATGGCTATAATAATAATAATTAAAATTAGTAATTATAATTAGTAATAATTATAATTAGTAATATTATATAATTAGTAATTATTCAATAGAAACAAATAATCGAATAGAACCACTCTCAAAACAAATAAGTGTTATTATCGAATGAATACGAGTTTTATCATAGTGGTTTCAGAGCGAAACCATAACAACTAAAACCTCCTAGCCTTGATAATTTTGAGAAAAAAAATATTTATTTCACGTTTTTGTCAAGTTTTACCATGTTTATAAATAAATATACCAGTACTCACCTGTTTTTTATAATAAAACTCCAACAAAAATACAAATTTTGTAAAAAATTCGTCTACTTCGCTCGGTGTGCACACATTCACCAAAATAATGACAGTTACAGAGATTTCGGTTGCTCTGACGTGCTTCAGAATGTTAGTATAGCTTCCCGATAACAGATGGCAGTAATACACAGCCTGGTTTTCGTCCGAAACCAGTGTGTGATAAAAGGCAGACTTTTGATATAGTGGTTCTCTGGTGAAACCACTATGCCGGAAAGGGTTAAGCATTTTTATCATACACAAAAGAGAGAGACGTCAAAATCAGGAATAACGGAACACGTCTGGTCAATCAAAATCAATTGTCGTGGCCAGGGGCTAAAATTTTGCAGTGGTCCAATTTTTTTTTACCGTTATGATTAAACAGTCCATCTCACAAATTTTCTACAAAGAGAATTGCCTGGAAGTACCTCTAAACATACGTAATCAAATGATATTTATGCATGTTGGAGCTTCTGCTTTAGTCTACCAATTAGAATATATCTCAATAATACTTTTGGTGGTGGAGGAGAATTGGAAAAGATGGACCAATTCGTTGTCCACCAGTCTTCCCAAATTTAAATCATAATTTCAGGCCAAATTTGGTTGAAAGCTTTGGAGATACGGTAAGGAAGAAAGAGTAAGAAATTCTTCCGTGGAACGTTGATTGAAGAAACCTTGTTCATCATGGATTTATTTGGATATTGTAAACGGATAAAATGAATTAAAAAAGGGATATTAGTCAATAGTTATAAAATACTTTGATTCTTCATTCTTTCCTAAAAATTCCTTTGTGATTGGACTGTTGTGAAATGGTATGAATTAAGAATAGAAGCATGATCTGCTGTCAAAGCAAGGCAACTTTTGACTTTAGAGTGTTGAGTGGTGTAAAAAGTCGGTTTTTATCTTTGGCCCTTGTATTGTGTTTATTCACGTCATAGATATATTCTTTTAGTAAATACAAGATATTGTTGGAACATTAAAACTGTAATTTCAGCTATGCTTTGATATTTTTACCTATTAGCTATATAGTATGCGTTGGCCTATATTCAATAGCTCACCTGTAATGGTTATGTTTGGACATAAATATTGATTTAGGACAATCTTTCATGTACGGCCAACATTCAGCTGGTCCACCCTCCATTCCCCTTCCTGCGTTTTCTGCATCCACATATTCTTTCATCATATGGGCGAATGGTGATTTACTGGCACTGCAAGTATTTAATACATATATCGATACAAAGAAAATTCAATGCCTTAAAATGGGTGCCCGTAATGTTATTGCTAATAATTAATTAAAGTTTCTGAGTTGCTCGCTATATTTACCTTTCTAGATAAAAGAAATAATAAGCATGTTAGTTTACCTGAAGAATAGTTTCAGCATCTCCCCCAACAATCCAAAGCCAGTCATGGGATGGGCGTGAACTTCGCATATAGCTCGCAAGAGACAAGCTCTCCCATCCATGCCAAAGCTTTGCAATAAATCTTCTACTGCGAGATAGAGAAGTGCTCTTTCTCCGCCTTGTAAGTGTCCTGTATTTGAAGGTTTTGGAATATCATTGTCACTGGATCTGTAAAATCGGTAAAATTATTGTGTCCGGATAATTAAAGTTAAGGATAAGATGGTCAGAAAACCATGTACATTTTCAGCAAGGATGGATAGACTTCGAAGTGAATAATTTGTACCCTGAGAAGTAGGAAATTTGCTTAGCTGAAAATTTAAAATGTTAAATAATAACTACCTTCTGTGTTAATTTATTGCCAATTAATTGAATAAACATCATTCTGTCAGCGATGAAAACTGGGGATTAATCCGTCATGGTTGTTTGTCAAGAGGATAACGTTTGGCACAAAAATCATAGCTCAAACTTCACCCTTTTAAACGGAGAGGGGAGGGGTGATGCCGCATACATTGAGGTAGAAATGGTATTCCAACAGGATAGAGCACCTCCACGTTTTTCGCGGATTGAGCGTGATTATTTAAACGAAATGTTGGTCGGTGGATAGGGCGAAGGGGCGCAATTGAGTGGCCTCCGTGGTTGCCCGATTTAAGTTAAACATTTTCAACATTGACTTTGTTGATACGGTAAGTTTTTATGTGAAATCGATTTAATTTTTGTATTTTTTGACAAAACTACTAATGCACTTTTAAGACTTTGTAGCTTCTAAATGAATTGACCGTATTTCAAAAACGAAGAGCCAATATATAAGGAATTAAAAACCCTTTCTAATGACTTATCACTTGACCCCCTTCCTATTTGAAAAAAAATAGCGAATGACACCCCGGCTTAGGAGGAAGATGTGATTTTTGCGTCAAAAGAGGGGCCCCTGATAACCAAGCTTGTCAGTTGTGGGTTCTTCACCCTGGTCAATAGGTCAAAGCAGAGATGTATGAAATAGATAAAGCGACTATTTCGCGTGGTGTTGTTGGTTGGAAATAATATTAGGTGACCGCCTTTCATAAAACAATGGGGGTTTTTACTGACCATTTGGTTATTTTTGTGTTTATTTTTAATACTGACCACACCCATCGCATCTCATTCTCATGAGTTGTTACATTAACAAGGTCTAAAAATTATAGCGAATATCAAAACTAATTTGTTTTTCCACAAAAAAAATTAATTAAAAAAAATCCAATGATAGGGTACCATCCTCTACTGGACTTGATTTTAACTAATTTGTTATTTTGTTCCAAAATATTGTTTTATTAGGTTTTTATAAAAGATCTGTTTTGTGTCTCCTTGAAATAAACCTTCAGTTACAATGAAGCAATAGATTTCTGAAAAATATTATATTTTTTATCTATAGAAGAAGTCATTGTTATGGTTGGTTGGTTGGTTGGGTGAAAGGGCGGCTATGTTCCGTTACATAATAGGTTAGTTAGTTTGTTCGTGAAATGTTCCCTTATTGTATATAGACATTAATGCTAACAAAAAAATGAATAATTAAAATTAGTTCTTCTAGAAAATGTAGTTTTAACATAGTGTGGCTGTTTGATAGGCTCTACAACTTAAACAGGAATTTCAGAATCAGCAGTAATACAGCTTTTTTATTTGCTTTCCTGTTAGAAGAAATTACTTTATGTGAAGCAACAATCGATGTCAGGATTATATACAAAGTAAATTTAGATCAAGTTAAGAGGTGTTAGGAACCAAAAAGGAGTTAAAAATTTTAAAATGATCCTGTAAAAAGATATTATCCTGTGTGTGATGAGAAAAGCTTTGTACATTTCGAGAGGGGGATCAAACAAGAAATGAGGTGTTTAGTCAAAAAACATATGGGTAGTAAAGGAAGTATTACCGGTGATTAATATTTGGCCTACTACAATGAATGCTTACATTAAAGTCCCAACAAGACGAAGAAAGAGATAATGAAGTGCCAATAATATATATATATATATATATATATATATATATATATATATATATATATATATATATATATAAAGCCATAAGCGAAGGGAACCTAGCGTCAAAAGTCCCCGAAGGTATTGATAACCTGCGTATAAATAAAATTGCGTGATTGATATATTTGTAAATTGTATGGCCACTACCTGCATGATGTAACTTGCACATTTCCGAAAAGTTGGTTAATATGGACTGCTTCATTAAAAAGTTTTGGGCTTTTCGAGTTATATTTTTGACATACTAGATTTGTGCATCGTTAATGTATTACAAAAGAAGAAAAAAGAACATTACTAAACATCATAACTGACCTTTTACCTCTGCTTTTCTCCAAAATATTTCCTATATAATCGGCCAGAATTCCTCCAGCAGCTCTTCCCATCGATCTAGCTAAGAGTGGTGGCAGAACACCATAAGGATTCTCATTATCGGTTAAACCTAGCTTATCAAAATCAACTGAAACAAATAAAAAATAAAATTATATACTGTAATTAATATGTTGCAAAAAAAAATTTCACTATATTTTTCTAAATAAATATATTAATTTTTTTTTTAAGAAAAAAATGCCTCTCCAAGAGAGAGGGAGGCGAGCCTACAGTTCGTTACCATTTGAAATACTAAATTCATATTTGGAGCATAAACACATTTCCATAAAATGCCTAACTTGATCAATCGTTCAATCATGTTCACAATTTTTTGTTGCCCAAATGTTTGCCCCAACATTTTTAGTATATAACAGTGGCATGCGATGCCTTTTAACGCAATGCAGATAATAATAAACCACTATGCTTTTAAGTTTGTCCAAAAATCACAAAGTTCATTGGTTTCTATGAATACCCATATTGAAATCTCGATATTTATATTAACAAACATCATCGTCTGCCTATTTTTTGCAGTTTTCACAAATAATCCAGCCAATATGTCTCATGCTTTTCTTTCTATTGGTAATTTATATCTGATACCGTAATGTGTTGCCTAACAATACTACCATGTTATTGTTATTAGGAAGCAATTATTTTTCAGGCTTGACTTTGACATTTTGTAAGAAATAAAATATTTGGTTTTATTTATTTCACATGACAAACATAAGACAATTGAAACAAATTGTTAAGGTGATAAAAGATCTAATTCTCCCCCGAAAATGTTCCAAGAATTACTTATTCTATATAAACATTGAAAATCACTTACTTGTAAATGGCAAACTGACGGTAAGGTTCGAGAAAAATCCGTTCGGGGGGTACCTTACAAAGGGCATCGACAGCGATGGAGATATGACCATGGTAGTACCAGGTGGAAGTGCCAATCGTCCGTCCTCTGTTACCCTAAACAAAACATGAGGAAAGATGCATGCGTTAATTTCAGATTTGAAAAAGTAAGACGATGCCTAACTAACTAATAATGATTTTTTAAATTGTCTAACTCTCAGGGAAGAAAAACTCATTTTATAAAAAAATAGGTTAGATAACCAACTTTAATGTTGAACATTTCGAAAATGAAAATAAATATATTAAAATGAAACTCTGCTTTAAAAACAGAGAATGGATTCGTGGTCAAAAATCATCAAGTAAATAAAAACTAATTTTCTTTCCTATAATTTCAAATTATAGAATCTTACCATAAAATTCTTTTCTGTCTGGATTTTGCTTGCTGACTATTTTGTGGTATAGCATTGGTTTTCGGCAAAGCTGGAGACACTAAAAATCCGAAGAGAATTACAAGAGCTAAGGAGTGATGAGTTATAGATTGTGATCTATCTCGAGTGTTCTTTGATGATGTCATCCTGAAACAGAAGAAATTTCATATAGTTTGACCAAAAATAAAATTGCGTTTAATTAATTTATGAGTCACTTAATTAAAAGCTTTCTTCAATAACTTAAAAGCTATTATGTCTTCTTTCTTTCGAGTGGGCCTGTTCTGAGATGGGCCCTAAGTAATCGTTAAAATCTACCCTGTGCCCTGAAAGGCTGTACATTTAATTAATTACTGCATGTTAAACTTACTAAAAATTGTTACATTGAGAAAAGAGTAACTTGCAAGGTTTGAAGGCACGAATAATTTGTTATTTAATAATTTTAGACATGAGTATAACGAATTTTTTTTTAAAAACTTGATTACTTGATAAAAATCCATTATCAACAATGTAAACAAAAACCTTTAAACTGTTTTAGATTTTCACTTTTATTCACAACTTGTGACATATGTTTCGCCAACATTGTAGCTACTTCATACAGTTTGTCAGACAAAGCTACAGTGTTAGCAAAACATATATCACAAGTTATGAATAAAAGTGAAAATCTAAAACAGTTTAAAGTGTTTTATTTACATTGAAAATATTTTATCAAATTTCTTTCAAACATTGATTAAAATTATTCACAGAATAAATAAAATTGATAAATTTATTATATAGACTAATGTAACAATTTGTATTGAAAGAATAAAAGGTAACACGTAATTTAAGATAATGAAAAAAACATTTATTTGAGAAACGTTTGGTTAATTAAACACATTTATTGATATTGCATAACATATTTTTTTCTGTGTTATAAGGGAAATGATAGATAGTCTACATCAATCACTATAAAAAACCCAATATGTTAATAGGATAATGATCAATTATGATAATAGATAATCTATAATTCTTGAATCAACTATGTCCTTGACTGAGAAAACAACCACTGACCGCGTTTACACTGCACTATCTTTATTAAGGCGCATGTCACCTATTTTCTGACTAATCATTTTTCTCAGATTTTAGTGGGCTTCTAAAGATAAAAGATACATCTGACTTATACATTTCCTTTTTCATGGGAAATTTTCTAGTTCTATCCAGTAGACTAAGAAATTGAGATTCTCTGATTTGGGTTTGTCGGAGTCAGTTGAATCCTTCAAGGAGCTCTTCATTGTTTCTGAATAATGCCATATATTAACAATTATTATAAATGTTTTAAGTAATAAACTATTGCTTTTAAAAAAGGCAACATATTTAGTCGTCTTTCAGTTACATGGAACATGCGAGACATGTAAAATAACATTTTGGTTCTTAGTTAGACTATATCAAATAAATACATTAGCCCGAGAGCTCGTGTCAAAAAACTGCAAGAGTTTTGTATCGGCTTATATTTCAATATGATGCAGTATTAAGGTTATACATGAGTCAGCACCCACTCACAAGGTCAGGTAGTGGGACACCTGGAGGCGGCGCACTATGAAGTATGTCCTAATAGCTAAAAACTATAGGGTTTGTTTTCATCGAGCATTGATGTCTTCTAATTCTGTTGTTTCCCTTCCTACGGCGCGATCTTTTCATTTGAAGAGGGGGGGTTAAGATCTATCGCTCACCTCACCTCGCATTAAGGCCCTAATGGCAAAAAACTATATCTCAGTCATAAATACTTATGACATCATCTTGCATCAGTTTCTGCCCAAAAATGACAGTTTTGATAAATGTTGGTTGACAGTTGTGACATGAGACATTGTCAGAAGACATGTGACAGGTGATCAGTTAGCGCTTGCACAGAGCTAAATAATGCCCACATGATATGCGCAGAGCTAAATAATTCCCACAGAGATATCGAGATAAGAACCTCCACCCGTGGACGGTGGCCCCCAAGAACGTTTCGAGCAGCCACGCGCGCCTTATACCTGCACTTCGAGCGACTGCTGACTGAGTCTGTACCATTAAGCTGAGGTCAGCCATTACAAAACTATCGTAAGAACGTCATTATCGGGACAACTTATTCAACACGTTGATTCGCCGCGTTACAACTAACTACTACTACTACTACTAGAACCCATAGTTGTGGAACTTTAGGTGAGCGATAGATCTTAACCTCTATCAATTTGCGAAAAAAAATATTTGCGAAAAGATGTCAGATGGCACCGAAAGAAGAGAAAAACCAAAATTCGGAGACATCAATGCTCGATTAGGACACAAACAATAGTTTTTAGCCATTAAGACATACTTCAAAGCGCTTTGCTGCTAAGTGTGGCACTACCTGACCTTGCGAGTGGGTGCTGACTCGTGTACACCCGTAATAGTTCATCATATTGAAATATGTACCATTACAAAACTATTGCAGTTTTTTGTCACGTGCTCTCCTAACAGGTTGTTGATTATAGTTGCATTTTTTTTTCAGTGTGTATGAATTTTTACAGACTCTCGTTTCTTTAACAGCACTGTAGTTGCAAGTAAGGACTCTCGCTATTAATATTACGGCAGGTTTTAGTTTATTTTTTATATTGGAAATACCCATATAAAAAAAAATATTAATATATAAATATCAGGGGGAAGTCTTAAAACTATTATATTAAATATTAAACAAATTTTATTAAAAATGGCGGATTGCCGCTATTTTGTTTTTTGCGCCAAGATATACTTCAAGAAGTTTTTTAATATTCTACTCTCGCGAGCAATTAGCGACTCCACGCGTTCACTATTATATCAGGAAAAAAATATTATGCAGTGGACCATTTGTTAAACCTGATTTTTACAATAAAACTAGTATAGATAAAACAAAAAAGGATGAAATAAAAAGGTTTATAAAAAAATGAAACCGACTAAGCGAGCCAAACTAAACAAGACAATAAGACCTTATACGCGTAGTATTAGACATCAAAACACCGAATTAACTGAATACATGATTATATTTTTGTGTTTAAATAATTAAGAATAAGTTTACCGCCCACTTCACGAAGTAAAATTTTTAAGTTTTCACTTTTTAGTGCATTTTTTTGAAGTCGGTTTCATTTTTTTTATAAACCTTTTTAGTTTTATCTATACGAGTTTTATTGTAAAAATCAGGTTTAACAAATGACCCACTGCATAATATTTTTTTCCTGATATAATGGTGAACGCGTAGTATCGAGATGTGAGAGTAGAATATTAAAAAACTTCTTGAAATATATCTTGGCGCAAAAAACAAAATGGCGCCATTCCGCCGTTTTTTACATTTTTTAATATTCTCGCTATGCGACCACTCCGGCAATATCCTGAGTGTCCACCGAAAATTTCATCCAAATTGGTCAAACCATCGCGGAGTAATCGATGTACAGAAAAAATACATAGGAGTCATACTGATAACTTCATCCTTTTTTGAAGTGGATTAAAAATTATAATGAGGGTAGTCGGTTAATAACGTTTTATTCATACCGAAAGTTCATTTTTCAAAAATGTCAAGTAAAATACTAGATTTTGAAGATGCACATTTTGTCGGTCACCCTGTATGCATGAAATTACATAACGGGATAGCAAAAGAGATACCTTTTAGCAAATAAGGTGGAATGTCTATTACACACCTCAATGCATTAGTTTGAAAAGGGTATTTTTAAAAATGTACATTTAATTATAAAACTCGCTGCCTTTATCGCTTTTATACCTGTGTTTTTTTTATATTATTATTACAAAAAAACGGGTGAACGGACTTCAAAATATATAGGACCACCAGAGAAACGTCCGCTACAATTTGGCGTTTTACTCATCAAAATCGGCCACAAGCCGTGTAGACAATATGCGCGAAGAAACTTAAAAAAAATACAAAGTCGGTTAAAAATATTGGGGTAATTGCTGAATGTTTCTAGCTGTTTGGAAACAACAAGTAGGCAAAATAGTTTAAGTGAACGTGTTATGCAATACAGTGCTTAGCAATCATTAAGGTGAGGTCTACTGTAATAGGCAGAAAAATTCTGGGATGAGTGTTAAGAGGTCTGGACCTGGAATAGCTCGCCATTTGGAGGCAAAGAATAAAAAAACGACGCTATAGCTACTAAAAAACTGGGGCAGCTGCGCCTCTGTCCCCCCTTTGGCTCTGCCAGTGGCGCGGTCTCATCAAGAACAAACTCAACCAAAACTATAAACACAATAAAGACATCTTTACTATGTGAATACTTAGAAACCGCCAGTCCCAGTGACTAAAATGAAAGGTATTTTTTCCCAATTATGATTAAATTCTTTCAACTGCTAAAATGCTGCCATATAGCTTGCGAATCGGTTGAAATCACTTAGTCACTACGACGTAAATGTGGTCACCTAATGAAAATATCTCGCCTATGGTCACGCATGAAAGAACAGAATCTCCCACGATAATATGCTTCATTGGACACGATCAAGACTTTTTATGATGTTATTAAGAGTTAATTGAAAGTGTTTACCTTATCTTGTATTATCCCGATCCACCGTATTCATATATGATTTATTTCAATTTTATGGCCTTATGACCAGATACGAAATGCCATCTTGAAAAAATAAAAATGTTTTGAACCATGGATAGAAATGAGCGAACTAGAAAAAAATCTACCAACCATGATGATAGGAACAAATTGTGCAGCTCGTTTGGCAACGACAAACGTAACAGTCTTTTTATGTGACTATGTATTATAATTCAGTATATTTCGAGAGCTGGTAGAGCCGACATTTCTAGTTAACTTTAAAACTAATTTCTTCCATCTTGTATGGTTGAGTGGAGTCGTTATTGATGGAAAAGGGAAACTGAAGGAGTTTAGATTGAAATACCTAAGTGGAGAAAGGTCAACTTTTTTGGTCGAAGTTTTTGAAACGTTTAGTTAACGTTTTAATTTTGTGACAAGAAGAAATAATAAAAAAAGGTGACATAGTAATACTTGGTTACAATCTTAGCTAATCATATAAATCGTTAAACAGATATTTCCTTATATTAAGTACATAGGTGTTCCACATAACTAATAACGATACGATTAAAAATATATAAATAGTACTAATCAACATTCCGATTTGACAACTGGTTTATATTTATATTATTCAAATATTCGTTCCTTGTCGAGAACGTTAGCTGGTAAAAAAAATTAGTATTCCGGACTGAACAGTTGTGTAAAAAAACGAGATGATTGATTTGACCCACAAAGGTCAGTTTTTTTCTTTTTAAACATAACTTGCTATTAGGCACTGATTGTATATATAGCTGTAATATTGTAAGAGTTCATTACAAAAAATATGCAAAAGATGCCATATATCATTACTTTTAATTCACCGTTGTTAACCCGGTATTTTGGGTATTTACGTGGTTGTTCTTATTTTCGGTAAATGTAGGTGAACCAGAGCTTTCTAATTTAGTCATATTACAAACAAACTCAAATAATATATTACTAACTGTAAAACAAAGGGTTTGTGAAATTCTTGATTACTATATTCTGTAGAGGGGAAAGATGTCTAATTTGAAAATAGTACATTGATAATTTGAAATTCACTTTGTTTTTGGATAGAATGGAAAGGACTTACCGGAATTCTTTTCCAGAGAGGTAATATAGAGTAAGATCAGACCAGGGGTACAACTTTAGTTGGTTTGATGATAATAATTCGAAAACATCTGAAACTATAATTTCGAGTTTTATAAGATTTTAATGCATTTATTATTATTTTAATTATTATTTATTTTTTACAACATTAACTACGTATTTTACAAAAAATAAATTATTTCCTTCTATTATTTTCCCCCATAAAAACAAAGGTTTTATTCCAGGAACGGAATTTTACCAAATATTTAAACATTTTATTAAGCCGCCATTTTGTTGTGCCATACGGGATTACCACTAAAAATTTACTAGTCCAGTATTACACTTGATTTTTGTGCAAATTTTCAAGTCAGTTGGCTTCGTAGTTCTTTAGTACTGATTTTTTAACCATTTTGTTCCGCCATAATGGATTTACACAAAAAATTTACCAGTTTGTTCCTATATCACACTTTATTTTTGTACAAATTTTGAAGTCTATTCTATAAGTACTAGTATTACACTTGATTTTTGTGCAAAATTTCAAGTCAGTTAGGTTAGTAGTTTTTTGGTACTGATTTTTTAATATTTCATTAGGCTGCCATTTTGATCCTCCATAATGGATTTACACAAAAATGTATCAATTTGTTCCTATATCTCACTTTATTTTTGTGCAAATTTTGAAGTCCATTCGATAAGTCGTTTGTTAATAATTTTTTTAAATTTTGTGATGCCGCCATTTTGTTCCGCCATATTGGGTTTTTACCAAATTAACCATTTCATCCCCTTATGACCCTTAATTTTTGACTAAAATTTGAAGTCAATCGGATAAGTAGTTTTTTCGTGAAATCGTGAAAAAATCTCGGAGGATGATTTTTTGACGATTACAATTCTTCCCTTTTACGAGGATTTATAAAATAAATATAGAACAAAATTGAACTAAACCAAAGTAATTATAGTTCATGTTCACAGCTGTGTTGGTTACGAAAAACTAATATATACAAGACGTCTAGCAGTGAAAAGATCCGCCACAGTTAAGTTGACCTATAGACTGCAACAACGAGGAACAACAATAGACTGGCAAAAACTGTCTTTTTGTCTATAACAACGGGCGCAGCAGAAAAAAATAATTTTTGTCTAAAAAACCAATTCGAATTTTTTTGGCATCCTATGTATCATCGAGTCAGTTCTGTCAACAAAATTATCATCCCCCATATAAAACTTAAAATTATTTATTATGTCAGCTTTTAAATTTTTGAGGTAGTAGTAAAAATAACGGAACTATAGGCATCTATTTTATTTTGGTTAGTATGTCACAAATTTGCAACTTTACTTTATTTAAGGTAAATGTATTTAAAACAACTGTCTAAGGTTTCTTGTTATAAAATAACATTTTAGTATTACTTATCAAAAAAAAAATGCAACATTATGTTTTTATTTCATTTGTTCAAAAATTGAAAAACTCATATTTAGATAATCTTCTCCTTTTTATAAAATATTAATAAAAACCCGCAGAAACTATCAAACTTTGGTTAGAAATTGTTAAATCCGTACACGATCACAAAATTTTAATATTTATATATATATATATATATATATATATATATATATATATATATATATATATATATATATATATATATATATATATAGGTACAACAAACACAAGGGGTGGTCCGCCTAAAATTTATTTAGCCAGCAATTAAAACAACCAGTAATATTTAATATAATGCTTCTGGTATAGTCTGCTTTGCATAATAATATGCCGGTAAGAAAAGAGAAATTGTGTCATACCATGTGCTGCATTTTAATCAAAAAGGAATGACATTTTTCCACTTGTGTTTTTTGTGAGTAGAATTCTTATGCTTTATAATAGGAGAATTAGTTTATATAGTGTCAAAAAATATCATATTGCGTGCAATAGTGAATTCTAATAGAAACCTACTATAATAAATGTTGTAATTTACCTCAGCTTATGCAATGGCTATCACCACTTGTCATATATTTTTGGTTAAAAACTTTTATTATAAATAACTTGAATACGAGCTTAAATGAATACTTATGAGATAAATTTAATTTTGACCATCTACATGGTTTCTTCCATTAAGACCTTATTGGTCGACATTTTCAAAACAGAAGTATATTTATAATTTTTGTGAAGAATGTCAAATCCTATTATTAGGCAATTATATAGATCCTGTTCCAGTTTGTTATTTCAAATGGATGTTTTTTCTTAATAAACATAGGATTCCCAGGAAACACTGTTAATTTTATGAAGGAATCTAGGAGGTCACTACAGTTTGTAAACACCATCTTCTATCTTCTTTGTCATAATAATTCCGAACAATGCTACATTTACAAAATCAAGAAAGCCTAATCTTAAGAAGGATATTGTAACCTATTTTAAATACCTTCATAAAATCTTACTTACGTATATAAGTAATGGGTCGAAAAAAAAAATGGTAATATTGGTAAATGTGTTTAAGATTCTATGTATTTCTGATGCGGACAACGAAGAAATACGATTTTTATTTCGACAGATAATTGACGATTCTTGATTTTATAATAATAATTTTTCTTTTGCCTTTTAAAATATTCAGAATTTTTCATTTTATACTATTTATTATTTGTATTTTGATGAACGCTTTTTCATCTTGATTCTTATTGTTCTGCAAAAAAAGCTTCATACAAAACATCAACTAGCTTTATCACAAGCTGAACGATACAACTCATGTGTTTTATTTTTTATCTAAAACTTCTAAAAATTTTAGCATTACTTTAAAAAACAAAATTATTTGCTCCCGTCTCTTTAAATCAGTTTTAAAACCTTTTTGATTTATAGTAGTTGTAAAGAGTCAACTGTTTTAATTAAGATATTTAATGACTGTCTTAGATCTTGTAGTCAAATTCGCACTTAAAAATATAAAACAGGTGGCTTTTTTATACCAACTTAAAACCTTCTTACAGTTCTCTTTAAACTGCATATACGCAAGACAATTGACATATCCCTAATCGATCTCATTGGTTAGAAAACAAATTATGATACAGTATTTTGAACTTAACTTGAAGACGCTATGTTTTAAAATAAAAACATCTTGACAGTTTGAAAAAAGAGGCAATGTATTAAAAACCGACTGAGAACATTCTAATGCACAGTGGAGTCTGTGTTTTTCTCAAATCGTCTGAAAATAAATGTGTCAAATCTATTTAGTATATTCAAAATTAACAAGATGATATCCCTTTGATGCACTGATAATATACAGGGTACTGGGTATTACATCGAAAAAATTGTCTGCTGCACATTTTTGAGATATTCTGTATAAATGAACAATGATTTTCTATAAACTGAGAAACAAACCATACTACTATAGTTGACTTGGGGTGGCCTAGAAGTTCTTAAAATTCTGCTCACATCCTGACGTAATTGTTCAACGGGTTCTTCATTTACTTGGGAATTGAGACAACGTCGATTCTACGCTGGAATTTATTTCTACGTAGGCACCGTATTCGGTACTATGGCATAATTGAAACTTCGGCTTAGAAGGCTTTGTCGGCATTGGAAAGTTGGTAGTGCTGGCTATGTTTAATATGGCCTGTGTTCTTTTTGTATTTCTGTGGTAAGATAATCTTGTAAAGGTTGGTCGCAAGTGGTTATCGCGGCATCTTGTTAGAAAAACGATGTCACACATGAGGCTGCAATTATTTTCTCTCAAATTTTCGTAAACTTTGATGTTCTTTTAGGTGTCCTCCTCGTAGAAGTGTGCAATAGTAATAATTCACTGATGGGAAAGAATGTTCTTTGACAAGTCTGGGAGTACATCCGTTGGTTTGTGGTGGTTTGCAAGCAAGACTGAGGACGCGGTCTTAATGTCGATTGTGCGGCGGTATAATCTTCGGCCACGAAATCATATAAATATTGGCCAACCTTCCCGAACCTCTCAGTTTACAACGAAAGTGAGCACGCATCGATGCCAAATGAAATTTTGGCGAAACGTCTGTGTTAATATATATATATATATATATATAGTAAGATATATATAAAGATAGTAGAATAGTAAGACTGGAACATGTTATATAAAAATTCTCTAGTTTTTTGCGTTGTTTCTAAAAATTAATATAATAAATAAATAAATAAATTAAATAAAACATATTGAAAAAATCTTTTTTTATTTGATGCTCAATTTTTTTTTCGAAAATACATATATTTTATTCACGAAAACCCTAGTTATACATATATTTAACATTTTTTTTAATGTCTCATAAAAAAGGATATACATATAAAGCATTTTTACCTTCTTTTGGATCACCAGGTACACGTATTGTTATCAGCTGCATTTTTTTGTCCGATATAAATGCAGACTTAACCATCTGAGGGAAACGCAACTCGTTCTGCAAAGGCTATCAGTGGCATCGGCACCATGTGACGTCATGATTATCAGAACCTGCTTTGGGATCATTTTATAGGCGTCAAAGCGGAGATGCACCTTGCTGACCCAAATTAACACGGAGAATGCAGAAATAAAAAAAAACGCTTTAATGTACGAATTTTGGGGACGCACAGCGAAAATTTAAGTCAGTATGCCAATACGGCATAATTTCATGCGGTTTTTATAAATGCAGATCAAAACCTGAGTGACCAGTAAAATTGAGTTTTTATTCTTGAAAGGAAAACCTTTGTATCCTTTTGGAATGTCTGCTTTATGTAATTTCCAATAAACCCTGGATTTGTCAACATGTAACTTGGTTTGTTAAAAAGCTAGAGACTAGTTTACATAAGAAGCTGAAGAAAGATAGCTACTTATTCAATTCCTTATAATAAAGTATAACAAAGAAGAGCAAAAAGAGGCGCCGCGTATGGGGTCTTCGCTCATAAGCCAGTCCAATATTGGTTTAATTTTAAAAGGTATTAAATTTTAAAGTTCTACAACTATAGTAGTAGGGTTTGTTTCTCAGAACGATACAACTCATGTGTTTTATTTTTTATCTAAAACTTCTAAAAATTTTAACATTACTTTAAAAAACAAAATTATTTGCTCCCGTCTCTTTAAATCAGTTTTAAAACCTTTTTGATTTATAGTAGTTGTAAAGAGTCAACTGTTTTAATTAAGATATTTAATGACTGTCTTAGATCTTGTAGTCAAATTCGCACTTAAAAATATAAAACAGGTGGCTTTTTCATACCAACTTAAAACCTTCTTACAGTTCTCTTTAAACTGCATATACGCAAGACAATTGACATATCCCTAATCGATCTCATTGGTTAGAAAACAAATTATGATACAGTATTTTAAACTTAACTTGAAGACGCTATGTTTTAAAATAAAAACATCTTGACCGTTTGAAAAAAGAGGCAATGTATTAAAACCGACTGAGAACATTCTAATGCACAGTGGAGTCTGTGTTTTTCTCAAATCGTCTGAAAATAAATGTGTCAAATCTATTTAGTATATTCAAAATTAACAAGATGATATCCCTTTGATGCACTGATAATATACAGGGTACTGGGTATTACATCGAAAAAATTGTCTGCTGCACATTTTCGAGATATTCTGTATAAATGAACAATGATTTTCTATAAACTGAGAAACAAACCCTACTACTATAGTTGTAGAACTTTAAAATTTAATACCTTTTAAAATTAAACCAATATTGGACTGGCTTATGAGCGAAGACCCCATACGCGGCGCCTCTTTTTGCTCTTCTTTGTTATACTTTATTATAAGGAATTGAATAAGTAGCTATCTTTCTTCAGCTTCTTATGTAAACTAGTCTCTAGCTTTTTAACAAACCAAGTTACATGTTGACAAATCCAGGGTTTATTGGAAAATACATAAAGCAGACATTCCAAAAGGATACAAAGGTTTTCCTTTCAAGAATAAAAACTCAATTTTACTGGTCACTCAGGTTTTGATCTGCATTTATAAAAACCGCATGAAATTATGCCGTATTGGCATACTGACTTAAATTTTCGCTGTGCGACCCCAAAATTCGTACATTAAAGCGTTTTTTTTTATTTCTGCATTCTCCGTGTTAATTTAAGTCAGCAAGGTGCATCTCCGCTTTGACGCCTATAAAATGATCCCAAAGCAGGTTCTGATAATCATGACGTCACATGGTGCCGATGCCACTGATAGCCTTTGCAGAACGAGTTGCGTTTCCCTCAGATGGTTAAGTCTGCATTTATATCGGACAAAAAAATGCAGCTGATAACAATACGTGTACCTGGTGATCCAAAAGAAGGTAAAAATGCTTTATATGTATATCCTTTTTTATGAGACATTAAAAAAAATGTTAAATATATGTATAACTAGGGTTTTCGTGAATAAACTATATGTATTCTCGAAAAAAAAATTGAGCATCAAATAAAAAAAGATTTTTTCAATATGTTTTATTTAATTTATTTATTTATTTATTATATTAATTTTTAGAAACAACGCAAAAAACTAGAGAATTTTTATATAACATGTTCCAGTCTTACTATTCTACTATCTTTATATATATCTTACTATATATATATATATATATATATATATATATATATATATATATATATATATATATATATATATATATATATATATATATATATATATATATATATATATATATATATATATATATATATATATATATATATATATATATATATATATATATATATATATTAACACAGACGTTTCGCCAAAATTTCATTTGGCATCGATGCGTGCTCACTTTCGTTGTAAACTGAGAGGTTCGGGAAGGTTGGCCAATATTTATATGATTTCGTGGCCGAAGATTATACCGCCGCACAATCGAGATTAAGACCGCGTCCTCAGTCTTGCTTGCAAACCACCACAAACCAACGGATGTACTCCCAGACTTGTCAAAGAACATTCTTTCCCATCAGTGAATTATTACTATTGCACACTTCTACGAGGAGGACACCTAAAAGAACATCAAAGTTTACGAAAATTTGAGAGAAAATAATTGCAGCCTCATGTGTGACATCGTTTTTCTAACAAGATGCCGCGATAACCACTTGCGACCAACCTTTACAAGATTATCTTACCACAGAAATACAAAAAGAACACAGGCCATATTAAACATAGCCAGCACTACCAACTTTCCAATGCCGACAAAGCCTTCTAAGCCGAAGTTTCAATTATGCCATAGTACCGAATACGGTGCCTACGTAGAAATAAATTCCAGCGTAGAATCGACGTTGTCTCAATTCCCAAGTAAATGAAGAACCCGTTGAACAATTACGTCAGGATGTGAGCAGAATTTTAAGAACTTCTAGGCCACCCCAAGTCAATTTCTCAATGAGTGCAGTGGCGGCTATTCAGGTGAAGTGCTACTTCACCAGGAAAAATAAACAAGCAAACATCTAACTATATTTATCATATATCTCTTAAAATTTAAGTTTTTACATTCATTTATTCACCAAATTGGCAAAAAAAACTGTACATCTCGAATAAATATTTTACTTGACCATTGGCGGCATGTCTTTTTAAAACTTTCAATCGAACTTTAACTATAACAGTGGCGCAAACAGCTTCGACTTTGCTGGAGATGCTATGTTTAGTTTACGATTTTCCTAGTACGTTGCCATGTCAACGCGTACGCCATGACGTCGAGCACATGGAAGAATAATGTTAACCAGCGCCATACAACGCTCTCGGTGAATTGCTAACGCAGTATACTACACCCACGTGTCGTTCAGTTTGGGGTGGTTGTTTACTTTTATTTTCGCGGATTTCGCTGCAACCGGTTAATTCCTTTGCAATTTGCCTGACTGTTTTGTGTTATATTTATTTATGGTGTTGTTACAACTTTATTTGGTGTCGGGTTTATTAATTTACATTATTGATGAATCCGATCACGGATGAGGTTTGCATTTTGTTGGAAACTCCATTTAATCGATGGAAGGAACAAGATCAGAGTTTTAATCGTCATCCTGGTTTTCCGTGTACAAATGGTTACGTAGTAGTCAAATATTACAAAAAATGGTTTTGTTGGCCTTCTTTACTAGTTTCCAATAAATATTCAGTATGGAATAAGGAAGGATTTGCAGGTATGTTAAATATATGAAGGTCTTTACATAAACATGAAGACTCGGCGGAGCATTTAAAATGCGAATTAATGCTAAAAACATTTGTAAAAAATCGAAGCACTATAACTGACACTTTAAAGAAAATGCTAAACTATATAAAATACATTTTAACGAAAACGTCCGATTATTTATGTGCTTCGTAATTGACACAGTTTTGTACCTTACAGAACAAGAGTCTTTCGAGGCCATAACGAGAGTAGCGAGTCAATAAATAGGGGGAATTTTTAAAAGCTCTTAGGTTTATTAATATGCAGAAGTTCCCAAGAACCAAAAGATCATCACGAAAAAATTAAAAATGTTTTTACTGGTGACTCGAAAACTATTCAAAACGAAATAATTGAATGCATTTCTGATTATTTAAATGATCATGTAAAAAATGAAATAATGAACACACAGTTTTTTTCTGTGCAAGTGCTCCATAATTTTAAGATACGTTAATTCAGAAGGTTCAGTAGTCGAGAGATTTTTGGGATTTTATAATGTCAGCTCCGATAGAACGTCGGAGAATTTATATTCTCTATTGGATCAAATTTTGGACCAATTTTACTATAAACATAAATTAATAGGGCAATGTTACGATGGCGCAAGTGTGCTTTCTCGCCTTTTAAATAGCCTTCAAAAAAAAAAAAAAAAGCGCCGCAGGCTGTATTTGACCATTGTCTTGCTGCTATGAAGGATAGGAAAATTGATTTAGTATACAAAATTTAGGTAAGTCGTAAAAAAATATTCTACCCCTTCCACATATAAAAAAAATTCTGGAAAAAAATTATTGCGATATTTTCTTGCTTCATTTGCACTTCACTTACTTTTTCACCCGCGAGCCGCCACTGAATATTATCACACTACCCGCAGACAAAGGCAATGCAACTGTAATTATCAACACAGAATAATATACCTTAAAAATGAGAACACTATTCGAAGATCTATCCTACAAACCGGTGTACGGAGATCCTACAACACATCTGGAAAAAAATACCAAAATAATCGACGAATCTATGAACTTCCGAAACTTCACAAGCCCGACGTCCCCCTTATACCAATCGTAAGTGCTTTCAATTCGCCACTCAATAAACTAGAAAAATAATTAGTCAGCGTATTTCAGCCGATAGTTGAAAAAGCCGAGTCAACGAATAGAATAACATGAAAATCTTCCAGAACATATAATAGCACTGTCTAAAAAACGCATACTCCCTCTTTAATTACCAAATGTATAGGCAGATAGAAGGCGCTTTAAGGGGATCATCTCCATCACCAGACATAGCCAACCTCTCCATGACATATTTTGAGCAAAAAGCATTCAGCGAAACTCATCGAAAGTCGAAACTATGACTGCGATACGTTGACCACGTACTCGCCGTATGGTCTTTTGGCAAGGACCAACTCTTCAAATTTTTAAATTTTCTAAACACCATTCATCCCAAGACCGAGTTTACCTTAGAAATAGAACAAAAAAGACCTGCTTATCAAAAAGACTCTAAAAGGACATCTAAACCACACAGTACACAGAAAGCCAACGCACATACACACAGATAGGAATTGGCTAACGGAAAATCCATATTCACTTCAAAATTTCATTTGTTGCTACTTTTGTGTTTAATTGGGCTTTATTAGGTGAATACTCATCAAAATATAACATGTGCATTTGTTTTTAAATAGTATTTCTTCTATAGGCACCAGAGCTATTTTTGATTTTACCTTATTCAGTACAGTACTTTGTATAACATCCCTTAATGAAACTTCTAGAAAACTGCTCAACCGAAAGAATCAAAGATCCAAAGAACGATTAAAGTCTATTACTTCACATTGTTATGTTACTAAATGACGTGATGTAGAGGTCGTCTAGTTATATTTTAAACGGGGTACACCCTGTTTAAAATATAACTTTTAGAGATTTCAACAAATATTGGAAAGTAAAAAATTGGGCATCGGCTTTGTTCTTTTTTGAATGGAACACCCTGTATAATATTTTTTTACTAAATAAGCATCTTCCTGCTGTATATTAAAATACCTTGCCATAAGGGGCAATGTGTTAGAAACAAAGCCAAAATACACATAAGTGAAATCATTACACTGTCTATCTAGTCTAATCTAATCCATGGCCACCTTGTGCAACATGCAAAATCACATCATAAAATTGAAACTGAATTCTTTCATCTTATTTATCACGTTCACGAGTTAAAAACCACAACTAACATTCTACGACGAGCCGTCTCTTGACATTGGTCTTACGAAACATGTTTGACATTTTTACGCGGCAATGAGGGCCATAGTTTTCTACCAATGAGGGAACAGTAGTGGCAAATGCAAACGGATCGCATCTATTTCTTAAACTCAAATTTAAAACCGCAAACTAAGTACTTGATTTAAACATTTCAAAGTATTTGAAATACTATTAGACGATTTGAATTACTGATTATTTGAAGTACTTTTGATACTATTTCAATTACTTCTGTATTTAAAATAAAATTCATAGATATTTCAAATACTTTTCTGGAAAATCAATTACCAAATACCAAATCCTTTATAGGAAATAAATGAATTTAAAGTAAAATTGCCATAAAATAAAATGTATTTGAAGTAGAGTATTTCAAATACCCAAAAGTATTTGAATAACTTTTTCTTTACTTGGGCAGTTCTGACTGCAGACCACAATTAAATAGAATATTCTTGATAGCATCCATTAATTGTTGATTGGTTTGAGTTTTCTTATGAAGATTTTTGGCTATTGATGTATTAAGCCAATTTAAGTTACGACAAATTGTCTTTTCGACTAATATGTTTTTCGACCTATTGTCTTTGTCCAATTGGCGCAATTCCCTAATGTCCTACTAATAGCCCTTGTTAACAGATCCAACATATCTTCTTAATTCTTATTAATTACTATATTTTTACTATATAAACGTACTCATTGATTTAGTTGTGGTTACGGAACAAGGTGTTGCACCACCGTTTATTGAACCAGTGAACCTGAAAGAAACCTATGCGAGAGACTGGTTATGGAAATTAAATCGTTGCAATGTCAACGAGTGTGTGCTCGTATCACTTTAGCATTTCCCAGATTTTTCTACCCACTATTTTAATCGGTCGATGATTAATATGTTGATCTAAATAATGATATTCTTTTACAGGTGGATTTGTTACGAATACGTGGCTAGCATTACAACATCCTTCCTTTCTCTATATGCGTGATTAAGTAGGCATATAGGAGAAAAGGTGCGTAAAAAGTATGCAAATATGCAGAAAGATAACGATTCAAAAATACCCAAAAGATTTAAACGATAGAGGCGGTTGAAATGTTTAAATTATGGCGGCCTATTGTTTAAGAAAATATGTTTTGGCAAATATAATACTTCCACGTATAACAATGGGGTTCCCAAAAAATGTATATGCAAAAAAATGCGCCTTTTGCCAGTTTCGAAAAATATTAATAGTTTCAGAAATAAAAAAATCGCTTTCAAAAATGTTTTTTGCCGCCCTAAATAAAAAATTATATGAAAAATAAAACAAATTTGACGTATCCCATCGTATTGCAATTTTGTTTTTAGGAAGATGTCTAACTCCCTTAGGGCAACCCTATATAAAGGAAAAAGTTACTTTTATAAGCCACAAGAGTTTTAAAAAAACTAAGCGTTATGAATGTAAGAAAAATATTTGTATTTCTAAGGTACTTTTTTGTCGACTAGGGCTTGTAAATAATCAAAAAAATCTAGTATGTACGCCAATAAATTCTAAAATGTTTCAGTGTTAAAATATCTGAATTTGGCTGTTTTCGGTTTAACCATTCACCCAGAACATCCCACGTAATGGTTTTTTATTAGGAATAGTAAAGTTTGAGTGTGTTACCCAATTTAGTTCCACACATAGTCATTTAATAACACACATTCAAACTTTATTATTGGGCGCCGTTTTGTTCCACCGTAATGGCTTTGTATCAATATTTATCAGTTTCTACCTATGCCACAGTTGATTTTTGGGCATATCCTAAAATAAATTGAATAAGCAGTTTTTTACACTGATTTAAAAAAAACATTATGCCCACCATTTTGTTCCGTCATGTTGAATTCGTTCGAAATTTTACAAGTATCTGTATTTCTCTATATCACATCTAATTTTTATGCAAAATTTAAAGTCGATTTTAATATTTTAAACATTTTGTTTAACCGCTCCGCCATCTTGAATTTGTCCCACAATTTTTCAGTTTATCTCTACACTTGTTTCTTGCACAAGATTTAAAATAATTCTATTAAGTAGTTTTTTATATTGCCATCTTGGATTGGATTGGTACCAAAATGTTACCAATTCATTATGTAACACTCGATCGGATAAGTAGTTTTTAGCTTTGCGGCGAACAGTCAGACAGACATCTTTTAGCATCTGACCTTGAAACGTCAAGGTTTTAAAAAATATTGGAGGGTGATTTATTTAAGATTACAATACTTGTTACAAGGAAAGTAAAAAGTCAATAATATAGGCTACTTATTGAGTACAAATTTTCCACAAAAATTAAGTTAGATTTTTACTTCCCAGTAATTCGGTAAACACGATAAGTAAAGAAGTTAAACCAAAAGTTTCCTCATAATCAGTTCTCCCTTTTATTCAAGTGAAAAATAAAACAATTTGTAAGAAAAGTACTGGTAAAACTTAATACTTTAAAATTTAGTTACATGTGTACCAAGGAAGCTGTTGTTTAAGCTTTTTTACTCCGACTTTTGAGTAGGTGTCAAAGGGATGAAGGTCTATTTAAAGAATCAAAAGTTCAGTCTTCTGACTCGAAAAAAACTTAAACACTTTTCAGCTTTACCAGTAACTCTTTCAAGTTATTTATACATTCGAGGAATAAAAAAAGAATAAACCTAATTTTATGATTTGGCAAAAGTTTTATTTTGTATATATTTACAGGGTGATCAGCTAAGGATGGCTCTCGGTCATATCTCAAAAAGTATTAATCCCAGAATCTTGGGGAAAAAGTTTATCGGTAAATCGGCCAAAAAAACCTCTCGAAATTATTTTCAACTTTTTAAGTCCACCGCTAGAGGGCGTAACACAGACCGCGCTGTTAATACAGTTTAAATAACAAACAAATGGTTATTATTGGGTAAAAATAGCTTTATTGTAAATTACTGATCATAATAAAACTTTTTTCTATTAACCGCTTTTTTCTAACTTGTCAAATAAGGGTTATAAGAGGTGGGGAAAGGTACGAATGTTTGATTAGAAAATAGGTCATAATTTTTTCTTGGATCAACCTATTTCGTAGAACTTGCTAGAATCAGTTTAAGTCTATTGCTAGTTGGTAGATGGCGTTTTATGACCAAGTCTCCGATTCTCGCTATTTTCTTGAAAATTTAAATATATATATATATATATATATATATATATATATATATATATATATATATATATATATATATATATATATATATATATATATATATATATATATATATATATATATATATATATATATATATATATATATATATATATATATATATATATATATATATATATATATATATATATATATATATATAAACAAATCTGTCAATAAATATCTGCTTATTTCAAGCATCAAAAAAATGTTTCTGAAGATGCCCTAAATTACAGGGCGAAACGTCAAATAAATGAAAAATTAAAATTTGGTATTTAATTTGAACCTAAACCCAAGAATTTTCCACTTTTGTATACAATAACGGTTCAAGAAAACACAAGATATTATATATATATATATATATATATATATATATATATATATATATATATATATATATATATATATTGAATTAAATGACCTTTACAAAAAGGGGAAAAAACTTGGTGGCCTAAATTAAAATACTGTTGCCGTAGCATTCATGAGATATTTTCATTTTTCTCGCAAGTCGTATCCAGTTTTCTGTAACTATGTTTGTTTATTCGCCTTAATTTTATGAAATTACGTATGCAGATTAAGCTGTTTAATTGAACGTTTATGTAATTTTTTTATTGCATAGGGACAGACCTCTAATTTTCACGTCAATTCTTTTAACATTCCAAATTCGTTAATTGGTTAGTAGAATCTTCGGTGAGTTCTAATAACTTAAATTAATTTGCTGGAACTGGTAATTTCTGATTGTATTTGATTACACTTCAAATATTGATTTAATACGTTGACAAATGAAAAAATATAGACCTACTTAATAATAATATATTTTCGGGATGTAGGTGTAGGTACTATTCTTTCATGTCAATTTTGTCATAATGAAGTTAACTGAGGAATTTTTGTGTCCTCCAATCATTTGATAAGCCTGATTGTTGCAACATTTTTACTTCCCTATTAAAATGGATGTAATGTAATCGTAAACAATCACCCTCCCAGATTTTTACGGATCTTAACTTTTTAGGATCCATTGTTGCCAAAAAACATTTTTTCTCAATTCCGTCAGCAGTGGCACATTCAAAGGGGAGCTTTGGCGCTGCAGCCCCCTTCCTCTCAAATTTATATATGAAAGAGAGGATCTTTTTTTGGAATGAATTGGTAACATTTTGGTACAAACCCAAAATGGCAAACTGAAAATTCCTAGATTCCTATGAAAACTGCTTGTATGATCTTTTGTTTTCGCCGGTGTTGGAGCAACACAATTTTAGCCTCAGATTACTGAATCCGGTGAAACCAGACATGTTCAGCTTTGTCTGATTTTGACGTCTTTCCCTCCTGTTTATGATTAAAATGCCCCTATTCACCATAATTAAACTGGATGTGGTAGAAGCATTCTGTTACTTATTCAACCTTCAGAGAGACAGAGATCCGTCGCATTATCACGAGTTACAGCTCTTTTATAAAAGTTATTTTATGATACCCTCTTTTGTTGCTGCAGAATGGTAAGAACCCTGGTTGTGGTATTGTCCAGAACGAGTGTGGGGGCTTTCGGTACACTGGCACTATACTTTTGATGCCTAGAGATCGTTTAACAAGAACGTCGAGAAAAGGCGAAAAGGAATTTTCTTCTTTTATAAACTTAATACATGTTCTTATGATATTTAAAGAGTTCAGAAATTCTGCCAAATGATTATCGTTTTCTGTCCAAATAATAAAAGTATCCTCCACACAACTAAGCTAACATTTAGATTTGATTTGAGCACTAATAATTGCATTGGAAGATCATCATCTTGACAGTAAAATCTACGTTTAATTTAACAGTAAGAGTTACGAAGACAGCATTCTAATAGTTTCGTCACTTCATTAATTATCCCTACTTTTGTTTAATTATCTGGTGATTCACGTATCGGAACATTTGAGTTTGAATTGTCTACATTAAAAGTAATTGACAAGTCTGTCTTCTTGGCCTAATGTGATGTTCTTAAGAAAATTAAAAAATGGTTCAAATTTTGAATAAATGAATTCGCCTTATTTTTCTGAATAATTACTAAATATTTCACAATGCACATTTAAAAATATGCTTAAAATATGTGAACGAGACTAGACCTGTCAAAATAAAAATATTATCCAAAATAAGATTTGTTAAATTAAAAAGTTCGATAAATCCACTGACTAAAAATCATCCTTTCGTATTTACTATGGCTCTACAATGTTTCAGTGAACTAGGTTAATAATAATATACCCATATGGTACAGCCGCTCCTAGACTTAACAGTTGATTTATTTAAATTCTTCCCTAGCATTGTAAGTACATTTTCCACAGATGTACGACATTCTACATAAGGAAATCGAGATAAATAAAAAATGAAATATATGGCTATACGACTTGACCGACACAAAGACGTATGTAACTTGTATGTAACCTTTAGGAACGGTTAATATGGTCATGTCGTTTTTTAGCCCAAATTCACACCCATAAATTCACTTTCGTGTTGATCTTGTTTTAATGATTTTATGGGTTAGATCAAACCAGATGTGCTTAAACTAGTTTATGGAAGAATTGTAATACATAACCAGGCAGTGTCTAGATTATATGAGTATTAGACGATATCTGTTATTTTGTATAGTTACATAAAGTGATTGTTGTAATAATCGACGTAAATTAGAAATAATAACGGCATCTAGAAGAAATAAATTATAAAGTTTTAAAAATTTGGGTACAGAGTCTTAATAACCATCCAAATATAGAATAAAAAATTTCCCACCTCTCAGAACTACCCTCTATTGATACTCCGTGCTAGTTTTTTAAATTTATCTCGAAAACCGCATCTTTTATGTTATACACAGTTGTTTCCTACGTCAAGCCTTAATCTCAGAAATTACGTTTGAAGTTGGTTAATGGTGATAAAGATTAAAATAAGTAGCTTTATTCTCTGCTGTTCGCTGCAGGGTTGCCAGTTTGGGCGACTTGAGACTCGATCCAGCGACTAAATTTCTGAATTTGCGACTTGGCTACCAAATGGGCGACATTAAATTAAAGCGTGGTTTGCTTACGCGTACCCATTTGCGATTTTAGTTTGGATCAAGTTCATCTTCAGACTGTGAAAATTAAAAAAACTCTAGACTTTTAACAGGGTTTTGAACCCGATGCACGTTGCATCTCCCTCTCTTTAAGCTATAATACATTTCAACAACCGGTTCAATGGCAGTTATTGTCTTAATGGGCTAGTTCCATTGTGAGCAACCCCAGTTTGATGCATGCCTTTCCTTTGTCGTCTTAAAAAGAAGAAATGGAAATTAATTCTGAAATCAGGATTTTTTTTCACTTTTTATTTTTTTTATTTAAAACTTAATTTATTTATTATTTTAAGTTTCATACACATAACACAGGTATCTTGTAGTAAATTTCGTTTTTTATCAGAAATTTCCAAACCAAGAGTGTTTTGATTTTATCGTATAAATTTTGGTCTGAATTTGTGTGATATGTTTACTTTTGTGTATTTTATAGTTTTTCTATTGAAAAATTTGGAATGCCTGCATGTATGTGATAATCTGGAAAAAATTTGCGGAATCGAAAGCTATAGCACTTACCAACATGTTGAGCTACGGGATGCAAGAATTAAAAAGGATGAAAAAGACGTTAACAAATTTACACTATGGCTGAGACGGCGTTCTCCATTTATAAGTTCAGACAATTTAATTTCTTTAAGTGGGCTTGTTGCCGATGATTCAGTTAATTGTTGTAAATCAAGAGAAATTGGCGAGAAATCCCTGGATAAATTACTTACCGAGAATGCAAAATTTGGAAGCTTGAAATTGAAACGAGCAGACATGGCTAAGTGTATATCTACGATCAACAATTTAGTGATAATAAGACAGGAATTAATTCAGGTTGATCCAACGCAGTTGCTTCAGAGAATACTTTATATAATACACTTACCCAAAGATTTAGAGTTGTGTTTTACGCATAAACTTTTGACGATACCTCTTGCACTGTTTAACGAACCCGGCTTCATGCGAAAAACAAAAATCGTCCTTGTATGAGATTTTTAGCTCTGTTACAGAACGTCCTGTTGATCCCGGTGAACGTACATATATTGTAGATGGGGGCAATTTAATTCATCGAGTAATTTCGCCGAAACAAGGAACATTTGCAGAAATCTATACCGCTTACATGAATTTCACAAAAACCGGTACGGTCAAACGAGTAATAATAATAATAATAATAATAAATGTCTTTTATTTCTTTCATATACATAAATACAAATAGATACATACAAAAGATGGCGAGATCTAGCCTATGGCTACTCTATCTAACCATCTTACCTAAAGTAATCCTAATCATAAAATAAGTATACAATATTTATAATTACCACATTCATTGTAACTAATAACATCTAAAAATAAAAGAAAAGAATACATATTTTCCAGTACATATAAAAATTCTCACTGTTCATTGTCTGATAAGAAAATAAAAAAAAATTGAATTAAGAAGAGAAATAAAAATGCAAACTAGAGGATGTCAGGAGAAAAGAAAAAACCTAAACATTTCGTTTATCTAAAATAATCTTTTT
This sequence comes from Kuschelorhynchus macadamiae, assembly GCA_030620095.1. Classification (NCBI taxonomy): domain Eukaryota; kingdom Metazoa; phylum Arthropoda; class Insecta; order Coleoptera; family Curculionidae; genus Kuschelorhynchus; species Kuschelorhynchus macadamiae. The sequence goes on along the minus strand of JAUTXW010000881.1, from coordinate 295,993 downwards.
TACTTTTTCTTTAAAGGTTGTCACGACCGAGAGGCCTCGTACCTCAAATGGCAATGTGCTGTATATTTTGGGTGCATTATAACTAAATGAGCCCTGAAATTTGGCAGATTTATGCTTAGGAATGACAAAACTTTGACCGTTTCGCGTATTTCTACCGTGAACACTAAAATTTGGCCTTAATTTACTGTACAGATATGCAGGTTTTCCAGACAGCGCCACCCTATGTAAAAGCGTTGCCATCTGTAACACAAATCGCTCGTCCAAGATGAGCCATTTTGATCTATCCAAAAGCGGAGTAACATGATCATATTTTCTCATGTCAAAGCAAAATTTCAAACAAGTATTTTGGATTTTCTGAAGACTTCTTTTTTCCCGTTGATACAAAGCTGGCCAAAACAGTACATTAGAATAACCAACAATTGATAATATTAAGGAATCGCATAGATGTAGTTTAATATCGGTTGTAAGAAAGTTTTTATTCATATAGAGTATTTTTAATTTATAAAAACATGCCTGTACTAATTTTGATACATGCTCCTCAAACCTAAGATCAGTGTCCATGACAATTCCCAAATTTCTCTGGTTATTGGAAGGAGCTAAAAAAGAACCATCTATACCAATACTCATGTCATTAGGAAGGGGTTTCCCGAAAACGAGCAGTTTGGACTTGGCAGCGTTTAAAACAAGTTTATGATCTTTACTTAAATTGGATATGGTGGAAAGATCTAAGTTAATGGCATTAAGAGATTCGGCGACATCAGTGTAATCAAATGAAAGATAAATTTGCGTATCGTCAGCGTACTGGTGCGAGCGACAAGTTCGGAGGTGTTCATGGAAGTCACATGTATACAGGGAGAAAAGTAGCGGACCAAGAACACTACCCTGTGGAACCCCCTGTTGCAACTCCACATACTCAGATAGAGCAGAATTCAGCCTTACCCTTTGACACCTATTTAAAAGATAGTTTTTTATTAGGTTAAGGCTAGAGGTATGAAGTCCAAATTACTTTGTTACTACGTTGTTTTGCCCTGATCAAGAGCTACAAATATATCATCATATACATGAAGAAGAGCTGTACAAGTGCTATGTCCTGCTCGGAAACCTGACTGTGTTATAGGAAGCAAATGATTACTTGAAATAAAATCATCAAGTTGCACCTTAATTAGTTTTTCAATAACTTTAGACATAGTAGGGAGTATACTTATAGGACGATAGTGCGACAATTCAATTGGGTTGTTAATTTTAGGAACAGGTATTATATCAGCCTGTTTCCAGGCTTCTGGAAAAACACCAGACATAAGACAGTGATTTATTATAAATGTAATATGCGGGGAAATACAAGGAGTCACGAGATTAATCATTTTTATGTTTATGCAGTCAGACCCCATAGCAGTGCTCCTGATCTGAGATATTACTCTATTCACTTGGTCTTCACTTACTTTCTTAAACTTGAATTGGCTTTCGGGTTGTAGAGCAACATTATCTGCATATTGCTGGAAGATACCAGTGCCAGGGTTAGAGTTTATTTTCGGCACACTATCAACAAAGAACTTATTAAAGTCAAAAGGTGTCTTTTCATGTATTTTATTACATGTATTAGAAGAACTGCCAATATTTAATGATTTTAAAGTTTTCCAAAATAACTTGGGGTCAGTTTTAAATTTGTGTTTAAGAAAGGCCTTTTTTTCACTTCGAACAGCGTATGTTACAAAATTTCGAAGTTGCTTATATTCTTTAAATGCTGCATCTGTTTTTAATTTTTTATATTTAGTAAGGGCTTTTTGTCGTAGTTTCATCGTGGATTTAATGTTAGGGGTAATCCAAGGGGCCGGTGCCTTTGTAAATCGGGATGTTTTTATTGGAGCATGCGCATCAAAAACTTGAATAATATTGGTATTTAGAAAAGAGACCATTTCATTTACATCGGTTAGATTATAGATAAAATCCCAATAAACAGAGTTCAAATCGAATAAAAAATTATTTAAATCGAAGCCAGAAAAATCACGATATGTTCGAAATAAAATTGGTTTACGTGGCTTTTCCAAATTCAGAACTGAGTACACTAAATGATGATCTGAGATATCCTCCATATTAATAACCTCTACTTTAGTACACAGTTCAGGTGAATTAGTGATTAATAAGTCAATGATTGAACTACTATTTACAGAAATCCGAGTAGGGACATGAACAAGTTGTGTTAAATTATATTTATTTAATAAACGAGAAAAGTGTTTACAGGCGGCATTATGCGCCTGTGAAACGTCTATATTAAAATCAGTACCAAAGAAAATATTACTGCTGGCAGGCAAAAAACTAACTAAAGCATTTTCCAGATCCTCCAAACATTCATTGACATTGATATTGGGAGGTCGATATAAAGATCCGAAATGTACTGTCTTTCCTTGAAGTTTAACACTTACCCACACTGGCTCAAAACGGCTTTGCTGATCTGGTGCTTTTAAAACTTTGAATTGAAGCGAGTTATGTATATACAATGCCACTCCACCACCGCGGCCATCCCTATCCTTTCTAACAAGGTTGTAGTCTGAAATATTTAAACCCAGGTCAGATATGGTGTCACTCAGCCAAGTTTCAGACAAACCTACAACCTGAAATTTTTCCTCCGTAACAAAATCCTGAAATTCGTGAAAAGTTGTACACAATGAACGAACATTAAAATGAACAAATGAGAACTCATCATTCTTAACCATAATACTCGATCACGCGATCCACATTCAAATACGTAAAAATAAGTATTATAGTATTATAGTAATCGTAGTATTTGACAGTTATTCTGAAAATCAAGGCATTGAACGAAAAAAAGGCCTTTAAAACGAATGTCTGCTGAAATAATATTTAACGAAAAAATGCCTGTTCCTGATTCACAAAAAAATTTACTGAGCAATCTGGCGAATAAAGAACGTTTAATTAATCAACCGAAGGAAAAATTGGAATGTGCCGGTTTTCAAGCTCTTTCTGCAATAGATGATGCTGATACGCTAATTGTCCAAACAGCTTATAGTAGTCAACGCGGTAGTTGTCGTGTGACAGGATGTTGATTTAGATTCATTCCATTTAACAAACTTGTTGCCCAATCTAATCAGACAATGCTATTATCAAAACTATCACCTACATCTGGTGCTTTAGAACAACATTCGCATCGCGTTTTTCAACAAATTCACTACTGGCGTGGAAAAATGTTAAAGCCTAATGAATCGGGGTTGGAAAAGAGTCAGAAAAATTTTAGTGCCTATTTCAACACTTGAGATACCAGCTCCCACTTTCATTCTTAAATTAATATCTTGCAATTGTAAAAAGTGTTGCGGAAAACGATGCGGTTGTGCTAAAGTTGGATTAAAGTATTCAACAGTGCTCCAGTTGTCATGGACAAGGACGTCCTAATTTAGTGGTAGGCTAAATTTTTTTGGTTGGCAAAAACAAAAATACACAAAATGGCAAGAGCCTTAATAAAGTCGGAAGGCGGTTCGAATCAGTGGAACAATCAGGATATGTTTTGTTTATACAGCCACTTAATGAAAGTGAGATTTTTTTATCAATCACCAAAAATTATGAGCCCGCTTGACATAAAAATCTAACCACTTAAACAGTATCATTTATTTAAATGCGGGCCACCCCTGTGAAAAGAAAACTTGTTTTTTTTTTGTATTGTGATAACAAAATAATTTTATTTTGCAAAAATATTATAAACTTTTGTTAAAAACACAAGATAATTAGTTATTACTTCGAGAGATTTTTTCAGATCTTTACGTTTAAGGGTCCCTGGATGCCGGAAAACATGTTTTCTCAATTCCGTCTGTCTGTAGGTATGTCTGTCCGTCAGTCTGTCTGTTCGCGGCATAGCTAAAAAACTCCTTATCCGATTTCCTCAAACTCCAGTTTAAAATTAAGAGCCATGCATGCGAAAAATACAGGCTATATATATATATATATATATATATATATATATATATATATATATATATATGCATGCGAAAAATACAGGCTATATATATATATATATATATATATATATATATATATATATAGCCTGCATTTTTCGCATGCATGGCTCTTAATTTTAGACTGGAGTTTGAGGAAATCGGCCAAGGAGTTTTTTAGCTATGCCGCGAACAGACAGAGTTTCTGGTAAAGCGATTTTACCGATTTTTATATATCAAATTTTGTCTTATAATTAATAAAAAAATTTACTTATTTTAAACACGCTTTAAAATTGGAACAAGTATTCTATAATTATTTATTTATTGCCTACAAAATTACAAATGTACTAAAAAAGTAAGCAAAAAATAGTGTCAAATCTACTAAAAAAATTTTTAAATTAAAATTCACTGGCTAATATCCAGGAGCCAGTGGCAAAAACTCTGAGAATCGGTATAAGGAATGAACAGAAATTTGTGCATGCAAAAAAAACAACATAATTTACTTCCGAAGAAGTTTAAGAAATGTACACGAAAAAATCCAAAGGCAAAAGACTTAAGTTACAATGCAAAAATGGATATTCATAATGCAATTTATGATTTATACACGTCAAAGACTAATATAATCCTTCAGAAACTTTTTGATATTATAGACGAAAAAATATCATCATCACTTAAAAAGTCCTCATCTTCTGAGTCGTCCTCAAATGGCGCAATGATCATTGGTGCTATTTCGATATCTAGAACTCGTTCTCGATTCCACTAATCCCATATTAATTTCTCTGTATGTTCCACAAATTTCTTCCAGTACTCCGGCGTAATATAATTTAATAAATCTTGCCAAACAATTTGCACTTCATCTGATGTAAGACCATCGTTCACGTGTTTTTCGTAATATGATTTTGCCCCAGCCCATATTAATTCTATTGCGTTAAACTGGCAATGGTATGGCGGCAGTCGTAAAACCTCATGTCCATTTTCCCGTAATATTTCATCTACGGCATATATTGTTGGTTTTTAAATAGATTTTGCCATTAAAAGGAGTTCTAGTTTCAGCATATCGAGTAAAGGATTTTGTTTTTGTTTTATTAGCCAGTCATAAATATCACTTTTCTTCCAGGATGAAGTAGGTTGTTTAAGATGCATTGTCCATAATGATTAAAGATGGAGCATCTAAATTTGGAATCAGTTGTTCTTTTAACCAATTTTCAAACAGTTCACAGTTCATATTATCATGGTAGTCCATACTTTTGGATGTTGAAGAAAACAGTAAACTTGCACCTGGGAGAAATCCTGTTAAAGAACCTGCGATTTTAGTCCAATATCCAATATGCCTCGATTTTTTAAAGCTTCTATTAAAACTTGAAGGGTTATATTAGTTTTTGATGTGTATAAATCGTAAATTGCATTACGAACATCAATTTTTACCTTGTCACTTAAGTCTTTGGCTTTTTTCGTGTACATTTCTTAATCTTCTTCGGTAGTAAATTATGCTTTTTTTCATGCATGATTTTCTGCACAGTCGTTATAATATTTTATTAGATTTAATACCATTTTTTTCGCTTGTGGATGCAAAAAACCCGAAAATTGTTTTCTATTACTCATTTTGTCACCGACTTGTCAATCTGACTTTGAAGTGACATCGCTCAAAGATTGCAACTGATGGTATTTATATGTTTATTTTTTTTTCATATAAAAATATCATAGGTCTATCTAATTCATCTTCCGGATTTTATGCCGAGGATATGATTACACGTAATAAAATAAAAACAAAAACGTATGACCCGCACGATAACACTGCTTTTGACTATAAACAAAATTTATTATTCAATTGTCTTCAAATTTTGAACGAAAATTAAATGTGATATAGGAATAACTGGTACGAATTTAACATGACGGAACAAAATGGCGGTAAAAAATTCATGAAAAAACTACATATTCAATTTATTTTAAATTATACCCAAAAATCAAGTGTGGCATAGGTAGAAACTGGTAAGATGAAGATCAATAATGAGGTCCAAAAAAAAGGTTTCGAAAGACAGTATATGTATATGTATTACTAAATGACGATATGCGGAACTAAATTGGGTCACACTTCATTATTCCTAATAAAAGGAAAAAATCATAAGGAGGGAAGTTCCGGGTAAAGGAAACTTACCGATTTTTTTATATCAAGTTTGTCTTCTAATTCAAAGATTTGCAAAAAAAGAATTTAAAAGCTTGTATGTTGTAGTTTAATCATTTTAACAAATTTATGATATCCTGCCAGCTGCATTTATTTGAATACGTGTTTGTGTAATTTTAGGATATTAATATAGATATAGAGAGGCGATAATATAATCTCCTCATTATAGACATAATTATCCCACTAAATACACTATTATTGGCCGGCAGCTACCATTTTTACTGACGTGGTGTTAAATCCCCTGTAATAAGGTAATTTATTGCAATTTAGTACAGTTTTATTAATCATTATAAGGTAATAAATAATGAGACTATTACACTAACATTTTTTGCTTTCTATCGATTGAATTCTAAGAACTTATCAGTTTACATGTAAACTTCAACTTGAGACAACCATTGATGTACGGGAAGGTACAATATTTGACAAAGAAAAGCAACTTGGGTTTTTTTATAGAAGTTGCAGTGCAGAAAAGTAGTGCTGGTCGATTTATACATACAAGTGACTACACTATACCTATTATTGGAAAATCGTTTCAATCTTTCAGCAACTGAATATAACTTCTTATTTAAATGAATTAAATTATTAAAGTGACATTTCAGTTTCAGATGTCAGAATGGTGGGTGCGATGCTGACCCTTGGTCATGGTCGGGTGGATATTTATTTAATTTAATTTATTTTATTTTATTTCAGTTTATATTTTATTTCTTTTTTCTTCTTTGCCTTATTTTATCTTACTTTTATTGTTCGATTAAAAAAGAAGGTGGTAGAGGAGGTTTTTTTCCCTTCTCCGAGGAGATACCAAGGACCGTATGGAAATCTTTATTGACGTCTCCAGCCCTGTCTATATGAGCCGGTTTTCTTATTCCTCCCCTTTTTTTCTTTTCTTTAATTCCTTTTTTCTTCAATGTTATATGAATGATGATGCTTGATGTTGGTTTCTTTTTGAAGTGCGCGTCATTTCAACACTGACTTGATTGTCGCGCTTGTCAAAGACATAGATATTTAGTGTCAAACCTCCGCTGTGATTGAATAAAAAAATAAATCGTTTTACGCTTGAACAATGCTGGGAAATATTGAAAAACTATTTTTAAAGTAAGTGTAGCAAACAGTGTGTGGAAATTGAGAAGAATTTTTGATCGAAATGAAGCCCTAGCGTCTGGTGTAAGGAAATTCGTAAAAAAGTTCGTAAAAGTGCTGTGCTTGTGGACAATAAAAGCTATCCGAGTGCTTATTCAGTACGTACAGTCGAAAGAATTGCGACTGTTGCCGAAAGTATGCGCGAAAACCCCAGAACCGCAACTCGTCACAGAGCTCAACAACTAAACATCAGTCCCACGTCTTTAAGGAGAATATTGCGTACAGATCTTGGATTATTTGCTTATAAGGTGCAACTCACTCAAGAGCTGAAGCAAAATGACCATCCGCTTCTTTACCAGTTCTCTCCGTGGGCTATAAATGAGTTGGAAAATGACGTCAATTTTTGCTGCAAAATCATCTTTTCAGACGAGGCTCACTTTCATCTTGGAGGTTACGTTAATAAACAGAACTGTACAATTTGGGGTTCCGAAAACCCACATGTCATAGAGAAGTCAAGTCATCCTAAAAGAGTGACTGTTTGGTATGGGGTTTGGAGTGATGGCATCATCGACCCGTACTTCTTCCAGAATGTGGTAACAGCGTCACAGTGAACGGAGTGCCCTACAGAGATATGATAACAGATTTTTGGACGATTTGGACTTGGGTGAGCGCAGGATGGCGCAACATGCCACACCAGCCGTGACACAATCGAGCTTTTACGCAGTAAGTTTGGTAACGCGTTATAAGTGATTTGGAGACGTGCACTGGCCAGAGCGCAGCTGCGATTTGACGCCTTAGACTATTTTTTATAAGGATACATTATGGACAGATGTTACGTTAACGATCCACAAACAATTGATGCACTTAAAAAATATATATATCGAGTTATTGGTGGAATAGAGCCACACACAAACGTCAATGTATTGAAAAATTGGGTTAAAATGGCCCACTCTGTACCTCTTCGTTCGGATCTCCGGGTAAGGTATATTTGTTGTGCTCCACCATGAAAATGTTATTTGTCATTCACCAATATTTGTGGCTTGAGTAAAAACCACAACTATCTCCAATCCTGCAAACTTCATATTCCCTTCCCAACTGAAACCAAAATAAGCCCTAAAAATGCAACCAATCACCTTTGCTTTCCTGGCTATGAACTTCTTTCATCATTCCTCCTAAACGACGGCGTTTGCTCCTCTACTCTGCCTGTGGCTCAAACTAACCCTCAGAACTTAACTAAATTTATTTGTTGTATCTATCGCTCTCCCTCAGACAATTCCTTCAAGGAGCTCTTCTATTTTCTTTCTATTAAAAGTCGATTTCCTAATCTCTGAATTCCCATCCTCTGAAATCATTACTCTTGAAGATTTTAACGTTCATAATAAAGAATGGTTAGGTAAGTAAAGCAGCAGAGGCCTTTGTGATCAGCCAATCTCTTACCAACCTCAGAGAACCTACCTACTTTCCACGCGTCGTAGATAATTTGATTCAAACGTATTAGAATTAGAAGTAATCAGAAGCTGAATAAAGGACCTCTCCAAATACCTACAAAAACGAGATAAAGAAAACGGAAATGTGTTGGAGATAACCTATACAAATCGTTGTTGATAACACATAGTCAAAACCCACTAAATCTCTTTTTCAGCACTCACCCAGAGCATGATTAGTTTTCCATTTCCGCTCCTCTGGGTTCCTTTGACCACGGTCTAATTACTGTCTCCTGTCCCATACAACAGGAAGTTGTAGAATTCGCCCCACCTCATACTATTTGGCAGTAACGTTCCACTGAGTAGGTTGGGTTGCGGGATTTCTACTTTTCCTTCCCTTGAAATGACATATGTTTCACTTTCAGCGATTCTTCCGAAATTTGTTCACAATATCGGATTTAATCGAATTAGATATAGAAACCTTTATACCACATTCTGTTAAGGCTTTAAATCCCCTGCCTGAAACAATCTTATACAATAAAATCACTTTGTAGCCTTTTTAAAATTATTATCTTCCTATTTCAGAAAACGAATTTAAACTTAATAAAAATAATCTAATAATACTCTTAATAACCAATTATACACCCGTGTGTACACATATCCTTTAAGTAATTGTGTCAAACAAATACTTCATAATTTTAATTTATTCTTCATTTACCAGTAACCATTCGTTTTTGTTTGCAGACTATTTGAAAGAACACACTTCAAAACGATAATGAGAAAATAAACACAGCGGATCGTTCATTCATGAAAGAAAAGCAGATTTGCGTCGAGACTAGTTATCCAATCTATTAGAACACACATAATAGTATATTATCGTTACATTATCCATTATTTACGCTTTCGTTTTTATTTTATTTAATAATGTTTCTCTTCAAGCTGCTACTGTGTGTGTAAAGAAATGTCTACTACTTTATTGTCATTGTAATAATTTTGTGCATGCCGATACCGGTGGCATCCTAGTGATATTTGGCATAATACGATTGTGGAATTTCTATTCCTCCTTTCTTCTTTGGACTCGTTTCTATACACCTCCTTCCTCCTCGGTTTCTCCTGAAAATTAAGTAATGCATAGTGCAGTCCTTAACAAATGTCTTGTTATAATCTTGTCTCTAAACACTATGCAACGCAAGGATATCTATAAGAGGGCAGGTTATTCCCCCTCTTCCAAGACTCAAAAAGAAACATAAACATATGGTATATTAATGCACTGATTGAACAGACTGTAAAAGTTGATTGAGCAGAATTTTTAATATAAGTTTTGTTGTACATACCAGGTATATACAGCGAATGGCAGATTAAATGAAGATTTTAAATTCAACACATATTTTATCTACAAAATTGAATTTAGGCGAGGTGTGGAGAGAAATGTGCCCGAACGCATCTTAATATAATTGCATGAAGCGCACGAGATATTTTGCAACATTTGGTTTGAACACATGTTTTAGAAATTTTTTCTATACCCAATCTTTTAATGGGCCTCTTACCGTAAATAACCTTGTATATATAGTAAAACAAACAAACAAAAAAATATCGCACTTTTTCTTTATATATATATATATATATATATATATATATATATATATATATATATATATATATATATATATATATATATATATATATATATATATATATATACATATACAGGGTTCCTCAGCTAAAACTCCTCAAGCCTCTATTTTCTTTCTTTATTTACCCACATACTTAAGTGATACTTTAAATTGACGGTACTGACTGAGTGAACCAGAAAAGTATTTCAGAAGGAAATTATGACGTGTATAAACTTTCTTTTCTTATATTTTTTACCTCACCCTATACATTCAATTTTATCACTCCTTGAGACTTAAATAAGCTTTAATTTGAGTTATTACAACAATCATCCGTTTTTCTGCCGTTTTTGCATAAATTTTCCCTATTATTTAATTATTAGTTGTTTGAACAACACTGTGGGTTCTTTAGATGAAAAAGCTTTAAAATTTAAAATATTTTATGATTTAAGTTTAGAATAATCTATTAAAGTTAAGAAATCGAATTAAATATTAGTATTTTTACGTATAGAAAAAATCAATTAATTTTCATTCAATTATTTTATTTTTTATTTAGCTTATGCCGTAATAATTAAAACTTTTTTTATCACTAACTCAAATATTCAAATTATCAGAATACCTGTTTTCTCTGCTAAAATAATAAACCTAAACAAAAGTATGTTCAAAGTAATTAAATAATAAGAATTGTTAGGTAAAAACAGTTCATTTTTTCTCGAAAGTGACGATTGTTTTCATAACTCAAATTCAAGTTTTTTTCAGTCTCTTTCCAACAAATTTATAAAATTGAGTGTACAGGGTGAGTTAAAAAAATATTCAAGAAAAGTATGTTTATAAACACACTTACATACATACATACAAACATACGTCATAATTTCCTTCCATAAAACTTTTTTGGATCACTCTGTAGACAATTTTAAAGAGGTCTCCAATACCTTCAGTTTAATGTATCACTTAGGTTTGTAAGTAAATTTACTAAATAGAAGCCTGGGGAGTTTTAGCTGGCGGAGAACAGAATATTCTTAACACTACGAAATGAAAAAATCTATGGACACCTAAAATTATTATTTTCGCTTAACTGAATTAACAGTTAAAAATTTCACAAAATTACTGTATCAATCATGAAATTTATCTGAAAATTAATCAAATAATACGGAAAATGTGTGCAAAGACAGTTTTTTCCTTTTTTCTCGAAAATGGAAGAAAAACGGATTATTGTGGTAATAACTCAAATTAAAACCTATTTAAGTCTCGTTCAAAAGAGTTTATAAAATTGAATGTAGAGGGTAAAGTAAATAAATACTCAAGAAAAGTAAGTTTATAAACGTCACATTTTCCTTCCGTAATACTTTTTTGGTTCATTCTATAGACATTTTTAAAGAGCTCGCCAATACCTTCAATTTTAAGTATCACTTAAGTATGTGGGTAAATAAACAAAGAAAATAGAGGTCTGGGGATTTTTAGCTGGTGGACCTTGTATATATATATATATATATATATATATATATATATATATATATATATATAAACGGTCTACAAAAAGAATTGCTTTCGATTATGTCACCGGGTTCCCTCCTGCGATCAATATAGCAGGGAGATCTGAACAACTAACAGATTGCTGCATATGACAAAATCAAAAACAAAACGTCACACTGCTAGTTCATTCTCCAGCCCCAGAAGAGAACGCTAAGTGTTACACTTAGCATGTAGTACTGTTCCAATCTGTTTCGATTTGGTCATATCGAGCAATCTAATCGTTCAGATCTCCCTGGGTACAAGCCTGTCTAATGGGGGTAAAGGTAAAGGCCCAAAAATCATGATCGCAGGATGGTACCCTGAGATATTATCGAAAGCAATTCTTCTTGTAGGCCGTTTCGCACAGAAATTACATGTTTTTGCTATTCTACATATATCTTTTCCGACCAAGAACTTTTGATAAAGATGTGTGAAAGCGTATTTTTATCGATTTTATATATATATATATATATATATATATATATATATATATATATATGCAGTGTGTCCCAGATTCGCTTCTCTATATAGGGATCTCGGCTCCTATTATACAAAGGTTAAATGGGGAAAGTTTTAGAGGAAACAAAAAATTGCATTCGATATCCGGCTTCAGATTTATAATCGATTTATTTTTCTTATGGCCGCCATATTGGATTTTTCGATTTTTGGAAGGAGGCTATGATTTATCTGTACCAAAATTGGATTTTGACTTTGACGTTCAGTTAAATAGTTGAAAGTATCAAAGCTGTGTTTTAATAAGTAGTAGGTACGCTTTTATCCCAATAAAATCATAAATCTAACACATAAATTGTCAAACTTGAGAAAATTGCCGGCATTCCGTATTCAAATGAAGAAAAGGTTGACATGTTAGCTCTGTACTTTCAATCATACAGAAACGCCGACGTTACCTCAGCAAGGTATTTGGAGATGTACTCCGAACGACGGCAGCCTCATAAAACCCAATTCAGGAAAATCGTAGTTAATTTAATTAACCATGGTGCCTTCGAACAACCTAGAAGCGGATACAATAATAACAATGAAAATTGAGACAGAAACATTTTACAAGCTATCAACGAAAACCCTAGTGCATCGGTAAGAACTGTAGAACAGGAGACTAATGTGCCAAAATCAACAGTACAGAGAGTTTTCCCAACCGTCATCATTGGGCTGTGCAAAATCCTCACGAAGTGGCAGAGAGACGTCTACAGATCAGATTTGGAAGTAATGTTTAGTGTGGGATCATTGGTAAGTTAATGTAACCAACCTTTTTTATAAAGGCACGAAATGATGGTCAAATAATAATCTTTTTTTTTTCGTTTAGTTCTTTTATGATACTAAAAGAGTATAATCTAATAAGAAAAAAGTAAAACGTTCTACTCTAGTCAGTCAACTTACTTTTTTGATATTGTATTATATTTTTATTCAATCATTTTGCATTGTAGTTTCGAAGAACCTATAAAAATAGAATTGGATTCTATAAATTTATTAACACTATCTAAATTTTCTGCAGATTTAGCTAATTCTCTAAAATTATTTTGATTGTCTGAATTTAATGATTTATTATTACCCGGGAAGATTAGTTCTTGCGTTATGAAAAAAATACCATATTAATCAAATGTCGAATTATTTTTCGATTTTCATTATGATTTATAGGGGATTTAGGATATGGATTTGTTCTTTTGATATTTTGTGTTTTATTAAGGCACGGTATACTTCTTTAAGATTATTATATCACTGAAATAAATTGATTTAGTATTTCCGAAATTAATATGCATTACCAACAAAATAATTTATTACGGCTATTACTTCCCGCTAACCACCATGTTTTTCTTTTTCATAATAAAGTTGAATAGGTTTCAACTATATACAAGCTCATTCATTTCGGGATGTTTCAATAATTATTTTTGGAAACAAAAAATCTACTTTATAATAAAGATAATTTTCCCTTTATAATGTATAGTTTCTAGTACCCACCGGCCGACCCTGCCGCCCTTGACTGTTGAGCACCTATTTATAAATTATTAACCATTTCAGGAAATCGACTTATTGGACTATTTTTATTTGACTACAACCTAATCGGGCAGAGGTACCTAGAGCTTTTGCGAAACCAGGTTGTACCAGCCTTACGAACTATTCTAACGGAAGATGAATTAACAAGGAAATGGTTTCAACAAGACGGATGTCCGGCTCACAATACCATTCAGGAAGTCAGGAACTCCTTAAGAGAGCAGTTTGACGAAAGATCCAGATCCCCTGACCTGTCGCCCTTGGATTTCTACCTCTGGGGTCACACGAAGAATGAAATCTATGAATTTGATCCCCCTGTGACCATAGAAATCCTGAGACAAAGAGTTCTGGACACATTTAGAAATATTAACCGAAATACACTTACCAGGGTTGTACGAAAAACAGTCACCAATTGTCAAAAATGTCTCGATGCAAATGGACGTCATTTTGCAGATTTGTAAATTAATGTTACCCACTTACAAAGTAGTTATTAATCTAACTGAGCTCAGTTAGTTTAAGTCGTTATTTACGTTCAAGTTGTATTGAAAATTCAATGCTTTCAATACATTACTTACTTATTAATGTAGTCTTGTGACAAATAAATCATGGCCTCCTTTAAAAACATTGAAACCTAATTTACGAAGTGTGATATTTTGTTGACAGTAAAATCTTTAATGCACTTGTGAGATATCACTAGACTGGAAATTTTAGGCTCTTTCCAAAAATCAAAAAATCCAATATGGCGGTCATAAGAAAAATGAAAATTGAGGCGGGTTGCGGGTTAACAAAAAACTATGAGGACATGTCGTATACGCCATCTTATTTGTCTTAAAAATATGTCCGAATAATGTCACATTTTGACAGCTGTCAAATTTACCGTTCTGGATATACTGGCGAAAAACGAAATCCGCCATTTTCGGTTTTTCGCCGATATTTCCCAAACTTATTGATCGATCGTAAATCTGAAGCGAGATATCGAATGCAATAAGTTTCCTCTAAAACTTTCCCCATTTATTACACATCTTTATCAAAAGTTCTTGGCCGGAAAAGATATATGCAGAATAGCAAAAACATACAATTTATATATATATATATATATATATATATATATATATATATATATATATATATATATATATATATATATGTTGTGTACTTGTCGAAATTTTGTTTTGACAAGTACACAACTACAAAGCTGGACAAGTTTTTATATATATATACATATACCTTCTTCGTGCATTTTTTTACTTTAACTAGGTAAATAAAACATTAAAAAAATTTTGTTTACCTCAAGCTTATTACCATCTTTGTTATACATCTATGTTTTTACCGAATTTGTTAATTTTTAATCTCTATTTTATGAAATTGTTACAAATTTTATTTATAATTTTGTTGTTTGATCTTTACTCAATAAAGCGAGCAAGGAAGCTCATATCTGTTTATGTTTATGCTTATATATTTATGTTTATTTAGCTTTGATGTTGATTTATACAATACAGCTTTTTAGAATTTGAGTTTGAGTTTACATGGGCCCTGCCCATATGGTCTTTTTGCCTCCAAATTTTTATTTACTGTTGTTAGAAATTATCATTAAGGATGCATTTGCCGCAGTAGGAAAAAGTTGTTTTCTTCGGATTAATTCTGAAATTTGAAGAAAATTTTGTAGCACTCAAAACGACGCTCGGAGGAATTTACAATAAATTGATTCATTATCTGGATGGGATACCATAGTATGGTATCCACACAGATATTTTGCGCCGTAAAAACATAGATTCGTCATTTTTTATCCGATCTCAAAAACCTAAAAACCGACAATTACAATCGGAATGTATATAAAAATGTGGGGGTTTTCATTTAAAAAATCATAGAGGGCACCACTTCCTGTTAAACCGGAAGTGAAATAGTCAAACATGGGTTAAAAGTTAACAAAGAGTGTCCTATACATGCTCACAAAATTGAAACTGATATTTTAAAAAACATAGAAAAAAGGGGAGCCTACATTACTTCGTGGTCACCCATATATATTGTTTAGTTATTACTTTGAGGAGGAATAAGGTGGAGTGCAGTGGAGACAGGCTGAAGAAATTTCATTATTAAAGTGGCAGAAGAATTCTGGTCTTTGACGGGTATGGTCTACCCGTCAAAGTCTATCCATGCACCTAAAGAGTTTGTTCAAAAGTGTATTATGTATGCCAAACAGCGGCTTTGCTTTGAATATAGAGCAATGATCTATGGCGAGGACACCTGTCGTGTATCTTTATTTATATTCAGTTGTTTATAAATATTATTATTCATATTGATATTTATCGAGGTAAAATATGTGTAAATAAAAACGCTTTTCGTTACAGTAATATTTAGGCCGTCGGATTTTAAAAGACTGGTCTCGTAGTCTCAACACCTGAGAAAAGTATTCCAAATGAACCTAAAAGCTGCATACATACATATAAAAATTCTGGTTTATATTTGCATTTCTCGTTTATATCCATTTTAAAACCAGCACGGTGTTCGGAATAATTTTATATACCTTTAAATTTTATGTTAATTATAAATGACTAGCCCACGAACGAAAGAGCTTGTAAAACACATTCGTTTTTGTTCTGCAACAAACCAAGCCAGTTATGAGAATTCTAATCTATTAAGCAAATGTAAATACGAGTTTGAATGAAAAACGAAACAAAAACAAATTTGAATTGTTTTTCGACAGTTAACTGAATACCTGGTTTTTCGCAAAAAGCAGATTAGTATGGAAGCTTATAATTGCCATTGTTTTTCAGGTTTTGCAACTACCATACCGGGTACTTACGAACTTTTCTCTTTCATGATAAATTGATTTTCTAAAGACTTTCACCATTTACATATGTGGTTAAAAACTAACTGAAGATTTGTTAAATTCACTCAGCAGCAGTCTAAAAGGGAGGTTCTTTACTAAAAACCTGCAAAAAGACCCCAAGACCTTCCAGGATGTCCCCCAGCTGCCCTCCCCCCGGAACAGGCCCCATCAGAAGAAAAAAGATATATATTATAAGCTTTGATATCTTAATTTGAGATATGTTAAAACCTTACTGTAAGGTTAGTTTTTATTTAGCTTACCTTTAAATTTAAGTTACTACGTTTCAAAACTGCTTTTTTTGCAGTATAAAACAAAACATTTTCTTTTTTGGAACAAAAATACTCAAAATCGTTGAAGCAATCCTCCAGCATGAAGTTAAAAATTTATAAAATTAACAGTGTTATTGGTGATGCTGTTAATAAATATTTTATTGATTTGGGCGTTAGTGACTTTTGCCAGACGATCATTTAATTAATTAAAAAAAAAATAAAACTTGTAAATAATTTGAATTTGGCCCAGTTAGTGACGCCGAAATTTTCGAAATTTTTAAAAATATTATATTGAAAGATTTTTGGTTAGATGCAATTAATAGTAATCTGATAATCAGATGGTGTCCCATTTTAATTTCCTTTATTAGGCATATTATAAATGTATGTATAAAATAATCCTACTTTCCGCTCGAGTGGAAAAAGGCCAAAGTAATTCCACTCCCTAAGAGAAGCATCCAACCAAACTCGGGCACTTGTAGTCGGTGTCAATTTTGTTTGTCTATTCTTTGGAATGTTCTGGAAAAACACACTTTTCGAGAAACAGTCGGGATTTCTTGAGGGTTATAGCTGCACCACTACCTTGAGTGGGGTAACAGATTAGATTTTTAGTGGGCTGGATGATGGCAGATTTACGGTTTTAGTTCTGTTGGACTTCAGTAGGGCCTTTGACATGTTGAATCATGGTACCCTTGTTGCTGTGTTAAAGTTGTATAGTTTTTCGCAGAGTACTATAAAGTTTGTACAGTCATTTCTAACTGACCGTGTCCAGGATGTTCAGCATGATAGTAAGATCTTTGATTTTTTGCGGATTACTTCTGGCGTTCCGCAGGGTAGCCGTTTGGGACTTCTGTTGTTTTCAGTATATACGTCTAACTTCTGTAAAGAGCTACATTACTGCAAATATCACCTTTACGCTGAAGACACGAACTTTATTTTTTTTGTCCATCGTCACTTCATCTTGCAAGCAGCGTCAGTAACTGTGATCTACGGGCCCTATATGAATTTTCAAAAAGACACACTTTGTAGTTCGTGGATCTGCTCTTTGCTAACGATACTACAAGACAAACCATTTTGAATATCCTAAATATATCAGTAAACGATAAAAAAATTGAATTTCAGGAATCTGCTAAAAATTTGGGCCTTATTATGGATACTAAGGTAAGATTTAAGGATAATATAACATCAAAATTAAAAATCGCGTACTTTTTTCTCACAGACACTTTTTAATCAAGATACAAAAAAATGCTTTCTGATTCTTTAATTCTTTCTTTATTTAACCTTTGCGATTCTGTGTATGGTTCTTGTTTGGACAATATGGACCTTATAAGAATCCAAAAACTACAGAACTCGTGTTTGCGTTTTATCTTTGGAATCCGGCGGAGACGGAATGTTATTCTTTTACATTGTTGATCTTGCATTTTATGTGATTCTTTCTCTCTTATCTTCTTTTCCTTTTTTCTTTCCTTTGTCTTCTTTGGTCTCCAGGTTTCCAGTCATTATTTGCTTCTTTTAACGTATTCTGCATTGTTCTACTTACTTTTGTGTATACAGAATGTATTTATTATTTTGTCTTGTTTCCGTATACTTAGGGTAGCTTACTGTAGCCCTCATCTGTTTCTGAACAAAGGTTTGAAAAGCTGAGAATAAGGCCTTTTAGTATCGAATTAAATTTACAAAAATATATGAGATATTGTATCTGTACTTTGAAATTTGAGATTAATAAACATATTATTATTATTATTAATATTACAAAGCTGTCATTCTTTTTTTTATCTTATAAAATATATTGTTCCTTTTTCCGTTTTGAAACTTACTGAGTGTTTTTCCTGATAGTTCCAATTTTATTTTGGTAAGCTTGTTATAAATCTGGCAATTCAAAATAAAATTCTATAATAGTAGCAATTAACTAATATCAAGTAAATTTGGGATCCCTGGCTTACTTTGCGCTTTTTGGTTTTCATTTTAGTTGGACAGTCTACCAAGTGAATTAAGAGAAATGTCTTGTCTATTTTTTAATTAAAAATACTTGTGAAACGTCAAAATAAAATAAAGAAAGTTTGTCATATCCTTGACCCAAATTTTAGATCTGTCATTATGACAGTGCTCTAAATTTTACCTTTTACAAGAACGAAGATATTCACTAGGCAATTTTTTCGTAGCCATTCTGTATACAGGGTGATCCATAAATAAATCCCGAACATTTGGTGGTAGATTCTAGAGCCAAAAATATGACGGAATTTCATATACACGTAGTTCTTCATTCGCTTGTATCAAGATACAGAGTCATCTGTAATAAGGAGAGACTTGCTCGTGAAAGCCATAGCACCTAGGCCGTATGGGGCCCCTTTTACAGGATTATCTACCATAAAGTTTACTCGCTCTTTTTTAGCTTTTAAAAAATTCAAGATAGCCATAAGGTGTATTTTTCTGAAGAATTTAAAAATGCTTTTTAAATATCAATTTGACTATTAGTAAAAACGCTGTGGACGAAAAGGTTTTTTTTAAATGGAGTAACTTATACTTATGTACATTTTTAAAAATCTATAATTTTTCTCATTCCAAATGTTTATTTATCTTATTTTCTGATATATTGTTAATTTCATGATATAACTTCTTTACAAATTACCGAAAAAACATAACTGTAAAGGTATCATACTAAGTTATTTCAAATGAAATCTGGATTGTGGCTGTACAAGTTTATTAAGCAAATTAATTGACAAACTATCGGTGTCAGTTTTCGATATAATCCCCCTGCCTCTCAATATATCTCCTTCATCGATTAACCAAAGCTTTCTTTGAAGAAAAATTCTTTTGGTTGCGAGCGAAACAATGTTTTGCTAGATCCCTTTTAAGATGTGATAACCACTGGGGGCCAAATCTGATCCTGATTTGAATCCTCGACGTTTTGTCCTTATTGCTGGCTTCAGTTTTTCTTTCAATACGTGACTATGGTACCACTTATCATATAATCTTCGACAAAAACTCCTTTCGTGTCCTAGAATACGTTCAACATGACCTTATCAGCTAATCAAGCAACTTTAAGTTTTTTTGGATTTTTAGGTAACCCGGAATGACGCCTTTCTTTGGAGGATGTTTGCATTCTGGCTGAAAATTATGAACCCAAGATTAGTCCCTTATCACTATTCGATCCAGAAAGTTAGGTCCTTTTCATAACTTCGGTGTCAGTTTTAAACTATTTTACCCATTAAAAAATACTTCAGCGAGCTATACAATTACTTCCATATATACTGAGCATTCTTGAGTGAATTTCAGAAGGATTTACACCTTCAGCACTTAAAAATCTTATTACTCATAGAATAATAGAGATGAGCGATAATTTATAGTCGGCGATTTTGTCATGTGATTGGTAAATCGCAGTGACAACCTATGACTGAACCTTTCCGGCCTTGCACTGCGTGGATGCCGATTAGGGTTGGGAAGCGATCTATCTATTCATAGTTGACGCCATCGAATTGTTCTTTTAAGATGCTAATTTCTCTTTATTTTTTAAGCGAATGTTTTGCAGACAGTAATTCTCTTAACTTTTTTGAATTTCACATGCAGCAGCAGCTAGTAATGATTTCATATACACGTTTTGTTTTAATAGAATTTTGAGTTTTATAGATAAATTAGTGGAACAATGATTTTACTAGGTCATAGGTGCCGCAGTCTATTATCTTCAAAGCTGTATTAATTCTTAATATTTTCCTTTTTAAAATATTTTTCTGAATATTACATATACAGTGACCGGCAAAGAGTTTGCAACAAGAGGGAATTTTTTTTATTATTGATTTCTCAGAAAATTTTATTCTTGATAAAAGTAAAGAAAAACTAATTTTAGCTGTCTCAAATCTCAGATCGGATATACAGGGTGTTCGAAAAAATTTAAAGTTAGACTTTAAGATTCGTAAAATTTAAAAAAATAAAAAAATTCTCTAAAGCAGAGTTATAGGGCACATAAAGTTATAAATAATAGTTAAGTAAAGTTTTTTTATATCTAGTTCAGTTAAACAGAAAATTAGACTCAAAAATTGAAAAAAAGCATTTTTCGATTTTAGACTACATATTTTCTCTTTAACTACACCAGATATTAAAAAACCTTTTTACTTTTTTAAATTTTAGGTATCTTGAAGTCTAATTTTAAAATTTTTTGAACACCCTGTACATCCGATTTGAGATTTGACGCAGTCAAAATTAGTTTTTCTTTAAGCATCAACTTTTATCGAGAATAAAATTTTCTAAGAAATCAATGATGAAAAAAATTCCATTTGTTCAAACTCTTTGCCGGTCACTGTATAAAACCATGATATAAGTACGTATCTACCTATTTTGTGTTTGTACGTGATAGCGTAAACCGAACAAAGATGTTAAAAAATTAGCATAGTTTTAGTCTCATATCTACGTCATATCTACAAATTGTAATACCTACACCAGTATCGAAACGATCGCAGTCACTGCGATTTTCAAAATAGCAGTTTAGATCAGTTAGATCATCTCTACAGAATAATTCGTTGTATTGTGTCAAAACAATTGGAAACTGCGTCATGTCCTTCTTAAATGTTCAAAGTAAATAACCTTATTCATCAAAAAATTGTTGACCAAAATTTGAAGTCAATCTGAACTGAGAGACATACCGACAGACAGACCGACGGAATTAAGGAAAGAAGATTTTTTGAAAACCTGGAAGGACGATTTTTTAACGTCTACAAACATTTTATTTGGCCGCCATTTTGTTCCGCCATCTTGAATTCGTACCACAATTTTACTAATTCATCTCTACCTCATACTTAATTCTTGCAGAAAATTAGACATCAGTCTAATAAGTAGTTTTTCAGGTTGATTTTCTAAATGTTTTATTAGGCCGTCATTTTGTTTTGCCATCTGAACCAAAATTTTCTCTTTTAACTTTTTTGAATCTTAGAAATAGCTAGCAATAATTTTACATACAAGTGTTGTCTTAATATAATTTAGAGTTTCATAGATGAATTAGTGGAACAATGAGTCCACTGGTGCAGCCTGTTTCCTTCAAAGTTGTATTAATTCTTAATATTTTCCTGTTTGAAATAATTTTTCTGAATTTTACATATATAAAACCATAATATAAGTATGTATCTACCTATTTTGTGGTTGTACGTGATAACGTAAACCATGACAAAAATGTTAAAAATGAGTATAGTTTTAGTCTCATGTCCATGACATAACTACAAATTCTATATTTCGAAACAACATATTGCAACTAGCCAGCGCGCAGCTCCGCCAACACCAGTGGGAAAATATAACAAAATATGACAGGTTGCAATGACAAAGTACAGAACTGCCAAAAGTATCTCAGTTTTTAGTCATTGCGATTTTTAAATCGCAGTAGCAGTTTACACTGCGATTTCAAAATCGCAGTTTATATCATCATCTCTACGGAATACTTTGTTGTATTGAGTCAAAACACATAATTATGCAAGCTTTTCAATAAGGTGGTTTTTAGGGTCGTGTTTATAGAGAGTGATAGCTTCTAAACGTTTTTCTAAACTCAATTTCATATTTGAAAGGCACGGAAAAGATTTAAAAATAAATGCTTATGACTTAATAATGAATAAATGTTATTTTAATATAATATTAATATTAATTATTTAATATTTGTGTAGTTATATTATAAAATCGGCGATATATCAAACATGGCAGAATAAAGACAAACACGCTATCTATATATATATATATATATATATATATATATATATATATATTTGGAACGGAAAAATGACGGCATTGTAAAAATGTATTTAAATACGTTTTGCATTAACAAAAATGGTAAATTTTCTTTAGCCGGAACATCCCCTCAATATTAATTTTTCCTTTTATAATTTTTAAATTCTAATAGTGGAGTTTGGCCCATTTAGATCCCTACGAAGTCATTTTTTAACACTTATGTACTGTCTTTTCAAACATTTTTATTATGCGCCATATTGGATTCCTACTAAAAAATGTTTACCTATGCAACATTTTATTTCTGGGCATAGTTTAAAATAAATTGAATAATTAAATTTTACACGGATTTTTTAAGACCGTCATTACGTTCCATCGGGTTGAATTCGTACCAATTTATCCCTATATCATATTTAATTTATGTGGAAAATTTGAAGTCTATTGAATAAGAAGATATTTTTTACGTTGATTTTTCAAATATTTTATTTGACGTCCATCTTGAATTCGTACCACAGTTTTACCAGGTGCACAAATTTCGAAATCAATCTAATAACTACTTTTTTCAGGCTGATTTTTTAAATATATTACTGAACTAGGTCGCCATTTTGTTTTGTTGTTCTGGTTTCGTGCCAAAATGTTACCAGTTCAGTTCTATGTAACACAGGATTTGGTGCAAAATTTGAGGTAAACTCTTAATTTTTTAACAAAATTTGAAGTCAATCGGGCAAGTAGTTTTTATGCCGCGAACTAACAAACATACTGACAGATAGACCGACGGAATTAAGAAAAGATTTTTTTTTTGTCATCTAGGGACGCTAATTCGTGAAGATTTTTAAAACCTGGGAGGGTGATTTTTACTACAAACATTTTATTTGGCCGCCATTTTCTTCCGCCATCCTAAATTAGTACCACAATTTTACCAATTCATCTCTATCTCATACTAAATTCTTGCCCAAAATTTGAAATCAATCTAACAAATAGTTTCAGGCTGATTTTCTAAATATTTTATTAGGCCCTCAGTTTGTTTTGCCATCTTGGATTCGTACCAAAATTTTCGGTATCAATTGATTTCTATAGTACTGTACTGTAGTAGTACCGACAAAATTGAGAAAACATGTTTTTTCGGCATCTAAGGACCCTGAACAATCAAGACCCGCAAAAATTTCGGAGGTTGATTTTTTCACCATTACAATACATTCCCCTTTACTCTTTCTGTTACACTTACTTATTGGTTTTTAAAAAGCATTTATAAATGATGGTTATTTAAGTTAAAAAACAGGGGGTGTTTGTTTTATACGGGATAATCCTGTACATCCTCGCTGGGAACATCTCCAATATTACACTAACCGTGTCCTACACTAACAAAAATAGCGAGGCAACTGTACCTTGCAGTATTAGATATCAATTCCAACTAGACTACAGGTTGTTAAAATAATATTTTTTCGAAGAAAATAAATTGATTCATTAATTGTACAAAAGCACAAAAATTATAATACTCTTTTGGAAAAAACTGATAAGTAATTCACATAGTAAAATTAATGAAAAAAGTAAATATAGAACAGCAATGGCGTAGCCAGCTGTTAGGGGCGGCGGGGCAATCATAATAGAGACGCCAGAATGAAGCAAAGCAACTCTAAAAATTTTTTTGACACCAAAAATACAAAATAATGTCTAGTGAAAACAACTAACAACTAAAAAAAGGTCATCCGTTTTGACGCCATTTTTCAAATACGGCACTGCGCTCGCCAAAAATTTTTAAAAAGCAAAGCATCACTTACCGCAAAAGGACGCCACCTTAAGGGGTGGGAGTGTCAGAGGTTCCCCATAGCCTCCGAATAGGACTTTTTAAAAATTGTTTAAATAAAACAAATAAATTCTAAATTTTTGCGCGATATAATACCGTAGTTTGATTTTAAATTAAAGTCAATATACCTACTATACGAAAAAAAAAACAAATAATCCTGCATAGAGTAAAAAGAAAATTAAAAAAAAAATTGGTAGATGAAACTACTAAATTTCAAAAAATAGTAAGTAGCACTTACCTCAAAAACTGAACAAATGCAGCTTGCTGTTATAATCTGAAAATCCACTTTTCAAACCAAAGCTAAATTATTCAGAAGAGACCACCTTTTACCAACATCTTAAAAATAAATCTCAACCCTTCTGACATTACTCTTCACGCTCAACCGAAGTTTTTAGCCTTTTTTTAGATTTCTTTTTTACTAGAAATTACTTGCAATAATAATTAAGTCAAAGAAGACCGTCTAGAAGATAATCAATCACGTTGGCCGCGAAAAAGTCCGGCGTCGGAACGCGACGCGTGCGGTTCAATTGCTTCGCGGACGATCAAGTAGTGTCGCGGGCCCGATTTTCATATGTTTAACCATCGAAGGATGAGTTACCGGGTCGCCCGACATGGCCAACTTTTCAGTTTTGTCGTTCAAAGGCTGCTGATACTGCGAAAGAGGTCCTGAAAGTTGTAAACGTGTCCTAAACAAAAACTGGCTGACTTATAGCAGGACTAACGTAACTCTTCTGTTTAGTTTATTTCTTTTATAATTTTTACTCAGTTTAAGATTGTCATTTGTTTTAACAATAATAATAGATTTTAACTAACACAATTAATATAAAAGTCAGTCAACTGAATGTTCTATGCGCTGTCCGCCTGGTTCTTGGCATACTGTGACTCTCTCAACATGTTCTGCATGCTGGTTTAGTAAATGCTGTTCTGAGATGCTATTAACGGCTCGTCTAATTCTATTTTCTAAAATTTCTAACAATGTTACAGGAGTTGCATACAATTTTCCCTTCAGATGACCCCATATAGAAAAATCGAGCGGAGTCAGGTCAGGCGACTTCGCTGGCCACCGAATTGGTCTATTGGTTCCCAAGCAGTTCTCACCAAATCGTTCATTCAAATAATTTGCAACAATCCTTGAATTATGATCAGGGGCGCCATTTTGGTAAATTAAATTCTCATTATGCTGCAAATTATTTATAGAATGTTCACTTTCATTTTGAAGAAAGTCCAAATACATTTGGCCAGTTAAAGGCTGATCGATAAATATTGTCCAGCAACGCCCAACCGAACATTCACTCCGAAACGTTCCTGGAAGACGTTCCTGAAAGACACCTTTCCATACTAATCTCTGATTTTCCTTTGCCTAATAACGACAATTATTTCTATCAAACATCCCTAGATTAGTAAACCTTGATTCATCCGAAAAAATAGTCTTATGATGAATCACAGTATTTATTCTATATTTATTTAAAAACCAATTGCAATAAATAAGTCGTCTTTGGAAGTCATGTGTCAGTGTTTCTTTAAAATTTTTCTGGAACCTTCATGTGGCGTATTGAACTGCTTGTCTAATTCATGAAGAGCAGCAGTATGGTCATACTCGATGTATTCTAAAACGTTTGTTTTAACTTCTTCGCTTACTATGAAACCTCCGTTGCCATTAGCGTGAACACCGCCATTATTTTTATTTTGTAAATGTTGTACTAGCCCAGCATAATATGCATGTGAGGGAGCGTCACGATCCGGAAAGCGTTCCTGGTATAATCATCTCTGGAATTTTTACGACATTCCCCATAAATAAGGAGCATGTCAATTTGATGTTCTCTTAAATAAACTATAATATTTATTTTTATAACTAACTAGAACCAGTTCTCAGTGTAAAAATGTAACGAAACTTATCAGAAATGTCGATACAAAACAGTACTTTTGACGTTTCTGGTTAAATCTAATAAAAATTATAATGGCACCCCTATGCAATTGTCTTACTACTATCTTAGTTTAGTCATCTTACTGCACTGTATCTACTACTTGTGATTTTTTTTCAACTTTTTAAAATAAGACAATCAAAAACATAAAATGTCTAAATAATACAAAATTACTTATCAATGAAAAATATTCCAAAATGTATTGATTAACAATATTTGTGTTTGTTTCATGTTATGTATTATGAAAAATGTATATCGGCAAAGTTTTGTCCATTCTTTCTAAAACAAAAAGCGAAAATACGGTTTCTTAAGCAGTTTTGTGTAGCTAATAAGATATACTTTAATACTAATATTTAATAAATACAACTTTCTATTTGACAATAACGTCATATGTCTAGGAAACTTCAACATTAATTTTTCTAACCTGCCAATCCTGTCTTATCATGCCTTGAAACTTATGATCTGTCTCAAATTATCAGTACCAACCAGAATTTCAGCTAGCACGAGCACTCTGACCCAATTTTTATTTCCACGTCACTTGCAATCAACGTATGTGGTACAATTAATGCAGATACGATCTCCGATCACAGAGTAACGTATTGTGATCTCTCTGTGATTAAGAATAAAGTAATTCCAAAGGTTATTTTTTATCGTAACTTTGATCATTTCATTTATGATGGTTTTATCTCCGACTTTGCATCTTTTGACTGGTACTCTATTTTTAACAATAATAACATAAATGAAAAAATTACTATTTTTAATAATTTTATTATATTCTGATTTGATAAACACGCTCCGATAGTAAGTCGCAAAATTACAAAACCAAAGAAAGAGTGGTTAACTCCTAATTTAAAAATGTTAATTAAAGATGATAATAAAGCTTTACAAAAGTATAAAACATCTCAGTCTCAATAAGACGAGAAAAGCAAAACTATCTTAATTCAGTTGTTGCTAGGCGTGAGCATCGTAGAACTTGGTCTGCTTTGCGTAATCTAAATATACAGTGTAATAAACAAGATCGGGCAGAGTTGCCAGCTAACTTTTCAGACTCCAATTCTATTAATTCTTATTTTTCAAAATTTTTTCAATATGTATCCGATAATTGCGATAATAAAATAAATTTGTATAGTAATAATTACTCCTCAAGAAGTACTCAGTTTTCATTCAAATTAAGTAATATTGAAGAAGTTAATAAAATCCTACATTCTCTAAAAAAAGATAGCGTTGGTTCTGATAATATTTCACTTAGTATGTTGAGATATTGAAGTCCACATATTGATATTATATTGCTTCATATTATTAACTGTTGCATAGAAAACTCCTGATAAATGGAAAAATGCAATAGGTATCCCACTTCCCAAAAATAAGGACCTTCAAATCTTTTCTGATTTAAGAATCGTAAGCATATTTCCTGCGGCTTCTAAAGTCTTAGAAAAAATATTATATAAACAAATTTTTGATTTTGCCATTTTTAATCACATAGTGCAGTGTGGCTTTCGACCCGGGTTTAGTACTCTACTGCTCTTGCAACTATTACCAATAACATTTTTGTAAATACTGATCAGGGACTTGTCACTGTGCTCGTGTTACTTGACTATTCAAAAGCCTTTGACACTATCAACCATAACTTGCTCTTAGCCAAATTGAGATACTTTGGCTTTGATAATGTCTCAGTAAAATTAAATTAAATCCTATCTGTCATGCAGATCACAGAAAACCTCTTATAATAACTGTGAATCGCAAGAACTTTCTATATTGTCTGGAGTTCCTCAAGGGTCTGTCTTGGGACCTCTTCTTTTCAGCATTTATACTTCTGACATTTTAGCATCCCTTAATAATTGTAAGATAATAGCATACGCTGATGACACCCAGATTTATTTTTCCTTTAGACCCGAAGATTTTGAAGGGGCTAATAATATAATAAATAATGATTTAAATGTAATTAATACTTTGTCTAAAGAACATAATCTAAACTTAAATTGAAAAAAATCTATTGTGATGATATTTGGTAATAGGGACAAATGCAACTTTTTAACTTCAAACCTGAATATCTCCATCGATAATAATGTATTAAATTTTGTTGAAGAGGCTCGGAATTTGGGTATAATTTTCGACTCTAATTTGCGTTTCAGTAGTCACGTGCAGGAACTTAGACGAAAGGCGCTTTTTAAATTAAAAATATTATTTGACAATCGTTTATTTATCACACATATTTTTTGTGATCTAAGAATTTAACAAAACATTTTTGTGTCAATTTGTTTTGCCATGTTAACAAACAAACCGCCATTTTTTGTCAACTTTAATTAATTATGTATTTTATTTTCCTACGCATTCCATGTAGCACAGGATAGTTAAGAGTTGTAGCATTTATTTGCTAGACTTCGCCAGCGAAGCAATAGAATGTACTGTTCTTGTTTGTTGTTTTAAAGGCCTTATGTATTTATTTTCTTTATTTATTTAAAATCTTTGAGAAAATTTAAGACAAAGTTCACATTTTAAACAAAAATTTAAACTTATCCCATTTTGTGATAAATTAAAAGTTTGATTTTAAATTTGATCAAAATCCACTAAAAACCCCATTTTGTTTATTATTCTAATAATTTATTTAACAAAAATGTCATCGGTATCGGGAAACCACCGCCATATTGCATTTTGAAAAAGCGCTTCCTGGTCCGCCATTTTGAAGCAAAATATAACTTGTGATATGTCATTGATAAGGTAATTCTTAACTTTTTTCTAATAAAGGAAAAACTGGCAGTATTATTCAATTGTTTTTTCATGAAAAATATGTCTTAATAGCATATATAACAAATATCAAAATCCTAACCTAAAAATCAATCGAATGGCGTTTTGTAAAACGATATCGTTGACACCCGGTATATTATGAAGGTAGTGGATCTAAGAGCTAATATTAATTATAAGTGTGTATGTACATTGTGGTAATAAATATTTATATATTCATTGTGAGAAACAAATACTGTTAGATTTATTCTATTCACTCATTAGAAAAGAAAAATTGTAACAGTAATGTTGGCCATATGAAGGCAGTTCGAATGAGCAAAAGGTGCATTTATTTGCATTGAAACATAGTAACTGAGCTTTAAATTATATAAGAAACCATTTGCAAAAAAACACACGGTTTAAATAATTCCGGTTTATTAACCAGTTATTTTTATTTATCAAGTCAACTTAATATTCGTTATACTCATTATCGACATTATGCGTGTATACGCTCTCATTCTGCAGAAAAATTTGGCAGTTTTTAGGGCATGGGCTGGTTGAATGTAGGTCAGTGGTCGGGTAGGTACCGTGATACAATTTTAATTTAACCAATAATTGCAAACGTCGTGACAATTATTTTTAAGAAACCGAGGTCAGACATTGAAAATACGGATGCACACCTTTAGAGAGATACAATTGAAATGATTGTTGTTTTCAGTTCAGCAAAAATGTTGACCAATATTGATATCAATCAAATTAAATTTTCTAATTGAACGGAATTTGTACAGAGATATCCATACGATAGGTATACTTTTAATAACAATAAAATTGGACTCCTTCGGCGTATGTAACGCCAAAAATTTGCTACAAAATAAACAATGGATTATTTTTTAAATAAATAAAATATGTAAGTGCTATTTTTAAGACTTTTTACAAATTGTCTCCATGAGTGGATTTTGGTTTTGACAGTTTATTAAACAATTTATTTGTACAGACTGTACACAGTGGTATTTAAAAGTTAGAGAAAACAACATTTAAAAATAGATAATTGGGTAAGTTGGGAGACACAGCCGTCAGACCAAAAAATATTTAAATCAGTTATTGACAAATAATTTTATTGCCATTTTAATTTTAACTCATTTTTCAAAAAAACTTTTATTTATTTTTAAGTCACTTCGAAAATTTTATTAAGCCGCCATTTTGTTCGATATAAAATTCGCACTAAAATTTTACCAGTGTATTCCGGTTTTAACACTAAATTTTTGTGCAAATTTTCAGTTCAA
Source organism: Kuschelorhynchus macadamiae (assembly GCA_030620095.1). Classification (NCBI taxonomy): domain Eukaryota; kingdom Metazoa; phylum Arthropoda; class Insecta; order Coleoptera; family Curculionidae; genus Kuschelorhynchus; species Kuschelorhynchus macadamiae. The sequence continues at coordinate 265,717 of JAUTXW010000881.1, read as the reverse complement.
TTGGAAGGATAGTTTTTGATGGTGAATGAAGTATATATATACATATATATATATATATATATATATATATATATATATATATATATATATATATATATATATATATATATATATATATATATATATATATATATATATATGTATATATATATATATATATGAGTAACGTTTTTGTGGCCATGTAATAATTAAGTTGCGTACAAAAAAAAACACGCAAATGTATATAGGTAAAAGAAAAAAAGTGGGAAATTAAATTTTCTAAGACAGCCAAATTGGAGAGCATAAAAATGTGAGATACAAAGCCAAATGTTTAAGCTTTTTTGAATGGATAACATATGGACAATAACTGAAAAATTAGATACATTTAAAAAAAATGTAATTTTGTATACAGTGTGCGAAATAAATAGAATAGAAATTTGCAAAAAAAAATTAAATTCCATTTTAAAGAGCCTGCAAATACAAGTCAAAAAGTTTTCTGATAGTAGAAAATTAAAGGTGAATTTGTAAAAAATTCGTCATATCAAGTTCGAATTTCGAACGAAACATAATTAAAAAGAATGTATCTTAACTTGCCATATTTCATAGCTTTATCATTTTTTAAATTTAAAACGTTTATAAAAAATATTCATACATTTATCGATTTTCCTATGTTTATATAATATAGGTATTTTTTGTTCTAAATAGGTAAAAACAATCTTCTATTATAGTCAGTTACAACTAAAACTCGAACACGACACTTTGACGAACTTTGGAGCGCTGTTTACGAACCTGAGGTAAGGTTCGTAATCAACGCTCCAAAGTTCGTAGTGTACTAAAAACGCCAAAATCGATTATATTACTATTTAAGTTAAAATGATTAGCTCATAGCTATGTTGTGAAACGGTGGTTCGATGCAATATTGGCCCCAATGTATCGATACAATGCATCGATAAGTCGTTGAGTATCGATACAAAAAATCGATCCAAAAAGCATCGATACCTTAATGTATCGCTAGATATCGAACATCTCTAAATTGCCTCTCTCTATATCTGTTTTATGCGAAACCGAATCACTGCGATTGCAACTGTAAAATAGTGCTATTTCGTAATAACAGTCTGCATATATATATCGTTAAACATATATACATATGGATTTATTTTTAAAATGGGTAATTAATTAGAAGATAGGATGTTGTACAGATTAAGGATTCTGATACTTAAATAGACGTTATCATTACCGATTTTTATGAACAAAGGTTAGTCAAGAAAATGGATTTGTTTGTACTGGTCGCGCTTATTTGCTCCGTACCACTGTTATTAGCGTTATTCTCAAAATGGCGCTATTCCTACTGGAAACGAAAGGGGGTTGTTCAATTAAACCCAGAATTTTTTTATGGCGACCTAAGGTAAGTTTTAATATAAGGTACATGTTTATACTATATTTCAAATTATTAAAACAAAATATATAAATTAAAGTGCAATATTTAGCTCACAATCTTTGTTAATTATTTAATAATTTTAACAAAATAATAATAATAAATAATATTCTTTTTAGTATGTGTTTTCCCTACTTTTTTTTATCTATTCTATTAAGTCCCTGAAAATTCGAGAAGTATATTTACATCATTGTAACGGCTTAGCGCTCGCCGCGCGCGACTCTGCTCTATTTTAAACATTAAATTAAAATTATTAATAACAGAGATCCAGAAACTGGACTTTTTTATTGAAAATTTCTTCCTGTTTAAATATCATTTTTTTAATTTCTTAAATATTAATAGGTTCCGAGTTATTTGCAAAAAAATAAACTTTATTTTCTCTTAATTTGTTAATATCTTTTGAAAATGTTTATGTGTACGGCTTTAAAACTTTTTTCATATTTTTCTGGACATCCAATCCAGTGGAGTCCTCACTCATATTTCTGCTAGCACTAGCAAGAATTAACATCATTTCGAGTTTGTGAACTAGACACAATTTTCAGTTGAAAGTAGAAACGAAATTATTTAATTATTTACTAAATCCAGAAAAATACGTTTAATTTGTAATATAAGAGAATTTCCAAATAATTTTTTCTCAAAAACGGAGTACTTTAACGAATTAAACCAAGAGTACTTTTCTTTACTAGAAAACATAATTTCCTTTTGGGACGCTCCAGATTTAGTATTAATATATTTGACTTCAGGATAACACCCAAATTTCATAATCTAGCCTTTAAACGTTTCAAAGATATCCTTAGACCAGTTTTACTTACACTAAAATGAAATAAGCATGAAGTAAACGCTCACAAAAAATAAGGAATTTTTTTTAATTGTTAATTTGTGTTGGTACGTCCAATTGCGTATAGAACAAAAAGCGGGTTTTTTTAGGTGCTGATATTATTTATCTTCTCTTCCCCTTATCAAATAGATTAGTCGAATCTCTGATAATTTTAACGCAAATCTCATAAATTCATGTATCTTTTTAAGGGGAAAGTTAAAAAAAAACAGAAGCAATTTCTAAATACGCCACTGCTTGGCACTTATGCCAAGTTGGTCGTTCCCCGACGTTTTTAAGAGGCAAAATATAAACTTGAACAATCTATAAACCTCTCCAAATTTAATTTTGGAATTTCAAACATTTTTAATTTTGTGCAAAGGCTAATCTTTCGAGTTCAGTTAATATTCAGTATATAATCATTACATTAATTGTGTGGGTTGAATGGTTATTGGATAAAAAAAAGTCAGCAGTAAGCGCGCATGCAACGCACGCAAGCGCCACTCTAAAAGAGGACCAAAATGTTGGGAAAAAATAAAAAGAACATTTACTTTTATACAATTTAAATTTTTAGTTTTTTAAATAGTTTGCAACGAACAAGGAAACAAAAATGTCTTACTGAAGAAAACAAGATTCGATCCATCTAGTAATAATTCCACATTATCAATCAAGGCATTAATTATTATCCTTCCGTCGTTATGAATATTGTCTTTTATTAGAATTAGTTAAGTGTTCCTTAATTTAGTCAGTGACGGCTCGTCCGGGGCGGCAGGGTCGGCGGGGCCGTACCAGAACTTATACAAGGAAAATTATCTTTTTAAAAAAGTAAATACTTTTCAAAAATAATTTTGCAAACATCCTACAAACGCACAAAACCAAAATGTAGTTTATTATTTCCTGGCCACATAACAAAATAGGTAGGTATCCCTATTATCGTTGCTTGACTAACATACAAATAACGCCATTAACAGCAGTCCGTGGGCCACCGTTCACAGATATTCTAATATATTTATTTAAGGACGGTGGCTCGGCCAGCCGATTCCATCACTTGACATGCTAGACTTCATGTACTAATTCACGCGGTACGTAGTACATTCGCATACATCCCTAAGCAATAACCTCGGCTATACGTTCGTCGTAGCTTATATCACCCAACACCCGCCGGTCTTCATGTGGCGGATGGCCGTATCCCCGGAATTTTTCACAATTGAATACCACCATTTTACAGGTATTAATTTTAATTTTTATAAAATGATACTACTTATTTTTAAATTAATTTGTTAGTTCTTTACATTAGTCATGATTAATGATGGTTAATATATTATATTAGCAATTTTCACTCCATGTTACATGTTTAAATGTGGTAATGAAATAAGAGCAAGTGAATATTTTAAAATATCATTTGAAATTTGTTTTAAAAGTCGGCCGGCCGCATCGTGGTTCTTGCTGGACAATATACTTTTTTGGTTGTGTATGGCATCTATTTCATTTTTCTCTTGAGGCAAGATACATTAAAATATCAAAAAATTAAATTGACTGACAAGAGCGTTTCACTAATTTTTTTTTTATTTATTATACTCTAGCCTAGATCTGCTATATATAGGTTGGCGCCTACCTAATTATCACTGAAGAAATAATCAGAAAAAATAAGACTAGCACCTATTTGACCATATTTGGACACGGCACCAGTTAACACCACATTGACTTGGTTAATTACCTCATTACCACCTCACTGTAAAACGGCCCTTGATTGGCCTTGAGCCTCGGCCGACCCTAAATTTTAGAGTACGAGCCGTCACTGTTTAGTTTGGTACATAGACATTTAGTAACACATATATACTGTCTTCAAAACTTTTATTGGGCGCCATTTTGTTCCACCATACTGCCACGTATTAATATTTTAACAGTTTCTACCTATGTCAATAAATTGCCAAGTAAATTAAATAAGCAATTTTTTACTACGATTTTTTAAAAATTTCATTAGAACGCCATTTTGTTCCGTCATGTTGAATTCATACTAAAATTTTATCAGTGTACCAATATATTATATCTATTTCTTGTGCAAACATCAAAGTCCATTGAATAAATGCTTTTTTTACTTCGTCTTTTAAACAGTTTATTTCGTCGCCATTTTATTCCTCCATCTTGAATTCGTACTACAATTTTTACCAGTTTATTTCTATACCACATTTAACTGTTCAACGAAATTTGTAATAAAACTATTAATTGGTTGTTTAAGACTGATTTTTTAAATTTTATTTTGACGTGTTGGATTCGTACCAAAATTTTACCAGTTTCGTTCTAATACTTGATTTTTCTGAAACATTTGGGTTAATTGAATAATTCGGCCACCATTTTGTTCATATTGGATTTTTGCCAAAATATTACCAGGTCAACCCCAATATGACCCTAACTTTCGACGAAATTGGAGTCATTCGGGCAAGTTTTCCAGCTATGTCGGGACATGCAGACCGATGGAATTCAGAAACATGTTTTTTGTCATCTAGGGACACTAAAACCTTAAGATCCCGGGAGAGTGATTTGTCTTTTGGAAGACAATCATTTTATTATGCCGGCATTTTGATTCAGCATCTTGGATTCATACTAAAATTTTACCAGTTCATTCCTAGATAAAACATGATTTTTGTGCAAAATTTTAGGTAAGTTAGATAAGTCGTTTTTAAGTAATATTTTTTTTTAAATTCACTAGGCTGCCTTTTTGTTTCGCCGTCTTGAATTGGTACCAACATTTTTCTGTTTCATTCCTACGTAATGCTTAATTTTTGTGCAAAATTTCAGGTAATTTGCATAATTAGTTTTTTTAGTAGTATTTAAAAAACTGCGCAAACGGTTAAAGGGAGATTTTTTGTAAGAAAATAAGATGAAAAGTACATATAAATATGGGTCCCCGGATGTTTAAAATGTAAATACTTTATTTAATTATACCGAAACAATAAGAGCTACTTGATTAAGATTTGGGACAACCGCATAGGTATCTAAGGGCTATATTTTTATAGTATTCAGGAGATTTTACTTTAATCACCGGTAACCATCCCTAACATTACACAAAAAAATATCTCTCAGTATTTTGTGATAAATAAGTCGTTTTCGAAAAAAAACAGGTCAGGTATGCTCAAAACTTTACAAAAGTGATCATTTAGATCATTTCAAGAAAAAAGTTTTATTAAACGTGTGTCCGCAAATGCCCTATTTTCGAGATACAGGATGCTAAATTAAAAAAAAAATCTAAATTTTAACACCCTGTATCTCTACAATAGGGCATTTGCGCACAGATATCTATTAAAAGTTTTTTCTTGAATGATTCAAGGAATCACTTTTGTATAATTTTGAGCAATTCTAACTCGAACTAAAACTGGACCAAAGGCAGAGGAGGATCTATAATGACGCTGCAGCGTCAGACCCCCGAACAAAACATTATTAAAAAAAGATTATCTACACACATAGTGTCTTGGTTCGTTTTTAGATTCTAGAAAAAAAAAATAAACAAGAGCAAATTAAAAATCCAGTGACTAAAAAAAGTAGATACTAAACATCTTTAAATAGCTTCTCCTAAAGAAAATGTCTACAAACAATGAACCAACTACTGATTTTTAATTTTGCAATAAATATAATATTATTTTTATGATATATTTATATTTGTTACAAAAAACGATTAATTTATTGCAGATCAGTTTGTTTTTTTTGCTAAATGTATTATCCGCCCAATCGGCCCACTACTTATATATTAATATTACTATTATGGTTCTGTCAAAAATATTGTAGCTAAGCTCTAGCTATTTATTTTGTGGTTCTGTTAATATTATTTATTAGTTTATTATTATATAGTCTACAAAAAATATATTCCTTTCTGAGCAACTTTTAGCTTCGCCTATCCCAGTTAAGCGACGAAAATTATATTGTTAGTTTGGTATATGTTTTCTCGTTCATTTTATGTCATATTTTCTTTTTGCTTGTTTAAGGTAAGAAATCAACATATTTGTTATTAGAAAAAAGTCTCTTATGCTAAAAAATGAAAAACATTTGTTTTTTCGTATGTAATAAGTTTATTTATCGATAAAAAAATAAAAAACAGTTTTACAATACATAGGGGGGAGGGGCTAAAAATTGATAATGCTTCAGGCCCCCAAACGTTTTAGACGTCACTGATCAAAGGTGCTACGGCCCTGCATCATAATAGATTTTTTTCTCGAAAACGACTTGTCATATTATAAAATACTAACAGGCATTTTTTGTGCATTTTTACTTGCCCTATACGATAAAGCTAGTAGTTTTTTTTAAATCAGTGGCGTACTATTTTTTATTAAGAAAGTCAGGGATAGTTACCTATGCGCATGATTAAAGTGACACTTGCCGAATACTGTAAAAATGTAGCCTTTAAACACCTATGAGATTGTACCAAATTTTAATCAAATAACTCTTACTATTTGGGAATTACTAAAGAAATGATAATTTTTTGTAAAACTTTAACACCCTGTATCTCGAAAAAAAAAAGACGCATACCCATATTTATATAAATTGTTGGTCTTATTTTTTATAAAGTTTCTTAAAAAAATGTTTTTTTCAGCACCCGGTATATTACATTAAAATATTTAAACTGTAAAAAAATAAAGCGAACAATGAAATTTAAAAAAATATATGTATGAACTAAATTTTTATTCTTACAAATATTATTTACATACGATATTTGAAGGGCGCCAAAATATTTCCGGCACGCGGGCGGCGATAACCCTTGTGGAGACCCTGGTAGTAATGAGGGGTAAATCAAATTAAACCTCTTTGGATACCAAATTTTTATTGATTCATTTATTCGAAAATACGTTTTAATGGAGCTTCTGACTTTAAAGGCTGAACAATCAAAACAGATTTCTATTTAATGAGAAATATCCTAAAAATTTAATTTGTATGAAAACTGGCAAATAGGAATCTTCCACCTTTTATACAGGGTTATTCACGCAACCCGTTCATTAAAAGTTTTTGATGATACCATTTAGGTAAAAATTTCAAATTTTGGGATTAAGGTAATGTCAAGAGGTACTTCTTTTTTGAAATATTTTCAACTTCCTGTCACTTCCGGTTTAACCGGAAGTTGGTATCAACTTGCTTATTTTAAATGGAACACTCTGTATTTTATGATATTTTTGGATTCTACGGAGAATTTTAATGATATTTTATGTAGCATGTCCTATACCTAGGTTCAAGCGTTCTTAAGATATTTGACCTTGAACCGAAAATGAGCCTTCGGGGTACCAAATTTTAAAATCTCTTATTTTTGTAAGTTTTGAAGATATTATCTTCATATTTTGCAAACGATCGGTAAATAATCTTAGGTTTCTATTTTTTTTTATTGAATTTGTCTATTTTTATACAGGGTGTCCTAAATTCAGCGGCAAACATTCACATATTCAAAGCCGCTAAAGTCCGTTTTTTTAAATGGGACACCCTATAACTTTATGCACTATCAAATGTAGAATTTAATTTTCTATCGAACTGTATTAAGGTTTCCTATACCTATTCGTAACCATTTTCGAAATAATTGGGTTTTATAAAAAGATCGTATGTATTTGCTTAAATGTTTACATGTTCCAATGGTGAGCCATGGAAAAAAAATTGAGATCCAATATCCAATATGACAGATGATTAGTATGCGTTATTTATCGAAAGCTGTCAGTGATAAACTAAATCTTCTAAATCGAAATGGAAGAATACTCAAACGCTGATATTCTCAATCTATTTTATATTCATGGAGAATGTTATAAAATTTTGGAGAGAACGTGTCGTGTGTTTAATGAACGCCACCCTGATTTGCCGCCAATGAACAAGTCAAAATTCAAGAGGATTGAAACGAACTTTTTGCGTTTTGACAAGGTTAAAGTTACAAAAAATGTTCCGAAACCAGTGACAAATGCCGAGGATAACGTAATAAACACATTAGCATATTTCCACGCAAACCCGCAAAGTTCAATACCGTCTGCAGAAAACGATTTGGGAATTTCTTCTTCATCTGTCCAAAGAATCTTGAGCGAACATCATATGCACCCTTATTCCTTCCAAAACGTGCAAGCCTTGAGACCTGGTGATGATGTCCGACGAGTAGAATTTTGCGAATTCATGTTTTTGAAAAATCAAGAGGACCCTCAATTCCTTTCAAAAATATTTTGGACCGATGAAGCGAAATTTTCTAGAGAAGGAATAACAAATAGAAGAAACGAACATTTCTGGGCAGCAGAAAATCCGCACGCTTTACGCGAAACGCGTTCTCAAGAGAGGTTTAGCTTCAATGTTTTCGGTATAGTATTAAATGATCAGGTGCGGTACTGTATTTATGAAGACAATTTAAACAGTGATAAGTATTTGGAAATTCTACGAGGGACGGTTTCTGAATTTATAGAAGAAATTCCTATTGGTGAGCTGCAAAATTATTGGTATCAATTAGATGGGGCACCAGCACATAATTCCGCTGCAGTTTATCTCCAATTATCTCGAATTTTTGAAGATCGCTGGATTGGTCCCAATGGCCCTTGAAGATGGCCCCCGCGATCGCCTGATTTAACACCCTTAGACTTTTATTTATGGGGATTTATCAAAGGTAAAGTCTATGCTTCCCCAGTAAATAACCAACAAGATTTACTGGACAGGATACGAACAGCTTTTGCCGAATTAGAAAACGGACAAATTCAACGGGCCACAGCAACTGTATAAAGTAGAATTGAAATGTGTCTTCAAATGAACGGACAGCATATATAACATTTGCTATAATTCAATTTTATTATTTTATTTATTTATTATTACTTGTTAGATTGCTATAATTTTTAAGTTCACTAAAACAAGTTTAGAACAGTCTCGAACTTAGTAGATATGGTTAAAAATAATGTAAACAATTTATTACATTTTTTATAACTTTAACTTTTCTGAAACGAAAAAATTTCGTTTCAATCTTCTTCAATTTTCTCTTGTTCATTGGCGATAAATGAGGATGTTTTTCGTTAAAAACATGACACGTTCTCTCCAATCTTTTGTAACATTCTCCGCGAATATAAAATAAATTGAGAATATCAGCTTTTAAGTGTTATTTTATTTTAATTTAAAAGTTTCAAATCAGCTGTCATGTTGAATAGAAAAGCACAACAATTGTTTTTCCATGGCTTACTACGGGAAGGTGTAAGCATTTAGCAAATACATATGATAGTTTAATCAAAACCTGATTATTTCGAAAATGGTTACGAATAGGTATAGGGAACCTTAATACAGTTCGATAGAAAATTAAATTCTACATTTGACAGTGTATAAAGTTATAGGGTGTCCCATTTAAAAAACGGACTTTAGCAACTTTGAAAATATGAATGTTTGACGCTGAATTTAGGACACCCTGTATAAAAATAGACAAATTCAATAAAAAAAATAGAAACCTAAGGTTATTTACCGATCGTCTGCAAAATATGAAGATTATATCTTCAAAACTTACAAAAATGTGAGATTTTAAAATTTGGTATCTTGGAGGCTCATTTTTGGTTCAAGGTCAAGTATCTTAAGAACGCTTGAACCTAGGTATAGAACATGCTACATAAAATAGCATTAAAATTCTCCGTAGAATCCAAAAATATCATAAAATACAGGATGTTCCTCTTAAAATAAGCAAGTTGATACCCACTTCCGGTTAAACCGGAAGTGACAGGAAGTTGAAAATATTTCAAAAAAGAAGTACCCCTTGACCTTACCTTAATCCCAAAATTTGAAATTTTTATCTAAATGGCATCATCAAAAACATTTAATGAACGGGTTGCGTGAATAACCCTGTATATGACTGGTGTTGGAATAAAAGAGAATACAACTGATAAAGGACAGTTTTGATATGGTTTGGAATGTTTTATGAAGCCTATTTTTTATTGCCTAATGTTTGCTTAATTTATGCTATTTGTTAAAGATAATAGAGGGAAACATTTTATTACCTAATTTAGAGATAATACAAGTTTAAAAACTAATTTTCTTGTCAGCCACAATTTTTAATTTTAGTTGTATCTCGAATTTTTGTCGCCTTTCTTTTAGGGCTGGCAATATAATCGAAAACCTGTTTTCAAAAAAATCGATTAATTGAATCGATTTTTGGATTAATCGATATGTTGGGTCTTTAAGAAACGCCTTTAAATTTTACGCACAAATACAAAACTCATATTGTCAAGCGTTATTTAACATCAGCAAAACTAAAGAAGTCACAAGGATACATTAGCAAATCTAAATTAGAATGTACCTCTAACGGCAACCTAAAAGTTAAGCGTTAACGCATGTGTTTAATTGTTCAAAACTTTCTAAGCGATGTTCTTAATAAATAAAGGATTTTCAAAGGAACTTCGGTTTATTTTATTTATTTATTTATTTTTTGAAGCCTTTAATCAAAACTTCGATTTTTTAATAAATCACGAAAATAACTAAAACATTAGTTAAATATTATTTGATAAAAATCTCGAATAATCAATATCAATTTTTAGAAAATCGAATAATCGATTACGAAAATATTCGATTTTTTTCAAATTATTTATACGGATAATCGTAACAAAGCATTAATTAATCGCAAAAATTGATTAACTGAAGAAATCGATTAATCGAAAACTAATTAATTGGGAAAAATCAATTATTTGCAATAATCGACAATTCATTATTAATTTGGATAATCATCCAGCCCTATCTAAGATTACACGGCCGGTACAAAAATTATGTTTACGTTCTTTACAACATTTTTAACCCGTCAGAATCTATAATATAAGCTACCTTTTTCCAGGGAAATGCTCACTGGAAAAATTTCAATGGGGGAAGCATTAAAAAATACATACGTGACATTCAAGAATAAAAAACTCAGGTATGGAGGGATATATTGGGCGTTTAAACCTCAATTTGTAGTTGTGGACGTTCACCTTATAAAAGACATAATGCTAAAGAGTTTTTCCAACTTTTAAGATAGAGGTAAGCAGTAAAATTTAACCATCTAACTTTTAAATACATGTGAAAATTTACAATTAGATACTCTCTATTAATTACCAGAGACGAAAAATAACTAATTTCTTACGGTTTCTTATAACATTTAATAAAACGTTTATTGTTATTGTTTTAAATAAAATGTTTACATCCTTAATCCTTACTCTGACCTCCATATTCTTTTTTATAAAAGTTCTTACTCCGACCTCCTTATTTTTTTAAAGCTTCTATTATGTATACATAATATATAAGTCTGGAGCAATAGTCTAATTCGATGACCTTGGTCTTAAACGTGACCTAAATCACCCTTTGAATTCAATTTAAGCCACTTCCACTTAACCTACCGCTTTGAAATTTTTAATACATATTAGGACATTCAACATAAATATATGACTTTAACCTTAGCCGTGACCTTGAAAATAATTATTTTAATTCACTTCCTTTGAAATTTTGTACAAATATACTGCGTGTTCCGTAACTGAACGCTGGATAATTCACGATGCGATTATTTAACGAATTACAAGTATACAATTTCATCTATACGTATGTCCAATAACGCATGTTTTTGGAGTCGAAGTTTTATTTTTTTAAAGTTTTATATTGAACATTTTTAAAGATGTGGTCATAACCCTTTTTAGCCCCCAAACTTTTGTAAATATATGACAATACTGACCTAATTTAGTAGCTTCATTTAGAAATATTTTTATCGCTTTTTCGATATTCGATACCATTTGACATTAGCAAAATGTTCATTTGCCAGCTTAACCTATAGCTTTGAAATGTTGAGCATATATTGATTAATGAACCTGTAAATTTTGAATTTGGAGACAGTTTTTGTTAAAAAAATTATGCAAAACAAAATACCTATCAAATTTGACATTTTTTCAAAAAAAATGCTAAATGAACTACCCTTTTTCGCAAAATTTTTAAAAATGATAAAGGAAAATATATTGGTTTTTTTGTGTTCATAACTATATATCAATACATTCGTTTTTATCAAAAAGTAAATAAAATGTATTAACCAAATAAAAAAAACCCAATTTAAAAATATTTATATTAAATTCCACAATTATGATCTTTTTATCAAGAGCATTTTTTTAGACCCATTTTATGTTTTTATGAACAAAATAGCGTTTAAAATAAAAAATAATTAAGAAAATACATTTAGGCGATGAACTTACAATTCACAATGGAAACTGAAGAAAATAATGAAATTAGTTTTTGAGATTTAACGTTAATTAGAAATTTAGTACCAAACAAATTAAAAACTGAATAGTATACCAAAAAAACTTGGTCGGGCCGATATCTAAATTTTAATTCCAACCATTCAAATAACAGAAAAAATAGTGTTATAATAGGATTAACTGACCGGGCAATCACACTAACCTCTCCAGAATACCGACCAGAAACTCTGGCAAAAGTTAAACAAACGTTAATAGATTACCATTATCCAGAAAAAAAATATTCTAAGAATTATTAAACAAAGAACATAATAAAAAGAAAGAACGAATTAAAAACGAAAATCCTAAGTACGTGGCACTACCTTACACAAATAATTTATCAGAAAAATTGAAATCCATTCTTTCAAAACATAATATAACTGTTTGTCACAAAGCCCATAATTTATTAAATTCTCTTTATACCCCATTAAAAAGTATAGTACCACAAGAAAAGAAATCAAACTTAGTTTATTCAATTCCGTGTTTAAATTGTTCTAAAACATATATCGGAATGACAACACAATGCTTAGAAATTAGGATTAAAGGCCATAAGTATACTAAAAATGCCTCTACTGCCCTTCACAAGCATGAACAAACAACAAAACATGAGTTTACTTTCAGTTCAACCGAGATTTTAGCACAAGATAAGAATTATAGTAAATTATAGTAAATGGCATTTAAAGAAATGATAATGAAATAAAAAAGGAGAATGAAGCAGTTAATGATAAAAAAGATATTTGTAGTTTAAGCCAAATATATTTCAACCTAATTAAATAAATCAGAGAGCATTTAAAATACAAAAATCTTATTTTCCCTGTATACATTTTAAATAGAAAATAAACTTGCCCCTGTATATCTATAAAAATATTATTTTTTTCACAGCTAGCTTCAGATAAATTCTACCGTTTTTATGCCCTCAAAAAAAAGATAACCGAAACACTCGATCAGTCTAATATCATTTACAACATGTAAATTGCTTATCCAAGGTGCGTACCATAAAGTTAAGTATTAAATTGCTAGAATTGTTTTAAATTTGTGTCTTTGAATAAATATGTGTGTTTTGTCAAAACTAAACATTTTATTTTACCAAACATAGCATAATATGTAATATTATTAATATGGCAATTTTAAGTTTTTAAACCTTTTAGTGTCTCTAGTTTTTAAACCTTTTAATGTTCTTAGTACATATTTTTTTGTGTTTTTTGTTTTAATGAAAAAAATACTTTTTTAGAGATTAAGTAAACCATATATATATATATATATATATATATATATATATATATATATATATTACAAAAGTGTCATCTACACATCAACATTTAGTTTGTAAAGGAGCAGAGCTTAAGGCAATTTTCCCGAAAGCCTCTATAAAGATGTTCCCTACCACAGGAGATAACGAGATCCCATGGCGGCACCCGAGTTTTGCTCATAAAAGGTTCCTTGAAAAATAAAATATGTGGTGGTTAAGGATTCTCTTATCAATTCAGTTAAGCTTGGATTCAGGTTGTTTTGTTGAAATATGTCAAAAATTATGGAAATTGAATCGCCAAGGCACATTTTTATACAGCGATTCAAAATCACACTTGTTCCTGCGGTAGAGTGTATATAGGTGAAACTGGACGGTCTGTGTTTACCAAACTTAAGGAACATGAAATATGTATAAGTAAGAAACAAATTGTTCAGCATACAACAGGACACATGATTAATATAAAAGATACAGGGTTTTGATCTTGTGCAGATGGAAGATGTCGTGTGCATTCACAGGCCAAACGTCGAAAAGTAATTCCAATTTGACACTGTCTAAACCCAATAACCATGATTTCTTAGTTATTTTAAGTCTTCTACATCTGCCACATGGCATTAGTAAGGGCACATTTTTTTTTCAATATGTACAAAACAAATAACCTATTTTCAGAGCCATTAACTTTTTAGGCCTTTATAATCATGAAAAAGATGTTCTGACTCAAAACCTATTTAGGCTTGGAGGTGAAGCATGGAAATTACTGCGTGTGAAACTGAGTCCTACATTTACTTCTAGTAGAATGAAAATGATGTTCGAAACTCTATGCGAAAAAGTCGGGAGCTTAAACAACGTGACCGAAAACTGCGTCAAACAAGGAGGAAAAATTAATGTTACCGATGTTGCCAGCCGTTTTACTACTGACGTCATTGGATCATGCGCGTTTGGAATCGAATGCGACTCGATAAAAGATCCTGACTGTGATTTTAGGTAATCATAGAAGTTTTTAACATAATTTTTATAGTTTTATATTTTCTAAAAATGACATGATATAAATTTAGACAAGGTATTTTCAAAAATCAACAATCATTCAAATCAATCATGTCGTCTTTAAAGTTAAAGGTATCAAATATTGTATTGTACTTACGTGTAAGGACTAAAACTAATTTGTGTTTTATGAGAAATTATCCAAGAAATTATATTTTATGACTGAAGCAATGCATTTTGCTAGAATGATTGTTCCTAGTTTTTAACTTCAGTGTATTCTGAAGAAGGTCAAAATAGACCGAAACGTTAATATATATGTGAATATGAATATAAACACATCTTACTTTTACAAGGACCCTAAGAAAATCCCATGAAAATAAAAAACCAAACTTTTTTCCACGAACTCCTTTGAATTATGCTACAAACATCACATAGATTCTTGCACGTGCGCATTTTCGTATTGTAGGTACGTTTCTTTACAGACCATCTAGATTAGACACAGTAAAAACTCTGTTCTTTTGTATTACATAACCTATTAAATGAAGTTTGTAACCCTGAAACCAGAAAAAAAGACGATGTACAAGATGTCCCGCTTTCGTTGTTTTTGTTGGCTCTTATTAGTGAGGATAGAGGGTTCCGGTTTTCACGACATGATGCTACTTTTTTGCGAAACGAAAGATGACCCAAACAAAATTAGTATAGCCCCTTAGTTTTTAAGATACAGTGTGAAATTGAAAATATTACTTTTTGGGCCCCTCTCGTATTTCGGTTGTTGTTTAACTTATCCAAAAGGTAAAAACTGGCTTTGATACAGTTTTTCACGTAGAATCGAGGGGCATAGTCAGATTTTTTATGTGAGCTGTCGTTTTCCAGATATAACACAAACTTATAATTTTTTAAATTGGACAGCCCGTATAGTTTTAATTTATATTATTCTGTCCACAATAAGCTACTCGAAAATATATAATAGTATATACCTTTCTATTCGAATCGCCCAGTAATTTGCATTTTTTGAGATAGACTTAGTTTTTGGTAATAGGCTGGGATTTCCTAAACAAAACTAAAAAAAATTGTTGTCATGTTAAATAAATTACTTGTCAAAAACCTCTGGTTCGTTTTGAAGCTAGATTAGATAACCGCAACAATTATTTTAAATTTTATAATAAAAAATGGTTAGAAACCAAATCTTTTCTAATGAAGAAAAATACATGTTGCTTTGCTTTGCACAATGTTAACGAAGACGGAAGATGTTAACGAGGCTTCGGAACTATATTTATTAAGGTATGCTTAGCATTCATCGTATTTTATAATAAATACATTTTTATGGCGCTGTTGTCGTTTTAAACATAGGTATTCAGAAAGAAGACATTATATTACATTTCTTAGAATGAAAAGAAATCTAGTTGATTTCGGATCTTTCAATAAGCCGCGATGCAAAACCTATAACAATGAAAACGAGGAAGACGTAGTTAATGTTCTTGCGTCCTTTGATGTAGATCCTTCAAGTTCTTGCAGAAAAATCCATCAGAACGTTGTGGTTCAAAAAAGCCGAGTACAAAAAAAGACATTTATAGAAAAGTAATATGGCCCGATGAGGCATATATAAGTACCGCCGGGGTATTAAATAGGCATGCTTCTAGATACTGGTCGCAAGAAAACCAGAATCGAATATTTCCTTGCGAACGACAAGGTAGGCTTGGGTTTAATACTTCTTGTTTCATATTAAATCTTCTTCAAGGCAACAGGCTAAAATTATAACAATGTAAGATAAATAATGCTATGATAGTTATTACAAATAAAAAATCTGACTACGCCACTGGATTCTACGTGAAAAACTGTATCAGAACTAGTTTTTACCTTTTCGATAAGTTAAACAACAACGGAAATACGAGGGGACCCAAAAATGCAATATTTTTAATTTCACACTGTCATCTTTGGTTTCACAAAAAAGTAGCACCATGTCGCCAAAACCGCAACCCTCTATCTTCACTAATAAGAGAAATACCCCATAAAAACAACGAAAACGGTACACCCTGTACATTTGTCCTCCATGCGTGTTATGATTTTAGGGTGTATGGCAAGCTAATCAATAAAACCAATACTTTCAAACAGTGGATGGAAAATACGTTTCCGAGAAAGCTTCTGGGGTATACAGGATATAAAAGCTTTCCTCACCTAGAAGAATTCTTTACGGATATCGTTATGAAAACTATCGAACAAAGAGAAGCAAACGAAATATACAGGTAATAGTATTTAAAAGGTAAGCTCATCATTTGGGTATGGTATATTTTAAATCTTACTCTGATCAACCTCACGAACCCAACATTTTAAATAATTTATTTTTCTACAAGCGGGTCCAATTTACTATTTTCCCGCACGCACTTTCTTTTTCCCGCACCGTGCGGGAAAAAAATACCGAACGCGGAACGAGAAAATGTTTTTCCCACACGCTGGAAAAATGTTGGTTCCAAATGCTTTGAATTTTCTCCTTGTGTATCAAGCTATCATACTTATCGTACATTCATATAGATTAGCAAGGCAAAGAAATAATTGTTAAATATCCGTCAAACCTTTTGATTATTTATGTTCTTTAATTCGTTCTAAAAGTTCTACCCGTTTGTCCAATGTATGTTTTTGGGCATGAACCACATGTTAACTGATAGATCACTGATTTTTCATCTCTATCAATTTTAGGTTTTGTGTTCTTCAGAAATTTTCCTACGGAATTATTAGTTTTGAAAGCGGTTTTTACATTCTTGTATTCTTGTTAAGTCAACGTTTAATTTTTAAAGAGGGCTTTCAAGAGTATGTTATAATTTTAAAACATTTATTATCATCTCACCATTGGTGTTTATTTCATTAATAGTTTTGTGCCTTGCTATTTTTTATTTGTTCTACTATTCAAAGTGGGTAGCCAGTATTAACTGCAATTTGTTTAATTAAATTAAGCTCATCATTATAACTTCCTTCTGATAACAGGTCGCTAATCAATCTATGGATCAAACTGTGAAACGCTGCTAATTGATGTTTTATGGGATGTAAAACTTGTAATGGATGACAGTATCAGTATGTGATGGTTTATGGTAAATTTGAAATGAATGTTTATGCAATTATCTCTTGATTGTTAAATCTAAGAAGTTATTGGAGCCGTTATCTTCAACCTGTAACGTGAATTTAATATTCCTGTGAATAGAATTCAGAAAGACTAAAAATATGTTTAATTGTCTGTTTGTGCCTGCAAAACAAGTAATAATGTGATCCACATACCAATGACACATTTATTACTCAATGTATGCTGATGAATCATGTTTTCGATGAAAAGCTCTGCGAGTATGGGGCTGAACGGACTTCCCGTAATCAGACCTTCTCTGCTATTGTAGAAAACAATATTGAAAAAGAAATAGTTTTGGTTGAGACATGTTTTGAGTAGCTCTAGAACGTCTTGCATAATGTTCTAATTAACCTTGTTTTTTATTAATAAAGATTCAACTAAGTTTATTGTAACTTCTGGGGGATGCTAGGAAACAAATCGAAAGAAACTAGCTTAGCGTTATTAGGTAAGTGAAAATGTGCAGTGTTTTTAATTAATTCACCTGAATTTTTAATACTATATTTACGGACAAACTTACAGTAATATTTTATTTTGTCTATTAAGATTTCAAAAGTTTGTATGCAGGTGCTGAAAAGTATGTTACAAATGGTCTTTTAGGGTAGTTCTCCTTATGCAATTTAATAAGGGAGTAAAACTTCGGCACGTAGGGCTCATAATTTTTACTTTAAACTTGTTAGTAAACTACTTGATTGGTCGATAGTTTTCCTAATTTATTTTTAGTACTCAGTGGGGTCTTTATTAATATTTGGAAACTTCCAGAACTTATGAATTCTAATGTTTTTATTATGTATAAATGTTCATCTATAGCTGTGACTGTGTTCCCTTTATCAGCTCTTTTGAAAATGATATTCTGAGTTTTTGTTTTATTTTGAATAGATTTAACGAATATACGTTCATTATTATTACTGATACTGTCATCCATCCACAAGTCTTCATATCCGATTCAATAGTAGAACAAATAAAAAATAACAAGTTAAGGCACAAAACTATTAATGAAATATACCCCAATCGTAGAGATGATAATAAATGTTTTAAAATAATAACATACTGCGGAAAGCCCCCTTTAAAAATGAAACGTCTTAACAGGAAGAATGTAAAAATCCCTTTCAAAATTAATAATTCCGTAGGAAAATTTTTGAAAAACACAGAACTCAAAAGTAATAAAGATGAAAAGTCAGGTGGTCTGTCAGTTAACATGTGGTTCATGCCCAAAAACAAAGGGGAATTAAATAACATAAACGCAGTTTTATTCACAATAAACATGACTCAACGTTAGCAAGCCATATTAACAGGGATGACCATGTGTTTAACGATGATTTTAAGATCCTTCATGTAGAGAATAAAGGCCCTAAATTTATTGGAAAGTTTAGAAATAAACCGCCTGAAAGATACAAATTTATTACTTAATGACCAAATAGATCTAAAGAATTCTCCTTTACTCAACATTTTCTGAAATTCCAAATATTACTAGAGTTAAAGTATGGTGGTTAAAAAAACCCAGCTTTTGTTCCTTAGTTATAAAATTTAAGTAAGACAGACATTGTTAATATCAAATGTAGAATTCTTTTCATCAGACGAAGATACAGTGTTAGCGAAACGCGTCGTGTAAAAATTCATTTTATGGAATTTTCCAATGAATATATTAGTATTTTACTTCGTGTAATGGAATTCCATAAAGTAACAGCCACTAACGTTCAATAACTAAGTATTTGTCAAGTCCTCAGGGTTTGTCATACTTTTGCGTTTTACGTCTTCCGCTTGAAAAGGGAATTATTAGAAATGGAATCGTTCAATGAGGAGCTACAAGATGCAATTTTAGAAGCTGCAGCTGCTGAAAACCTAAAGGCGTCAGATGAAATTTACCTTTTCATAAAAGCAGCCACAAAATTTGGATTGGCAGGTGCTTGCCGTAGGGCAGATCTGTCAAAAATAACCCTGGATAACATTGAAGATAGAGACAATTTCGTTATCGTAAAAATACTTGATACGAAAAATCATTATCATCACAGAAACATGTCTCATTGACAAAGCAACCTTTAAAATAGGAATGTTCTATAATAACTTATGGAATAACTTACACTATATTAAAGAAGTAAACCATACATTGAAATGTTCAAAAAATTTACAAATAAAACATATATAATAATAACAAAACCATAGACAACAATCAATAAATAAAATAAAAACCATACATTTATATAATAACAAATGTGAGTCAGTAATATAAAGAATTAAAAAAAACAATTTAAAAACAAAGAAAACAAATGGCAAGTCACAAATATTTAAAATATTATGCCTACTATCATAGAGGGTTACCATAAAATTCCTGCAGTTGTAGTATGACTAGCTCAAGAATGTTTTTAAGAGTCACAAGTAATTAATTTCAGGTTCATGGGTAAGTTATTGTAAATCTTAACACTTTCATAAATCAATGAGTTTTTAGTTAAGGTAAATTTGGTTATTGCTAGAGGAACGCTCCTACTGTTTCGGGTAGTATAAGCACTACGTCTAGAAAAATTTCTAAACGTTTTGTGCACAAGCCTCCAAGATAAAAAGAGAAATGACAGTAAAAAGTCTTCCCGTATAAAAAGAGGTTTACAGTGTTCCCTAAACTTTGCTTTACAGATGTAGCACAGTGTCCTTTTTTGGAGAGCAAAGATGGAATTTAGCAATTGGTGGTTACAAAATCCCTGAAAAATCTATGAATGAAATAGATGAAACTAATTCATTAGAAATACTCTCAGAGCAAAGCGCCCAGAAGCAACTTTTTTACTAAGTAGAGTTACGTGAGTTTTCATTATCAGTATGAATACCCAAAAATTTTGTAACATATTGGTTTTTTATTAGAATACTATTTAGATCTATGTGTTCAATGTAAACATAAAAGTAAGAATGGATGATTTATCACAGTTAAAACTTAAGTAATTAGAGGCACTTCATTCTTTTATCTTCTCCAAATCCTCACAAATAGTATTCATTAGAGCGTTGTGATCAGTTCCCCTCCAGAGAAGAGTTGTATCATCTGCCAAGATATTAAAAGTCCCCCGAAAATCCAAAAGGTCATCTCCGAAGAAGTAAATAATTGCAAGTTCATCAAGCTACACATCACATCGCCGTTTTTTTGTCCAGTATAAAAATGGAAAACGTTGGGTTCAATGTGTAAGGAAAAATACCAAAATTGCAGCCTATTTACACCTTCCAGACCCCGAATGTTACACAGGGCATAGCTTTCGACGCTCCTATGTCACATTTTTGGCCGATGCTAGTGAAAAAATCACCAAAATCAAGTCACCACTAATATATAGCGTTGAAAATACAAAAAACTACATACACACTCGCGTATTCTAGAGAGCAAAAAATGTCCAAAAACAATTTATATTTTTAGAAAATTTTTGTAATCACAAATATGGTTGCTATAGAATGATGACGATAACCCAAACGCTACCATAAATACTTTTTGTAAAATGCATCTGAATTGGTCAAATCTATCCGGAATCAATGTTCATTGCACACAGGACCACGGTAACTAATATTATATACAGGGGTGGCCAAAGTCTGAAGTAAAACTCATAGTTTTTGAGCGAGTATTTTTTTAAAACCCTGAAACACGGTAATTTATCTAGACTTTTTCCCATTTTTAGGTTATCTAATAATTAATTTTTCTTCAACCCTCTAAACTCCAGCTACCACAACTTTTTTTTCAAACTAAAACATATATCTTGTGAGGGCTTGTCGAAAGGCTTATGAAGAACGGATACCAAATACAGTGAAACCTCTCAACAACGGACAGTAGCCATGCTACAGAAACAATCCGTTGTATAGAGGTGTCCGTTGTGGGGAGTGAACAAATTAAATACCAATGTAATTTTATTTAAAAAATTATTTTATTTTTAAGTAAAAAAATAATGTTTAGTACACATTATTAATACAATTGTTACTACGTATACACCAACATCTTTTACATACATATCTACGTACATTAAAAATGTACTACCTAATATAAAATATTATACTACCTACATATACAGTTTGATACAGTTCTACTTTATAAAAAGATTCTATTTAAAAAAATTATCAAGGGTTGTCTGTCTCAAACTAGTTAATTTATTTTTAATAATTTGAGATTCCATTTTAGACGCAACTTCTGAGACTTTTTCCCCTAAAAAAGAATCTCCAGAAAACATATGAAAGTTTTTAATATCCCTTAACATTTTATATGCTTCCTTAATGTTCCTAATATTGGAAGAAAAAATTTCTTCATCATCACTGTCAGATGAAATCTAACCGTTCTCACTCACGTACACTTATGTTAGGATTTTCCGTGAATAAACTTTCATCAATTTCAGAATATGAAGTTAAGTCGGAAGAGAATACATTGATGTTTCTACATAATTCCGATAATGACACATCATCTTCACTATCAATCCAACTTTGCGGAAGCAGTTATTGATGGTCTTGGATTCGACTTTTTTCCATGCAGCAACAATCCAAATCAAGGCACTTACAACATTTATGGATTTCTCCAATTGTTTGGTAGATTCAGAAAACTCCATGGATGACAAAAGTCGCTTGATTAAAAACTTTCTGTAGTGGTTTTTAAAATTTTGAATCACGCCCTGGTCCAATGGCTGGCAACGTGATGTCGAATTTGGTGGTAAAAAATTCTTTTAACATTTTTTAACTCCAGTTTTGGGTGAGATGCAGCATTATCCCAAAATAAAAGTTCATTTCGGTTTTGTCTTTGTATTTTTCGGTCAAATTTCATCAACCAATCCGACATTATATGCCTTGTCATCCATGCTTTCTTGTTATAGTACCATTCAAGTGGCAATTTTTCCACGCCTGATCCTTTAAAAAAACGGGGTTTTTTACTTTTTCCAATAACCAGTGCATTTTCTTTTTCTCCATTCATAGGCAAAGTAAAATAGTAAGTCTCTCCTTGGACGCTTTCCCCCAGCACATGTTTCGCCTTTTAAAGAAAACGTTTTATTTGGCAAGGCGCGGAAAAAGAGTCTCGTTTCATTGCCGTTCTCTGTGTGCGTAGTTTTTGATAATAGCACATAATTTCGTCCGCCAATCAGTTACCTGAATCAAGTCTACAGCCGCTGCTTCGCCGCAGATGGATTTGAAAGAGATATTATGACGTTGACAGAACTTCTCCAAACATCCATTTGATCCTTTAAAATCATCAACTTCTAAATTCCTCGCAATTTCTTGTGATTTATTATTGTACCGGATATTGGAATGTTTTTGGAGCGTACTTTACAAAACCAGTCGTAGACAATTTGGTCTATGGCAGCACCCTCAGTTACCGCAAATTTCTTTTTCTCTTTCATGTTCCCGGTCTCAGCGAATCTCTTGTTAAGTTCGCTCTTGTTTCTTAAAATATCACTAATTTGAGATTTTCCTACACAGAATTTTTCGGCTAATACTCTAACACTAAGTTTGTTTTTTCCGCGTACTGGATTATTTCAACTTTTTCTTGAAGACTCAAAAACTTTCTTTTAAAGCCATTAGAAAATTTGCAATTTTACTTTCAGGGTGTAATATATTGTTATTTGAAACCCTTAATTTTTCAAAAGTTTGTTGGTTTTGAAAATATAATAAAGAATTTTTTCCCAATTTTGCAAAAGGCAAGAACATCTTTACTTCTTTCAGTTTATAAAGGGTTTAGTCGAAAATATCAACCTTTTCTTACTAATTAATTTCTATTTAGGCCGTTTTTTTTGCAAAGTGATTCATAATCTTGTTACCTAGTTTTGTCCCCCTGCCCCTCGAGTAAAATTTGACACTCATATTAACCTAACATTAATATGATAAATTCACGATGGCCACTTAAAATCTATGTATGGAGGTTTACAGCATTGGAATGAGTTTTTTAAATACATTTTTTGGATATTGAATGCTATTGGAAAGCAAATACGCAAAATTAGGTTTTTTCGATACCCTCACAGCTGCAGAGATATTATTTTTTAAGGAGTTGCTGTTCCTTATATTTTACGTGCAAGCTCTATAATAACACCCTATATAGCACTGTTGTCTAAAAAATTAACGATTGTCGCTTGGATTAACTAAAGTAGAGGAATTGCGCAATCAGTCGATAAAAAGTAATCTCTAAATCTTTCTTCATTTTGAAAATATAAAACTTTGAATTTTCGAATTTATCAATTTTATTTACTTACCATAATTTCTTGTTAAATACATTATTGCAGAGGCAGTTTGCTCCTTGCGATCTATTGCCATTACAGCACTATTTACTCCTAACATTTTAATATAATCGTAGGAAGGACTTTATGCATTTGTTACTTCAACTTCGTAATAGAGGAAGTCTGAGTGATGATGGAAAACTGGCTAAAGAAAATAACCAACCAGGTGTTTTGACAGATGATGAAATAGTGGCACAATGTTTCATATTCTTCGCGGCGGGCTTTGACACATCTTCGGCGACAATGGCGTTTGCATTATTCGAATTGGCTAGAAATTGCGCAATCCAGGAAAAAGTGAGAGATGAAATTCGAAAGGTTTGACTATTCTTACTGTTTTATTATTTATATATTTATGAATTTCTTCATATGTCAATGCAGTTCCATTATCAACCTTTTTAGATCTTAAACAAATATGATGGAAAACTGTCGTATGAAGGAACCAAAGAGTTATATTTCACAGAAAAGGTAATTTTAGGTAAGGTTAATTCTTTTTAAACGTTTACCAATTTAAAACGGGGATCATATGATTTAGTTTTTCTTAATATTTTCATTGAATCAGGAAACGTATCTTTTTTATAGGCGAGCTATAATTTTATTACATATTTATCCCATTGATGTACCTTTTTAGTTGTTATTGAGATACCTAGTAGTTAAAAGAGACCGAAATATGGTATGTAATATTTCTGTATCAACTAAAATGGTACAACACTCAGGTAAGCAAACGCTTGTTTTAAGAGCGCTGACGTTATTCCTGTTTATAAAGGCAAAGATTCGGATTCCCCATAAAGCTACATACCCATCTCCTTACTTCCTACCCTGTCTAAAATTACTGAAAAGCTAACCAAGAAAATAATGATTTCATTTTGTCAGAGGCACAATGTACTTAGATCAATTCCTGTACGGTGAATATATGCTAACAAGGTTACCAGGTAGTATATTGTGATTTAATTAAAGCATTTGACTGTGTTGATCACAGAATACTCCTACATAAGTAGAGGGTCTATGGATTCTGGGACCTACAATTGGGTTATTACGATCTTATTTGTCGGAGCCATCTCTGAATGTTTAATTTAGTGATCAATCACCTCAATATGAATTTAACAGCAGGTATTCGTTTGGGCTGTGTTTTAAGTGGTGTTTTGAAAAGCCACGTTAAAATTATATAGTTTGAAACCCATGTATAAAGCATTTCAGGTAAACTATCGCCAAGGTGTCACATACTTAGAATTATTTCTGATAAGCTAGACCGAAGCATAGATAGGAACATAGTTTTGGACTCATCATTTGGAATCAAAATTGATTAGAGGTACAAAGTTTGCTTTTGGGGTAATATGTTCTCGGATCTATACTTAAAAAGAGGGTCTTGAGATGTTTGCCTGGTGCTGGTTCGAAAAATTCATGTAGCCAAATTTTTATTCAAATAGCACAATTACCTTACCTTATATCTTTATTATGGAATCCGTCTGCCTATTGCCTAAAAAATTAAGAACTTAAATTAATAGTTATTCAGTTTATAATACGCGATGTAAAATCTGTATTGACCTACCAAACCATCTAGGAGGAAAATATTAATGCGACAAAAACTAGTATATAGTAGAGAATAGATTTTTTGGGATGACCGCTGAAGCAATGGAATTTGGCTAACTATAGACACGTGTTTCTGACTTAAAGTCTTCATCAGTACAGTCAACTAGTTGAAAGACGAGTACAACTAGCGCCAAAATGAATACACAAAACAACACCAGAGTCACCAACTACTCTATTTACCACGAAGCAGCATATAGCCACCTGTGTTTCCCATGTGTTGTACTGATGAAGACCTTAAGTCAGAAACACATATCTATAGTTGCCAAATTCCATTGCTTTAGCGGTCATCCCAAAAAATCCAATTTCTACTATATATATATATATATATATATATATATATATATATATATATATATATATAGTAATGTTCTAGTACAACTTATCTGACTTCGAGTTTTGACATGAGTTAACTGGCTACGCCTGTAGTTTTTTAGTGATTTTAATTTAATTTCTAGTTATATACTGCTTTGTCAATGAGATTGTATCTTTGTTCAATAAAACTTAATTGAGTAATAAGTAATACATTCAACATATTATATAATTACATACGTTTCCCATTCATATATGCCAGACCAGAGATAGCCATTGATGACAAGTCAGAGTTGTATTTAATTATTGCCATTTACAGTAGTTGATTACAGTATGTTTTTCAAAAAAAAATAACACAATAGTGATGCACTGATTTAGTCTTTGTCTGTTATATATTAAATACATTTTCTCGTCGTCCAAATATCCATTTACATTTTGTTAAGGCATGGGATCTGTATTGCTTCCAGTAATACTATTAATACGACTTTAATCAATACATAACCAAATTTTCTTTGAAATTAGTTATATATTCATTGCGGACAATATTATTTTATAGAGACGCTGAGAAAATATCCTATACTGCCATCAATTCCAAGAGTATGTACTAAAACGTATAAAATTCCTAAATCAGATGTAACAATTGAAAAAGGTAAGCTTTTGTTGAAAACACTCTTACATTGCCCAATACTGACTTAAAAAAATAAATGACAATAACAATAAATATTATATTATTTAGGTACTGCACTTCAGATTCCGGTGTGGGGTATTCATATGGATCCGGAATATTATCCAAATCCCGAAGTGTTTGATCCTGAACGATTCAGCGAAGAAGTACAAGCCAAAAGACCAGAATTTACTTATCTTCCATTTGGTGACGGACCTAGAATATGCATTGGTAAGACAATTGTCACTACGAGATAAATTCGTAAAAATTGCCTTTTTTAAAGGCAAATCCGGACGTGAACACAGAGTTGCTTTCTTTTACACACTGCAACTACATTTTTTTTTTTAGTTTCTGAGATATGAGAAGTTACCAGATTTGGGAAATTAAAACGTCTTTAATACGAAATAAATTTATTAAGCCATAGTATCTAAAATCAGTTTCTTGTATTGTAACATGTCAATTAGTGACCTTTTATTAGGAGTCTAGTCTAGTAGTATCTCAATAAAACCGATTTAATGGTCTACGAAATAATTTTGTTTACTGAATTATTGATGTGTCGGAAATTCTTCTAAATTAATACACCCTTTACTTTGTAAAGAGCATTAAATCAGGCAAACGTAATTGAAATTTTAAGCATTTAAAGACGCCAGCGCAATTTTCCATCGATTGCAAGTAGAATCTTAATTAATTATATATTTATAAAATTGACGGGTATAATCATAATCATTCGCACAAAAATTATCAAAAATAACCAACAACAATCGCTCAAAAACAATGCTCTAACTCAAGGAACACCGCTTTGTTCTATTTACTGTCTTTATTAAGTAAAATCGTGTACTCTGCGACTGACAAAAATGCGGCGATGTTGTCGGTTTTTAAGCAGTGGCATTATATGGAAATAAAAAGCAGGTTATTTGAATAATGTTTTGTTAATAATAAAAACATATAATCAGTGAAATATTACCGAGATTATGACTATAGTATTACAGGCACCTTAAAATTAATTTTAATATGATTAGCAAGTATATATATTGTTCATAGACTTTTAAGAACACACCGTAAATAAATTACTACTAAAATATACATGTGCGTAATATGCTATTTCTCTTTAGCACTGCTAGACTAATTGAAAAGAGGTCAAACTCTCATTACCCTTAAAAACGGAGCATGAAACCCATAATCAGTATTGTGGTGGCTAGTATAGAACCATTCAGATCTTCTTGATTATTTGATCCAAAATGAAAGCCAATCAAGTGAAGAAAAGCCGGACATCCCCATATCTGTCAGAGGTTATAAAAAAAAATCATTTACAGATCTCCTATAGGCTAGCCTGTTACGCATATAATCGTAGTTGTGATCAACTATAGAAATATAGAGCTTATACGTACACAATCTAAGAAATCCGTTTTGATTCTTTTCGAAATTATATTGATGCACTCCAAATTGAGCGTTCATATCAAAGTACAACACACTAATTTCAGTGGAGTAACATACAAGTCTATTTCCCTGTATAAACCTATTTATTTGCCATAATTAATACAGGTAGGTGACAATACACCAAGATCCTACACTTTGTCTATTCTATTCAAATTGCAATTTTCTAAATTATAAAAAGTATCTTTCCTGTCCTTTGAAAAACCTTAAACAGCTACGTTTATCTGTACTAAGTGCTAGCCCATTTAAGTTAGACGCTCCACAAATATGTTTAAATCAGACCAGGCATAGGCATCAGCAAAACTTTTGAGAGCATTGAACAATTTGAAGTCGCCAGAAAACATTAAAAATGCAGATACTTTAATAAACCTACCAGCGTCGTTTAGAAAGAGATTGAAAAGTAGGAGCTAGCAGTAAGCCTCTTCCATAACACTCTTTTATCGGATCTGGTTGATAACCACCTATTTTGATTCTAAAAGTTCACCCTTCCAAATAACCTCTTAAGCACTGTTCAACTGAGTGTTGAAACCAAGTTCCGAAAACTTAGCTAATAATTCATGATCAACCCTGTAGAACACCTTGGGGAAGTCCGTTTAATACATATTGCTAAAGAAAGTATTATTCATTTCCAAATTCTGCGGTGTAGTAATAGACGCAAACATTGAAATACAAATATATATTACAGTTGGTTCTATGACAATTAAGTGTTTCATTATAATTTAAAGAACCTCAGCTCCTCTAAAAATGTCATGAATTTCTCTTCAACGTTAAAAAAAATAGTTTGAGCGATTTTCTATTTTCCACAAAACAATAAAAAACTGGTAAATTGATTTTTTACGTAAGTTCTCTCGTTGTGAATTGCAGTATGACTCAGTTCATCAGTAATATGTACATTGTAAGGAGTGTTTTTGTGTACTCGAATTTGTATATATATAAATAAAAAAAAAAGTTTCCTAAATTTGAGATTTTTCTAATGTAGTTTGCAGATTTACAGCGTGTTTAGTTTTTCTGAAATCAACATCAACATTATATCTTCACGGAATGGGTTTCTTCGAGTTGATTATAAGATTATAATTACGAAGGCCAAGCTGGATTTTTTGAAAATAAAAAACTTAATTAATATTTTCTAGAATAGTAGTTTAAATATACTCAGAGTTATTCCTTTCAACAATGATATACTTAACCATTCTTACTTTCCATTGTTTAAAGGCTTCCAACCAATCTTCTTTCGGAATAACTTTAAAATAAGTGTAAACTGCGGCATCAATCCCCGCTACAGACCAAAACCCACAAATTCCGTTTAAGCCCAATAAATATCCAAAAGTCGCACATTGCTAAATCAGGTGAGTACAGGGTGTCCGGATTTGATTGCAAAAGCAGGGTATCTCGTTTATTTTTAAAGATAAAACCTTGCGGTTTTCACGAACCTGAGCTAATTTTTTGTGAAACTCATGAAGCCGTAAACAAAATTTTCATAGCCTTCTTCGTTTATGAGATACAGGGCGAAATAGAAAATTTTGCATTTTGGGACCCCCCTCGTATCTCGGTTATCCTTTTACTTAACGCAAAGGGAAAAATTGCTGCTTATGCAGTTTTTTACGCTGGATCCAGTGCAGTAGTCATATTTTTCATTTGAGTTGTTATTTTTTAGATATGACCCAAAGTTGTGTTTTTTAAATGGGACACCCTGTATATTTGTCCAGAAATTGATTTGTTCTTTTAAAAGCTTCTCAAAAATATATAATAGTATGGATCTATTTTAATAAACAACAACAAAAATCCTAATTTTTATAATTATCATCCCAAATTTTGCAGTAGGCCATGCAAAACAATGCTTTTTATTCAAAGTCGTTAACAATATCTACATCCTAACAATAAATCAAAATAAATATGTAATTAAATCTATTTATCAAAATATGTATTGATAATTTCGCACCAAAAAAGTACCACCTACCTAGATTTATGTAACACAAGAACAAAACTAATAAATTACTATGTAACAAGTCTTTCAGCAAAAATCAATTGTCGTATAAGAACTACAGTAACCAAGGAAATCAAAAGAACTGTTCAAACTGATTTCCATTTTGTTCTATGCATGCTTCGCACAATTTTCGTATTCGTTTTAGGGAATTAAGCAAAATAACGGGATGATTTTGTAAATAGCGAAAATTTTCTCTTATTGCATTTCCTAAATCTTGGACATTATCATAGTATTTGTAAATTCTATTTTCCAGATATCCCTATAGAAAGAACTCTAAAATCGACAAATCTGGGGACCTAGGGGGCCATCTTATAGGTCCATTTGTTCCGATCCATTGATTGGTAAAATTATTGTCCATAATATATATGTCAATATATAATCTCGTCATTCCAGAATTGTGTGCAGGAGCACCGTCCTGTAGAAAATAAATTTCGTTAATTTGCGCTAAAGGAACATCGTCAAGTAATTCAGGTATAGCTGCCTCTAAAATTTCTATATAGCGATTGGCTGTTAGATTTCCCTCAAATATATAAAATTTTATCTGTGTTCCTAATATGAAGCAGGACACATTTAGACCAAACCTGCCCTGGGAAATATTTGGTGTTGATTTTCCTGGGACCAGAATCTACTATTGTGCCTATTGAGTATACCAGAATTTCTGAAATGTGCTTCGTCTGACCATATAACCTTCCTTTCAAAATCTCTAACCATATCGCATCTTTCTCGAAACCAATTGCACAAGACTACCCGACGCTCTGCATCCACTGGCTGTAAGTGCTGCACGAGCCTAAATTTGTATGGGTGGTATTTGTGCTTTTTTAGAATTTCTTGAACTCTAGTTTTTGGAATCCCTATGCTCTTTTCACTGGCCCTACAAGAGTTTGTAGGGTAAGCTTCTGCATTAGCCAAAACCGTAATTTCCTCAGCCTCCCGATTCAGAAGCCGCTTCAACATTTTCATTACTTAATATAAAACAAGCTAACATATCGTACTTTTCATCATGTTCGAAAGTTTGGTTTTCTTCCATAGTAATACAAATATATTTTTACACAATAAATAAATACAAAAAACTAGCGCTATATTTTATATACGCGTAAAAAATTGGGAAATATCATTTGCTTCCAAGAAAACAAAAGAAAACGGCATCGTTTTGCATGGCTTACTGCAAAATTTGGGATGATAATTATAAAAATTAAGATTTTTGTTGTTGTTTATTAAAATAGACCCATATTATTATATATTTTTGAGAAGCTTTTAAAAGGACAAATCAATTTCTGGACAAATATACAGGGTGTCCCATTTAAAAAAGACAACTTTGGGTCATATCTAAAAAATAACAACTCAAATGAAAAATATGACTACGCCACTGGATCCAGCGTAAAAAACTGCATAAGCAGCAATTTTTCCCTTTGCGTTAAGTTAAAGGATAACCGAGATACGAGGAGGGTCCCAAAATGCAAAATTTTCTATTTCGCCCTGTATCTCATAAACGAAGAAGGCTATGAAAATTTTGTTTACGGCTTCATGAGTTTCACAAAAAATTAGCTCAGGTTCGTGAAAACCGCAAGGTTCTATCTTTAAAAATAAGCGAGATACCCTGCTTTTGCAACCAAATCCGGACACCCTGTACGGCGATGTTCTACTACTTTTATATTTTTTTCAGCCAAAAATTGAAGAGTTTAAGGTATGTGAACTCTACTGAATACTTCAGGCAAACATTTTTCAATATACCATCTAGTGGAACTATCTTTTGTCCATCTAGCTTAATTGCCTTTACTCATTTTTCTGCGTTTTGGAAATCAGAACTTTTTTTAAATGCAGGTGATCGCGTATGACTGTTCCAACAGCTGAAGATTCAATTTTGAGTTAATGCTGTATTACCGCATTAATTTGTTTAACAGCAACAATGTTTTCTTCGGTAACCGTTCCTTTTTGATGCTGTACAAAATTTTTTTCGGATTCAAATGTCTCATAAGTACCATCAGTAAACTGTAGCCAAGGAAGGCGCTTGTTCACTAAAAGCTAAATCTAAACTCTTTTTGCACTCATAATTGCTTAAACGTTTTTTAAAAATCCTAATAAATCATGATTCGAAAATGCTCTGGTTAATTACTTTTTATTACTTGTATATCACTTTAAAATAATAGTAACTTGAGTTATAACGAACCTAACTTTAACAACTAAACTTCAAATGATGATTGCTTTAAATAACACTGTATGTTTTAATTTCCACAGTTTCCTGCTAGATTTCTTTATTCTCAATAAATTCAAATGGGCCCTCGTAAACCTTTATCATCAAAGCCGCCCGAGGAATTTGACAAAAAGTACACAAGTACAAAGAATATACACAGAGTTGTCACAAGTCAGTTTGAAAAAGAATTAAGTCTTAAGTCGATCGAAAATTAAAAAAGACTTAAGTCTTAAGTCTTGTTTCAATATGATTTGAAAATTTTTGTCAAATATAAGTCAAATAAGAAAATAACTTAAGTCTTGAATATAATGAAAAATGAAATACGTTTTTCGCCTATTTTATATGTTTCTTACGAAAGTATGTTTTAAGATTTAAATTAGAAATCAATATTTCCTGTTTTAGTTAAAAGTGACCAATCTTTTTTCTACTTTTCAGAGTCCATATAATTTTGAGTAATATATTGATATTATATTCCAATAATATTGTACATGGAATGTGGATAGGTAAAGAAATTTTCCTCAACATCGGAGTACAAACGCACGTTTTCGCATAGCTTGGGAGGATCGAAACACGATCGAAAACGATGGCAACATGATAAATACGATAATCCTACCCTAACTATCAGCACTTGCTACATCGAAACGGTCAAAATTCACGTTTCACGTCGTATCCAAAACGAGAGGCATTTTTGGATAAGATAATTTATTCCAAATCATTCCCAGAACTACAATTACACAAATAGAACTTGTTCTGTATATTTATTATAAAAACTTAATTATATTAGTTAAATATTATCTTATCAACGATTTTTTTTCCTTATAGCTCTTCTTTTTTATAGAACACTCAGAACACGTTCTGTATCTTATAAAAATATATGCCAAATCCTGTGATACTAATTATTCACAAAACCAGTATTCGTTATATTATATTACTGCTGAAATTAGATTCTTAGAAATATATCTATTCCGTCTCGGACGAGACGATACAAGCATTTTTATCAAGAAAGGAATGAAATGAAACTTTCTAGACAATGCTACTACAAATTATTCCTACCGAGATCAAAAAATTAACATTGGATTGTATAAGTTATCTCTTTTTGATCATTAATTTCTTATCTGTTGTTTTTATATCAGTGGCGGCTCGCCAGGGGACGCGGGTGAAGCGCCGCTTCACCTACATTTTCCAATCAATTTACTTAAAAATAAAAATATTTTTTAAATATTAAGCTTTTTATAATTTACATTTTTATTATACAAATGTAGTATCTTTCATAAATTCACATTATTTACTTAATTATACCATTATTTTCTATCAAAACTCCCCCCGCACGCCGGCTTTCGCGCTTAGATTTGTTTACGGCAGTTGGTATGGCAACGCAATGGTGAATATTCGTAAGCCAAATAGTGATGGGAGCGGCATAAAACTGCTGCTGCAGGCGCTTGTTATAGAATTAATGTAAATTAGTGTGTTCGGATTATCGGAGGCGGAAGCAATTTTGCACCGATCGAATCGAATCGAAATTAGCTTTGGGATATAGGAACATAACTGTTTTTTTAAGAATAAAAAAATATATTTAAAATCTTATAAATTCATATTATTTCCCCTAAGTATTTAAAAACGCTGTACTAGCATCATAAAAAGGTTAAAAAATAGCCATTTTGGGCGTGGCACCCCAAAAAATTTTCGCTTTGCACCTATGCTGCGCTTCGCCCGTTATTAAATTCACGAGCCGCCACTGTGTTATATACGTTCTAGGTACTTACCATGTAACAAAGTTGTCGTATAGTACACTGCCACTGATAGTAAGTAGCTACTATATAAGTACTAATATAAAATCACCCTTTTTGTGTAATAATCACTATAAATACAGAGCGAGTTGACAGGTTCAAACGGGCCAGCCCATAAATCGTAATTCAGTCAGTATAGCTGACTGAAGTCTTTAATCTGACTTAAGTTTTTTGCTCTGACTTAAGTCTTCGAGGAAATGTAATATATCAAAAAAAAAGTATAAGTCGTTTATAAAATGACTTAAGTCAATTTTTGAAAACTGACTTAAAATGAAAAGACTTAAGTCAATAAAATGATTTAAGTCAATAAATGACTTAGATATTTTTAAGTCTGACAGTTCTGAATATAAATATAGAACTTATGAACATTCGCATAATTTTCTCTATTCTGGACCAATAGTTCTCTCTTAGAAACGAAGATTATGTGATATTATGTCTTTAATAACCTGATAACTAATTGTATCTTTATTTTAGGTGCACGTTTCGGCATGCTCCAGGCCAAAGTTGGACTTGTTGGCTTACTAAAAGATCATAAATACTCACTTTCGAAGGAAAGCCCGCAAAAGTTGTCATTTAAACCTGGTGTAATCTTATTACATTCTACTGAAGAGATAATCTTAAATATTGAAAAAGTAGCATAATACTAGTTACGCTTTTTGTTGCAGAGTCAATATAATAAATGGATGATATTTAAAGTTTAAGTTTTTTAAACTTCATTCGCCAAAAATGTTAAAGGGAAGATAAGAATTTTTGTTATACAATCGAAACCAAGGTAAATAAATAAATTTAAAATTTATCAGAATTTGGCGAATAAAACAAATCAGACTTTGCGAAGAAGTCCACAAACTTCGTATATTTATCTGACTTTAAATACAAATTTTAGACTTATTTACTACAAACGTTAACAATCAAGTCAAATAATTCAATCTTCTCTTTATTTATTGCATTTCAACAGATAAAGAAATATTGAATGGATTTTAAATAGTATAATAATATAGACTTATATCTAATCATAGGAACTCTTTATAATATAAAATATACTTATTTTAATAAATTAACATTTTTATTCTAAAAAATCCTTAAACTTCTTGTCTTATTATCGGCAGTAATAATATCCAAATTATGTGTTACCAGGATGCCAGATACCCACCCAAATCCACTTTTGCTGCCGAATATCTTGACCACGGTTCCGTCCGGCTTAAAAACTTGTACCTACAAATACATATACAGAAATATCATATTTTTGTTTTTGGTTTATTTTGCAAAAATTAAAAAAAAACTATAAGAATGGGTTGCTGCATGTAAAATTGACTTGCATTTTACTTCTGTTGTGTAGCAGTACCGAACATTAACAAGACAAGAAGGAGCACAGTCCGTCGGAACTTTTGTGTCGTGCTTACAGTAACGCGCCGACGAATCCGAGAAATTCATGCAGCTACGCAGATGCCCGTGCTTTTACGTGGTTGATGTAATATAATTGTAAAAAGTACTGTTTGTAAAAATTAAAGAGAAAAGGAAATGATTGTTGAAAATTTTAATTCAATTAATAAAGTATTTAAAAATTCAGCCTGAAAAACTAATTGTGGTATACAGATAAACTAGTAAACCTGGGGTTTTAATTCAAGATGGCGGATCAAAATAAAATATTTGTAAACGTAAAAAAAATCACCCTCTCAGGTTTTACATATTTTCAGGTTTTAGCGTCCCTAGATGCCAAAAAATATGTCTCATCAATTCCGTCAATCCGTCTGTCTGTTTGTCTGCCGGTCTGTCAGTTCGCGACATAGCTTAAAAGCTACTCATCAGATTGGCTTCCATTTTAAGCAAAAACTAAAGGTCATATGGGGTTGACCTGGTAATATTTTGGTACAAATCCAATATGCCGGAACAAGATGGCGGACTAGTGAAACGTTAAAAAAACTATTACTAAAAAACTAATTATCCATTTTTTTCAAATTTTGCACAAAAATCAAATGTTAGGAATGAACTGGTAACATTTTGGTATGAATATAAGATAGCAAAACAAAATGGATGCTTAATAAAATAGTGGTAAAGTTATGGCACGAATTCAAGATATAATTTTTTAAAAATCAACTTGATTATTCAATTAATTTTAAGTTTTGTAGAAACATTAAATGCAATATACGGATAAACTGGCACGAATTCAACATGACGTAACAATTGGCGGTGTGTGTCAATGTAAAGAGTACTTCTTATTTTTAATTATGTCCAAAAATCATGTGTAACATAGGTAGAAACTAGTAAAATATTGTTAGGAATCCAATATGATGGAAAAAAATGGCACCCAATAAAGATGAATAAAAGAATATATTCATAACGACTAACGAGGGAAGTTCCGGGTAAATCGTATAGGTAGATAATCGATAGCCAGTAGTGTAAATACTACAGCATTGCCGTCCGTACTTGAAAGATTTATATAGTCGCATGCAAACACTTTTAAAGAATTATTTTTTGTCAATATTGGTACACCGAAATTTTTATATTTTTCGATCATATCAGGAGTTACATTAAGCAAAACTTTATTAATATCTTGGATACAATTTGCACCTTCAACCTGATTAAAATATTTTTGAGTAATTTCTTAAATGCCTTACAAAATTGTACTGGGGTTGGATTTCGCGAGTTTCCGCAACAATTTCTTTTCAGGCCAAAAAAAAATTAGGGGGCAATCTTCATTAAGGTTTCTTGTTAAAAGAAATTAATAATTTTTGCATTTTAAGTTTCCCATAAATTGTAATTTTCCAGCCATTTACCAAACACTAAACACTAAGTAAGTTGGTAAATGCTTACTTTAATTTTAAAAAAATAAAAAATCAGTCTCACGCTGCGTTCCGGCAAATACAAAGACAATTGGTATATATTAATGTTGGGTGGTATATTTCAATGCTTTAGCATAGCATCCGATATTCGAGTGACACAACAAGGGGAGGAGCTTCCAGTGCTCCTTCTTGTCTTGTTAATGTTCGGTGGTAGTAGCTATACCATGAATGAAAATTTTTTTAATAAACCGATATTTTGATTATTCGATAAATCGATGAGTAATCGATAAATATTGACTTTTCAAATGATAAAAATCTCGATTTTACTAAAAAATATTTTATTAAATAAGTTAATTAGGTGATATATAAAATAATCGATATTAACTTCTTAATAAATAGATTATTTGATTATGAAAATCAATTAATCTTAAAACTGAATATTCGGAAAAATCGAAAAAAGCGATTAATCGAAAAATTGGATGACTGGAAAAAAATCGATTAAACAAAAAAACGGTTAATCGAAAAAATCGATTAATTAAAAAGTCGATTACTCGAAAAACAAATAGAATCATTTGTTGATTTGTTCAATCACCCAGCCCTAGTAGGTACTTTAGTTTACTCACTCTTGCATTTCCAGCATCACCTACTAATATAAATCCCAGTTGATCAACCGCCACTACTTCTGCAGATCTAAACTGTCCCGGATTTTTACCAAACGAACCTATTTCCTGAACAAGGTCTCCATTGAAGTTATACGTCTTTACCTACGAACAGAAAAATGATCATTTTTCTTTTTCTTTTTTGAAGCCAAGGAATATTTAAACCTATTCAGTTGATGTATTGAAATCAATATCGAGACCAGCCTCAACTACCCAAGACACGATAGTTATGATAATTTGTTTAACTAAAATACTACACATATTATAACCATTTCCGCCAAGTAAATCCTAGCGAATATTATAGCGATGCAAAAATCATATGATCTGGAAAATGTAAGCTCGTCTTCCAATCCATCACAGAAACAACTGACAGGGTATATCGATTTCAAATTTTACGGAAGAATTCTAAGATATTCTAGTAATATATCTGGGATATGCCTATAATATGCAGGAATGCAAAATAATATGCTCTTCATATTCCTGTGTCATGTAGGGATATGTATAGGATATCCGAAACGTATATTCCTGGAACATCCAAGTCGAAACCATGTTCTATATATTAAGGAAAGATATAATATTATGGACATATGTGATATTCTTTTAAATTTTTCATTGCTTCGCAGGTCTGGACCTCCTTTTGTTATATAGTCACCTTTTGTTATATAGTCATTCACATTGAAAGTGTGATCTAAGGGTAACAAGTGCTACCTATTCACTTGTTACTAATAAAAGGGTCTCAAAGCTACCCAAGTCTTGCTGCTTTCATATGTTAAAGATATTTCTATGATGTTCATCAAATATGCTTGGAATATTAGAGAGATGTTATTCTGGGTTCAACGATGAATATTCAGTGCTTATATAATTTTCATGTTCTGCACATATACCCGAATATGAAAATAATATGCGCAACGAATATTCTTAGAATATCAATTTTGTGTCCAACCTGATCTGCAATTCACATTCGTAGTATACTCATTTATATTCTCTCATATTCATGAAATATCCTCTTCTAATGTTCGTATATGAAATCCTATATGCATAGAATATGAATAGAACAATTGTTTGCTATGTAGGGTGTTGTCTGGTAACAACCCTATTGTCAGTTGTTCTAAATTCCCCTAAAAAAGTTGCAGTAATGTTTCAAGATACCATCAAAAGTAAGAACCCCACAATATATTTAATCCTATGATCCTCAAGAAGGAGGTATTTTTATCATTCTATAATAATTAGTTTTTTTACATTGGTTTTCATTTCACTGCGATTTTCTTCAGTGCTGTCGTTAATCAACAACGTTGCATGTAATCTTACGGAAACATTCGAAAGAATTTCTTCATATTTCTATATATTATTATATTCTTCACTAGTTTAACATACATATATTTTCTGCGGGGGGTTCGTCATGCAGACTGCATTTAGCTCCATCGGACTTAAGGAGTGAAGGAGATTAAAGGTTAAGTGCTAAATTTTACATAATATAAAAAAGGAATTATTTTATAATTATGAAAAATTTTTCTAGTGTTACCCTGTTATTCCCTGAATCTGCTACAATAATATTTTCTCCATAGATAGCAACACTGGTTGGGAAATTAAGTTGAGTTATTCCATTCTGAGCACCAATTACTTTAAGTCTTTCTCCAGATTGTGGATCGACCAAAAGTAGTCTGTCGTTGCCGGTATCACAGATTACTAGCTCCCCATTAGGCCCCATTGCTGAAACAAAATATTTCTACTTTAAAATTTGTTGAAGAAATTAGACATGATGTAAACGATCTGTCGAATACCTAAACCAGGTTATCTG
This sequence comes from Kuschelorhynchus macadamiae, assembly GCA_030620095.1. Lineage (NCBI taxonomy): Eukaryota > Metazoa > Arthropoda > Insecta > Coleoptera > Curculionidae > Kuschelorhynchus > Kuschelorhynchus macadamiae. The sequence continues at coordinate 226,546 of JAUTXW010000881.1, read as the reverse complement.
GCATAAGTTTTCTTTATAGGTAATATATGTAATACGTGTGGTACATCATTCATTTCTTACCTATACCATCTGGACCACGTAGCTTAAGCCCCGAAATATTTCTGAGATATTCTCCTTCACTAGAAAACACATGAATGCAGTGCTTCCATTTGTCAGATACAAAAACTTCTTTTCGTGAACGAGAAAATGCTATCCCAGCTGGACAACTCATATCAGGATGAGTCAGTCTGAAAGTAGAAAGTATTATTTGATTACGAGCAATAACCTCCGTTCTGTATTCTGTATTGCGAAGGTTTTGTCAAAACAAATAAACAATTAGGCGGTTTTCAAATGTTTGTAAGAATTAATTTTTCAAAATAATATGTTTTATAGTTGTTATATGGATTTACCTGTCAAGTAATTTAAACTTGGTCCTATCCAGAATCAGAACATAATGACTATCTGTAGCTGCAATATACAGCTTTGTCTCATCCCATGGAGGTATTCCCAAACCTGCCGGTCTGGGGCATTTGTTCCATACCAACTTTGGTGTAAAAGATCTAAAATTCACATAATAAAAATTTGAGAAAATTATCAGTTTTTGTTCGAAAAACGATTTATGTTTTGAAAGGTAGGTGATCATATCGAGTGCTGCATTTAGCATTCTTGTTTTATTAGCTAAATTGACTGCTTTTGTCTATATGTTTGTCGTGCCAAATGTTTGTATCCCCTACCTCAAAAAAAATGCTTTTCCTATTGAGGTATAAAAACTTTAGCTAATAAACCGACTGATTAGAGCCGACTCTTCAAAACATACTGACTACCTGACTAAAAAGAAGATAGCAGTATAGTATATTGTTCTATGTAAAACCTTATAAGATCTGAGATTTTGTTGTGTTGTAAAGGTTTTTTAAAAAGGCAGTCTGATTCTAAAAAATCCTTTTATCTATTAGCCTGCGGAACAGTAATGCTTGGTATGTAATTTTGTATTGCATATATTTATATGCAGTGGGTGTCGTCGGTCTATCGTTCTACCATTCTGTCTGTGTTCGGCATAGCTCAAAAACTACTTACCCGATTAACTTCAAATTTAGTTAAAAATAAAGGGTCATATGAGGATGGCATGGTTATATTTCGGTGAAAATACAATACGGCGATACAAAATGGCGGCCTCACAAACTGTTAAAAACCCATTATTAAAAAGCTACTTATTGAATGGACCTCAAATTTTGCACCAAAATCAAGTGTGATATAGGGATAAACTGGTAAAATTTTATATATATATATATATATATATATATATATATATATATATATATATATATATATATATATATATATATATATATATATATATATATATATATATATGTTTTTCATTCCGGGTGTACGTGCGTTTTTATCACTCTCGTTCTGAAAAGAACAATTTTGCTGACGTTTCGCTAAAATCGCATTTGGCATTTTCGAAGCTTTCTGTTTCGCGTCCGATTGAAGTCAAGTTATTGAAAATTTTAAGTTGCCGGTTTATTTTTTTTCTAAATATTTGAAGGCAAAACCTTCTTGAAAAATTCCAGATCATAAGTATTTATTCCTCACGTAATCCTTGATTGAAAATATTTTTTATAAGCGAGGGACAGGGCGTTCTAATTTTAAATAAAATTTAATTTTTTTTTATCAAGCATCATATGGCAACACACATTATTAAGTTTTGAATATTTTTTATTCTCCAGGTGTGACCCCCATTAGTGATCCAGATCTTTAAGATTACTTGCGTTATTCAAATCAGCCAGCGATCTGGATCCTAGATCCGGTGAATGGTAACGCTAAAATAAAGATGGGGATCGTGGGTCGTTGAATGAATCGTGAACTGAACTGACTAAAATCAAACTTCATATCCATGATCTCTGTTCATTCTGATAAATAACTTATTCTTTAAGAAAACAATAGTTGGTTAAGGTTGATTATTCTGAGTAAAAAATTATTTTTTTGCAATTAGTATTTCAATTACGTATTTAGTATTTTTATTAGGTCTTTAAAAAATGACCCTCTTCTCAAAAACCGTTGAATTTAGTAATGAATTAAAGGTATCTTAGGAAACATATTTATAATAATTAGTAGAATCGAAAAATGTAATTGCATTGAATTTTGTCGAAATTTTGCACACAGTAAACTTTGGTATTGGATTTCGATTAGGCTATTTTTCGTTAAATGTTTCATAAACTTTCTGCAACGTTCGTCTTCGGTCCTAATTATCCAGTACCATTAAAATTTCGAATCTATTATTTGAAACTTGACGTTGACAAAACTCTATACTTCGACTGGTATTTAAATATTGGTTCAGGTGAACAATTATCTTTAATTAATTTCTAAAAAAATTCTCCTTTACGCAAAAACCGTTGAATTTAGGAATTAAATGTATGTTAAAAATAACTTTAAAATTATTAGTAGAATCGGAAAATGTAATAAAATATTCAATTTAAAAAATAAAAGTTCTTATCTATTACTGAAAAACGGTAAATCTGACAATGTTGCAAATGTCAGCGGCGGCTTTGTCGCTTTTCCATACGTGGCTGGTCCAAATTTAATGAAAACTGGATGAGCGATTCTCGAGATATTTGGAGCTTTCCAGACTTTTGTTACATAAATGTGTTGACAATTTAAAAGTAATAATAGGAATAAATAGAACGTGGTTGAAAATAAATGCGAAAACGTGAAAAAGTTTGTAATAAACTGAATTATGCATACATTTCGAAATGCTATTGGGGCTGTTTTTAACTAGCCATTGACGCCACTTTCATAAACGTTGACATTTATTTTGGTTAATAATTTAATTTTATTGGTCTATATTGTAATGCCTATTACGGGCCACCCTTTAAAAAAACTGACTTAAAAAGACCCTCCCTTTTGTACCCTTTCTTAAAAATATTTTTCAGAAGGCAGTCTTGTGATTCTAGCGAAAGTGAAATACATTTTCGTAAAAATGGTAACAATGGACCAATAACTCCCGCCTTTACCCACAACTTTCCTTCTATAGAATTTCACTATATACATAACACAGTCTATATATGCATATAATTATTTGGTAATAACTTTATACAAATCTTATAAACTGTAATTCATTTTAATTTCAATTCAATTGGATAAGTACTTTTTCCGTAATTTGGTCCAATTTTGAAGTCCATCTGATAAGCAGTTTCTTAATAATTATTTTTTAATGTTTTGTGATGCCGCCATTATGTTACACCATATTAGCTTTTGCCACAAAGTTAACCATTTCATTTCATCATTTATGACCTTTGATTTTTGATCAAAATTCGAAGTCAATCGGTTAAGTAGTCTTTTAGCTATGCCGCATAAAAACAGAAGGAAATGGGAGAATATGGTTTTCGGGATAGAGGGACCCCTAAAATCTCGGAGGGTGATTTTTCACGATTACAGTCCTTGCCTTTTAAGAGGTAAACTCATTTTTTTTTAAATTCCAAGTTAATTATAAATAACTTCCATTTGACCTATATCAACAATAAAATATAATATACTTAGACTCTGTTCTAAGGAAGATAACTTGATCTATAGCGCATTTCATGTTATGGGAAAAAATCGGGGTGTTACGTGCTCAATGTAACACATTATATGCATATAACTATTTGTTAATAACTTGATACAAATTCTATCATCAGTAATATTATTTATTACCAAACAGCTATACGGATTTCATAAAATGTGTATGGAATTCTCTACGAGGGAAGTTGTAAATTAAGGCAAAATTACGGATTTTATGAATTTATTTTTATGTTATTTTTATTTATTTTCTACAACCTTATTTACATGGTCTATAAAAATATATTATGTTCTTTATTATTTTCCACCATAAAATAAACGTTTTATTCCAATAAATGAAATTTTACCAAATATTTAAACATTTCCCAGGTTTATCCCTATATCACAAAATTTAAGGTACATTCGATAAGCAGTTTCTTAATATATTTTTTAACATTTTGTGAGGCCATATTGAACTTTTACGAAAATGGTACCATTCCATTCCCATGCGAACACTGATGTTTGATTAAAATTTGAAGTCAATCGAATAACTAGTTTTTGAGCTATACAACAGAACGAAGGCGGACGGAAATGGAAATTGTCTAAGGGAACCCCAAAAGGCAAAGATCTGCAAAAATCTTGGAGGATAATTTTTTCACGATTACAAAACTTACTGTTCACACTACAGCGAAAATAAAAAAATAAAACGTTTAGGTCCTTACCTCGCTTTATATTGTTTGGCCATCGAATCGAGGCTTTCAAACGGATTGGTAACGACATTAACAGTGTGATGCTGTTGTTGGTCATCCTCGTCGTTATAGACACCCTCGGAGATTTGCTCGAGTTTAAAGGAATCCGGGTCAAACGTAACTCTAGCTTCACCAAAATAGTTAACCTGATCGAGAATTTTTGATGTTTCTTTGTGGAAGTTAAGATATGTTGTGACCTGAAAAAAAATATCTATTTTAAAGTTCTAATTAATCCAATGACGAATTGAGCGATTTAAAACTTATTTAAACAAAAAGATGGCGAATAGTGCCTAATCAATTAGTAAATCCATCAAGACACTAAATCTTTTCTATGAAAATCCTTGAAGATGCCTCGTCCTATTGCAGGAAAAATGTCGGAAAGTATTTCTAATTTGATTTAGTCTAAACCCAAGTTGTTTCCTAATTGCTTTCGAAAAATTCTATAATTCCTTACTCTCTATAAGTTCCTTGCACTGGATATAGCCAGTCATTAATTCAGAAGAATTTTTCTTGATTTTAAAAAAATAACGGTTTTTCCTAGAAGTATACGTCTACTTATGATCAGCAGGATTTGCTTACCTTCTGGTTATTACTTCTGTCCATAGCTTTCTGTTGTATGTCTTCTTTAAGTTTTGATATATTATCCCATAGTATATCTGACGTGATGCTTCCTTCCCTTTTAATACTTGATACTTCACCCAGTACGTGTTTTTCTTCCCTAAAATGAAAAAATTACGTTATGATTATTATGAGGTTCAACATACAAAATAAAACACTTTAATACTTAAATACAAATTTAAAACAAGTATAAATTATTAAAAAGACAAAAACCCGCCTGCTAAAAACTAATATATTAACATAAGAAAAGAATCCCCGTATAAAAAGAAATTAAAAACCAACTACTCGATGTCATGTTTGCACCAATTACTTGATTTTAGTACTTTAATCACAGATTAACAACCAATCTGTACTTTAATTATAATGATGTTCATATAGTAAATAAAATTCAGCATGTAATACACGTTAAAGCTTACAAAATTTAGGCAGGGGTATTCTACTTTTCAATCTTTTTACATGTTTACTACTCGTAAAAGCATTTGAGAAGATATTTGCAAATATGTGGACACATGTCGGATAAAAAGTTTGTCTTATCAAAATGTTTATCTTGACGTCGTGACAAGGCACAGCCAGGCGCAGTTTTTTTTTTAATAAAAAGTTTATGCATTTTTTTTCAAACTCGATTTTTACCCACTTTCTTGACCCAGGACTAAAAATGTTAGTTTGTGTTTTGTAGAAAAAATATGGAAGTTTCGACCTTCCCAATCGTTTTTGTCCTAAGAGGTCACGCCGCATTTTAAAATAGTTTCAAAAATCAACCTTAACACCAATCGAGCTGAATTTTGTACCCGTATTAGTAGCAACATAGACGTTTCTACAATGTGTTTACTTCTTTCGCCCAAGATAATAATGAAATAATTGCTTATATTTAGGACATCCTGAATGCTATATTAGCATAGAATAGAATAGACTAGAATAGCTTTTTAATTGTTCCAGTACAATAATTACAGTACACAAATCTTGGAAAAGGGTATAGAACGTGTCACAAATTTAATTTAAAAATAATCTAAGTCTAAATAACAAACAATCTAACTATTACAAATTTAGAGCCGCATACAAAATGGACGCTATGTTAAAAATGTATGCTACATTCAAGGTACTCTTTTATACTGTAAAATGGATTTTCCTTTAAAAATTATTTTATTTTATTCGGAAAATGTTTGTTTGGGATGAATCTTTTCATTTGGTACTCTATTCCAATTTCTAACAAGGCTATATTTAATCTTTTTTTTTTGTATATGTGTATATTTTGTTTTGTCTATAGTTTTTTGTTCCTGTATTATATGTATGTGTTTTGCTGTTATAATTAAATTAATGCATACAATATATATATATATATATATATATATATATATATATATATATACATTACCCCCTTTGTATGCGCAGTCGGGTCATAAACCTACCTTAATATTGTTTCGACCTTAAGAATGGTGGTTTTCTTAATTTTCTCTTCTAGCGTGTCACATCTGGCCCCAAAATTTTCTAATTTATGTTTTAATCTTTCTTCACTTTCGTTTAGTTGTTTCACTAATACGAATAAATTTGATTCCAGTTCTGCTAGATGCTCATTCCAGCATACACTGCAAAATATCTAAAATATGTAATGTTGTTTTTAAAGTATTTCTGGCTGTAGACTGTTAGTTCATTGGGGCAATAACGTATTGAACTAACATAGAAGGCATTGATATTCTTTAGTTTAGAAAATGGAATTAGAACCCTGAAAATGTCTTGAGTTACGGATGACGAATCATCTAAATCCAAGAAAAAATCATCACTTCGTAACTTACTAAATGTGAGCTTTTCTTTATTGTTTCAGTCATTATTTATTTCACATAAATGTTAATAAACCAGAGATTCGTTTATTAAAATCTGTAACTAAACAGGTGTTAAGTTTGTAGATTATAGTTCTATTGTGTTGAAAATGTCAGTGCTGTATTTAAGGGGACACTTTTATTTAAGCTTAAATGGTACAAGTAGTATCAAATAGGAACCCCCAGAGCCAATGTTAGTTACACAAAAATAAACTAAAGGCAGTTTTTTGTACATATCATTTTATTTTTATAATCACCTAAACGTTCCGTAACTGTTCTTGTTGTAAACTTTTAAAACTTCTGTAGCTTTAGTTACTAATCCTAGTTATTAGATAAGTTGAGATATCGATTATGACAATTTTTTGTAGATTTATTTTGTTTATGATTTTAATTTGCGAACACGTGCACTTTTCTATTGTACTTATGTACATATAAGTACAAATAAATATGCGTTAAAAATATTTTTCTGATTAATGTTATTATTGGTTTTTGTAGCCCTGAAGATGACACTAATCAGTGTTCAAAAATGCTATAAAACTTATTTCATTCAAAATTTCTAGTTTAAAGATCAGGATAAAAATTGTATACACTGCGACAAATCTTTAGGAGTCTTAGGGACAGAAACTTTGTAAAATTTTAACACTCTTGCAACACATAATCGTGTTGGTGTGATAAAGAGCATTAAATTAATTAAGTTTGCCCCAAATAATTGACTTTTTAACAAATCTCAATATTAAGGCACAGTAAATATTGATCTTCAGCAATATTTTATAGCTAAATGTTGTGACTCTGGACACCTTGATACTTAAAAGTTATATTTTTGTAGTACTGTAGCATTTCTTCGAAAGCTGAAACTTTGTTTTCCAAATTTATCTGGCAAGTCACTTCTGCCCCTAAAAATGCTCAACTAAATACTTTATCCATGTAGAAAATAATAAACTGCTTAATAGATTTTTCTTAACAAGCTTTAAAAACAGTTTAGTATTTCCAAGGGGAAGAATAACCAACCTTTAAAAGAATATCACCTGTTTTACTTGTTTATTAGATTATTATATGAAATGAATAAAAAAATAAGAAAATTATTTGTTAAAAATAAACGCAAAAAACCAATATGAATTAGATTCTAGATGAATAGAATTCTGCAATAAATTGCAAATAAATCGGTTTCCCTATATCCACGCCTCTGCATCATATTTCTGAGTAATTTTTAAATCGACTTATATGATAATTAAATATTCCTCAAGTTTTCTAACCCAAAAACAGCTGTTCTTATTTAACAAAGGAAGGAAGGAATTTGGTCCCTTTTGACACTAGCTGCATCAACTCTCCAAATACAGGAACCCTAGACTAAAAATATATTTACCTGCATACAATGTTGGCAGACTTGTTCTTGTTGAGAGGATACCATTTGACAGTTAACACATCGGTAGTTTTCTATAACTTTTGGAGATGCAGGCGACCCTTCGACTACTTTAAGTAATGACTGTAGATAGAGATTTTTAGGGAGATTATCCAAAGAGCTAATTCCATCATTTAGTGGCACAAGTCTTTGGCATATTGGACAGGACATGGACTTTATTTCATTGTCGACGGTAAATTTTGCACTCCTGTAAAGGAAGTAAACCAGAGCATGTTATTTATTAGTAACTAAAGTCACAGACTACACCTCTCAGATGCAAATCTTTACGATACGGCGCGGGACCCATTTTCGTTGGGTTTTCACTTGGCGAGCGACAACCGGCAATATATTTTATGCCGTAACGCCTGGCAAGGCAACGAAATATGGATAATTGGCGAGTATTAATACTTTGAAGTGTAATCTGTGCTAAAGTTATGAAACAAAATCAAAACTTGGTGGGAGAGGGTGAGGGCGAAAAGACTAGTGTATTCTATAATAGAAATATTTCGAACTTTCTCAAATGCCATTACTCTGTGTTTTGACTAGAGATGGAATTTTTTTCGTTACATCGATAGTCATCAATATCATATCTAATAACAATAGTTTTTGTTAGTATCGATAGTAAACTATTTTCTAAATCAAATATATGCCGACTTGTCAAAAAAAATCGCAAATTTTAAAATGGCCTTAACTTCAAAGCCCTTGAATTTTATATAGGACTTATTTGTTCTACATTATCTGTACTTTTCCCACTTAAAATAATTGCATTCATTTCCCTTCCACTCATTTTAGATGAAGAATGTTTTATACTGACCTTGTGCTGCTGTCATTTGAAGATGCATGACTACTTCCAAACTTCAGATTTCTAGCTGTTACATGAGTTTTCAGACAATTTAGGCAGAATGTGTGTTGGCACGGAAACATTCTCGGATTTGAAAGCCTTTCCAAGCATATTCCACATTGTAATAGTTCTTCCAAGGCCGAAAAAGAATCGCTAAAGACAATTACAAAACGTTAATTGGGACATGAAATTAAATCAATAATGTTATTAAGTACCTAAATTATTTCAAATGATCCCCTTCGAATCTGTCATTTTTTGAAGAACTTGCCACTATGTCCAATATAAAATAATTTTTTTTATTGTTTTAAGTTTCAAGGACATGTAACGATAGCATGGCTGGGGTAAGGATATTATACACCATAACAATTATTATACAAAAAAAACCGAAAACATTTCATTAGGCAGCCATTTTGCTTTGCCATAATGGATTTTTACCAAAATGATACAAGATCATTCCCATACGACCCTTAATTTTTTATCAAAATTTGAAGTCAATCGAATAATTAGTTTTTTAGCTATGCCGTGATCAGACAGACCGACGGAATTGAGAAATCATGTTTTTCGGCATCTGTTGACCCTAAAACGTAAAGATCTGAAAAAATCTCGGAGGGTGATTTTTTCACGGCTACAATTACAAGTAAAAAGACATTCATGTATTGAGAGTCTTTAATGAATACCTAACTCAAGTATGTCTACTTACTGTTTGCATTAGTTTGACGCTTACTTCATAAAGTCAGATTTCCAAGATAGAATAAAATATAATTCTCTACTTTTTTTATACATAGCTTGACCACATTTCGTTTCAACCTCCTCTCAGTATTCGTCGGGCCATGTAATGTCTTTTTTGTTTGTTTATTGTAATCTATATGTAAAGTTTTTGAAAGGTATTGCTATTAATTGTAATTGCTTTTAGTTTGTAATTACGTTTTATATTTTTTCTAATAGGTCTGATGAAGACCGATCGGGCGAAACACGTGTAACCGTTTAATTAAAAACATATTATTTAGACCGAGACTTAGTGTTTGGTTGCTGCTTAATTTAACAAACAAGTCTCTAAAAGAAAAAATGATGTTTAAATAAAATCTAATTATCCAAAGACTTAATTGACTTCAAATTTTGGTCAAATTTACCTCAAATTTTGCAGAAAAATCAAGTATTATGTAGGAACCAACTGGTTTGAATCTAAGATGGCGAAACAAAATGGCGGCTTAATAAAATATTTAAAAATTCAGTTTGAAAAACTACTTAAGGGATTAATTTCAAATGTTGTGCCATAACTAATTTTGGTATAGAGATAGATTGTCATATTGTAGTACGAATTCAAGCGGAACAAAAAGGTGGGTGCTTACCCTCGGGGGTTTTATATATCTTCACGTTTTTGGCATCTCTAGAGGCCAAAAAGTATGTTTTATCCATTCCGTCCGTCGGTCTGTCCGTCTGTCTGTTAGTTCGTGACAGCTTAAGAACTACTTAAGAGATTGTCTAAAAAATTAATTATTCAATTTACCTCAAATTTCGCAGAAAAATCAAGTGTTACATAGGAATGCACTGATAATATGTTGGTATGAATCATGAAAATATTTAAAAAAACAGCATGAAAAAACTAATTAAATTGATTTAATTTTTTTGCAAGCATTATGTGTGATTTAGAGATAAACTGGTAAAGCTGTGGTGCGAATTCAAGATGGCGAAACAAAATGGCGGCCACATAAAATTTTTAAAAAAGCAAAATAAAAACAAATCTTATCCAATTGACTTTAAATATCGCAGAAAAAATAAATATGATATAGGGATATACTGGTACGAATTCAACACGACATAACAAAATGGCGGTGTGTTACATAGGTAGAAACTGGGAAACTATTGGAAGGAATCCAATATGATGGAACAAAATGGCACCCAAAAAAAAGTTTGAAAAGACTGTATACATAATTTCTAAATGACTATGCACCAAACTAAATTAGGTCACACTTCACTATTCCTAATAAATGAAAAATCCTTATCAAGGGAATTTCAGGTTAAAGAAAATTTCCCGATTTTTTATATGGGTTTTGTTACTGTTTCCAATTCTTTTTTTTACTATAATGATTTTAATCCAATCCAATTTTTTATAAAGGTTCTCATGTACATGTCGCAGAATTTTTCAAATATTAATTTCAAAACATATTGAATATTTATAATAAAAAAAACAACTTATGTGTTTACGATGTATCAAAAAATTATGAAATTTTATTATTAAAAGTTATTAGCTTTTAAAAAAGCCCCTTTTCAGTTTCAGTATTACACGTATTTTTAGCGAAATAACTTTTGATATAGTATTTTAAACCAAAACGGTTAGTATATGCCGCATTCAAAGATGTTTTCGAATGTCACGTATCAATCAAAGTTACATGTTGTAGTAACACATGAGAGTGGATTATTGTAAAAGATGAATTTGTGTAATTTTGGCTCGGTATAGTGTAATTTTTAAAAAAGAACTTATGTTTCTGTGATGTATCAAAAAATTATAAATATCTATTGGAAACTAGGAAATTATTAGCCTCCAAAAAAGTCATCTAATTTGGCTTTCAGTCTACGTATTACTCATATTTTTACCGAAATAATTTGTTATGTAGGTTTTTTAAACGAAAACGGTTCTTAAAGTGCGGCCGCATTCAAATATGTTTTCGAGTGTCATGTATCAATCAAAGCTTCATGGCTTAGTGAGACAAGAGAATGGATTATTGTAAAAGATGATCTCAGATAATGTCAGGATTAAACGGGTTTTTAAAACTATATTTGATTTATACATTTTATCTCCACATATCAGTTATTAACAATTTCAACTAATAATATTTGGCACTTTTATTTGCGTTTAGATTCTATTTTTTTTCAATAATTAGATATGTTTCATAAATATTATTTAAAAGAATAATATCGGGTTATTATTGAATCCGAGGCCGGTTAGTTTGTAACGCCACGGCGGTCAAAAGCCTTAGAGAAATCATTATATATACATCACTTCAACGTGTTCCTGATTATCCATGGCTTGGGCGATAAATTGACTGAAGCAAACTAAATTGCTAATTGTACCAGGTGTTTCCGTATATTTTGCTCCCGACCTACAGGGTTTTTTTTTTGAAAATAGAAAAAAAAAACGTTAATTACAAAAGTCGTAGGGTTTTCCAAAACCGCCAGAATTTAGTTTCAATCAAACAAATGAGTATCGCAAAGCTGTCAAAGAATACCCACCTCGGTTTTTTTAAAAACATGATACCCTATACGATTTTCGATATATGTATATATATATATATATATATATATATATATATATATATATATATATTTAAATTTTAAATTACGTTAAAAGGTATAAACTTATACACGACAGGCAATACGGCTTCAGCCACTCAAGATCCACAGCAGATCTTCTTACCTTCGTGACCCCCAACAGGAATAAGTTTATCAAGATCCACGGAGAAGCCCAAATTATTGTCCTCGACATATCCAAAACATTTGATCAAGTCTGGCATGACGCACTTCTTAACAAATGTCCTGCCTATGATCTTCCTCCAAAAATTTGTACTTGGATAGCCAGTTTTCTTTCCAACACAAGTATTTCTGTAATGGCTGACGGCCATTCATCAAACTTTCACCAAATCAACTCAAGGTTCAGTGTTGGCAGCTATCCTATTCCTCCTGCACGTCAATGACCTGCTTTCTTCTATCATCAATCCTATTCACAGCTATTCTGACGATAGCATACCCCACTCCAATACACAATTTCCCAAACCTGTCTCCAAGTCTGAAATTGATGATCGGCATATGATAATGATTTTATTCCTAACCGAGGACCTCATTAAAATCGTCGAATGGGGAGCAATGATCCTTGTCTAGTTTAACGCCACTAAGACTCAATCTTGTTGATTATCCCACAAATCATTACCCAGTACCCACACCATTCAAATAAATAATCAAATGATGCTTCAAGACGAAGATTCTTTTAGCCTAGTCGATATCACTTCTCAGAAAGATCTTCGCTGGCCTGAAATTTTATTTTCTTTTCCGAGCTCGAAAATCATGTTCTTCTGCCAACCCTTCCGTTTACCCTTTTCACTTCTCAAATCAGATCCTGCCTTGAGTATTACTCCCATATATGGGGACCAGCCTCTCCTTCAATCCTTAATATTCTTGACTATGTCCAAAGAAGAGTTATTGGTCTGATTGATGATCCAAACCTCACAAGAAGCTTGCATCACAGATACTATCACGGATTCTGTTCTGATGAAATATCACAGTCCTTAGTTATTCATGCCAGGGAGACACGAGCATCGACCCACATGCAGGGTCACATCGTCAACTGCAAAGACCAAGGACCCCCGTTTTGTTCGTTCTTTTATTTAAGAGTGTCCAGATTATGGAATGTGTTACCAGCAAATGTATTTCCTTCTTCTCCTCCTGCAACTCTTTAAATCCCGCATCAAGAAACTATCGCTGTCTTTGTTTAACGCAACCACGGTATCTAGTAATTTCTTTCGGCCTTCGTGGTCTGTTCATAAATAAAAAAAAATATCCATGATTTTTTCTTGCTACTCTGTTATTAATAATATATGAGTAATAGAAAACTAATATTAAAAACCTAATTAAGATATATATGATCTAAAATTACTTAACTTTATTCAAAGCTAGGGTTTTCCAACGAAAAATATTGGACTGTAGAGACTGACTATAGACCATATGCCAATTAGTAGCATTATTATTATTAATTTGGTTTGCAGTAAAGTTGCACTTCGTTAAATTTTTCATTATCTGAATATCCCATATTAAACAAAAAGAATCAGTAATTAATGCGATCAATATAAAAGGTGCCCTGACAGCTTGACCACTTGGCATTTCAAACAAACAAACAGAGTTTGGTATTTTTTGACAGCTTTGTGATACTCATTTGTTTGATTCGAACCTGACGGTTCTGGAAAAACCGAGCGGCTTTTGCATTTAAAACGTTTTTCTTTTTTCAAAAATAAACCCTGTATGTAGGGCGCAAAATATGCGGGAACACCCGGTATTTTAATTATACATATACATTCATATATTAAAGACTTTGCCAAGAGCAGGCAGATTAGAAATGAAATATAGGACAAGGACAGTGATTTTAGCAACGCAGAAGCATAATCTTTTGACTAAAGCGACGTTCCACAAACATGTTTATTTTTTAATTTTTTTAATCAGGTTCATCATTGGATGTCGATGAAACATTGTCAGACAAGACATATTAGTTATTTAATATTTAGATTAAATCTCAGTTGAGCTAATGCCTTGATACACGGACCCATATACTAATTAATAATCGAATGAACCATTCAAACTGAATTATTTAAAATTAATTTTTTGATACGTACCTTTGTTTATTGCTGTTTGGTGTTGTAGTACTGCTGTTCACATTATTACCACTTATTTTCAACTTTAGGTTTACAGTTTTCTTGAATCTCCTCTCTTTTTGCGACATATTAACTTCTTGAATATCAGTTATCGTCGTCATTTTTCGCAAGATATCACTCATTTGTGCTTCAGTTAGTTTTAAACTCATACGAATATATTTGTTAATATCTCTGTGATATAAATACGCCCTTTACTCTCAAAATTCAATTTTTAATTGCAATTCTGATAACAGCCAATCAAGAATATAATGTATAGATTAAAAGATATGATTAGTTTATCATTTTGTTTGGGATTTAAACAATTTCGCAGAAAAAAATATTTGTATCATCTATTTGATTATTAAGAAACTAATACACAATATTATTGCGAATGCGTTAGAATTGAAGTGGGTTTTCAGGATCGACATTGGAAATACCTACGCACTTTATAACAAATGGAAATGATTAACAATTATAAAGAGATTTCATAAGGGCAGTTAATTTTAGCATAACAATAAAAATAATAATCATATCCCTTGTTGACTTGACCAGTTCGCACTCCCGACAGTTGCAAAAATTGAGAGACTTCTTCACTAACAAGGCAGAAACATCAAGCCTCCACCGCATAGTGATCCTCAAGTGAAAACTTGTACTCTCCACTCAATCTCGCAAGTGACAACATCATCCTAAAGTCGCGTTTAGACCCCGACAAACAAGAGCAGTGGAGTCAAACATAGATAAGGAAGCATCCAACAGGTGGCTGAAGGATGAACAACTATTCCCAGAAACAGAAGGATTTGTGATAGCAATACAAGACCAAGTTATTAACATACGCAATTACACGAAATTCATCATCAAAGACCAGTCCATTGAATCCGATAACTGTCGAAAATGTATAACGAGAGTTCAAAGACTATACAGCATATAACATATGGCTGCAACTATCTAGCAAACACGGACTACCTCCAGCGACATATCCAGGTGTGTAACATCATACACCAGAAGCTTGCCAATAAATACGGGCTCCTGAACAGCTTTGTGCCCTATTATAAATACCAACCAAATTCAGTGCTTGAAAATAATGTCTTCAAACTGTATTACGACTGAGCAAATATCCCGACAGACGACGAATGACGAATAATCTGCCTTGATGTAGTACTGTTAACAGACCTGTTCCGAGAGCAAAATGTACTCGGGTACCGGGTACAAGTACTTGGCTCAAAATGTACCTAAACTTTGTAAACCATTTACCATTTTATATGCAAAAAAATGCAGAAAAGTAATATATCTACAAAATATTTTGTGAAAATAAAACTCATTTTTTTTTAATACCAAGGTCTGGCATCTGGCAGTTCTGGCACTGCGGCATTATGAAAATAAATGAAAAACAACAAAAGAAAACATTTTATAAGCCTATTTTACTAGCTTTTAGAATTACAAGCTTTTAAAAATTTTTATCAGTTAGTGTGTGACCACGACGTCACGTTATTAACCATCGTCTCAAAGGAGAAAAGCCGTTCTATTGAAGCAGAAGAAGGTAGGCAAGTATTATAATTAATAATTGTTCTCTTGTCTTCAATATATTGTAAGAACTCTAGTTCTATTCTTCCGCGTTTTTTATTCTTCGTTTTTGTAATTTGGGTACTAGGGCCTTGCATCTGATCTTGTAAAGCCAGCTCATCATTGACAAAATCATAAAATCCGCCGTATTCTTTATCAAGGTCTCCCTTGTCATCACTATCAGTATTTTCAGAAATCGGCGATAACGACTCTGTCTCGGAAATTACCATCTGCTTTAGCGAATCCAATGATTCCAATGTAATATGGCTACCACTGCTAACAGTTTTTAGTGCATTATACCAGCAAAATTTAAATTTAGTGAAACTAGCTGCAGCAATAATGACTTCTTTCCATTCTAATTGAAATATTGATGCAAATATCTTATGTAGCGCATCAACGCATTGATTTAAAATTAAATTTGCTCTAAAATACCGAAGTCCCTAAAAATTTGCTTTCATCTTTCTCCATTTATTGGATAGGGAGATCAAAGCTGGAAGGAGAAATTTCCAATATCTCCGGTTGTAATTAACGGATTTTATTTTTTTAAAAAAACATTTTATTCGTTTTTTTCTCAATAAAATGTAGTTAGAGCGGTTTCTGTATCTTAGTTTATTAATTCTAGAGGTTAGAAATATTAAATCGTTAATAACAATTTTCCTCATCATTTTTCGAAAATGCAATGTTCAGATTCGGATTCAGCGTGAAAAAATACATAAAAGTCGGCTACTTCATTGTGGGTACCTCCATCGGCCACGGACACCCCTGTGGCTGCCGGACTAGAAACACCCTGAACCTTTATGCATGTAAGACTTTTGTTCATATCTACATTCTACATATTTTAATTTTCGAGAACTTTTTATAACACCCTGTATAATTAGCAATCCTGTATATTAATAGAATCACTGTATACAATTACAAATACAAATAATACAATCCTGTATAATATGGAAATGTATCCTAAAATTCAGAAAGAAATATACTACATACCTACGAATATTTCCTTGAAAAACAGCTATATCATATTTTATCCTATATCCTATACCTAAGTTTTTTTGGAAATTATAAATACATGCTTTGTGAAGCAGTTTACTTACCTTTTGAAAATTACTATAATATAGGGCTTCGAAGCTGTTCAAGTACAAGTACATGATTCAAAAAGTATCTTGTCCTGGGTACCGAGTACCGCAAAATGTACTTAGAGCACAAGTGAAGAGTACTTGTACCCGAGTATCGCACAGCTCTGACGGTTAAATAAGGAAACAAAGGCAGCTTATTTGGTAGATGTCCTAAGATGTCGCTGTACGCGACAATAACAACGTGCTGGATAAATATCAACAAAAAAAGGCTAAATATGCTGAGCTGGCCATCGAGATACAGCAGATGTGGATAGTGAATAAGGTTCATGTGATACCGATCATCGTATCATCAACTGGACTAGTGGCAAAAATACTAGAACAGAATAGGAAAATCATAGGACTGCATACTAACACTTTTATCGTCATCCAGAAGGCAGAGCTGCTCAGTACTTGTCACATAGTGAGAAAATTCTTACAGGACAACACTTAGATTTAATAGAAATCAGCCCACTGCTTTTGATGCATGCATCCGGGATGGGCTTGTAACCCAACATTTTGAAACTATTGTCAATTTCAATAATAATACTATTGTTATTAATAAAAACAAGCGACAGAATTGAATGAGCCAGAAAGGAGAATAAATGGTGTGAATGCACAGAATATGGCGTTAACAACAGCTTGAATATGGTCACCTCTCAGAGAGAGATTTTTAGCGTATATTCGTCGATCTGGATATGTTAGAACTTCTCGAATGCCGGAGAAGCAGTGGCGGCTATTCAGGTGAAGTAGGTGAAGTGCTACTTCACCACGAAAAATAAACAAGCAAACATCTAACTTCATTTTCATTTCAACTTAAAATTTAGGTTTTTACATTCATTTATTCACCTAATTGGCAAAAAAAAACTGTTCATCTCGAATAAATATTTTACTTGACAGTTGAACTTTATTATAACAACTATAACAGTGGCGCAAACCGCTTCGACTTTGCTGGAGGTACTACGTTTAGTTTACGATTTCCCTACTACGTTGCCATGACAACGCGTACGCGATGAAGTCGACCACATGGAAGATTAATGTTAAACAGCGCCATACAACGCTCTCGGTGAATTGCTAACGCAGTACACTACACCCACGTGTCGTTCAGTTTGGACAGGTTGTTTACTTTTATTTTCACGGATTTCACTGCAATCGGTTAGTTCCTTTGCAGTTTACTTGACTGTTTTGTGTTATATTTATTTATAGTGTTGTTACAACTTTATTTGGTGTCGGGTTTATTAATTTACATTATTGATGAATCCGATCACGGATGTGGTTTGCATTTTGTTGGAAACTCTATTTAATCGATGGAAGGAACAAGATCAGAGTTTTAATCATTATCTTGGTTTTCGGCGTACAAATGGTTATGTAGTAGTCAAATATTACAAAAATTGTTTTGCTGGCCTTGTTTACTAGTTTCCAATAAATATTCAGTGTGGAATAAGGAAGGATATGTTAAATATATGAAGGTCTTTACATAAACATGAAAACTCGGCGGAGCATTTAAAATGCGAATTAATGCTAAAAACATTTAAAAAAATCAAAGCACTATAGCTAACACTTTAAAAGAAAATGCTAAACTATATAAAATACATTTTAACGAAAACGTCCGATTAAATAGATTATTTATGTGCTTGGTAATTGAAGCAGTTTTGTACTTTGCAAAACAAGAGTTAGTCTTTCGCGGCCATGATGAGAGCAGCGAGTCAATAAATAGGGGGAATTTTAAAAAGCTTTTAGGTTTATGAACATCGAGAAGTTCCCAAGAACTAAGAGACCATCACAAAAAAATTAAAAATGTTTTTACTGGTGATTCGAAAACTATTCAAAACGAAATAATTAATTATTAATTTAATTAAATGCATTTCCGATTATTTAAATGATCATGTAAAAAACGAAATAATGAACACACAGTTTTTTTTTTGTGCAAGTGGATGACACCACTGATATTACGCAAACCTCCCAGTGCTCCATAATTTTAAGATACCTTAATTCAGAAAGTTCAGTAGTTGAGAGATTCTTAGGATTTTATAATGCCAGCTCCGATAGAACGTCGGAGAATTTATATTCTCTATTGGATCAAATTTTGGACCAATTTGACTATAAACATAAATTAATAGGGCAATGTTACGATGGCGCAAGTGTGATGTCTGGCCATCTAAATGGCCTTCAAAAAAAAAAGAAAAAGCGCCGCAGGCTGTATTTGTCCTGATGCAGCAAAGTTTAAAAATATTTCTAAATGTCGAATTTTTTTGCAAGCCTTGGGGGTATTCCCTCATTTTTTCATCACTCAGCCAAACGAACGTATGCTCTTATATCTGCATCTACGAGGCGTATACCAACAATTACAGAAACTCGTTGGTCTTCCAAATCGAAGTTAGTAAATGTAATTGTTCAAATTGCGTACTTCAAAAAAAATCGTTTGACATTCATTTTTGCATATCCAATATAAAACGCTGTCTTGAGGCGCTCTGTGAAAAAGAAATGAATATTTTTTTTAATACCATGTTTGATAAAGCAAATTCTATTACAGAAATAAATCATTACAAACGTGAGCTTGCTAAGCTTTCACCTGAAGAAATTAGGGCTAAGTATAGAACCCTTTTTTATGAAATATTGGACCATATTTTAATGGAAATGACACTAAGCTTTGAAGACTCTAAAAAACTTACATTTTCATGTTTGGCAGATTCTGCTAAATTTTCCGAATATAGTTAATTATCCGACTGGATCGTTTGAAAATTTGTTACAGTTATATGGGGAAGTTACAGTTATATGGCGAAATACTTTCAAAAAGTCAACAACTTAAAAATGAGCTTGGTCTTCAAACGTGTAAAAACTTATTTAAGAAATACAATATCTCAAAAAAGACTTACTTATCTAGGTAATATTTTAATTCATTTTATGAGGATGTTATAAATAAATTTGCTGCTATGAAGGATAGGAGAATTGATTTAGTATACAAAATTTAGGTAAGTCGTAAAAAAATATTATACCCCTTCTACATATAAAAAAAATTCTGGAAAAAAAATTATTGCCATATTTTCTTGCTTCATTTGCACTTCACTCACTTTTTCAACCGCGAGCCGCCACTGCGGAGAAGACAGCGAATTGTACTCACGAGAATCCTCCACCAATCGTCAGGGAACAAGACTCCCACATTCAATTCAATAGGCTCTCCCTGAAGTATCATACGACCAACCCACTGAAAGAAATCAACATAAAACTTCAATTCAAGCCAGTGGCGGCTCGTGGATATAAGAACTGGTGAGCGCATTAAGTTGCACTCCACTTGTTAACATGGACTTTTACCAAAAAGAGCCTATTATATCTAAGAGGGAAGGTTTCCCAGTGTGACTCTCTAAGAGAGAATTATGGAAGAAAATGACATGATAACATTCCTTAGCGACCCTCTCGTGTTCGAAACGATTCAAAGCCTTTTCTTGCCAATCCACCAGTTACTAAAGAGATAACACATTTCTGGAAGGGAATCTATAAAGTTGCAAGCCATAACATAAATACCCCAACGCTAAGAAACTTCACAGAGTACTGGTCTCGGGTTCAATAACATCACGGCGCAATCCCGGTGATAACAGGCAGAAGTTAGAAAGCCCCCAAAGGAATCAGGGACTTCTCAGCATCTGGTCTGGATGGAATCAACAACTGGTGGAAGAAATTCCGTAGCACTCATAAACATCGTGCAGATTTTTTATTCTTGGCTAAACGGGATCAACCAATTCTTGAGTGAGCTATAGAAGGGAAAGATCACTGGTGGGTGTACCATTTCCGCTAGTCCACATTTTAAGATTGTCGATTTGACATGGCCATAGACTATTGTTGATTCATTTGTTAAAATTTTTGTACTCATCTGATTAACTCTATTTCGGGAAAAAATGTATTTTTATCAGGAATGATAAAAATACATTTTGGTCTGGAACACAACCAGTAACCATGTTGCAAGTGTAAATAAACAGAAACAATATATAATAAAAATAAAAACAAAAAAAAATCAATATTTCCTTCAGACCATTTTACTTATTAAGAAAAAATTAGGTAGATTCGCCCTATTAATTTTCAGTGCTCGGTAGCTATTAGCCAGAGTAGTCTGTCACTAGGTAAACAGACGCGCACTTAAGGCGAGGGGGTGGAGAGGAGAAATTTAGAACTTTTTCCAACCCAACTGATTTTGGGAAGTTACAAGACATTTACTTGCGAAAAAATGTTTATTCTTTTCTAATTGACTTCTGATCTACTCAAATAAAGTAGAAATTCGAATTTTGATTTCAAATCTGGCGACTACATTCGTTTTTTTTTTTGTGTATCTATGGGTAGAAATGAGCAAAACTTTAAAATTAGGTGCTCCCTAGAAGCAGATTTTGATGTTCTAGAATTTTTGTATTAGTTTATATTTTTCATTTGGAATAGCCGTTTCACCTCAGAAACCGTCGCAAACTCATACTATTCTTATTTACCATACCCAAAGAGAAATAAAATAATTTGCAGCTTTTTACACATTAATGGAAACCAAAAGTCTCAACTTTATCAGGTTAAAAGAACACATTAGAGAAAAGTGGAATTGACATTTCAGAGAATGTGAAGCTATGAGCTTCTTTAAAAAAAGACGAATATCCTATAATTTTTAAATCATATTTTTTTAGATAAAAATATAATTTAATATATTAATCTCAAAGGAATATATTTTTCGACGTTTTAATACTTTTAAAATGAGTTGTTGTTGTGGTTAGTTGGGAAATTGTTGAAACCTACGCCCTCCCCCTCTAAAGTAGATACCCTTGACAAGCCTCTGCAGGTAAAATAAAATTGTTATGATTTTTCATATATAGTAATTTTATTGTTCTAAAATATGAAACCACCATGGATGTTTGGTAAATATAAAAGTATTAAGTTAAAAATGTACTTAGTATTCAATTAGAATTAGTAGTAAAACAATCAGAGACCTTATACGAAGAATTCAAAAATTATCTAGAATTAAATATTTCCTCTTATAAAACAGTAAAAACAATACAAAAGAACTGATGTGTCTAGTCCTCTTCATCGGTGTTGCCTCCGTCACCACCATTTTCCTGGCCTTCCTCTCCTTCACTGTACACCTAGAATGTAAAAAAAAAGTGTTTAGGCATTATTTTTTCAAAAGAAATCTGTATCCAAATGTAATAACCAACTAGAATGTGAAACAACACAGATATTTCTACTCAACCATAAGCCATGCAGATCATGTAAAAGATTGATGTAAAAGTTAGAAGTTTTGTTACAGATAACACAGAAAATACCTTCAGAACTAGAAAAGAAAATCAAATTAATACAATACAGCTGTTCTGCACATATTTTTAACTTATTAGCAAAATATTTAGAAATTCTTGTAGCAATTAATCATTTCTGGGAAGAGCACATACCATCAGGAGTGTACAGAAGCCCAGGGTAAAAAATTATTAATGGCATTGACTACAGTATTAACAGCCTTAATAATTTCAGGTATAATTTACAGAAGCCCAAAGGTATCATTATGTTGTGGTCTGTTCATTGCCACATAGTATGTATTTAGGACTTATAGATAATTCTATGATTGATACAGCTTATCTTGAATGTCAGGATCATTGGTTTGTTTACTATAAATGTAGAGTCATGCACTCGGGAAATTTCAAATTTCATCATTGCCTTTGGAGATTCAGATGGTGATGGGGCAGCCATGTTGAGACCTTTTGGAGCGGCCATTTTGTGCTCTGGCATTAATGAAAAAAGGCCTCAGTTGTTTTACATGGATCCTTCGGGTACTTTTATCCAGTTTGATTTCAAAGCTATCAGGTCTGGTTCGGAAGGACCAAGTTTAACATCAAAGCATGACTTTAGAAGAAGCAACCACTTCAGCTTTAACAATCTTGAAACAGATCATGGAAGAAAAACTAAAAGCTTCAAATGTCAAAGTAAAAACCCTTACTCCCATTAATTTGTTCCATATGTTTAGCAAAGAACAGGTTGAGGAGGTAATTACGAAGCTGACTTGAGCATTGTAAGAATTACTTAAAAATATCTTTTATGCTGAAATTGAATAGTTTATATTTTTTTAAACAGAAATTTGGTGTACCTGTAAAATTTGCATCTAAAAACTCTTACCTGGCCTTCATCATCTTCCTCATCGTCATCGTCGCCAGCAACCTCTGTATTTTCGAGCTCAGCTCTTTCCATTTGTTTGGCCAAGTCAGCCTCATCTGTCGCTGTCACTACTTTGGGCTAATAAATCAGAAAAAAAAAATGAATTTTATAAATCTTTTAGAAGTTCTTAAACCATACAGGGTGCAACAAAATAATAGCTTCCCCTCTAACTTTTTTCATATATCTTATGATATTTTTAGATTCTACTTTACCTATGTTCAACTATCTTTGAGAATATGGCATCTCAAAATTGTCATTTTGGATATTTTAGATTCACAAAATAGCATACAGTTCTTGTTAGTATGAAATTTTTGATGTTACTGTTATTTGACACCTCCAGAATTTTTTGTAACTTTTTTTGAAAGTACTAAAAAAATCTTTATTGCATCAGAGAATAACATCTATTCAAAGGTAAAAAGTAACCACCATCATTTCACTCACATGAATGTAATCCCTGCAATTCTCCATTTTCTGTATTAAATATTTATTAGTTTGTAAGGAAAGGGCCATAAACAAAACTGAAATACCCAAAATAAGATGAACTTTTTAAAAGTTTAAGTGTTCAAGCATTTTAATTTTTAGTTTAATATATTTATTTCCTCAGAACTAAGGTTATTTTTGTGAAATAAACTATAGTAAAGTTTTTTTGTAAAAAAATGTTTGAGTGTGTGTTAAAAGTTGAATAATTTATGTTATATTTCAAGATTTTTATAATACTTAATTTTCGTGTATTCATGGTTCAAGTATTTTTAAGTAAAAGATTGTCTAATGCATTTTAGTTTCAGAAAAAAAATTTTGTTGTTTCTGCACAACCCTAAGAATGTATGTAACATAAAATGTGTTTAGAATTTAAAACAGAATCTAAAAATATAATATAAAGAATATTATAAATAAAAATCAAAAGTTAGTGGCAAAATATGCAAAATTTTGCCATATTAAACTCCCAAAATCCCATTTTAATATTTTCAAAGTGAAAAAAATTATAAAGGTGAACCGCCATTCTCTGGACCCGGTACATTTAAATTTTATTTTACTTATGACAACTATAAATATAATTTTTTATTTCGCCTCTGTTATAATCTTATATTCTTAATGGCTTTAAATTGCAAATCATGAACAAAATTTACTGTCTAAATTACTAAAGGTTGGTTCTGTCAATACAGAATATTATAATTACCATTATTTTAATTTACAAGTAAAACCAGTAAGCATCAACTTTGCATTATGTTGCATGATTATAATAAAGTGAATTACACTTACAGCCATCTGTATGGTAAAAACTCCACCTAGATCTTTGATTGTTTTCTTTATAACTTCAATAGCTTCATTTAACACTTTTAGACCATCCTGTTTTTCTGGGGTTGCGGTAGTCATTACTGGAGTATAAAAAAATGCACATAAGAAATAAAAAAAAATTGCTCTATGCTGACAATATAATATCAAATTTCATGTTATTTTCCACATAAGAATTATTATATTGTTTGTTGCCATTTTTAGATCAATGTAATTAACTCAAAGACAACAATTTAAATATTGACTTATAAGGTAATAAGTAAAATGAATTCCAGTCATATTATTATGCTGAGAAAAATCCTTTGGCATTTAATTTTCTTTCAGACTGACCTCTATCAGCTAGCAGCTAAACCACAAACAAAACACAAAATCCATTAATATTGCCAGATTTCAAAGATCATTTTTTTATAAATGACATCAGTTACTATCAATAATCATACTATGATCAAATATACATTTTTAAAAATTAATTTATAGCCCACAGTTGTTCTTGACATAAGGTCTTCTCCGAGGTCTTTTTATTTCATATAAATTCTCATTATGAAAAAAAATAATGGAAGTTTCACAATGAATAGAACAAACAGTTATTGGCTTTCTGAACATCCCTGTTTTACTATCCCCCCTCATCATTTCTCCTTCCCAACTGACACTGATTTAGCAATAATAAAATAATAATTAAATAGGAAATATTTATTATGACTAATAATAAACACTTCAATAATTTATTACCATGTATTTGTTGCCTCAACAACTCTTTTTAATTACCTACTTCCTCTACTACTCCAGCCCCTTGAACCTCTCTACTTACTAACTCATCATCAGAGAAAAATAAAATTTAAATTGAAGAATTTTTTATTGAAAACAACATTAAGACTAAACTATTGACAAGAAAAAAATATCATATTTTAGTGATTAGGTCTGCTCTTTGTTTGACCAGTACCATCTTGCTTCACCTTCCTTCTGTGGTGGGGCAAATAGGTGCAGTACCTTTTTTTTATGTTTTGACCCTGCCTGCTTTTAAGCAATAGTTTTTAAATGTGATTTTTTCATCAGTATTTACATTTGCCTTTATTTATACAAACAGACTGTTTTTGTTTCATTACTTTCATATGTGTATGTGTATACAGCCCATTAACTTTTCAAGAAGTATATTTCTAACATTTGGGCAAAAAGACCCAATTTTTACAAAAAGATATGTTTGTTATTCTTCTGACGAACCCTCTAGTTTTTGAGCAATTTTAAATTCTATATTGCTTTAGCATCCCATTTGTCAAATATATGACAGTGTAGGGCCCAAAAAAAAGTATATTTGCAACAGCTATTCCGCACTAATTAAGTTAACAGGTGTTGTAGGCTGTAGTTGAAAGAAGTTAATTGCCCATTTTTTGACTTTAGAAGCAACCTTTTGTCATCCTTGTAAAATTTGCTTAAACACTTACTTATCATGTTATCATTGTAGCTAAAAAACATAGTCTACCGATTTGCACTAATTGAATAAAAATCACAAATGTTTGGAGTTATACATCTTCAAGGCTCTCTCCATATGTCTTAAATAAAAAAGAAGGCTTATACCCATTACACTTACCATAAAGGGGTGGGGCTATTAGATTAATTTTAATAGGCAATTCCTCAGTAGATAAGGCAAGGCCTGATTTTAATGCGGCCTTAACTGCATCAATTCCTTCATAACCATAGCAGGCACATTCAATATCTGCTCTAATTTTTACAGCTTGTGACGTCAATTTACGTTTAATATTACTAAGTAGCACTTCTTTTGTTGTATCATCTAACTCACATTCAGCCAATATATTTGGGTCCCTAAAATAAAATTACATTCAAAAGTCAACCAATAAATACTTACTAATGCACAAACATAATAAAATTATGTTTAGTCTAAGATTATATTCACAAGATGATCTTGAAATTTAGTTATATCAGTACAATTAAATTAGCAAGCATTTTTGAAAATATGTTTGATTAAATGACTTACGCAACAGCTTGTTTGAAAAAATCATAGGCAGATGCTTTGTTTTTCTTATATTTCTCTTCAAAATACCAAGCAGTTTTTTGGTACAGTTCTTCTAACTGATCATCAGATTCATATTTGAGCAATTCTGCTACATGTCTCAAAATTGAATTAACTGCTTTAGCTTTTGCAAATCTTTCTGTACATTTTTCTACATCTTCACCACTAACTCTTCTTTTGGATAAATCTAAAGGAAAAATAATAAATCATAAACACTAATTGCATCTCAATTCCTCCTTGCTTTTGATAAACTATAGGTAACAGTAATTATAAAAGAGATTAAATTTGCCAATTTAGCTTACCAATATATCCCTTTTCTTTATCTACCCTAATGACTACAACGGGTTCTGTTTTTCCTACTCGGATAAGTTTGTTTATGGAACGGATACGTCTCCTTGACAATTCAGAAAGCAATATCATGCCTTCAATATTGTTGTATTCTAATAAATGAACATAAGCCCCCATCTCAGCTATTGCCCTTACGTTTACCATGACAACATCCTCCACTTCAGGATATTTTTCTTTATAAAAACGGCAGAATAAAGGCATTTTTACCTAAAATAAAATATGTTAGTTTGAGGTTAGAAACAAATAATATGAAATAAAAGTAATTCAGAGTGTATAAACAAAACCACTCAAATATAAAATCCTCTTACCTATTTACCTTTTTTTTTCCCCTTTCAGTCTAAGTTTTCGATTCTTGTGCAATCCTAAAAACAACCCAGAATGGGTTTTTCTTTTGCCAACCACCCGGTTTCGAAAGTAAAATTAAAGAAATGTCATAATGTCAACATTGTCAACGCGAAGTATAAAGATATCTCAGGCATATTTCAGTGAGAGGTTAAAACGATTTAGTTGAAACTGATCTATTAGGTTCGTTCCAAGACACACATTTGAACCGTTCTAGAACGGTTACTGGAATCGGCGGGGTCAGTGTTGTGCGCATGCTTCGGCTTGCAAAGTTCTCTAAACGATAACAAAATTGAACCGAAGTTGGAACGATTTGTGATCGGAATTTAGAATCCATATTATAACTTTACTTTTATTTCTTATTATTGTCGTAGGTTAGAAACACATTTTTATTTTTTGTGGAAACCAAGTAAAAAACAAAAAAAACATACATTAGGTTGTAAGTGTATTAGTTTAACCAATGATAAATTAGTCATTAAATCATTGAATTAACGCTTGAACTATACGATCTCTAAAAAAATTTCACACATATTTATTATATGATAGAGCTAACAATTTTTAATACATTAAATTAGTCTAAAATAAAATCTTCATAAACCCTACACACACCTAACACACTACACAGGGAAAATGAAATTTTGAAAGGTCTATAAGCCAACACGTTAAGCCAAAGTGGAAAAACTAATGATCAGCTGATACAATTACCGATGCACCTTTCAGTCTGTACAGCTCCTGCTTTCAGACTGGTATCGAAATTAACGTTCCTAAACCGGTTCCTAACGGTAGCAAATCTGGTTGGAACAAAAAGTGGACCGTTTACTAAATTATTAGCTCACAGTTGGAACGCACTGTCCTTCTTGCGCAGAAGCATAACATGTTGAAACGGACCTATTATGTTTGAGTACGATCACATGAAATTAGCCAATTAAGTTTGACGACAATATTGACAAGATTACAAAACAAAATTTTGGCCGTATTCCGTTTCTTAACCTGGTTAACCAGTCCATTTGACAGAAATCTGACAGCGGTTTCTGAAAAACCCTTTAAAAACGAAACCCCCTAATTGACAGTTCAGACATTGGTTACGCGACAACCAATAAAATTCATTGGTTGTTCTGGTGACACTGTTGACAGTTATTTTCAGGAACCGTGTTCCGTAAATAACCAGCTTTTCAGACAACCGGTAAATACGGAACACGAAACCGAAACCAAGATTGGAAACGGAATACGGGCTTAATAAGGTTTGGACACAGAATAGGATTTTTCTTAGTGTATTTAGGCACTTATTATGTAAATAACGATGCAACTATTTTAGTTAAATTGAATATTTTTTCTATAAATCTTACCAAAACGAACACGCTTTGCCGTATTTTTAACGACCCTTAATTTATATATCGTATTAGCAAATGGATCCTGAAGAAATCAATCTTCCATAATTTTATTTGTTTACCTATTACCACCTTACAACGAAAAGGATCAGTAGGAATGTGGAAGGGGCAAACTGATGTGATATTTTGCAAACAAATACAAACAGTGCCGCCCCGATTCGATTCTAGAAATTCAATACTACGGGGATTGCGCCAATCACAACCACTAAAAACCACTTTAGAATGCGTGCGTATTTCAAATTTGATTTTTCATGTTTTGAGGTGAGATTTTATAGATTTAATGATAGTTTATAGCCGCCCAACTATGCAATTTTAATGTATAATCTGATTCAGCACACAAACAACGATCGGAACATCTAATGATATATTTATCAGTGTGTATATAAGGATGTGATGGGGGGTGGGTTGGGGGTTAAACCCCCCAGAGCCAGGTTTACCTATGGTTGAAATAAAGTAATGACCTTTTTTACTAACTGGAAACCTTTTTTTTGGATGTAGAAAATTTTCACCGTCTCATAACCCCCACGATGATCAAAGAAATCTGACTTATTTTGTTTCGTATTATTTTTAGGGACGAAACCTTTTTTTCTGTGGTTTTGATGCTGAAATTCAGTAAAAGTATTTAGTGGGTCTGTTTGCGATATATGAAGTTCGAATTAGAAAAAGAGATATTTATAAAACATTTATTTCAGTTTTTTTAATATATTCTGCTAGACCCAGAATTATAAAACAGCTTGCTATCCGGTAAAAACTAATTTACAAATTGGACATTTATTCTGTAGATATATTCTAATTTGTGTTTCATCTACGGACTGAAAGCTGTAAGTAAGTTGGAAATAGACATGTTATTTAGGAATTTGTAATATTGGATGTTATTTATTTCATATTTATCAAGTACCTACTCAGTTGGTAGAAAGTAAGTTCTTTATGCATGAATTTTCAAAACTGCTTAATAGCTTTTTGCTGGCATCACATTGGATTATATAAGAAAAAATTTTTGTTGCGGGAATTTTTGTATAAATCCCTGAATATTGTAGTTTAAGACTATTTTTTTTAACATAACTTCACAACCGCGGGCAGCGTCCGTAAGAGTTGGTTAAAAAAGTAAATACAAAGCCGTGTCACTGTCAGATTCTCACATGGTTGCCGAATGCTGCATATCTGTTTAGAATAGTTGAAGCTGATTTAATAATCATTACCAAGATAACGTTTCGTTATAAATAAATATTTATTGCTAAAGAATATTAATTGTTAATTTCAGCATTCTAGATCTGAACTGTTACGAATAGTATTTCTTTTCAAACCTAAATTTATAGGAGTTGTCTAAATGTATGGACGAAAATTATGTTTTGAAAACAAGGTTCAAATTACACATTTTTCAGATGCTTCACTCTCTTCAAAGAGTCTTCCGGTTCGTCTCGTCAAATGCAGACCTCTGTGTTGTTAACATAAGTGCTGCCACGTGTTCGGTTTTGCTGCTTTATTTCGGGGGGAAACGGGAGACTCAACCGCTCAGTGTGGAAACTAACGACCCCGATAGAAAGGGAGCAGACGCTGTGAACGTGTAGGGCCTAGTTGTTCCTGCATTCTATCCCATTCGTCTGCCGCAGTTCTACATAGAATATTAGCGTAACGGCCGCTACGTGGCGGGAGTGGGAGGGGTAAGGGGATAGCTTGAAAGAAAGGGTCATCTCGTGATATCAGTAGTACTCTCAAGGGGCACCTAGTGGAAGCCAAGATGCATTGCAGAAATTAAAAGAGGAAAAATCAAGAAGTATTGGAAAGATTCAGGATATCCGGGAGTTTAGAGCTCGCCATCCGGATATCCTACCAATAACGTCTCCAAACTGGATTAAGGTGCAGGGTCGACTTCGAGGATCGCCGATTTAACGACTCTGAGCCCCGGGCGGAGAGCAATCTGGCGAATTACCTTGCAGCAGAGCCATATAACAAACTAACAACAACACTCTCTTCAAATCTAATCGTGTCCGGCGCCAGTCCAGTATCAGTTCTTCGAAATATAGATAAGTCTTGTTGAGTGTCCAGTGTACGCTTTCTGAGTCAGTGGTAGGATTATCGGCTTTGGATGCAACGCATATGTGTCGCATATAATTTTATAATTCATAAAATGCGTATTAGGTTATGATAGGATTGTTAAGGTTTGCTGTAACAGTTTATATTTAGTTAAATCGGCCCAACAATATAGGTTATGCTAAAAAAAATCCCCCTAACCTAACCTAATCCGCATTTATATAATTTATAAGTTTTGATTTGTAAAAAAAAAACTTCAAAGGCTTGTTTTCATGAGGTGTTTTATCAATTTTATGTAGAGATAACTTATTTAAACAACCATTTTTCTCAAAGTCTTTTTCGTTTTTATTAATGATCCATAATGAAGAAATCGAAATATTTCGGAAGCTTAGTAAAATAAACTTAAAACGTAAATAAAGAAAATTCATGGTCTAATTACTTGTGATTTTTTTTAAGTTGTAAAGTTACATTTTCCTTAGTATACTACATAAAAACAAAATCTGGCTGTATAGTATAATAAAAGCTATAGGCTAGTACAATTAAAAAAAAATCAGATTTCTTTTTTAGTATTGGCAATTGGCAACACTGAAGTTTTCCTTTACTAGAAAATATTTGCGCATTGCACTAAAGCGCTCTGGACATCACATATCACCCAAGGTATGTGTCGGTCATCCCCTAAATCTTAGATTTCGACTCAAAATTTTGTTGGCGCGCTGTTCTTACGGCAAACCTAACCAATTCTAACCTAACCTAATTCGCATTTTTACTAATTGGGTTTTGTTTAAAAAAAATAAAAAAGTCGTACGCTTAAACGGGGATTCGAAGGCATATGCGCCCATCGCAGTATCTAAAGCCGGGTATCCTACCACCGGGCTAGAAAGCTCAGCAATCTAATCCGTAATTTTCCACAAAACTTGTTTATACTCCGTGGAAATAAACGGCGAACCAATAGAAAGCTGATTGAAAAATCTGTGTTGTGATTGGCGAGTGCCCACTGCCTACCTTAATTTAGGGCTTTATGTGCACCAGTGTGTGAAATAGAGGTTTATTAAAATCCCTATATCATTCATAAATAGAGAAAAGTTTGGATGACTTCTTAGCGCCTCCGTTCAGGGGTGTATTAAAAGAATCTTTGGAAATTCAAAATATAAAAAGTTATTTCTTCCAAATTTAAAGGAAATAATATATGTTCAAATTAGAAGACAAAGAATATCTGTTGCCCATTTAGTTATTATATTCCTTGTCCAAAAATTGGATAATTTTTTAATGTTATAACATAAACTCTTAATTTCTAAAAATAAAACCGAGTTTTTATTTTTTAATAAATTTCTGCTAATGAACAACAATGCGCATTATCCTTCTGACATAAATGAAAGCGTTTGACCAAATTGTTCAAAGTGATGCTGCTAAAACAAACATATCGCTGATTATGCTAATTATAATATTTATAAGTTATTTTATCTCATAATAAATAATTAAGAAGACAGATAATTAAATTAGAAAGGAAAATATTTTCTACCCCTGTGCTGTAACATAGTAGACCAGATAAGCTGTTTCGGCTTTATAACAGCAAATTTAATCTTAACTTGGTTGTCTAGTTGTAACTGTGTAAAACTTCTTATTGGACGGCCATTATTTCTAGACGCGGTATATGACATTTGCGTTGCGATGTCTACTGAAGGTGATTCTGTAAAAAGTGCTTTGTCAGAGGTAAGTAATTTATTTTTTAAATATTTGAGTACGTAATCATCCTGTATCTGTGCTAATAGATATATTTTGCTTTTTATTTGACGAAAATCGGTGATACTTAAGCCGGGAAACCGCCGTGTTTGTTCATTTCGAAATCAATATGGCGTGTTGATGCTTGAAAAAGCGGGAAAACGTTTTTTCTGCGTAACTACTGTGTCTACGGGAAAATAAGTTAGTTTTTCGTAATCCTTGGCCCCAAAATACTTTGGTGCGTGTTTATTTTGCTTTTAGACAGACACATTGTGACAGATTCAACCTTCGTTAAAAATGGTAAACACTACCTTAGAATTCGGATTTTGAGGCCCCCCCATAGGGAGTGTTTGTGGATATTTTTACTAATCGAGATGCATGCATGTTGCGTATTAAGTATTGAAAAAAAATTACAGGTTTATAATACCTAAGTGGTTTTGATATTTTCCCTAATTATTCATCTCAAGGTTACAGTAGCATTTTCTGTAAATCCTAAGGTGGCTTGTATTAAGATCAAGTAGCCTTGTTGGCATAGAAACTTTTTATCAGATTTGCTTATCTTATAGGAACCAAATTATGGTGTTTGTACCCACAACTAATTATATTAATATTCTTTTCTGAAGTTCCGCCCTCATGTACTGCTTTTATTTAGTTAATATCATTAAAAGTGAAATACACATTATTTTGGCACTATGTCTCTTAAAAAAATATATGTTAATTATTTAGAATACATGAAGCCTTGCTGTTTTTTATAATTTTTGTGGGTATACTGATAGGTTATGGCGGCCTGGTCATGAATTCACTTTTCTTTTTTTTTCTGATCACTTTTTGACTTATTTGTTACCAAATCTAACCTCATTTTCTACTGTTAAATCTATTATTTTTAAAAAATGGCTGCCTGCGGCATGGATAAATTTGAGAAATTAAAAAATAATTTGTGGGGTGATAACAACACAAACAAAACAAACAACAAAAAAGTCCAATACATTTTTTTTGTACCTTGAAATTTAAATTTAAAATCCAGGCTAAAAAACCTATACAGGTTACTAAAATATTTTAATTGCCACATAACAATTTTTTATATTAAAATTGATAAAGCACATTAACACAAGTTTGATTTTCTACATATTATTTTATTTGTATTTGAACATTTTATAGGCAAATGACAAAAATGCTACTGACAACCACACGGATGATTCATCTCAAGATTCTATTGATGCAAAAGAGGCCCAAGTAGATAAACCAGTAGAAAATAATGTAAATTCTGAAAAAAATGAGAAAGGGAGAGATGACAGTACAGAAGGGGAGTCTGAACAGGAATCAGAAACGTCGGAGAAAAAGGATGAGGTTGAAGATGCTCCAACCAAGGATGTGGAAAAGCCTGAGGTCAGTAGTTTTTTAAGTAAAATTTGGTTTTTAATGAATACAAGTTATTACTATTATTAAATACAAGTGACAAATGAATTGGCATTGACCATTTAAATTTTATGATGCATTCAGAATATTATAATTTATGTGATTAATAATTCCAGTTCTAACAATATTTGAGATAATTTAGGAATTTCTTTAATTTGTCATATGATTACTTAAAGGTCAGGTCACACTTTCTTACTTTACCATAAAATTCAATATTTACAAATAAGCCTTCTTCCTTGTTCGTATATATCATTGACATAATAGGTTATACGAGCTGGCCCTGTCACATATGCGCTGTCACTAGTTGCGAGAGAGATAAATTTCTGCCTTTATAAAATCCATCTCTCTTACAACTAATGGGATTTCTATCCAAATTAGCTTTATTTCTCTCGCACTATGTTGGTGTCAATGAAGTGTCGCAAAGTCCAATCTGATATCTTATTGTTTCTATCTTATATCTAATTTTTTTTCTGTTTTTTTTTTTAGGAAAATGACAACAAATCTGAAGAAGGCGAAAGTGAAGTGAAGAAAGAAGATATAGAAGCTAAGTCTGAGGAAGAGGAAGAAGAAGGGGAGGAAGAAAAACCGAAAAAGGAAGAGAAGTCATCAAAAGAGTCAAAAAATGCTAAGGAGTCTAAAGTGAAAGATGAAAAAGCTAGTACTGCTAGTGAAAAGGATGAAGAAGAGGATGAAGCTGAGGGTAAATTTCTAAATCCAATATTTATATTGCCTTTCTTTTCAAGTAGGTTTAATTTTTTCAAACTTTATTGAAATAATGGCAGAAAACTAACTTATTTTTGAAAATTATTTTCCAATTCACTAATTTGGATTTTTTTTGTAATTCAAATAACGTATGGAATATAATATTTATAATCAAACTTATATTTCCTTAGAAGAAGAAGATGAGGATGAGGAGGAAGAAAAACCTGAGAAAAAGGGAAAGAAAAAAGGTGTTCCTCTTTTGGATCAACCCTTGGAAACATCTGGTAAAAGGGAACGTAAAAATGTTCAAAGATTTGAGGAAGAGAATGTCAAAAAAGATCCAGTAAGTATATATAAATTCAAAGTTTTAAAAATTGGAAACATGAAAAAAGTTCTAACATCTTTTTTTTGGACAGGTCAAGGTTGAATTTGAAGAAGGTTCTGGTACCCCATTGGGCGAGATTCCTCGTGTTGAAGCCTCCCTTAGTCGCTTTAAGAACGATGACCTAAAAATTCTACACAGATTGCTTTTCAAGGTTTTAGGAAAAACCACCATGTTGAAAAGTAACATCAAAAAGTTCAATGGGTTCTCGTTTAAGAAGGATTCTGAGGAGTATAAAAAGAAGCTGGAACACCTTAAAAAAAATGAGGTTGGTATTTGAAGTGTTTTTAAATTTTTATGTTGATTTATCTGATCTTATTTTAATGGTTTTTAGTTCATTTTTGTAAAACTAAATATCTTGAAACCAATTTAATTTAGAGTCCATATATCAGGGTCATCTTGATAACAATTTTTCCAAATTTGATTGTGCATAAATTAAAAGTTTTCAACTATTAAATCTTATATGGTACTTTTATGAGTCAATAGAAATTTTTATATTTTTGATAAGATGAAACATCTCAAGACCGTATGCGAAATTTTGGATCTTATGAAAACGGGAAGCAGAGATGAAATATCGGAAAGAATAATGGAATTTCTTATGGAACCCAAAGATTCAGGAAAACCTGTGGGAGGCAGTGGCAGACCTAAGAGGGCTTCAGCAGTGAGGGCGAATAATAGAGGTAAGGACAGGAAAAGCTTTTAATACATGAAATATAATTTATCTAGTGATTGCTTAGAAATGTTTTTTTTTAACTGTTTGTTTTTTCTTGTAACCACTGTATGTTACATATTACTTGAAAACAGAGCTAAAGCTAAATAAGTTAATTGTAGCAACTTGATATTTCCTTCATGATTTTGCAAACATTTTTAAAAATATGTTTTTAAGTGTTTTGGGGAGAGGTAGAAAATAATTTTTTTATGCAATAAACTATTTAATGTTCTTAATTATATAAATTTTACGTACAAATTTTATACTAGACCACTTGTAAAGTCAACCAAACCAAATGCAATATTCTACTGTGCTTGAATTACTTTGTGATCAAGCGCCATCATATGGAAAATTGGATTTTAAAATCCTCTTTAATAATGGAATTTAGGAGTAAATTGAACATCGGTGGTCTTCAAATTCTTATCAGTTGTACTATTGCCTAACCTATGTTTTTAAATTTAGGTTGAAATTTATAGCACTATTTATGAGTGCTGCATTTTTATGATATATAGTATATTTTAACTTGCAAATACAGCAAATGAACTCAACTAATGTTTATCATTTAAATCACTGATCTGTGATTTTGCCCTATATTATTTTTCTTGGTTCATATTGGCTTTTAATTATAATTTTATAGGTATTATAAATTATTCATAAGATTTTTGTTAGAAGCCTGAGAGTTTCTGCACATAACAGTATTGACAGGTCTAAACCTAATCTCTAAATTAAATATCAAATCATAAATTTAAATTGTCAGCAATTTTTTCTTGTGTTATATTTAAACAAATTTTATTCTCATAATGGTTAGACAAAAAAGCACAGTATACAAATGTTTCAGATGTTTCGTTAAAGAACCAAATTTTGGACTAAATCAGAAAGGATATGTTTATGTAGTTATATTTTTCTGAAAAAAAAAAGTATGCTCTCCAAAGCACAGGAATGGCCAAACATCTTATATTTAAATATTAAGAATGCCCTGCAAATGAAAATAGCAGAAGTATACAAATACATTTGGGTAGACGCAAATACCTCTTTTGAGTCAGAGTTAGAGAGCCCATTTGTGCAAAACAAAATAGGATTGACCAAGGAAAATGTATGAAATGCCTATAAAAAGCACACACATTTTCACAACCACAAACACCAGAGATATTGTCTCTGAAAATGTCTCAGAGTAGCTCAGATTACCTGGGTTTTAATAAGGTGTCCTCTCAGATAATGAATTTAACAAACAGGTCAAGAAATTTCTAGTGCTCTAAACTTTCTACTCGTGAAGATTTTTTTGATATGTAAGTGTAATATTGTAAATGTGTTTTAAATTATAATTATAATAAGAGTATTTAAACTTTAAATTTTTTTTGTCAATTTTATCTCTTATTTTAATGTAATGTAATTTCTTTAATTATGAGTTTTATGGATTTTGTACAATGTAGTTTTTATTTTTACCTTTTATACTTTTCAGTTTCTTGTCAAATGTAAATACTATGTATATCAATATGAATAAATAAAGTTTGCATAATTAACCCATTGCGGACTGATATGATGTACTGTACAGTTGCAACAAACTACATTGCAGACTGTGTGCCATACTTGTTGGATTTTAAGTCAGTTATGTGTATCATATATTTTAAATATTAGTGGATTTTTTCGTTAAAAATGCCGTTTTTTAATAAATATTTTTAGATTTTTGATTTACAATTAAAATGAGCAAAGTGACTGACATATGTCTGTCATATAACAAATCATGTCATTTTCGAGAAAAATAACTATCATTTTACATCTCTAGACCCGTCTGTCATCAGTAGCATGGTTGCTTGAATTGGCCTATTGCCCACTAGGAAGAGGTTTTATTGGGCTTTTAAGAAAAAGAAAGACAAATGCTAATGCATGAATTGCTATATTTGTGAATACATGGACACATTTTCCAAAGAGCAAGGGAAGGCAGGCTGCTCTAAGAGGCTAAAATCAATAATTACTGTAATATGGAACTGCCTTGCCAGTTGACGCCTTTGTGAAAGAGTGTCTCATATGCAGTATTGGAATTTTAGTTTTATTGTGCTTGAATAGCATTATTATTATGAGTTCAGGTATTTCATGTATCGCTTGAAAGTTGAAATATACACTAACATAAGGCTACTAAAAACATTTACAAAAGCTCCTAAAGAAGTGTTTTATAGGTTTCAGATGTAATTCTGTTGGCTTTGAATTTGAAGTCTCCCTCGTTTTTGATTGCTTAAGAATTGGCCCCATGTACAAGTAAACTAATGCTACAGGTCTAATTTTATCCTTTCTAATAAAACCAATTTTTTCATCAAAATAAAACATCTTATATCTATGGAAATAATAGACTTTTGAGCACACTGTACTTTTGAAGAGATAAAAGTAACGGACTTGATGGTGTACCTATATGTAAATAAAAGAATATTCCCAGATAAGGTGTAATTGATTTTGTTTTTGAAATAATATTGTTACTACTTACAGTACCAGATTGGTCAGGGCGAGATAAAATAACAGTTTAAGGTGATAAACTGGTATTAGTGAAAATGTGAGCCTTGCATTTTAGGTTTAATACAATCTTTGTCTCTAGGGTATTCGTCGCATGATGATTACTCCAGCGACGACAAACATGCATCTCGAGCTAGACGAGACAAAGGTACTACGAATATTTATTACTTGCACCTTTTGTTTTCCATTTTCAGCATTCAGCTGCTTGGGTGTAAGGTAGTTAATGCAACGCAAGTGTTTTCTTATATGACCAAAAATGCAAATAATGCTTGCCAAAAACTGGTTTCACTGAATTGATATATTTCTTGATTATTTTAAAGAGACTTTGAGACCTTGATGTTACTATTTACTTGCTGTATGTGTCCATTTTCCCATACATGTGCTTTTGGTGCTTCCATACACTCTTGTCATTTTTTTTAGATGCCAGTACAACTCGTAAATAGATAACTTCATTCACATTATATAAATCCGTAAATGAAATATTTATTTTGATACCTGTTATTTCATAGCTGATTATATTTTTTTGCATTTTTGGTCCTTATTTAATTTTTCATACAATGCTGCGAACCTAAAATAAATTGAGCAATGTGATAGTTTATTTGAACCAGTACCTAGACTAAACTAAAATTATACAGGGTGTTTCATGGTTAAAAGCTAATCATTTATGATGTTATCTTGTCTAATTTAAGTATAATAGTTCATATATGCTTATTTGGAAATAAGCATATTTTTCATAATAGAAAATGGTTGAGTTTTATTATTATTTAATTTATATTATTATTACACTTTTGTAGGATCTGTAAACAGTAACCTTGGCTTTGGAACAATCTATAAAAGGATAGTTTACTTCCCTCATAAGAAGGAAGTATTGTAATTCTGAAAAAATGACCCTTTTGGGGTGTTACAGATCTTGGCCCTAGACCCTGAGAGACATGTTCTCCTATTACTGTCAGTCTGTTGTTCGCGGTAGAGCCCAAAAACTATTATTTAATTGACATCAATTTGGTCAAAAATCAAAGGTTATATGGGGATGGAATGGTTACATTTTTGTAAAAATCCAGTTTGGCGGAACAAAATGGCGGTCTCCTAAACTGTTTAAAAAATCATTATTAAAAAACTGCTTATTGAATGGATCTCAAATTTTTCACAAAAATGTGGCAAAATTCTAGTGTGAATCGTATGGGACAAAACCAAATGGTGTCCTAATAAAATGTTTAAATATTTGATAAAATTCCACTTTCTGAGCTAATAAACGATATAGTTTACTGTTTATGGGCTATATAAATATAGTCCACTTACAAATGAGAGACTCAGGCATATGGTGGGAGAGAGGTGAGATCGTCGATCATGGCAGCATCTCAATAATAGCAAGAAGAGAGGTGCCCATATCAACATTCAAGGTTGCTCCCAGAATCCTTGAAAAGGGTGAGTGGGGCAGTGAGTTTCACAAACGAAACGCTAGTGTGTTACACGGACGGGTCACGGATGGCCGAGGCGCAGATGTCAGGTGCGGGACTGTTTATAGGGGAATTAAACCATTGGAAAAGCTTTCTACTTGGGAAGTACATCACAGTTTTTCAGGCAAAAATACATGCGTTCATGATGGCGGCAATGATAGGGCAAGTTAGAGAAGGCTTAGAAGATGAAGTGGCCAAGCAGCTTTAAAAGCTTTGAACTGGCCCAAGGCTAATACAGTCTTGGTCCAGGATTGCTCTGACGCACTGTAAAGACTGGCAATAGCAAAAAGAGTTGAACTTTTTTGGATTCCTAGTCACTCTGGAATAGCAGACAAAGATGAGATAGGACATATTAGGATTGTCTCAACAGCAAATCAAGGTGGTCTTAAATGATTGGGGCATTGAGTAGACACCTAGCACTGCTAGGAATAGAGGAGGACTCAAAACTCCACTACACTATTTGTATAGGTGTGAAGTTAGAGCCAGACTAATGACCTATCTTGAACGGACATCCTGGCCTATATTAATAGATCTGAAGGTTCAAGGATCTTAAGGAGGTGGTATAAACGGTTGGGGTGAGATCTTGGGGTATAGAACAAGGACCTAAATTGGTCCTGCCGGCATGGCTATGGCCTCCCCTCAACTTCTACAACTACATATAAATGAAGTTATAAAAAGTAATTTAAAAATGAATAAAAAAAATCTACGGGTTCTTCGTACAGAATTCCACTACACAGAGATAACACATATTATGAATCTATATAGTTGATTGGTAATAAAATAAAAAGAAAAGAAATAAATTACAGTTTATACAATTTGTAAAAAGTTATTACAAAATATTTATAGGCATATATACATATCTGTACATAGTGTAATTCTGTATGAAGCAATTTCAGTGTAAAGAGCAAATTACTGATATGTTTATATGTGGCATTGATAAGAGTTATTAAGCAAAATGCTCTTCTTTACATAGGAAATTTCAGCACAAAATCCTGTAAACCTGTAAATATCAATAAAATCTTAAATTCTAGATGTTTGGTATTGATTTAATTGATATTTTTTGAAAAAGTGCCTGAGACAAAAAAGTTTGGGTTGCAAAAAGGGGTCAAGACTCCAAAAAAAAAAAATCACTTTGTAAATTGTTCCAAATGTCAATGACTTGAATACTTAAATTAAAAACTAAGATATGAGAGTTAAATCTATTTTATTTCAAATCAAGGTGTTTGGCAGTTACATGGTCCAATTTTAGGTATAGGAAATATAACAAAAAAAATGTAATTATTCATAAAATTACAATAATATAAAGTGTATTCCACTTAAAAACGGATGTTGCTACTGGTTTAGGGTAGAAGCAGCAACATCACACAATTAAAAAATAAAGTTTATGTTCGCCTTGAGCGAAATTTTTAAAACAATCTCTTAATAGGTACTTCTAATAGACCACTGAGTTTGGCGCACCCTGTATAAGAACTTTTATATTTAGAATTAGTCAAAGAATCACATCCTAAATTATGAACGGCCCTGTATATTAGAAAAAAGCCTACTAAATTGCTTGTGTCATACTTTGTTGCTTGAGTAATATATTTTGCATGCTAATAAATAACCAATTAAATAATTAGGTGAATGCTTCAAGCGATCCTATAAGTAATAAACAATTATTCCTATTACTGTTTAACATTACAATCAAAACTTCTAATAGTCCAGTTGTTGAAAACTCAAACCTTTGGAAAATTAGGAATCAGGTCAATTTGTTTTGTAAATTTTAACTTGAATTAGCCAAAGTTCACAGTGTTATATCCTCTGCAAGTGCAAAAAAAATGCAAAAATGTTGGAAAACATAATTTTTTGCCAATATTTTACAAATAAAGCATTTATGTAAATTGATAAAAGCTGGTAAAGGAACATTATTTCATTAGACAATACAAAGTCAAAACATGAACAGGGAGAATTTGGACAATGAATAAAAGGGATTTCAGCTAACATAGATTTTAATTGTTATTTAAATGTATTAATTTGGAGAAAGTTTTGCAAAGCATGAGGCATATAGTTAAATATTTTTAAAGAATTGTTGTGTGGAGCTTCCTGTATCTGAGTTAGTAGTGCATCGGGTTGTAGAGTCTGTCGGCGTTTCTAGTTGTCAGAATTTTTTCTACTCCGAAAGGTTGCTGACAATATTCCTTGAAAGGCAGCTGAAATATAGTTCTATCAATTCTCTTTTGGCATAAAGAACACGAGCAATTATATCTGTATTTAACCAAGCAAGCAACCCATAAGATAAGACAGATTGTAATCTCTCAGTTGTAAAATTACATAGTTTTTGGATGAGAGTCTGTTGCTTATGGTCTCGACTTGGTTGCACCATGAGAGATATTGGTCAATCAAAATACCCACAAATTTAACAGAATCTTGTTGTACAAGACTTGATCTTCCTTCTTTAATCAATAAGATTCTGTCATGGAGCACTTTTCGTGGTTGTGTTAATTAAACAGGTCATTCACCAAAAACCAAGTATAGCAATGTCTATAACACACTCATTTATTCATATGCAGAGGTTTTTATAATTGTCAGTATAAACAACAGTGGTCTGCAAAGAGTGTAACATAGCTGTTATGACAGTCAGAGAAAGGTCATTTATAAATAGAAGGAAGAGAATGGGTCACAAAATACTGGCCTAAGGTACTACACTTCTTACATTTGCCCAGTTATAGACATTCACACCAGGCAGCTTGACTAACTGTATATCCCAACAAGGACATCTTAATCCAATTGAATGCAGGTCCTCTTATGTCATAATAGAATCGTTTTCTTAGGTTAATAGTTCAAAGACCTTTGCCTAGATAAAATAGTCAATATTTATCAGTGAAATGTACAGAAATTATTTTCACAGGTCAATGGATCAGTATAACTACATAATGCTAAATGTCAAAATACACATTATATTTTAAAATTTGGTATAAAACTTGGGAATTAAACTACTTAAAAATGAATAAAAATTCTATTTTTTTTTGCCTGATTTGGTGCCCCTATTTGTCATAGTAAAGCATCTAGTGAAATCTGATTTTACTGCTGGGTGAAGAACTTAATTGGCTTTTAATGCTTCCTTTTCTGAATATACAGAGTGTTTTAAAAAGTTATGGAAAATGCAACATTTCCGATAAACTGTGAACTTTTAGAGAATGGGTTTTGATTTAACTTTGTGTCATTTTTTGAAAACTAAATAAGTTCACCGGAAACAGTTTTGGAACCACCTGATTACTTCACAAAGAGAATTGTACAGGGTAACCGAAATATGTTCCCCGCTATTGAAATCTGGATTATTATTAAATTACAAGTGGGTTAATTTAGGAGTTATGAAGATTTTTAGTTAGCAATTTATTATATTTATTATTTTTAAATCTAAAAACATAATAAGAATTACACTATAACAAATAATAGGAATAAAAACAATTTAAGACAATAATCAATTTTTGTTAATTCTTCATTTTAGTAATGTGTTGCCCCACTGCACTTACTGGCATACTCAGAATACAGTTATTAACATTCTGCAGAGGTATTTCTGGCCATAGATCTGGAAAAATATTGCTTAGCTCTTATAGAGTAGTAGGTGGATGATGGTTATCCAACCATCTCTGCGGAAAGTCCCATATATGCTCTGTCGCATTCAGATCTGGAGGAAGAAAAAGATTATTTAGTTCCTTGCCACTAATTGTATTTATAACCACTTGTGCTTTATGCGGTCTTACATTGTTATCCAGAAATAGCAAATACGACGTCCAGATGCGTTCGCACAATTTCAAATGGGTCCCAGAATGATCCCTTCCGTATAATGCTGGACATTTAGTTATCCATTAAAAATATAGAGATCACTGTGTGAATCCGCCAAGATACCCGCCCAGAGGAGGTATTCCGCCACCAAACGCGAGAACAGGTTGAACATATTGAGGTAAAGTGCGATTTTTTGCATTTCGGTAAACCCTGGGCCATCGCATGAAAATAGAATATTATGCCAAGCAGTTTTTTGCTGGACATCTCAACAGATGATATAAGACCCTACCTGACGTAAGCATT
Organism: Kuschelorhynchus macadamiae; assembly: GCA_030620095.1. Classification (NCBI taxonomy): domain Eukaryota; kingdom Metazoa; phylum Arthropoda; class Insecta; order Coleoptera; family Curculionidae; genus Kuschelorhynchus; species Kuschelorhynchus macadamiae. Next base: position 182,987 of record JAUTXW010000881.1, on the reverse strand, counting down.
TTCTCATAGTTTGGTTCGAGATTTAGGCGGCAGTGCCATTATAAAGTGCTTGTTGCAGATGTCATGCAGTGGAAAATGGGTTCAGCCCCACATTAATGAGATGGATCCGATCTTGTCAAGGTGTCGTTACCCGCTGCAGTCCACTTCTCTGAAGCGAGATATCACTCACGAAATAACGCTTTGCGTTGTTCTGAGCAAAACTGCAATCTCCACTTGGAAATATCTTTTGGATACATGAGTACAGCAATATTTTATTATTCCGTCATCATATGATTTCGTTGTGTATTTAGATTATTAGAAGAAAGCTGATAATATTATATTAAATAGCGCTAATCACTTTAGTTCAATACACTTTTTAAACTTAATACATATGTTACTACTATTAAAAGGCATCAATAAATAGTTGTCAGATAATGTGACACTGCACTGCTTTAGGTAAATGCACTGCCTGAATTACTGTGTCTCAAAAACAAACGATTGTGAAAATTTTGTTAATGGCATTTTGTTTTCCAAAAAATTAGCCCAGTATCGCGAAATCCGCATTCCGTTATCATTGCTAATAAAGCAGATTTCTTGTAAATAAATAGAAAATGGGCCAACCTGTAGAATTTTCTTAATTTGCAAAGTAAGCAGCTAGTTGCAAAATCGTTTCGAGAAATATTCGGAAAAGGAAGCATTTAACAAAAAACAATCGGATTACTTAAAAGCCAATTCGTCACCCAACACTGAAAACCAGACCCCACTACATGTTTTTTTGTAAAAAATACAGGGCTCCCAAAAAGGTAAAAAAAACATCAATATCTCCATTTTGAGTAGTTTATATTACAGGAAATAGAAATAACATTAAGGTTATACAACATATCATAAACTATAATGGAACGCAAGACATTTATATTACGATCTGTCTTACAGATAAATCATGTTGGGTGCATCTGAATGTTCTTAAAATTAAACAAATTAATCACCGTTATAAAATGCTTTTTCCTTTAGATATGATTTAAGTAGTGTTTTAAGATGACAGAGTGAAAGAGATTTTATATTGTGAGGGGGACACTCAAAAAATGTATGCCAAAGCGATTCCGGCTATCTCTATTTCTAGCGGTACGAAAGTGAGAACAATGGGATGGTGTCTGTTTCTGGAGTATGTGTGGTATTCACTGTTTAGTTTATAACTGGCGCTGTTGCTTTTTTACATGTAAGAGACAAGGAATATATTCAAACATGGTAATGTTAGGATTGCTAATGATGCAAACATACTCTTATAACAATCACGAACTTCCAGGCCAGCAATAACTCTCACAAACCTTCTCTCCACTGTGAAAAAACTTAAAACATGAGCAATGATCCAACATAGTATTGCATAGGAAGCTTATGATTAAAAAACTAAAAATAGCTATAAAAAAATATTTATTAAAACTCTTGAGTTTTCTAATTAAGAAGGTGATTTGGCTAAACACCTCTGAGGAGTGTCAGATCTTAGAGACAAAAAAGATTATATGCCAGAAACCAGTCTCTAAGTTTGTCTGACTGTTATCACACTTAAGTGCCGCAGTATCAGCAAGGAGCACCAATCAAATCTCAGGATGACATGTGTATATATCTTTGATATACAAAAAAAATAAAGTTTGGCGCCTTACTGACACTTGGGGTAATCCATATTTTATTGCTGCTTTAAGAGGAAGTGCTTCACTGGTGGTATGAGTACTGGTAATAGTCAAACATGTATGATTTAAGTAGGTCAGTAGCATTCATATGAACTCCATATCTGAGAAGCTTAAGGGTAAGAACATTATGCAGTATGCAATTGAATGCCATGCTAAAATCAAATAGGCATGCCTGACCAGATTATTAACCCTCAAAACCTTCCTGCACAAATTTAGCAAGGGCACTTATAGATAATGTAATGGATATTTCTGCACAAAAAGCCAAAGTGACATGGGTGAAGAAGTTTTGCCTTTCTTAGTCAATCAGATATATATATATATATATATATATATATATATATATATATATATATATATATATATATATGATAGTATATTTTCATTCCACTTACACCAACGTCATAACAAGAAAATGATCCTTGTTTGGAACATGTTCTGCATCACAGCAGACACAATGATCCATTTTAGTCAAACGACGATCGCGATTTCGCTCTTATTAGAGCTCATCAGGCCGCCATAGACTAGTGAGCCCCGTGTAGGGCAAAGGCACAAAATTGAATCACAAAAACAACTACTCCGCTGGCTAATACCACGACCGGCATTGAATTACATTGTGACTCCTGGCTTTCGTTGGGAGTATTAAATGATAGTATGTTTTCATTCCACTTACACCAACGTCATAACAAGAAAATGATCCTTGTTTGGAACATGTTCTGCATCACAGCAGACACAATGATCCATTTTAGTCAAACGACGATCGCGATTTCGCTCTTATTAGAGCTCATCAGGCCGCCATAGACTAGTGAGCCCCGTGTAGGGCAAAGGCACAAAATTGAATCACATAAACAACTACTCCGCTGGCTAATACCACGACCGGCATTGAATTACATTGTGACTCCTGGCTTTCGTTGGGAGTATTAAATGATAGTATGTTTTCATTCCACTTACACCAACGTCATAACAAGAAAATGATCCTTGTTTGGAACATGTTCTGCATCACAGCAGACACAATGATCCATTTTAGTCAAACGACGATCGCGATTTCGCTCTTATTAGAGCTCATCAGGCCGCCATAGACTAGTGAGCCCCGTGTAGGGCAAAGGCACAAAATTGAATCACAAAAACAACTACTCCGCTGGCTAATACCACGACCGGCATTGAATTACATTGTGACTCCTGGCTTTCGTTGGGAGTATTAAATGATAGTATGTTTTCATTCCACTTACACCAACGTCATAACAAGAAAATGATCCTTGTTTGGAACATGTTCTGCATCACAGCAGACACAATGATCCATTTTAGTCAAACGACGATCGCGATTTCGCTCTATATATATATATATATATATATATATATATATATATATATATATATATATATATCAAAAAGAAGAAAAAATGATGATATCCTGTGCAACACTTCCTGGGCTAAAAACAATTGGCAGGTCAAAAGCTGCATATTTTTTTTCACAAGAGATTTACAATTTTTTTGGCCTAGGTCCAAATATTGGGTGAAATTAAGTTAATATCTATCGTTTTTAAGAGAACTGGCCATGCCGGCGCGCCGTCGTTATAAACATTTGGGCAAGACGGACTTTTCCACCCAACATGGGTCCAGCAATTTGCATACATCTCATCAAATGTTTTTAGTGGCGGTCAATATGGATAAGGTTCAAAAATTAGAACAAATTCCACGGACCCTGTCCAAATTTTGTAAAGTCCTAACATATATTTCATGCTTAATTTTGTTTACCAAATAAACCTAACTTTAACAATAGGCCAATTGTGTCAAACAAGCTACGAGAGTAAATGCTTTCTTCGATATATAGAGGATTCAGAATTGTACAGAAATGTTTCTTATTAAAAATATTGAGTGAGAAATTTTAAGTTCTACTTGTTCATATATATGATAGTTTCTGAGATAAATCAATCGGAAACTATAGTTTATTTATCGTTGGATCGAAAACCTTGCTTTATTCATGTGATAAATAGTCATTAAATTTGTTCATCGTACTTTTTAGTGCTTTCTCGGAATTCTTGAAAATCTAATCAACCTGAAATAAATACCTTGGAAATTATGATATTGTTTTAGGGAAGCATTAGGAAGGTGGAAATCTAATACTATTACTTTTTATGGTGTAGCTTGTTTTTTAAGAATTTTAAATACACCTCACGACTGTCAAAAACGGACCTATGTTTTACAAATCATTAATTTTCTGTATGTGTATCCCCAGATTGATGTAACTAGGTATACCTGTAAACGTTATTAGTTGGCATTTTAGGAAAAAAATGTATTGTCCATAAAAAGTTTTGCTTGCCTTGAAACTTCAAAAGCTAATGTCAGAATCTGATTTAGTTATCAGGTTGTCCAAAAATTATAAAAATCTGAAAAAACTTCAGGAGTATTATTGTTTATTTCAGACCATCTGTATTAAATATTTTAACTAACATATTCTTTCCCAAGACACACTGTATATGAAAACCAAAATTGCGTCATGAACTTCTAAACTGCAAAAATATATCGCTTCAGCTGCTGTCCCTGTTTTTATCTGCACACATGGTATATCCACAGATTACCCCTTTCAAATTTTTTTTTTTAAAGATAAAAAAAGCCTTTTTTTGTGGCATAATTTGAGAATTTTTAGATTTTTAGACGTCATTGGAGGAAAATTAACTATAGTTTACAATCGATTTACCTGAGGAACTGTCGTTTTTATGAAAAATATAATCAGACATTTTTTTAAGATATCCTTACACCTTCATATTTTACGTTTACCTAATTACTTTAACGGCAGTATGTCTGCAAATATTGTCAAAAAACGGATTTTTAAGTTTTTTTCTTTTTTCGTAGTCCTTTTTTGCACTTCAGGAGGTAATAGCAACACAATCTTTAGCTAGTTCAAAAGTAGAAGAGTGTAATTTGCTACTTTTGAAGAAATATTACAAAATAAATTTTATATTTATAGATATTTTCTCTTTTACATGATAATGCACTTACGAACCAACGATATATATATATATATATATATATATATATATATATATATATATATATATATATATATATATATTGAACAGAAGATTTAATATTTTCCCATAAGAAACAATATGTTAGAGAGTCATGGAAAAATCAGAATCTTATCAAATTCACAAAGGAGAATTTTAAATATTCTAAGTGTATAAGTGCAGTACATCATTGATTTTAAGAGGTCAAGGGCTTCAAGAAAATTAAATAACAATTCCAGGTCGATATTTAAAAAAAATGAAGTTGATGATGAAAACTCGACGACGAAACGTCGGATTTTAGAGTAGCTTAGAGAGCAAAAGCCCTTTTTACTGGGCTGTATTTATTGAGCCTTTTAACAGATTTGATTGGTATTCTTCATTACTATTATTTTTATATCTAAAGTTAAAATTAATTCCTATGGTGACTTAGGGTTGATATTTATTCACATCTTTTAGCGTTAATACAGTTTCTTTATAACTTCAAAAGTCAGCAATAATGTAAAAAAACCAATGAATCTATCAAAACCACTTATAAATAAATTAACATGTCTACATTTATATGGATTGTTACCGCATTTTCCGGTAATTTTTGAGGTTGATATTTTTTACGGACTTTAGTATTAGGACAATCTTTTAGAAGTTTTCAAAGGTATATTTAAATTGTTTCAGCTTCAGTTTAAATTAAACACTTCTATAACAATACTAACTTTATCTACGCTTGATAACAGTATAAATATTTAATAACCAGCTTAATGTCACTTAACTGTAGGTAAGCGTGCCAATTTAAAGGAAGAAAGCTCGAGTGATGAAGAATTCAAACCAGGTGATAACTCTGATGCAAGCGACGAAAAACCGCGTGCTGTAAGTAAGCGTAAAAGGGGCCGCACCAAGAAGGGATCCTCCGAAGAAGATGAACCTAATCTAAGTGGAGGGTCCTCTGATGAAAGTGATGTTGTGAGTTTTATTTCATTAAGTCTAGTGCAAAAGTGCAAGCGTATTAGAGTCATTTCTCAAAAGAAAAAAAGCTTTGTTGATAGTATGTTAGGTCTATTTCTATTACCTGTTGCTTGGTTAGGATAAGGAACAAACTCATATTAATATTTTAAAAGTATATTATGTATAGGACAAATTCGCACAAGACATCACATCGACATGATTATCTATATAGATGTATGCAGTAAATATTTTCAAAACCACAACATTACAAATTAAATTGTATTGAAATGGCATACATTGCACATTACTTGTTGACAGTTCATACTAAATAAAAGTCTTAGCATGTTCATCAAGCATATGATTAAGTTTTAGTGGATATGTTGACAAATTATCGGAATATTAGGAAATATTGAAAAATATTTACTCATTTAGAGGTGAGAAGCTAATATTGTAGAGAACAAAGTTATTTTAATATTTTTATTGGTGATAAATTAAACAAAATAAAATAATTTTGATAAAAATGTTATTAAAAAAAAAACGATTGATCGATGCATAATTGGCAAAGTCAAAAAAGAATGTAAAAAATAAACTAGTAGTTTCTTCTAAAACTTTACTGTTACGTGTATGTTACTTTCTTTAACAGCCGTTAATGATAGCAATGGGCCGTCCTTATCATCTGGTTCAAATTAGTATGTTAAAAATGGTTCCTTTAAATATCCTTTGCAGAAGTTGTATAAAAGGTTTGGCATCTTGCAAACAGGTGTCAGACAAGTATAATACAAATTAAAATAATTGTCAAAAAACTGCAAAAAATGTAATACATAAATCGCGTCAATATGATGTATTCTACCACCCAGTTATACAGTAAAAAGGTGCGAAATAAATTTCTATGAAAGTATTCCATTACAATTATATTTGTGTAGTGGTTTTATTGCATTGCAGTTTTTTTCCCAATGAAGTGCTGAGAAATCAATATATTCCTTTACATTTTAGGATGTACCTAAATCTAAACGTAGAAAATCCATAACAAAAGTAAACAGCAAGTCGAAGCCCAAAACGCCGTCGCGAAGAGGACGTCCTTCAAAGAGTGCTAGTGCTGCTACACCTGTTGCGGCAACACCTCGGGCCAAGGGAAGAAGGTAATTTAAATCAACTTGAGGCTTAGACAAAAGAATGACGATACCTATTTTTATTATTATTATTAATTTCATTTGGCACCATTGAGGAAAGAAGCAGAGGGATTCGTTCAATGCCAAGTCTTGACTGTTTTGTTAGCACAAATGTAGCAGATCGATTCGCTAGTGTCGAGTGAACTTATCCTGTAAAGAAATGACGGGCTATTTGAAATTAGAATTTTGCATTTTCCTTTGTATAATGTGTCATTGTTTTAAATTGCAAATATTTTGCTCAATACATGTTCCTAACCACAATCCTGTTCGTGGTTTTGTTGAAAATGTTCACAAAATTACCAATCAACAAACTTTCATAACAAACGAAAAAATTTGCCGACAAAATGTTCTGTTTTGTGATATATCTGATAATCTACAAAAAAATTTCCTTCCATTTCAATGTTGGCTTTATCACTTTATATTTAATAATCATTAAATTAAATAGCAAAATCCTGGAAAATAAAATATTAACTTGGAAAAACGTTCTTCAGTAAAGATTTTTATTAACTATTTCATAATGAAAACAGTTAAAGAGGAGCTTCAGAAAAGTTAGTTCTATATAGTTGTCTATTTTCTTTTGAAATGCATTTGGGTTAAGCCCTGGGTGATGTGTGTGGTCTCATTTTATATAATAATACTAATAATAATAATAATAATAACGTTTATTATTTACCATATGTATACAAATAAAAATACAAAGATGAAAATCATAAAAATAAGGTAAATAAAAGCACGCATTTCAGACTTCTGTGGTCCAAATTCTGTTTTACCAATGGCGCTATAGTAGCTTTGATAATAAAGTATTTTGAGTTTGAATACAGGGTGTCCGGATAAGGGTACGGAGAGGCTGTATCTTGACAATGGTAGGGCCTAGAGGTTTGGGAAAAATAGTAAGTATAAGTAAAATGGGCAAAAGAAAGAGCTGGAAATTATTTTGAGGTTCGTAATTTGACCGCTAAGGGGCGTAACTACTATGAAGAATCATAAAATTGACACTAACTTGGAAAGTTAGACGATAAGCTATAACTTTCAAAATATCATTTGACAGCTTGGGTAATACATCAACATTTTGGTTTACGAGATTTTTTGTATCTATCATAATAAGAAAGGGGGGGAGCCAAAGGATCTGTCAATATTTGCATTTTATTATCGCCTGAACTGTTCAACCGATTTGAATAATTTTGGTCTCGTTTGAAAAAGCATTTTATACTCTTATAAAGAAACATTTTTGGGAAACTGTTTAGTTTAAAGTATATAAACTAGAGGGCGTTATATGCAACGTTTACACAATTTAGTGATTTTTGGAAAAAGTTAAATGGAAAGGTACTACTTTCTTGAAAGACTGTAAACCAACATAAAATTAGCTAAATTTTTGTGAAAACCGCATCCCGATATCTCCAACTCTCCTCGATCTTGATTTAATGACAAAATGTCAAAAATTCGAGTGCTTCAATCAAATCAAGTTACCTTAGCGAGAAAAACAAATGCCGTAGCCATGGTAACTGACGTAATTTAAATTTTGATTAACCTTTCTTCCCATTTAGCACAAATTCGTTAACACGTCGAGCTTTTCTTCACACTTTATCCACACTTAGGACTGGTTGAAAATTAGTTTTGAAGCGTGTTTAAAGGCCAACGGGCCAACGTAACAACAGAACAAACGAAAAAATCACAAAACCGTTACAATTACTTAAATTAGTCACAGGTGTTCAAAATGTTTTCCGTCCGCTGCTTCAATTTCAGCCCTGGACAAGCTTCTAATATCATTTCGAACTCGTTTCATCATATCTTCTCTGGTTGTTGGTTTATCTTGAAAAACCAGGTCTTTTAGTCTACCCCATAGATAAAAATCTAAACAAGTTAAATCCGGCGAACGCGCCGGCCAGAGCTTGTAAATGCTGACGTACGATTTGGGTTTAATGGGCTGGACAACCATCAAGCTGAAACCACATATTTCTTCTTGTTTCCAAGGAGACATCTTCTAACAGTGGTGCAAGAAAAATCAAAAACTTTTCTCCATTAAGAGTTTGGTCGAAAAAATATGGGCCTATAATTTTTCCTTCCACGATTCCGCACCATACGTTCAAACTCCAGCGATTTTGATGTTCGACTTGCCGCATTCAATGTGGATTTTCCTGAGACCAGTAATGCATGTTATGCAAACCTCCTGCGCTATTAAAAGTTGCTTCATCCGTCCATAATATTAGTTAGTTATTAGTTAACAGCCAGTAACAGTGGTTCAATCTTCTATCATAATCTGTATCTTGTAATGCCTGATATAAAACGATGTGGTAGGGATGCATTTTATTTTCTTAAAGAATCTCATGGACAATTGTTTTTGGGATCCCCAGGTCGTTCGATTTTTTTTTCTAGTTCTTAAGGTGGGATCGTATATGTAGGCCAAAACATTAATAATATCTTCTTCAATACGTGTTCTTCAAATTCTTCGAGGTGCTTGCATACGATGCACTTGCCTGCCTCTCGTAATCGCCTAGCCAATCTTGAAAACACTTCTCGAGAAAAATGTTGTCTTTGTGGAGATTACATTGCATATTGACACGATGCATTGCAGCATTTTCGTAACATTGGAAATAAATGCGTAACATATCATATGCTTCCGCGTTATTAACTATTTTTCAAAATGTTTTTAGTTTTTTATTTTCTTTACTTTTATGTTGTATTTGATAATTTTATGTCTAGATAAATTTTTGTATTTTGCTTTGTCAACAAGATTATTGAGTCTTAGACAATAAAGCTTATTTTTGACTTTGACAAATCAAACCAAAATTATTCAAATCAGTTGAACGGTTCAGGCGATATTAAAATGCAAATATTGACAGATCCTTTGGCTCCCCCCTCCCTTATTATGATTGGTACGAAAAAATGTCAAAATGGTGCGGTATTACCCAAGCTGTCAAATGATGTTTTGAAAGTTATAGCTCATCGTCTAACTTTCCAAGATAGCATGAATTTTATGTTTCTTCATAGTAGTTACGCCCCCTAGTGGCCAAATTATGAACTTCAAAATAATTTCCAGCTATTTCTCTTGCCCATTTTACTTATAATGATTTCTTTCCCAAACCTCTAGGCCCTACCATTGTCGAGATACACCCCTTCCGTACCCTTATTCGGACACCCTGTACATGATTTCCTCTATTCACTTTTGAGAAATTTTTCTTATGATTCTTTGACTCCATCAACCTTAAAATGCAATATTTTTTCGCGGGCGTAAACCAAAGGACACTTCATCAGAAGATGAGAAAGCTGATGATGTGAGTTCTTCTGAGGATGAAACTAACTATAAAAGTAAAAATGTAATAATATTGGTCATTGTGTGAGGTCGTATTATACGATATTCTCTATTCACTTTTGATAAACTATTTTCTTAGGTTTATTTGACTCCATCGACGTTAAAATACAATTTTCTTTAGGGGACGTAAACCAAAGGATGCATCATCAGAAGATGAGAAAGCTGATGATGGCAGTTCTTCTGAAGATGAGCCTTTGGTCAAAAAAAAGTTGAAAGCAAGTGAACCTCCAACAGTGAGTACAAATTTCCACTACTGATAATCAAATAAATTAGTCATCTGAAAATATTAAAACAGATGTAATTTTAGCTGAAATATTGTTTGGTGATAGTAATTTTAGCCTAAATATTGTTTAATTTGAAGGATTAAGGGCCAGTTTCATAATATGTGGTGACCAAAAAATATGGGTTAGTAGCTATAAATTCAGTTGAACATTCACCTTCTGAACTATAGAAACCATATTAAATAACCCAATGGTTACCACACATTGTGAAACTGGGCCTAAAAGCTTGTCTTAACAGGATGATGAAATCAAGACATTTATCAAGAGTGTGTTGGAAGGTGCTAATTTGGAAGAAATCACGATGAAGACTGTTTGCCAGAGGGTGTATGATAACTACCCTGACTTTGATCTTACCGCTAGGAAAAATTTTATTAAATCAACTGTAAAATCTGTAAGTATATGAAAGTATATAATTTTTTTGCTAGATTGTGGTATTTCCACAGTAGTTATTAACTGAATCTTTATCAGAAAGTAAAGTAATTAATAAATGCATATCAAATCAAATTTTGTTATAAATTTGGATCTAAGTCGCTATTTTGTTCAATACAAATTTTTATAGTATTGTTACAGTTATTAATTAATTTTAAAAAACGTACTGTCAGTCCCCAGTCTAATTTTAATCTTTTTTTTTTCAGCTTATATCAACGTGAACTAAAAAATCCTTAGAACCTAAGTAACATTGTCGATCAACATCTTCACCACATATTTCAGTACAAAATTCCAATTTTGTCTCAAACTTTGTTCGGTTACTTAAACCTCATATATTAAATATTAATTTTAGTGCATTATTGTTGTAAAAAAATTAGGTTAATTCAATACATTTTAGGTTATGACCAAGCCGAGCTTGGGTTTCTTGTAACATTTATTTTCTGTGTATAAATTTTTAAAAAATCGAGCATTGTGTATAATTTGAGTGAAAGTGGGGAATCTTTAAAAATCTAGCACCTTTTTGTTGATCAGTTTTCTATTTGTGAGTTAGAGGAAAATAGTATATTTATGATTTGTTTTCTTTTTGTGAGTTTAAAAAATCTTAGAATTAGTGTAGAGTCTTGAGAGATTGTAAGCTTCAATATTTTAGCAATGTTATAATTATTATTGCATTAATTTTCTCATATCTTGCAGTTTCATGAATGTTATCTATTGTTGATCTTAAATTATTTTGGAGCTTAAAATATCTCAGTGAGACAGATGATGCCTAATCCCTAGTTTAGATGTATTTAATTGACGTTCTTGGAAAAAGGCCTCTTACATTTGATTGGGTATTGAACTGTTGAAAACGTATATATAGTGTACATCGTGTTAGATTTTAAAGATTGATATAATTATCAATATGATGGTTTTACCTTCCTTGCTGTACTGTGTATATTTTTGATAAAGATTTCGACAAAAAGCAAACATAGTCTATTTTACTATTTCGGATACAAAGGTTGATATATAATATTTCTTTCGAGTTGTTTGTTTCATTAATGCTAAAAGTTTACTTAAGATAGAGCTTCAGTGTCTCAAACGTCTATGCGCCGTAGATTTAGGCTCACTGTAACACAATTGTATTAGTTTTAAAATACAATTTTTATTATGTAAACGTCGTTTTACTCCCTGTCCTTTTTATCCAAATAAAATTAGGTTTTGACTTTAAAAAAAATCATGACCAAGCTGAATTTTTGTGAAGACATTTATTTTGATATCCTAAGTATATCCTTAAAACTACCCGAAGTTTGAGCCATGAGTTTTAGTTATTCAGGAGATTAATTCTTAATTTTTTAAGGAAATTAGTTATGAGCAAAATTGTACTTTTTAGATTTTTTTGTAGAAACTCGTTTTTGCCAAATCTGCTCTTTTGTTAAATTTATTTATTTTGGTCTAAATCAGAACATTTTGTTGTGTTAATTTGCATTTTCCAGAAACTTTGCTATGCATTTATATAGTAATTTATACACAGTATGTAAATTGTAATTATTTTATTTTTCATGATAGAAGCAAAACTTCATTATGAAAAATGTTTTTACCAAAGTACCCGGAATCAGCGAAATTATCGAAACTTCCGCCCAATGCATCATGATACCATTTATTTCGAATCTATCTCCAGGTCTAAAAATGGCTTGATGAGTTAAAATCTTAAGACCAGGGGTGCAATTTGTGGTAGAATTTAATATAAGGCAAGTGCCAGGTATTGCAAATTTATCGATTTTTTTACATTCAGGATAAAATAAATGTATGTTTTACTTTCCTTGATTGTTTTAATTAAATTGATAAGATCTATTGAATTATTAATAGTGCTTTTATCTGTAATGTTCAAACCGTCTATCCTGGATGAAAGGATCCAAATTTTGTATATTTTATTTGATATTTTTGGGATCCGTCGTCATATTGCTGAAATTATTATTTTTAACCAAATAATTGATAAAAGAACTGTCAAAAAATCTAGAAAAGTAATATATAATCTTTATACCCTATTTATTATCTAAGACCCTTCTGACCAATTTGATTATCTATAAGGTGTAAGCATTATTTTATTATCGTCACCGGTTTTCTTTGAATATCATACATACATTGTATTTTTAAGTATTCCAGTCTTTTGAAAGCGCACCATCTGAATCTTGCCCTGCGTACCAATAACTATAGCTATGGCGCTGTCTGCAACTGTTATGGAGTAAAGACTAAGTTACAGTTCCTATGCTACGATCTTAGCTAGGCGTTGTACGGGCAAATACATAATTATTTGCCCCTAGAATGCCTAGCTAAGATCAGATATTTTCCACCCCCCAAGCGTGGATAAGTTTGACTGTTACAATTTTAAAACGAAAAGAAGTCGAATAGCACCTCCTTTTAAATCGCATGTCAGAATGCAGGTGAGCTATTAGTTTCCTGAAATACGACCTGCTTTTCTTAATAATGTTCATTGTTTTAAATTGTTTTTATAAGACGGTCATACTCGAAATAGACGATCCAACAAAGAAAGTAAAAGACGCCTTAATGGATTCTGATTTTCTATTATATTCAATACTGCTGGGATCCAGAGATTTCTGAATACCTTTATAGGTTAGTTTTAGAATAATATGGGTCTGGTTTTAGTTTTTTTATTATATAACAAAATGTATACTGTCAGCAGTGGCGTACTGGGGGGTTAAGCTACTTTTATTTAAGGTATAATGATGGAAATAGTATAAAATAAAGACCTTTTTTTTCGGAATTAGTGCCAGTTTTACCTATAGTTAAATTAAAGTAATGACATACGCCATTGACTGATAGGTAGATCCGTTCCGTTTAGTTAGTAGCAGATTTGTCAATAAAAACAATAAATGCAAAGTCTGTTCTATAAGGAAAAGAACTGACAACGTTGGGATGGGTGGGGGCGGTATAAAAGCTATTAAATTAGTAATTCGGTGGAGCCGATTGCAAATTTTATATTCTTTCTTAAACATCCAGATGAGTCCCGCCGCATGTCAAATCTTGGTTGAATTTTTTTTTGTTGGTTAGGTTTTTCTTTTTGGGGATAATGTAAAAAAGCTAATCTGTATAAAAAGTGTATATATAGGTTTATTTGAGCTCAATATAAACAAAGTTCCTCGAAGTTTTTGTGAGATGTCTGTTAGCTCCAGGGGCGTGCGGTGAAATTTTAAGAAAGGGAAGCAATTTTTTAGAAACTTTGCAAATTCGTCAATGACGTCATCATAAAAATGTCGATGCTCCGACATATTTTGGAGAAGTTTTTTAAATGAACAACAGCGATGTATGTGAAAGTCTCTCCAGCCCCGTTGAATTTCACACGAAATTTTTTATACGTTAAGTATTGAAAAATTGCGTTCTACTGATGAACTTGTGGCAGGTATTGTCAATACTAATTCACACAATTTCGACACTTCGGTGTAGGCATGTTCCAGCTCCTTGTCTTTTAAAAATTGCATTAGTTCCTTGGCGTTCGTTTTTGCGCTAATGTCATCAGTTTCGGAAATCACTTTTAGTTCAGATCGCAGTAACACTGGCCATAATGAAGAAGAAATTTAAAAGCATCTTCTGGAAAAGTTTTTCCTTTAAATGCATCAAAATTGCAAAGCTCGAGGAATTTAAAATCATTTAAACCGTTAAATCTATAGTTTATTTGTTGCTACATTTGATCGATTATTTCATAAAAGAGGCGTCTGTATGATGTTTGAACATCTCCCACCTTGTTTTAGTTTGTAATATATTAAAAACATTGTCCGAGAATGAAATATTTCTGAAAATATGTTCAACAAATAATTAAAATTAAAATCTCGGCTTGTGGCTCTACATTTAATTCCAAAAACCCCTTCGAACTATTTAATGCTTCTGAGTCCCATGTTTCATTATTTTCTCAAATAGTTCAATTAGTGATTCACGCTTTTCAGATACTGTTAATACAAGTCTTGCATTGTTGTTCCACCTGTAGGAGCTTCGTTTTCTCCCAAAATAGGTCAAAGTCATCTCTTTTTTGGCTTAATATGGACTTAAAATCATCCACTTTTCTAGGGAAAAGCAATATCATTTGTTTTAGTTTGTAATATATTAAAAACATTGTCCGAGAATGGAAATATTTCTGAAAATATGTTCAACAAATAATTAAAATTAAAATCTCGTTTCAAACAGTCCAAAAACCCCTTCGAACTATTTAATGCTTCTGAGTCCCACGTTTCATTATTTTCTCAAATAGTTCAATTAGTGATTCACGCTTTTCAGATACTGTTAATACAAGTCTTGCATTGTTGTTCCACCTGTAGGAGCACACCACACATACTTTGGGCAATCGTATTTGCATATCCACGTCTGTATTATTGTCTT
The DNA here is from genome assembly GCA_030620095.1 of Kuschelorhynchus macadamiae. Taxonomy (NCBI): domain Eukaryota; kingdom Metazoa; phylum Arthropoda; class Insecta; order Coleoptera; family Curculionidae; genus Kuschelorhynchus; species Kuschelorhynchus macadamiae. The sequence goes on along the minus strand of JAUTXW010000881.1, from coordinate 167,825 downwards.
CCATATGCACCATGCACGACGCGACGTACGTATCACACAACACACGGATAGCCGTTCAAATAAAGAACCTACGATAGCTTCCGTCACCACTTAAAGCACGCGACTGAAATGCAAAAATTGCAAACAGCCGGTGGAAAGTTCAATAACCTCTGGCTCGATTCACAGAAAATCAAGCATACAGGGCTTGACTTTTATTATGGGCTTGATAATTAAGATAATATTTTAGCATTTTTAATATAAACTAAATTAATGGTTTCCTATTTCAAAAATTTTTTTTTGTTGAAATCCTGGTTTGAGCGATGACTTTTCACAATATTAAAAATGTTAGAGAAAGCTTGCTGTAGATTTAAAATCGGGAGTGTTTTTTATATTAATGCTGGTTGATTTCTGATGCCAGCAGTTTAAATTCATAAAATATTTGTGGTGGGTCCACCATAAATTCTAAAGTTCCATGGGCTTTGGGATATCGTTGGATTTTTTTGTAGATGATTACGGAAATAGAGAGAAATATCAAAACAAAGGCAATTTATCTACAGATTTTTTTCTTAATTCGCTGTTGTACACAATTTATAATTATTTAAGAAATGGAATTTATATGTGTGAATAAGTTTGACGACCCTGAGAGCATGGAAAAAGGAAATTATGAAGAAGTGATGTTAAGCACTGCATTATTAGGGTAATTTATAACCTGCGATTCCCAGTTAAATTATTTTTTGGCCTGGACATTTGACTTCATTACGAGAAAACTAAACTACACAAATCTGAAGGATTCCTTTCGAGTTTGTCACCCTACTGCAGATCCCTATTAAATACTATAGAATCTTTCCGTTTAATGACTGAATGGGTTACCTCAATTGTCTAAATGTCTTGTGATATTAGTATTCTAATCACAATTTATACTAAATATCAAGCAAAAAGGTGCAAAACAACAGTTTGCTATATACAGATTAATGATACACAAGGTAAATTTGGCAGATCAATTGATGGTTCACTGATATGTGAACTTTACTATGCTGTACATATTATAATGTTGTCTAAAACAAAAAAACATATGCTTTATATGGTACTCGTAACAAGATTTTCAGAGCACAGTTCATTTAGATTACTCTAAATTATGTTAATATTTTGTTTTTCTTATGTCAAAAGACAGGTTTAGGAAATAAATCAATCATAGAGTTCAGATAGAAACAGTTTATTTGTTACCAAACATTAAAACTTAAAAAAAAAGTTAATTTAAGCATCGGCGATTGTGACCTCGACTTCTACACCTGGTTCAATGTTAATGGAAGTGATTTGCTTAACAATTTCTGATGGTGAGTGTAAATCTATAACTCTTTTGTGAATCCTCATCTGGAATCTGAAATAACAAGTTTATATAATGAACTGCAAAAACTATGAAATTATGTGTATCTTGTTAATGCTGTTTTCTTTTGCATTGAAATGTTTGAAAGAATAAACAGATATCATAGAATATCCAAGAAGAGACCAATACATATATAATGAACTATAAAAAATAGAACTAATACAAATCAACAAAACTAGTACCAAATCACACTTTTCATACCCACAAAGGTTTTGGTATGTTTAATGTCTGTTTAAATTATGGATTTTTTTGCGACATTTTTAAGATAATTAGTTTTAAGCATACTTTTGACAAAAAATAGTGGGTCATTAAATAGTTTTGCAAAAAAAATTCTTTGGTAATCAGGTAAAATTTGGAACACTGATCACAAGTCTGAATACAATTTTTTTTGGCCTCGGATTTTGAGTTATCCATTATCAAAATTCACAATCTGATACTTTTTGAACATCTTTTGCACTTCATTTAGAAATTTTTATAATAATCTTACTGCTGCTTTGCTTAAAAATTACTTACATTTTTAAATGAATATTTTTAATAGGGGGAATTTTTCTTGTTTTTGTGTTTGATATTGATAACCATTGTCATTATAATAGAAAAAGCAAGAAATTGTTTTCAATTTAAAAGTTTCTGATAGTTTATTATGGATATTTTGCTACATATTATGTGGATTGTTACCAGGTGAACATAAGGTTGGGTGCCAAATTGTAGCAACAAGGGATACTCTGTGGATTGGTACCAGATTAGCACCAGGTTAGGTGCAAGAACATGAAGACATGATTGTTAAAGCCATAACACTCAAATATGCTCCTCTGACCTTTCCAAAAGTCACCAAAAAATAAAATATGTTAAAAAATAATTAGATATTGGCTTGTGTCCATTTTAACTGGGATTAATAGATATTAATTCTTAATTTTATTGTAAAACTACTTAATGATTTGTTAAAAGTACCATAAAAACTGTCAAGTATTATCAAAATTTCATTTTCTGCTTTAACTTAATGAATAAAAATTATATTAAGATGGTTATATTAAATTGCAAAAATGTTTCTTGATAAAATTACTGAACTATGATCAAAATTTCCAAAAAAAAGTTTTTAATTCAAACAGATACTAAGTGTACCAGTCCCCTAATTTAATTAAAAATATCATTAGTTTACCTGTCCCAAGTTTTTGATCCTTCACCGCAAGGAGTTTTCCTAGTTGTAATCCTCAAGATCTTATTCGGCATACGGACTGGTCCCTTGACTCTCAGCTTCTGCTTTTTAGCAGCATCTATCAAATCTGAGCATACCTTTTCTAAAGATCTAACGTTACGAGAAGTCAGAGTAATTCGAATCCTATGAATGGGGGCAGTTTCCTGTCCAGGTTTTTCAGGATTGACGTCTTTAGTCGCCTGAAAATTCGAAAACAAGTTTACGTTTTGTTGGAAAATTACGTTTATTCTGGGTTAAAATAGTTTAAATTACTGCAAATAAACTTACCATATTATTTTCTGATCGAGATAATGCAAATTAATCGAATAATTTGATCAGCGCTGAATCAGAAAACTAATTGATGCTTTCTGTAAAGCGTTCATACAAAAAAGAACGTGCAATGTGACATTTAAAAATGAGGTTAGCATTGAGATTTCTAAACGGTAAATATTTTTATATATTCCGCTGTTGCCAATATTTGAATTCAAGATTTGAAGATACTCGGACGTTTAATCATAATCGAATTATCAGGCTTCAGACGATCTCTCGAAATTACTACCAGCTTTTGCACGTATACCTATTTTCTGTCAGATTTTCCCGGAAGTTCCCCTGTCTCCTCACACAAAGCAGCCGTTACGTTTTCAGTACAATGTGGTACCGGCCCAAAAAACTAGGAATCTTCCCGCCCACGACTTGAATAAATAAACATGAAATGTTTTTGGAAAAATTGAATCATTAGTATTAATCACAGAAGGTGAAAAAGGTCAAAAAATGTGTCCATATTTTCAATAAGACACGCGATTTTAACAAAATAAACATTTATGTAGAGAAATACCAAATTGAAATTGACATATTACATATTTCTTAAAAACCAATGAAATGGACATCCCCAAACTTAACACAAAAGTATTAAGCGAACTGATTAATTATTGTATTTCAATTATTTATGATTTACTGTCCGATTATTTCTCTTTTTGTTTTAAAAATTATTTATATATAAAAAATAATTTCATTTTTGTTTAAACTTGTGATCTGTCCATATTTTTAACAACAGACATCTAGTTTTGAAAAATAAATTGAAGATATTTCGAGAAAAATAAGCTTGGTAAAAGACGCTGGCAGCTGGCCCGATAAAAGGTAAACCAAATAGTCGGGCTGCGTTCAGGCTGTAGTTTTTTTATTCACTTATTTTTTATAGCTTCCTTGATGCCGGCATTTTTAAATTAGATCACAGTTTGTGATAGATGGACGTATTTTTAGGATTGATGAACAGCGTTGAGTCCTATCCGACCACTGAATTAAACAAACACTATCCGACAATATTATACAAAGAATGTCAAGTTTGCTCTAGATCAGAAAAGACTTTAAATTCAATGCGTCTCCCACCAATCACAACACAGATAGTTCCATGTGCAATTAGTTTGCGTTTATTTCCCAGGACTATAAACAAGTTTTGTTAAATGTTCAGCACGGACTGGCTCGCTCGTAGAACACTCTGCTTTGGATACGTCATATGTTTTCGAATCCCCTTTCAAGCCTATACTTTTTTTTAGTTTTTTTATTTTAACAAAACTGATAATTAATTAAAATGCGGATTTGGTTAGGATTGGTTAGATTTGCTTTAAAGAAAGCGCGCTCTAACACGTTAACCGATTTGCAACTCTATTTTAATACAAGGATTTTTTTAACCAAACTTATACTGTTAAATTAATCTGTCCCGTTAGCGTTAGGTTAGCCCCGAATCATCGAAAACCAGATTTGAAATACGCACGCACTCTAAAGTGGTGTGATTGGTGAAACACACTACACACGTATTCACTAAAGACGTTTTAATTTAGACCAGGTCTAACTCGACAGGTATGGGTTTAGGATGACATTTTCAACAATTGAACAAATATTTTTTCTAAATAATACAATTACAAATACACAGTGACATAAGTCGAACACAACTGGCGAACTAAGAGTTTTAGGTACCATGGCAACCAGACCTGGTCTAACTCTTAAACCTTTCTAGTGAATACGGGGGTTGAGATCTAAGGTCCTTGTCAAGCTCAGTGGTGACACGTCGTCAAATCCTATGCGGATTGTGCGAATCACACCACTTTAGAATGCGTTTGTTTTTCAAATCTGATTTTCAAAGTTTTGAGACAATTTTACGGCTTTAATGGCTGATGGTTTATGGCCACATATGTGCCGCATCAAAGCCACTTATCACCGAGCTACGAAGCCCATGCTGAACATTCAATAAAATAATTTATACTACGCGGAAATAAACGGAGGACTAATAGGAAGCACATTTATCATTACCAAGTTAATTACGTCTTTTGTCGCATTGTAGCTTGGATATGACTGTATATGGACTTGTCCTGTAATCTATAAATTAAAATCAGGTAAATGAATAAATTTATTCGAATAAAATCATTTGATAGTTCCCATCGCTAACTGTGGCCATATGCATTTTGATTAGTCAGTGCTTTACTTCACTGATACCGCTTAAATGAAAAAAATCTATATAAAACATAATATCAGCATATAAAATAGTACGTGTAGAGGCATAGGTTAAACTTTAAAATCATATCTGTTGTAAAAAATTTAATTTAAACAAATTTGGCTATTGTGAAAAATTCAATTAGACCTGGAATTTTAAACTTATTTTTATACATTTTCTTTAGTTTATTAAATGGTTAGGTATGTTTTAACGTAACGTGTTAAACGTTTTATTGTAAAGAAATAATTTTCACCTCTTATTACGCTTAAAACACGATGGAAGTTCTGTAACTGTTTAACATAAAAACTAATCTACAAAAAAGAAGCACACATTTGTGGTACTAGAGTGGTGATCACTTTGACGTTGGAACTTAATATAACTATTCATAAGCTATTTTTCTAAAAATTATCTAAAACGATTATCGCAACATGTATTATGTTCCACGCTTTATATCATACAGTATTGTCGGAATGACAGAATTAAAATGGAAATTTTGGCAATAATGGATTAGTTCAAATATTTAGCATCTCGTTGTATCTCCCGTAGTTTCACTTTTTTATAATGGCAACAATGATAGTTATGGTGTGGTGACATTTCAGAGGCGTAGAAACAAAAATTACGGGTTATAGTTTATTGTAATCGTTTGTCTAAGAAATATTGCGCTTTGGCTTTGAGTAAAAAACAGCTTGAAAACCCAATAAAAAATGTAAAATATATTTACTAAACGCATGTTTAATAAACAGTTCACACAATATATAGAAAAACAGTTACAGATTTAAACAAAGCATGTTATATACCAAGTTTATTAATGTTAATAAATCTGATGCTGAAACTAATCTGTAATCTTCAGTGAGATTTTGTACTTCAAGTTTTATGGCTTAATTTATTTCAAGTAAATCTTGGTGGACGTGTAATTTAAAAAGCAAATTAATATTTGTATTTTTATGTTTGAAAATTATATTACCTTATCTATTATCTTATAATAATTCAAAAAGGATGATTTATTATAAGATAATAGAAGGGAAGCTCTTTTCCTTTTTTAATCCAATTTAAAAATAAATAAATAGATAAAAGATAATATATCTTTTACCTTACCCACCTATATAAAAACAAGTCAGTTTCAAAATATCTTTTTAAGGGTATCGAATTTCCGGATTCATTTCATTTTTTAAATATTAATATTGATACTTCATTTTTTCAGTTGAGTGTGATAAACAATATATTTGTAGAAATGACAATATTAAATTAAATTGATGAAGTAAATGCATGACGGCATCACTATCTATATCAATGACGTAATCCCTTTAAATGACCCGCCACCAGCCAACGGAACGTCCATCTTAACTTTATATTCATACGCCTAGTGTCTTCCAATCAAAAAGTAGTACCAAAACCAAATAATTTCAAAAGTATTTTCGTAGATTTGACTTGATAAATCTGATTTTGAATAAAGACTTATAGGTTTAGCTGTTCTTGTGTACGTACCGTTACCAAACTTATCAGTCAATCCACAACAGTTCAAAACAAAAAAAAATCACAGTCAAATAAGTAAGGTTAAGTCCAACGGTGTTGTGTGTAGAGAAGTTTTTGCGATAGTCCGGATAGTCGTGTCAATCAGTCATCGCAAGAGTTGTTTATATGGTGTGTGGCCCATCCCAGCTCGTCTGTGTATGTGTGTGCCGTGTCCGTAATCAATTTTTGACTTAAATTTTTTCATGGATTACTTCTGCTGCTGATAAGGTGAGTCGTAAAACTTATTGGGTGCATCAATAAACCATTTTTAGATCGACTACCGTTGTTTTTTTACGGCAGGTAGGATTTTAGGGTGCGTGAAACCTGACTCACACAGCTGAAACTGATCATAACAATTCAAGGTATTTATAGGACATTTTAGAAACTGTCTTTTGTTTTGTCTTGATTTCATATCGGTTATCATGATTTTATTGTTTATAACTGATCAAAAGTGTTATGTACTGGCATTTAAATAATCGTTAATTATTGTAAACAAACGGATTGATCTGTTGAAAAGTAGGTTATTCAAGTATCATTTCCAGTCGAGTCGGTAGATTTACATTATGTTTATATTGCTTTGTTTAGTCAATAAAATTCAATTTTACATATTTGTGGTTGTGACCTACTTATTCTTTTAAATATTCGCAGTATCAGCTGTCCAGCTTCCATTGTTTATTGATTGCCCCGAAGGATTTTACATTGTCTATGCTGTGATCATTATTTTGGTATTAATTACAAATTTCTAAATATATACAAATTGAACTTCATAATTTTATTGGTTTAATTGATTACATTTGGATTTTATTTTTAATACGCTAGATACTGAAATTTTAATTTTAGCAGCTGCTATTCTTAAAAAGAAACCTGAATAACAATGATAAATTAAAAATTTAGAAGTCAAACTGACTCGGCTAACTGTAGTACATACTTAATTTGTGTTTTAAGCTTGGTTTATGTAATGAAATTTAACACATGATTAAAAACAACTCTATTAGGGCTTGTTTTTAGTCATGTGTATGATGTACATGTATATGAATCTGGGGATGTTTTACAGTTTTATTTATTTGTGATAATTCTACAAAAAGAAAACTAACATTATAAGCAAAACTTACGTAGAAAAGAAATCTATTTCTCTCAGTATTTCTAGACATTTTGATAAGGTATGTATAAGACATACAAAAATTGTTTGTGGCATATTTTAATTTACCTTTGCTTCCTATAAGAACAATTTTAAGATGAGTAAGAAAATCGCACGTAACTAGTCAATTCGTATAAAAAAAATTAAATGTTCACATTTTTTGTCACTGTATTATGTGGCCATAATATTGCCTTTAATAGTACTTAATAATATGTCTATTATTAGCTAATGAGAAACTATGACGATAGCTTCTTACTACTAATGTAGCCAAGAATATAGCACTGAAAATATACAATCTAGTTTTAGCACCTAAATTGATCTTAATCAGTTTATAAATAAAGTAGGTCTATATAATAGGAATGATCTTATGACCTTTGTTGGATAAGATTAAGTATAATTTCGAGATGTATCTTTAACTCAAGTAGAAAATGAAAGCAGTATAAGAATAATATAAAAATGCTTAATTTAAATTTGTTTTCTTTTTTACTGAATTTTTAAAATATAGGCATTATTTTAATTATATACAGGGTGACCCACAAAAGGAACTCCCATGGTTCCGAACTTACTACTGTTATTACTACTACTACTATTACTAAAAGTGCTTTAGTGGTCTCCCAAATGGCCATCGACTGAATTTCTTCAGTCATTATTAAATTTTACTACATTGTATTTCAAATTTTATTATTTACATATAAATAAGTTAAATTAAAACTTTTTGATAATAAAAAAACTAAATTAACTATTTGTATAACATTGTATTGTAAGTGATTTAAGAATAAAATTAAGATTTTTAGTTAACAATAACTTATTTTTTTCTATGATTTTTTGGACAGGAAATCTATATTCTATGAGTGTTTGTGTTTTCACTTCTTGTTCTATAGGGTTATTCAATAGAAGGATTCCGGTTCTCTGGTAAAGAAGTTCCTTCCTTAATATATAAAAAGCTGTTCTTTCTGCAACCTCGATTGTTTTTATTCACGAAGGTCTGATATTTCACGTGGGCCTGATGGCATCACAGTAGTTTTCTTAAAAAATACAAGCTGTGTTTTATCAAGTGTCTTACATAGGTTGTTTAATTTGACACTGGATACTGGTGTTTTTCCAGATAAATGGTAAACCAGTTTTATAACTTCGGTCTACAAGGGAGGTGACTGGGCTGAAGTCACAAATTATAACCCATTTAGCAAAATTTCATTGATTCAGAAAATATTTGAATCAATTGTCTCTAATAAGATTTCACCAGCTGTTAGGAGTATTCTTATGCAATCTCAACATGGCTTTATAAATTTAAATGCAGTTGAGGATGGTAGTTAGATTGACTCAATTAGCACTGATTTTAGTAAGGGCTTTGATAAGTTGAACATATCAATCTTAATAAAAAAGCTGGAAACCTTGGGATTGCATGGTACGTTATGGGCATGGATGAGAAGTTTTCTTAGTAATAAGGTACAAAATATAAAAATACAAAATTTTATTTTTATAAATTTAACTGTACTCTCTGGGTCACCCCAAGGTGGTCATCTTTTTGTTTAAGTGTTACATTATAACAGAACTTTTAAATATTATGAATTCTAATGTCCCTGCAAGAAGCACTAGACAAATATAACTGTTTAATGTGGGTTATAACCAAGATAGATAGATATAGATATTTTTATCCCATGTTTCGTATTTGCACGGAGGCTAATAAGCGGCATGTGGGCATTGATTTATTTAGTGTAACCTTGCCTAAATTTAAAAACAAATTAAATCATTATGATATGAAGTAGTTATAAATACCTAGCTTGAAAAAAAAACACAGTTTATGTTATTTATTTGTGTATTACATGTAAAAAAGTGTATAAAAATGGCCAGTCTGTCAAAAAATATTTTATTTTATTTTATATTTGAGAAAATCACATAGCCATATTTCAAAATTAGATAGAATTTTGTAAAATTCCTCCTTAGTGCACCTCTGTGGTATTCAAGGAATATTTCTTCCAAATTTCAAGTTTCTAAGTCCATTGGTTTAGGCTTTGTGTTGTCTGTCAGTATTAGTTAATCACAGTACTGTTTTATAGGCATAGATGAATGAAAATATTTTGCTTATTTTATGTTTCATTTTTACTGATTTTTGTATGTTTATTGAAGTTTAGTTTGGCATCTTCTTTTCGATACCCAAGATATTTTGCACATGTCTTTGGTTAGAACAGACTGCAACTTGTAGAGATGTTGTTTGAATTGAGTGATTAAAGAGAAGATATTGAGATTTTGATGTTAAGCACCATTTTTGGAACCATAATTCTAGATCATTTATCAGTTGTAATTTATTAGTAGCTCGATCTGGCATTTGCTAACAATGTTGTACCATGAGCAAAGTAAATAATATATTTCTTTGTTTATGTTTGGTATCGTTTCAGTTATGTCATAGCAGTAAATATTGTAGAGTAGTGCAGACAATGGTGATTCTTGGGAACTCCCTGGTATGGTCTGACTTCTTCAGAATGAAAATTATTTTCACAGCAGGTTTTCTATGTTCTAGAAAATTTCTAATAACTCTGATAAGATATTGTGGGACCTCCATTGCATGTAATTTTTATAAAAGACCTTTTTTTGGTCTTGGAGGCAGGTATTAATAATGTTTATTTATTTATTTAAAAAACTTTCATTTCCACAATGACAAAAAAGTATGGAACTAGTCAGAAATGTAAATTTTAATTTGAAATGTATTGACAATAGAAATAGAAAGTATAAACTAATATTTAATATTCATAAAAGGAAATGGGTGAATTGTAGAACACTTTTCTTTAAAACTAGGTTGATGGACTGATATTTTTTCTTTTATTATGTTGTATAAGATGTTTCTTATAATTTTTTCATAAATTAATAAATTTGATGATTGAATGATAATTTTTGGTCACATTTAGGTTGTGGGATACTTATTAATTATTATTATATCTTTTTCTCTAGAGATTTGGAAAACAGTTTTCTGCAATGCAACGTAAGATTTTAATTATATATTTGTATATAGTTATATCAAATAAACTATATTCTAGGGAATACTGCCTTTTCTTTTATTTATAACTTGTTTACTTAAAAGTTATACCATCACTCGTTGTATTCTTTGTTTTCTTCATTAAAACTTGGGTGTTCTTTTTCTTTAAATTTTTCTTTATAATAACTTTGAAATTGAATGATCCTCTCTTGATCTGACAGGTATACGGTTCCATTATCTTCTATATCTATTTAATTCTTGTGGATGTACTTTTACCTATAAGAACATTTTGTGGCCTCTTTGAAAGAGATTAATTAACAGATTCACAAATAAATTCATACATAAACTTTAGAGATTGATTTAAGATTGTGTAAGACTTAATATGTCATGTATTAGCCCAAATAACATAAGGTTAAGTCTTTATAAAAAATTATTAAAACAGGTCAGAGACATGAAATACAGTCGGAAACACAATTTTCAACAGTTAAAATATATTTATTGCCAAACATTTTCTTTTCCTTTGTTTTAGTTGTAGTTTTCAGTGTCTTTTATTGTTTTAATGAGTACCATTTGAAACTGAAAGACCTGTATAACAAATGAAAAATTCTTTACATTGAATTTTTCTTTTTATTTCACTTACTCTTTTCTTCAGTGCTTTTTTTCCTCGTCTATTCCTTCTTAAACTTAAAGTTAAATGATTTGTATAATTTTCAGGATTTTCTGTTGTTAGAATGTTGCAATTTGTGAATTTTAGTTTTAAGTTTTATATTAAGCGTGCATAGCTTTATTTAAATAAGTTTTGTATTAATCATGAGTTTTTTTTAGATAGTATTTTATAGTGCTTTATAGTTTTATATTTTTGTGACATGTGAAATAAATTTGTGACATTTGGTAAATGAATTTGAATTTTATATTCCAAGATTTTTATATTTAATATTAACAACAAAAAGTTTAAATCCAAAGTTGAACCTACATATTTTACTTTTGGTTTAAAACAAATTGGTCAAATTGCTGTTCAATTGGTCTGTCAAATGATGGGTCAGTTGTCCAAAAATGTATTGACTCGTCAAATGGACAACCCTAGTCTGTGGACAAAAAATGTCTTGTATACAGAATACAGCTATTTATGTTATTTATTAAGTCAACCCCTTTACATCTTCCTTTAGATGTGTTGGTACAATAGCTTTATTTTATTTAGGAACAGTGTAAATACCTCTATAGACCTAATGTTTTTAAAAAAGATGGTCTGGTATAACAATTTTCTAAAGTCAAAAATATTTATGATTAAAATATTTTTTCCTTTAGCTGCGTGGAAAAATATGTAAAAAAATATTATTTAATGGAATGTTGTTTCTAACATAATGAAGGTAAATATCTTGAATTTTCACATTTTATAAATTTCTTCACTTTCTAAGAGTTTGCTTTAGTGGTAAAATTTTTTTGGTTAATTATAGTGTTGTGTTACTAAAAAAGTTAAGTATTTGTGCCATGAAAATTAAGATGAATCTTTATTACTTTGGATATTATTAGATCATTATTCTAGACTTCTGGTTAAGTACCTATAAATGAACATATAGCATTATCTTGATTGAAATGTCAACATCATGTAGAATATTATCAGTTAACACTTAACTAATGTAATGAAGCATTAGATAGTCATTTTTATTTGTTCCATGTTTATTTATTGACAGTGATCCCATGTAAAGATTAATCATACAAGCAATTTGCCCGAGCAATAAAAATGTTATTTTGAATTACCTAAAAAGGCATGATCCAATAGATACAGAGTAGAAACTTATATCAAGACTTACTATATAAAGAGGTGTGCAATATTTATTTGGACAAATGTCTTTGTTATTAATATTTTTTAAGTTTAATGATATATTTAGATTTTTTATTTTTTTATCTAATTTTGAAATTTTTTAAATATTATTTTTTACAAGATGCTAAAATCAAATGCTAAGGTGTTATTCACTCAGAATATGTTTTAACTCATCATCGCACTTTTATGAGATGAATGAACTTTTTAAATGTGTGAGAAATTCTTTTAGTATCTTAACTCACTATGGAGATAACATTGTTGACAGGTAAGAAAAGATGGAAAGAAATGTCACAAAAATGTTACATTTTATATTGTAATGTATGCGTCTTAAAATAATATTTTGGTATGCACACTATTTTGTTATTAAGACATATTATATCTGTTAATTATCTAAGCAAGCCCAAAAGCTACATTACTTAGGTTTGATAGGTTTCATAATTTGTGGTTGAATTACATAAAACAACAATATACTAGAAATATTAAAAAAAATTTCGTCAAAATTTAAGTTCAAAAATACTTCAGTTAAAATTAAAATCAAAAATGTTAATTATTTCTCTTGTAAAAGGGGCCTATAAATCCCTCCCAGGTTTTTATAGAGCTTCACGTTTTAGGATCCCTAGTTCTCAATTCCTTCAGTTGCGGGCAGACAGTTCGACATTTGTCTGCATGGCATAGTTAAAATGGAGGCCTAGCGAAATGTAAAAAAAAAATTATTACTAAAAAACTACTTATCTAATTTACCTCATATTTTGTACAAAAATCAAGTATTATGTAGGAATGTAACTATACAAATCTATTAAATTTACAAGGAAATAAATAAATATACGTATTATTATATAAGGTATAAATTATTCTAAACTAAGGGTGGTTATAGCATCACAGTTTAAATATTAACACAATGAGAGCAATAGAAGAGAAATTCAAATCAGAAATCTGCTAATAGTTGAAGGCATTTTTTTTTCAGTAATAAATAGGTTGCTCCTTATGCACCTAGGTAGATAAGTATGTAATACATACTATATAACACATTCCCCTACCCTACCTACCTCCTATATTTCTAAAATAAAAGGCAAAACAATATAATATATGAATATGAATAAAGATTTCACTAGACTATCTGTTTAACTGCCATATTCGATTAACAAAAAAAATCTCAAGAAACCTGAAGGAACTCACAATTAGTGACTATTTAAATTTCTATTTATTTAAATACCTATTTATTGCTAACAAACAAATGCCTAATATAAATAATAAGGGAAGTTTTAGAAAGTCTAGGCCAAGTCGATACAATATATTTAAAAAGATTTTTTGACCTATGTAAAAAAACTACATTGACCTAGTGTTCTGTGTAAAGGAGGTAAAATAATATCATTTTTTCTATGCCTTGTCTGATATATAACTTCTAAATTATTGGAAAAAAAGTTAATTTAGATCAAATACAGTAGAGAGGAATGGACTGGTAAACTTTGGTACGAATCCAAAATATCAAAAAAAAAAATGACAGCTTAATAAAATATTTATAAGATCGACCTTAAAAAACTATTTATTAGTTGATTTCAGATTTTGTCCAAGAAATAAGATATGGAAATAAAATGGTAAATTGTGATACAAATTCCAGATGGGGGGACAAAATGCCGACCAAATAAAATGTGTAAAAAAAATTAAGGTAAAAAAAACCATCTCATTCAATCGACTTCAAATTTTACACAAACATTAGGTTAGATTAGGTTAGATATATAAACAGATAAATTTGGGAATATATTGGGAAGAATATAGTGAAACAAAATGGTGCCCAAAAAAAAATTTACTAAATGACTTTGTTCTGAACTAAATTGGGTCAAACTTAGTATTCCTAATGAAAGGAAATAATCATAACTAGGGAAGTTCCAGATAAAGGAAATTTACTGATTTTTTTTAAATGTGAGTCATTCAGTTGAAAATTGAAATTTAAAGTTACCTTAATCTTATATGTAGTCTTTGAAAACAATTTTTTTTTTAATAAACATAGTAGATAATAAAAGTTTTAGTCTTTTAGTGTCGGTTTAGATAATTATTAAGTTAAAAAGTTTATAATAAAAGAACTAGTTTTTTATAAAAAGACCAGTTTATATATTATGTCACAAATATTTTGTCTATTTTTAAGTACAATAGAGAACACAAATAGGTACAGGGTAATGAAACAAGCACATCTATATGCATGTGTATAATATACATGTGTATAGATGTGCTGTTTGTTTATCCTTTACCTATTTGTTGCGTGTGTTCTTTATTGCACTAAAAAATTAATGGATTATTTGTGACATATAAAACCCATCCTAATTGTGAATGTTGTTTTCATTTACATATAAAAAACAAACATGTATTTAAAAAAATGGCTTTTATTATACACTTTTTAACTTTATAATTATCTAGGTAGGTACTTAGTTTATTTAAAAACAAATATATTACTAAAAAACTAAAAATTTTGCACAAAAATCAAGAATTGTGTAAGAAGAAACTGGTAAAATTTTGGTACGAATTCAAGATGGCGAAACAAAATGTCGGCTTAATAAAATATTTAAAAAATAAGCCTGAAAAAACTATTTATTCAATTGATTTTAAATTTTGTGCAAGAATTAAGTATGATATAGAGATGAACTGGTAAAATTGTGGTACGAATTCAAAATGGCGGCCAAATAAAATGTTTGTAATCGTGAAAAAAAATTCACCCCCCCCCCCAGATGTTACATATTTTCACTTTTTAGCGTCCCTAGATCCTAGGTGTCAATTTTCGCAATTCCGTCGGTCTGTCTAGCAGTTCGCGGCCTAGACTCGATTGACCGCCAATTTTGTTGAAAAATTAAGGGTCATAATGGAGATCACCTGGTAACATTTTGGTAAAAATCCAATATGGCGGAAAAAATGGCGGCCTGGTGAAAAATTACTAAAAAACTAATTATTCAGGTTGCCTTAAATTTTGCACAAAAATAAAGTGTTAGGTAAATGTTAAATCAGGACATGGTTGAGGAAAAAGCTGATCTCTATTGGCTTGGACTGCCAGATCTGTCCAATGCAAAGGCATTTATTCCCCTTCCTATTAAGAAAAAGAAAGTGGATAACAGAAGTCTGTCAAATATGAACAGAATTAAGCTCATAACAGCAATAGGTCTATATACTGGCCATTGTGGTCTAAGACATCACATGCACAGGATGGGGCTTGAAGACGAATCCGAGTGCCGCCTATGTATGGAGGATGACAAGACAGCCAGCCATGTGCTAATACCTCCCCAAATGCAATGACAAGGCTCATTGAGGATTTAGAGTTGCTTGGAGACGTGTAAACATAGGTGTGAGCCAGAATAGATCACAGAGTCGCAGTGGAGGGTCAGTTTGATCCACTCACTTTTAACCTAACCTAACCTATATATAAATGAACTGGTAACAGTTTGGTACGAAAAAAATACCTATTAGATTAATTTCAAATTATGTGCAAGCATTAAGTGTGATATAGAAATAAACTAGTAAAATTGTGGTACGAATTCAAGATGTTTAAAAAATAAGTAAACACATTTTCTTATACAAATTATGTACAGAAATTAAATGTGATATAGGGATAAACTGGTACGAATTCAACATGACGGAACAAAATGGCGATCTTAAAAAAATCAGTGTGGTATAGGTAGAAACTGGTAAAATATTGGTACGAATCCTATTTGGTGGAGGTACGATTATATATATATATATATATATATATATATATATATATATATATATATGTGTGTGTGTGTGTGTGTGTTACTAAATCACTATGTGCAGAACTAAATTGGATCACTTTCATTATTCCTAAGAAAAGGAAGGAATAACGAGGCAAGTTCCAGGTAAAGGAAATTACCGATTTTTTAAAGAGCGGCCTTTTCGTTTTTTGCCTAAAAGCGGCCACAACTCTTGCCACTGCCGTGCTTATAATCTAGAATTTAATGGCAAAAAATCGTATTCAGTGTGCTACAAAAAATGTAGTGCATATAATTAATCATATGAATACACTTCCAGCAAAAGCTTTGTAAAACGTTCAACTTCGCAGCGTTGACATGTTCAGTTGGCGAGTACGTGTTTTTCTAACCCAAATAACATTTTTAACATTAATTAATTCGCAAGTATACACTCCGAATGCTCATGATAATGATCAACGGAAATAGAACCGCGCAAACAGAAAGAGGAAATGCCGACGAGCCCATACAATCACACATTTCTGTTTTTATCCTTTTCTTGTTCGTTAATTTTAGTTATAAATTGCTACTAGAGCGGCTGATGATAGCAAATAATTGGAGAATTGTTAGAAGTTGCATACACTGACTAGGATACAAATCGGGTGACATGTTGAGTGACATCTCTCTCAAGAGCGCAAAACGTTGAGCAGGCAAAGGAGGATGACAAGCAGCCAAGGCGTATTTGTTTACACTAGTGAGTGAGTGCAGATACCTCGCCCGAGAAGGAATAGTTCATAACTGTAGGTTACTGGTAGGATTTCCATATGTAAATGAAAGAAGAAATGTACTATTTTTTTGAAAATACTTGCTGGTAAGGTAAAATCAGGCAGATTTATCAATCAACCTTTGAAAGTCTGACAGATGATTGGGCCAATCCAAGTCAAATTCAAACATGCGTTCTTGTTTAAGTACGTACCGAGGTAGTAAAAAAAGACAAAATTCAATTAGACCAATCTAGCTGTACACACTATACATAACGTAAACTAAAAAATCGGCAAATTTTCTTTATCGGTTACCCGGAATTTCCCTGTTTATGATTTATAAATATGACCGTTTATTAGGAATAGTAAAGGTGACCCAATTTAGTTCCGCACATAGTCATTTAGTAACATATATATACTGTCTTTTCAAACTTTTTTATTACGCGCCATTTTGTTTCACAATAACTCTTAATTTTTGACACAAATTTCAAGTCAGCCGAGTAAGTAGTTTTTAGCGATGCCGCGAACTGACAGACAATTGGTCAGACAGACCAACGGAATTGACAAAACATATTTTTTGGCATTTAGGAAAGCATAACGTAAAGATATGTAAAACCTGGGATTTTTTTTTTCGCTATTACAAACTTTTATATGGTCGCCATTTTGTTCCGCCACTTTGAATTCCTACTACATTTTTACCAGTTGTTCTCTATACCACAACTATTTCTTGCATACATTTTGAAATCAATCTATTAAGTAGTTTTTTCAGGCTAAATTTTTGAAGATTTTAATACGCCATTTTTTTCGCCATCTTGGATGCGTAGTAATAATACTGATAAATAAATTTTATCAGTTGATTCCTACGCAAAATTTTACCAAGTGATTATAAGATATACTTGATTTTTATGCAAAATTTTAAGAAAATTTAAAATCGGGTAAGTAAACGTTTTTCGCCATAACCACATTTTTCACCATCTACGGACGCTGAAACGTAAAGATCTTAAAAAATATCTTAGGGTGATTTATTCACGATTACAATACTTCCCTTCAAAGAGGGAAGTAAAAAAAACCTATTAAAAAGTAAAAAAGCAAACACAAAAATATAAGAATAAGAAACACAATCAGAAGAAACAAACAGGAGAACAAAATCGATTTGGTCAGTAAGTAAAAATGTATATAAACAATACGCAGCAAAGAAAATTATATCACAGGATAAGTTACACTGAAACCGATTTCTTGAACTTAAAATGTGATTTAGTTTTTGTGACAAATGATCAAAGATTTTAATATTTTTATATATTAGAGAGTTCTGCTGCTGGGTCTTTCAGGTTAATAATAGAATAGTTCTGACTGCATAGCAGCCTCTAGCAAGTTTCAGTTGCAAGCAATAGATAATATGTTCTTTTGAAATTTTAGTTTAAAGTCAAGTGTAATGCTAAGCAACTTTTTCCGATATTATCACCTGTCAAACTGCCGTTGACGCAATCAAATTTAAAACTCTGCATATTTGTTTTGCTGGTATTAAAACATAAGAGAATAGATTTACACCACTCTTTAATATGATACAAATCGTGTGACAATCTTGATTCATTCATCAGCTCTTTTGTGAGACCATGGTTCGTAAAAACTATAAAGCGTCCATAAGTATGGAGTGTAGGAAGGTCCTTAATGTAGATTAGAAACAGAAACGGTCCACGCGTTGACCCCAGAGTTACTTCATGTCTATTTCAGGAACATCAGACACTCCTTATGGCAATCTAAGGAGGGTTGTACCAAAGGTCCTAAACTAATTAAATATAACCCCTTTTAAAATCATAGTGAGCCAACCTCCCCAAGAGTATTTCATGATTTACGCAACTGATCGCCTTGGAAAAATCACAGAACACTCCTTCGTTCAGACTGAAGTACAGATCCTCCAAATACGTAATAATCAGTAATTTTTTCAGGCTGATTTTTCGAATGTTTTATTACGCCGCCATTTTGTTTTGCTATCTTGGATTGATACCAAAATGTTAAAGTTTATACGAAGTCAATTGAAATTGCTCAAAAATCGGGGTACGATTAATTTACCACAAAACACATTTAAAGAAAATAGCATTATTTTTATTGACAGCTCCTCATATTCGTCCTCCTCGGGTCAACGTGGACTTGATGTGTGCCTGTCAGCGAATTAATCAACCCGACGCATTCAATTGGTCAATGACAGGTTTTCATTGGTTCCAAATTTCTAAGATGCATTTATTTTCTGCGGTATGGGCGATAACGGATAAAATTTAACACGATATTTTCGCGTAGATTTTTGTATTCTTAAATTGCAAAAGGGTAAAAAGCATTAAATCTCGCTAATTTATTTCGTTCCATCGTGACAGTTGTTTATTCGGTATTGGTTAAGAAATACCATTTGCAGGCTCCGGGCGTAGATTTGAAATATTGCCAAAAATTAACTTTGGCTTAATGTTATTGTTTTTATTATCTATCTATACTAATATATAAAATCCTTAATTGACTCACTGATTAAACCCGCTCCTGCTCAAACCGCTTTACATAAGAAGCTGAATTTTGGCACACAGATTGATTTCCCGATGTAGAAGTCTATAAGAATATAAGAATGTCTATAAGAAGATATTTTTCGGAACTCAAATTCCAAGGGGGTGAAACCGCCCCCTTAAATATCACAATATTTTGTATCTAAATATGTTTAGTTTTTCTATTTGATCAGATCTCATTTTGTTTATTTATTTTATTTTAAAACTTCGAAATCTTATACAGGGTGTTTTAAAAAGTCGGGTCGCTGATTAATCACGATCTTGCTCAAACGCTTGCCGTAAAAAACGGAATTTTAGTGCACGGATCGACTGCAAGGTGTAGAGGTTCGGAAAGAAGATTTTTCAAAACTTAAGTTACAAGGTGATGAAACCACCCCTTAAATAATACAATATATTTTATTTAAAAAACGGTTAGTTTTTGGAAAAACGCTTGAATAGGTGTTATTTATTTTTATTTTTTTACACATTTAAAGACATTTAAAAAATTAATACAGGATGTTTAAAAAATCGAGTCACTCTTGACATAAAATGCTGAATCTTGATATAGAGGTTGATTGTACGGTGTAAAGGTTTGACAAGACGGGGTTTTTCGAAACTTAAATTTCAAGGGGGTGAAACCGCCCCTTGAATATTAAAATCTTTTTTATTTATAAAACGGTTACTTTTTGAAAAAAAACGCTTGAATAAGGACATTTTTGTATACGGGGTGACTACAGACTGTAGAGGTTGTAAGGGGATGAAACCGCCCCTTGTATTAAATTATTTTCTATTAAAAAAAGCTTAGGATTTCGGGTATTTTTTATTTTCATACTTTACTTATTATAAGATTTTTTAAAAAATTGTACAGGGTGGTTCAATATTGGGCCATTGATTAATCACAATCCCACTCGAACCTCTTGACGTAAAAAGCTGGATTTTGGCACATCAAATTTCAAGGGGTAAACCCGGCCCCTGCAATGTTACACTTCTTATTATTTACAAAACGGTTAGTTTTTCAAAAAAAAAAGCTTTAACAAGTGTATTTTATTTTAGTTTTTACATATTTTAATTTCTTTTAATGTATACAGGGCATTACATAAAAACGGATCTTAAGAGGTACTTAAATAAGACGATTCAAGTACCTTTTTCTACCCCTTTCATTGTCGACATACGCGAACGAAGTCGCGGGTACCCGCTAATAGTTATATATGTAAAATAGTCAATGTACCCTCAATGTCCGTTAAACGTTCTTCAGTAAACTAGAGATATGTTCATAATATTATTTATTTTAATACCGCGAATTGTTTTTTTAAACATTATTTATTTTCCTTTTGCAACATACAAAAATCGGTAAAGTGGCTTTACCCGGAACTTTCCTCGTAACTAAATTGGTAATAAGTTTATAAACTTTATATTATTCTTAATATGTGTCACTTTTCTTGATGAAAATAAGTACGTATACTCATATATGACCCATATATTTATTTTTTGATACGGGATTATTCACGGTGAATGTCCTATTAGAAGTATTTGGAGAACCAATAAACAGACTATTTTGAACATTTGGCTATGGGTATAGGTAAACATAAACTCTATTTTTAAAATATTTTAAATTATGCGGTACTGCCGCTTCGAACTGAAACCGATATCAACATCCGTTTTCTAAATGGAAGGCCCTATATATTATTGCAATTTTGTATTGGACTGATGTTTTCTATACCTAAATTCAAATTTCTAGAAAAAGGAGGTTGAAAACTGACATTTTTGACGTTTTAAAGCTCTATAGCTCCTAAACGACTTAATTTGCAACAAAATGGATTTCAATTTCCGATTTTGCTTTTTAGTTGGCTATCTCCCGATACCAATTTTAAATTTGACAGAAGCTGTCAAAATTTGACATTACCTGTCGGAGTAATTGGTATTAGATGATAGGTAACTAAAAACTAAGACTGGAAAGTGCAATCCGTTTTGCTGTAAGTTGAGGCGTTTTGGAGTTACAGAGCTTTAAACAGTAAAACATGTCAATTTGTCATTTTCTCAAAGTCAGTTGAATTTAGGTATAGGAAATACCATGCAAAAGTGTTTAAAATTTTCAAGACATTACAAAAATGCAATAATATACCGGGCATTTCATTAAAAATAGATATTGCCATCGGTTTGGGTCAAAAGCGGCAACACCGCAAAATTAAAAATATTTTAAAAGGAGAGTTTATGTTCAGTTATGTGTAGAAGCAAGGTTTGAAAGTACTGTGTTTATTGATTCTCCAGATACTTCTAATTGGACACGCACCGTGAATAACCCTGTATATATATATATATACAATATAACTTTATCGATGAGATCTAATATATATATATATATATATATATATATATATATATATACATATACATATACATACATTAATTCACATACCACCCCTATTTAAATGAAACCACGGCTAGGATAATCCAGTATAACATTTTTAAAATATTGTTTATATTTGCTAATTTAAATTTATTTTAATATTTGTATTTTTCGGGTTAATAAAATTACATAAACACAAAACTTTTAAAAGTTCTGTGTTTTTGTAATATTTAAATATTTTCACATATATTTTATTTTGTACTTTTCAGTCACTTGTCAGTATCATCGTCATCAAGTTTATGTATATATACCAAATGCCTAAAACGGAAACTTTTTTGAACTTATTAGCAATATTTTGTAAGCACCCTGTATAAGATATTCATGATTGGACAACATATTGTTGTATTGTCATCTGGTTTATGTATGTATACCGAAATTTGAAGGGGACAGCTTAAAAATAAGTTGTAAGATTTGACCCAAATATTTTATGAGGGCGCCGTTTTGTTATGCTATCTTGGATTGGTACCAAAATGTTACTAGTTCATCTCCATGTCAGTTAATTTTTCTGCAAAATTTTAGGTAAATTGGATTAGTAATTTTTCAGCAATATTTTTTTAAACATTTAACTAGGATGCCGTTTTGTTCCGCTATATTGGATTTTTTTCCAAAATATTACCAGGTCATCTCTATATGATATCAGATAAGTAGTTCTTTAGCTATGTCGCAGACAGACAGTCACCCTGAAACGTAAATATCTCGGAGGGCGATTTTTTCACTATTACATACTTTCCTTTGAGGAAAGTAATACAAATCCCATTAATTTCAAAAACTAATAATGAATGGCTGCACGATATTTTGAAAATATGTTATCGGTTATTGGCTGAAAACGTATTATTTGTTAAATAAGTAAATTTGGCGGGACATACAGTATTTAAGTATTAATAAAAGTACCTACATATATTCATTAGGAATTACTTAATATTTCTAATATTACATTAAAATTCAGAACATATTTTTACTTTTTTCTGAGATCCTGAGATATTTTTGATCATCATTTTACATTTGTATTTCGCAAACCAACTAACCATAATTTTAGAATATATTTTTATTTGTTCAAAAAGAAATATTAATGTAAAAGTTGGCGGTATCGCCGATACAAAGAATTTCTGTTTCAAATGTTTTTTGAACGATTTCAATAGAGATCGTATATACTTTACCAGTTCATTCCTAAACATGACTCTTAATGTTTGACCAAGATTTGAGGTGAATCAAGTAGTTTTTAAGCTATGCCGCGAACTAACAAAGCGATAAACAGACCGACGGAATTGATAAAACATATTTTTGGCATCCAGGGAAGCTAAGATTTTTTTTTACGATTAAAATCATTTTATTTGGCCTTTATTTTAATCCGACAACTTGAATTCCTACCACAATGTTACCGGTTCTGTTCATTGATTTAAGTATTTTTTGAAATTTAAATCAGAAATCAATATTTCTTGTTAAAATAAAAGTGACCATTTTTTGATAGTTTCCAGAGACATTATAATGTTGAGTAATATATTAATATTAGATTTTAATAATATTGTAGATATTTAGAGCCAAATCTGTAATCTAATGTTTCTCTACAATCGCGCAGAGATCTAACAAATAACTGACAAATCGACAGGTGACAGGCTCATACATGCCAGAAATTGTTACGCGACAGAAAAAACAAATCTATAGTCTTATGTCTATTTTTGAGAAATTAATTAAAGTTAAAAAAACCGGAGGCAATAAAATAATTTAAGTCAATAAACTTAGTTCTGATTCATACAGGGTAAAACAGAAAAACGAGGCTGACAAAAGTTGTATTTCTTTAAACACCTTTTATATTAATACAATTCTCGATTCTGCAAATTAATAGACGTATTTCATATAATATCAACAATATGTCAAGATTCGGTTGTTCTCTAGTTATTCGTATTACACATTATTAATAACAGTTATAGTAGACTAAAAACTTTGAAAACAGAAGATCTACAGTTATAACAGTAGTATTGGCAACCTGCACGGCGACAACAAATCATAGACGTATTGACAAGCACTGAGCATCAATTTCAGGTTTTTTTGTTTAAAAAGAAATAATAATGAAAGCAATATAAGGAATAAGGTTGCAATATACCGAAAAAATGTTAAATTTACTTTCTAATAGCAATAACTCAAAATGAATTTTAGTTGTGTTTTGATTCAATCGAAAAATGCAATAATATGCATGTTGTTCTATTAAAAAATACGTCTTGCCTTGCAAGGATCCCAGCAGACTTCCAGATAAATCAGATCAACTATGGCTCATCAAAAGTCACTTCAGTCAATTATTCCGAAGTTATCAATGCGGAAAGACTTTAATTAAACAAGAAAAAAATATTTTCAAATTTATATTCCGAAGTGAAAAACATTTTTTTTTCATGTACGTACATTTGTACCATCCCAAAATATTATGTTTTACCATTCTTTTGATGCCAATCTATTTATAAAACCGATCTATCGACCTGCTTGACATTTTATCGGCCAAGTTCCGGCGGTTGGTAAAAGTTTAGTAAATATAAGCGGTCTGTGTAAATTTCTAAAAATAAATATTATAGTGTACTGGAATCCTCGGAACCAGTTTGCGATTACGATTACAAAAACGTAATATTAATTGTACACACATCATGGATAGAATTAGTAGTACTTTTGCTGAATCAGACGTCGTTTGCTTGGAAGAAATTACAAGACTAGCAATTTTTTATCAAAATAATTTTTTTTTAAAGATAATGTAATCGAACTTAAAACCACAGTTAGATTGTTCATTGTAGTTTTTTCAAATAGACCAGGTTCTTAAAGTTACTCCAGATTTGTAGCAACTTCCAGCATTAGACATGATTTTCGATTTAGTCGTCCCTTGGCGAAACCTAAATGAAAGTTCTGGGCAGATTTAATTTCAACCGAAGCAATAACTAAATAGTAAGTAGCTGCTGAAATAGGCGTGTGTGTAAAAACAGATCACTAAATTATAAAAAAAGATACATTCGTCCTTTAATTACCTTAGTTTTTTCCTTAATGAAAATCATCTATTACATTAAATCAGTGCAATTGTACTATTGAAGACCGCGATATTGACTATGATTTATAGTCGTCAAAACTGGCGAGACTTCGCTTATTCGTTTACCCGTCAAAGATTACATTTATAATGAATTTTCAGGTGCCTGTCGAGGAGTTGTAGATATTCAGCTCGGTCTTCAGACCTTGCTCCATTTGATTTTTTTTTGGGATAGTTAAAAGAGTTAAACGTTTTTCACTCTTGCTGGATAATACTTATAATAAGGGGTCGTCGTCGCCAAAACCGGAATCATAAATGTGGTTTGCCGAATAACTAATAATCGACATTTGGCGATCAATAGGTACTGATTTTTTAAATTATACTGAAAGGTATAAACTTATCCATGAAGGGCTTTCGCTACCAAAAGTCAAACGAGATCTTCTTACCTTCGTAATCCACAACTGGAACAAGTCCGTCGTATTTCAGGGATAATACTAAATTATTGTCCTCGACATATCCAAAGTATTTGATCAAGCCTGGCATGATGCATTTAACAAACTTCCTACCTATGGTTTTCCTCCAAAACTTTGGACTTGGATAACAAAATCAACGCAGGCGTTTTACAGGGTTCAGTGATGTTATCTACCCTATTCCTCCTGCATTATTACTATAGAAGATTTGTCTTTCTCTTAATTTAGAGCTAGGTACGAAAAAACTATTTCTAGCGATTTTGAAATACACGTTTTTTTTTTCGAAAAATGAATTTTTTAAAATAATCTGCTGAACAAAGCCTACTTGTAGTAATCAAAGGTATATCTATCAAATAATGAACAAGGTTGGTACCCTTAATAATGAAATAATAATAATAAAAATAAAAATCGAAAATAATATATAAATAAAATAAAAATGAAATAAATATAAAAAATTAAAAATCGTCTTTTATCATCGATATAATTCTATTTTTCCCAATAAAAAACAGTTTTACATGTTATTTTTGTTAATACAGACTTACTTAAACTGTTTATCCATCATTTCGAATTAACTGAGCAATAATACAGTGAGTAACAAAGGTCTGGAATACTACCTACCGTACGGAGCAGAAATTCAACATTGTTAAAGTTTAGAATCGGTAGAGTTTTTGGTGTATCCTATATACAATATTCACGGTGGAGTGCTTAAGGGTGCCAACCCTGTTTATAATCCGATAGACCATACCGAATCTGATTGCCATAAGTAGGCTTTGTTCAGCAGACTATTTAAAAAAAATCGATTTTTCTAAAAAAGCCTGTATGTCGGAAAGGAAGAACAAATTTCAAAACCGCTGGAAATTGTTTTTTTGTACTTAGCTCTAGATTATTTTGGTTGCCCAAAGAGAAAAAGAAATCTTCCAAAGTAAGAGTTTTGGTCGAATAAACTTTTCAAAAAATGACAAGGTCTCATATAACACCCTGTATAAGATGGTTGTGATGGAGTTCTGAGGCTCTAGGAATTGGTCAAACAAAGGCCGAAAACCATAATCCAAAATCTCATCCCTATTAAAAATATTTAATTTTGAATTTCCAGTAAAGATTGCCTTGGTGCACTTCGAAGTTCTAGCAGTGTAGTAGAAGCTTGCTTCACTAGGGCATTATCGATTTGTCTCTGTTTTACAGATACTAATTCTGTTCTGATGAATTATGATCTAATATGCCTTCCTTAGTCATGCCAGGGAGAGACGAGCTTCAATCCACATGCGTCCTTTCCAGTGTCGGCTCGTGGTGGGAGGTCAATAACAAATTTAAAAATAGGCATACTTAAAATAAAAATAAATATCTTATCTTTAAATTGAGCTTTAAATTCTCTTGAAGTTCAGGTCTACTCTTCGTTCTTTAGAATTGGAAAAATGCTGAATGACACGTTCGTTAAAATTGCACGCACATTCCTTTTATAAACGATTTCTCGATACTTAACATTGCTAAAGCGGATAGTCTATCTTGGCCCAACTCCTCAACGAAATGTATAAGCCCTTGAAAAACCCCTGGATTTTCAGGCAAAGACGAAGCTCGAATGCCCCACAAAATTTTACACAATCTATACTTTTGTTTAAAATTAACGATTTTTGGATACATTTTCATTAACATCTCTAAGGGATTTTCTATAAGCTGTGTCTAGCTGAGTGCGAATATCAACCCTTCGGACATGTTTTTTTCTTTTAAGTGTTTTAAGTCTTTAACACCGGTTTTGCACCATAATGAGTCCGACGAGTCCTTAAAAAACAACAAACAAACAACAGTAAAATGAGTTAGAGACTTCACAACCACGTATCCAGTTAGCTAAATCGTACATACTTTTTGGGAAGGTTTCGATGAACCTCTTTATTTTTGTCTTTACTAGTTTGTCTTATACTAAGTTCTGGCAAAGGGCGACCACTTACCTTGAATTCGGTTATTTTCTCAAAATTAAGTTCGTTAGCTCTCTTTAGTTGCTTAATTTTTTGCACTAGCGATATTTTATTTCCTCTACATTCACAACTCAAACATAGACCACCTTGGAATTGGTTATTTTCGTTTAAGTTCGTAAGCACTTTTTAGTTGTTTATTTTTTTTGCACTAGTCACTACCAACATTTTATTTCCTGTATATTCTCAACTCACACATGGATCATAAAAATAAAAAAATATATATTACAAAAAACAGTATATAAATAAATTTCCATGGACTAAAAACGTCCGAAACAATATGGAGTTAGAATATCGACTCAATCAATTGAACTGCCGCATGTCGACGTGATGCCGCGACCGATCGATCGAATTATGAGAAGAGACCGGCTGATGACCCAAATCGCGATTTCATATTCCATTTACTATTACGTTCGGCTGCCGCTCGGTAGCTGTGAAATCCTCGGGTAGTTTCTTCAAGCTTTAAGGCAATCAGGGCAATTCGGACTGCCAGCCTAGCTTAGTATAGCGTATTTTATTATGCCTAAGGAACGCAACGAGACCAGTGTAAAGTATTTAACTTTTCTCAAGGTTCGCGTTTTATTACAACTATTAGAAAGTACGGTCAAACGAATAATTTATCTTCTGAAATATTTTTGGGGGGTCATTGACCAAATGACCCTATGGAAGAGCCGCCACTGGTCCTTTCACGTCCAACTGCAAAGATCAAAGACTCGAATCTGCCTCGTCTCCTAATCTGCAAGTCTGCAAGTAAAGCAACCACCGTGTCTAGTAAAGTTTGCCACACGAATCTGCGTCTAATCGTGCTACTCAAACGAAGAGTCTAGTCTAGCAAGTACAGTTCGGGAGGCCAGTGGCGTATTTAGGGGAAGGGGGGGGTCAAAAGGGGCAAATACCCCACCTCCTAGAGCTACTAACCGAAGCAAAATGTTTAAAATAAAAAAATTATTTTAGAGGGCATTACCACGATTTTATAAGTAATTTTTTTTAGTCGCTATAAATGATGTGATTGTTTATATAATCTGTACAACTCAAACGAAGAGTCTAGTGTAGAAAGTAGTTTCGGAATCCAGTGGCGTATTTTGGGCAAATGCCCCTCCTTCTAAAGTTACTAACCAAAAAATTTTTATAGGACATTACCACGATTTTATAGCTGATTTTTTTTTAGTCACTAAATGATGTAATTTTTTAATTCTATATACGCAATTCTGACAAAAAACTAACAAACCTTATTTTCTGATTGCCCTGTTGTTTGACATCCTGATATTTTATAACAAATTTGTTAATACTTATTATTATAATTTATTATTAGCTTTGACATGATTGTACCTCGATTATTACCTTACAGTCCAAGGAAATTAAAAATATTTAACCGCGATTTAAAATGAATGTGTAGAAAGTAACTGTTGAGAAAAAATAGGAACCTAAATACTATTAAAAACCAACACATTCTCTATTTTAAATCAATTTTCCACCTGTTGTACACTCGGCGTAGCGGAGTGGTCTAGGTGCGCGGTGGGCGTGGCGAAGGTCGCCGACCTTGCGGCGGTGTCGGCATCGGCCGCCCGTGATTTATTTTGTTTCCCATTTTCTGTTATTTCCATTTTGGATCGGAGAGCCGCGTCTTGTCCAAATATTCCAAGGGTCGAAGGTAAACGATTCGTTTCATCGAGGACTAGGATTATGTTAAATAACCAGAGCTCGAAATGTACGATCACACAGTAATTAGTGATTTCATTTTGTTAAAGAATTTTAATTTGACCATGGTGCCTTTACTAGCAACTTTTTTCAGCTCGACAAGTGATCCTAGAATTATTATTTTAGTAGTATTTTTAATTTTTGGCCAGACCACGAAGGCCTGACTGCTTTAGGAATTCCGTCTTTGACAAAATTTAAATATATTATTTCAGCATTAACATAATAACTTTTTACTTTTACTTTAAATATGAACAAAACTGAATAATATAATAATAATGAATTTTAAATGTACAGGGTGTCCGGATTTGGTTGCAAAAGCAGGGTATCTCGCTTATTTTTAAAGATAGAACCTTGCGGTTTTCACGAACCTGAGCTAATTTTTTGTAAAACTCATGAAGCCGTAAACAAAAATTTCATAGCCTTCTTCGTTTATGAGATACAGGGCGAAATAGAAAATTTTGCATTTTGGGACCCCCCTTGTATCTCGGTTATACTTTAACTTAACGCAAAGGGAAAAATTGCTGCTTATGCAGTTTTTTACGCTGGATCCAGTGGCGTAGTCATATTTTTTATTTGAGTTGTTATTTTTTAGATATGACCCAAAGTTGTGTTTTTTTAAATGGGACACCCTGTATATTTGTCCAGAAATTGATTTGTCCTTTTAAAAGCTTCTCAAAAATATATAATAGTATGGCTCTATTTTAATAAACAACAAAAATCCTGATTTTTATAATTATCATCCCAAATTTTGCAGTAGGCCATGCAAAACAATGCTGCCTTTTATTTAAAGTCGTTAACAATATCTACGTCCTAACAATAAATCAAAATAAATATGTAATTAAATCTATTTATCAAAATATGTATTGATAATTTCGCACCAAAAAAGTACCACCTACCTAGATTTATGTAACACAAGAACAAAACAGTAATAAATTATTATGTAACAAGCCTTTCAGCAAAAATCAACTGTCGTATAAGAACTACAGTAACCAAGGAAATCAAAAGAACTGTTCAAACTGATTTCCATTTTGTTCTATGCATGCTTCGCACAATTTTCGTATTCGTTTTACGGAATTAAGCAAAATAACGGGATGATTTTGTAAATAGCGAAAATTTTCTCTTATTGCATTTCCTAAATCTTGGACATTATCATAGTGGTCTTTGTAAATTCTATTTTCCAGATATCCCTATAGAAAGAACTCTAAAATCGACAAATCTGGGGACCTAGGGGGCCATCTTATAGGTCCATTTGTTCCAATCCATTGATTGGTAAAATTATTGTCCAGAAATAATCTCGTCATTCCAGAATTGTGTGCAGGAGCACCGTCCTGTTGAAAATAAATTTCGTTAATTTGCGCTAGAGGAACATCGTCAAGTAATTCAGGTATAGCTGCCTCTAAAATTTCTATATAGCGATTGGCTGTTAGATTTCCCTCAAATATATAAAATTTTATATGTGTTCCTAATATGAAGCAGGACACATTTAGACCAAACCTGCCCTGCTGTCTTCTGGGAAATATTTGGTGTTGATTTTCCTGGGACCAGAATCTATTATTGTGCCTATTGAGTATACCAGAATTACTGAAATGTGCTTCGTCTGACCATATAACCTTCCTTTCAAAATCTCTAACCATATCGCATCTTTCTCGAAACCAATTGTAGAAGACTACCCGACGCTCTGCATCCCCTGGCTGTAAGTGCTGCACGAGCCTAAATTTGTATGGGTGGTATTTGTGCTTTTTTAGAATTTCTTGAACTCTAGTTTTTGGAATCCCTATGCTCTTTTCACTTTTTGAGTTTGTAGGGTAAGCTTCTGCATTAGCCAAAACCGTAATTTCCTCAGCCTCCCGATTTTCTTTATTATATGTTTTCGTACGAGGTTTGATAAATGATCCGTGATTAAGTAAATTCTTTTTTATCCGATAAAAAGTGGATATATTAGGTTGCCTCTTTTCTGGATATCTAAAGAAAAATTAAGCAATATTATTTCAACATACCTAAAAATTAACTATTTACCTGTTAAAATACATTTCAGAAGCCGCTTCAACATTTTCATTACTTAATATAAAACAAGCTAACATATCGTACTTTTCATAATGTTCGAAAGTTTGGTTTTCTTCCATAATAATAGAAATATATTTTTACACAATAAATAAATACAAAAAAACTAGCGCTATATTTTATATACGCGTACAAAATTGGGAAATGTCATTTGCTCCCAAGAAAACAAAAGAAAACGGCATCGTCTTGCATGGCCTACTGCAAAATTTGGTATGATAATTATAAAAATTAGGATTTTTGTTGGTGTTTATTAAAATAGACCCATACTATTATATATTTTTGAGAAGCTTTTAAAAGGACAAATCAATTTCTGGACAAATGAAAAATATGACTACGCCACTGGATCTGGCGTAAAAAACTGCATAAGCAGCAATTTTTCCCTTTGCGTTAAGTTAAAGGATAACCGAGATACGAGGGGGGTCCCAAAATGCAAAATTTTCTATTTCGCCCTGTATCTCATAAACGAAGAAGGCTATGAAAATTTTGTTTACAGCTTCATGAGTTTCACAAAAAATTAGCTAAGGTTCGTGAAAACCGCAAGGTTCTATCTTTAAAAATAAGCGAGATACCCTGCTTTTGCAACCAAATCCGGACACCCTGTACACTTAATGTAAGTTTAGATCACATACTTGTGAAAGCCCAAAATAAAAATAAATGCTTAGGACTGTTTGTTGATAATAAGCTTGACAAATCCGACGTTCGCAATGTCTATTTTCGAATAATAGAAGCGCATCTGGGGTATGGAATTTGCTTCTGGGGAAATTGTACAAAACAAATTTTTAATGTCATATTTAATCCTCCAAAAACGCGCAGTCAAGTACATGTGCAGTGCCAATGTTCGAGACTCTTGTAGACCGCTATTTATTGAGAACAAGCTCTTTAATCTGTCCTGTATCTTTTTCCTTGAATCAGCATGTTTAATACAGAGCCAATTTTAGAATGAAATTCACTCTGCGGCTACCAGAATTACGCGGTCTTCCAGTATAATTGCCTTACCTATCCCATCAACTTCCCAAATAAAAAAGTCTCTGGTATATACGAGTAAAAGTATTTTTAATCATCTGTCGTTGAGATTGAGGGGTATGCGACAAGAACGGCACATTAGAGCAACTCTTAAATCACTCCTTTTAAATCAAGCATTCTATATTGTGGAAGAATTTTTTTAAGGAAAATTTTGTATAGTTAGATTGAAAGAAAGTGTTATTAAGCTTTACCTTCTATTTGTTTATGTTTCGTATATGTATGTGCCACTTAAATCCTTGTGAGATCATTTTATTTTTCTTTATGCTTTTTGACTATTACTTGGTTTTCGTTTAACTGTGTCACTCTTATTAATATTTTATCTTCGGCTTTGTCAATAAGATAATTTCTTTCGACAATAAAGCGTAAATTTGAATTTACCATTGGCATTTGCCCACAATTTTTTTTGTACCAATATTGTACCTTTTATCTTAAAATAAAGGAATATACTGCCGGACACGTGAAACGACTCAAGCAGAATTTGACTCATGTTTGAATGATTCTTGGGTATTTTTAAAGTTTTTGTCTATATACAGAGTATTCGAACTTCTTATTTCCTTGCAGCCCTTGAAATCTACTGGTTGAACATGTGGTGGTTTGATTGTAAATTTTAAGGTGTCATAAAGAAACACTTTCTTCCAAATGTCGATAATAGGGAAAAGTAGTACATTTTTGTTTTATAGTTTATTTTGATATCTTATATAATTTCCAAGTTGCAGAGCTCTATTTGAGTGAGTAAGCCTTACATTTTACAGCATGTTTTGGGGCTTTTCGTAATATGTTAAATCCATCCACCGCTTTCAAGGTCCAGATTGACTTCAAATTTTAGTCAAAAATTAAGGGTCATATGGGGATGACCTGGTAATAGTTTGGTAAAAATACAGTATCGGCACAATGTTAAAAAAAATATTACTAAAAAACTAATTATCCAGTTTACCTCAAATTTTGCACAGAAGTCAAGTGTTACATAGGAATGAACTGGTAACATTTTGATATGAAAACAAGATTCAGTTTTTGTGCAAGAATTAAGCGTGCTATAGATAGAGATAAACTAGTAAAGCTGTGGTACGAATTTAGGATGGCGAAATAAAATGACGGCCAAATAAAATTTTAAAAAAATCAGCGTAAAAAATTCTTGCGCAATTGGCTTTAAATTTTGCAAAAAAATTAAATGTGGAAATGCGATAAATTGGTACGAATTCAAGATGACTTAAGGGGGAACTGCACGCAGTATTTGCAAGCCTTCCGCCGCGGCAATATTATGTTAAAACTATAGGAGATATGTATTAGCTTCAATGTGATTTTAATAGGGAAATATGCATAGTTGGGCGCTAAATGCGAATTTTTATGAAAAAATCAAATCTAGTATTATAAAATAGAAGTAGATTTGTCCATTTTCGACCATTTTTTGACCACTTTTTGACGCAAATTTCATCGCATATAATTTTTTTTCCACAAAATGGCTCTTCACCGCCTTGCATTGATCCTTTGTCTACCTAACTGCAAAATTTGAAATGGTAAATCGTACTCATGTCTTTGTATTTCTGCAGCGTGTGAACCCTTTTGCACCCATTTTTAAACGAAATGTAATTTAAATTGCCTATACATAACACATTTTTTTGAGGTCGGACGTGCAGGAGGTTTTTTCTAACCAACGTAGGTACCTTTTCATCTTACTTTGAACTTGACTAGACCTTGTCACTGGTTTTTCACTTTTTGCGTGCAGTCCTCCCTTAAGAAAATGGCGCCGAATGGCGGTATGTGTCAATGTAAAAGCTACTTACTGAATTATTTTAAATTATGCCCAAAGTTTACGTTAGGTAATAAAAAGTACCCTGTAAAATATTTGTATTTAAGAGTTATTTATAATATAACCAAAGCGCTGGCAGTGAAGTTTTTTTGAACGCCTTTATTACCTTTTGGCCTTTGTAACCTATAATTAGTATATTACTTTGAAAATAAAACTTTGTTGGATCTATACGAGAAATGCGTTAATCCGTATCAGATTATATGATTGTCGAGAGTTACTGTAACAACTACTCAAGTTTTGAGACGATTTAGATTTTTTTTATGTACAGGTTGTTAAAATAAATATCTAAAGAAGTTTCCAATAAGAACGATATGATTTTAAAACTAAATAAAATAAAAACCATATCCGATACTAGCAAACTTTTTATTTTCAAGCGCCGTGCATTACATTATATTTTGGATATAACACATTTTTCAAGTGCCCACTTCGACTTCGTGCACAGAAGCGAAATCTATGAACCCAATTTCCGATTACTTTGTGCAATAAATCGGGCGTAGTGTCACGAATGCACCGTTCGATGTTTAATTTTAATGCACCCTTGGCATGTGTTTGCCTCATGGTTGATTTTAAATAATCTCATATAAGGTATTTTAAAAGAGTTAAATCACAGCTTCTTGGATGCCAATAATTAACATTTTTTTTCAAATTAACCTTCCATCAAACTTTTCTTGCATTGCTTCGATAAGGGGACACGCAGTCTAACATATAAGATATACCGTCTTGTTAAAACCATCATTCAAAACAATTTCACCTAAATTGGGCCAGAAATTTTCTTCACATCAATCTATACCGCTTAAATGATCCGATGATCCCACCATGCCATAAACCACAACACAGTGATCTTGTACGCATGCAAGGGCTTCTCGAGAATCCCCTGAGGATTGTTTTCACATCAAAAACGGCAATTATGATTATTGGCGTATCCATTTAACCTAAAATGTCCGTTTCCAGTTGCTCTAAACCCCAAGCAGCAAAGTCACGACGATTATGATGGTCCAGTGGCTGCAGTTCTTGGGTCAACACAATCTTATATGGGTGTAAACCCAAGTTTTTTTTTCAAAATACGCCAAGTTTTCGTTCTTGTAAGGTCTAATTCCTTGAGCACGACGGGGAATCGATAAATTGGGATTTTCGACGACTTAAACTGTCTCCACATTGTGAACAGTAAAATGCTTTTCAATTTTTTTGACGATAAGGTTGTTATGTAGACCATAGTTTTCGCGAAATGTAAGTTATGAATTTACAGAAAAAAAAGTCTATTTTCATAAAATTTTTGGATAATAACCAAACTTTCTTGAAGCGTGTATTTTGGCCATGATAAATTGTCAGATTATTCTGAAAACAAAGGACAGCTAGTGCCATTTATCATATCACATTATTGTAAAACCCTCTAAGTAAATTTAAAAGGATAACAATTTACTTTATTTTAAGAAACAACGTTTAAATACGTATTATGGATCCTTAAGTGTTATATTTTACAAGTATTTTTTTTCAACTCACTCATAGAGCGAGAGTATAAAATAGGTCTTATGATTTGTTTTATACTATCTATATCTCTAAAACCTAAAGACTTAATAATTTGACCAATTATATTCCCACAAAGTAAAGTAGATAATTATGTTTCACTCATGATACTTATGAGAATAATCGTTGTATATTTGGTCCAATCGTTCAATACATTTATGATCACACCAATGGATGATCAAAGGAATCTTGTATACATATATGTATGATATCCTGAGACATCCTTCTAATCACATTACGAATATTGCATCTATAGTGATACAACAATCATGCCTGAGTTGACAACCGTATATGTTGGCCTGGAATCTCTTTCTATCACGATGAAAATAACGTCAGTTAATGTTAAACGCATTAAAAAATAGTATTTTCTTTGGTTGAAAAAGCTCAGGTTCGAGCAAAAGATTTAGAACGAGATTTCAGAAGAATTTGCCATCACCAAACATTATCAAGAAATAGTACCAAAATTTTTCTACTGAGGGATCTTTGGACATGAAAAGACCAAAAAAACATTTGTATGATGAAGATTTCTTGAATAGACCTTTAACTGTTCATGAAATAATGTTTAATTGTCATGGCAAAATATCATTGCGAAAAATCGCTTCTGCTCTAAGTTTGTCAAAAAGTGAAAGTCAAAGATGTACAAACATTTTAGATCTCTTTCCTCATAAAATTCAAACGTTTCAAAAGCTGCATGACGAGGACTATGAGAAAAGGCGTCTCACCTTCGAATTTCTATCAGATTTATATAGAACTCACCCAAATATCAATTTGGTTATGTCTGATGAGGTTATATTCCACATAAATGGTCGCTGTAATAAGCATAACTGCAGGATTTGGGCCTCCGAAAATCCAAGGGAGTACAACCAGTACCAACGGGACTCACCAAAATTTCCGTATGGTGTGTCATTTCAGAAGAAATTTATGGCACAATTTTTTTTCAATGAACCAACAGTGGCGGCGGCAAACCACACGGGTATGTTGGAGATCTTTTTTTTCCCATAACTCCGTCACGATGGCCGTTTAAATGAAACATATTTCCAACAGGATGGTACCCCATCACATTATTCTCTTATAGCAAGAGAATCACTAGATGTGGCATTTGAAGCAAGCATTGAGTGGGCGCTTTATTCTCCGGATTTGAAAGTTCCGAATTTTTTCCTGAGGGGATATGTCAAGGGCAGATGCTATAATCCCGTCCTAGAAATATCCAGGATCTTAAAAGAAATATCCTAAATGTCATTGAAAGGATTCCTCAGGAGATGCTACAGGATTCCTTCAACCATCTATTAGTACGGATTCATAAATGTGCTGAACAGAATTGATATCATATTCCAAATTTACTTTCATAATTATGTCGAATAATAAAAACATGATAATTTTATTAATTTTTTATTTTCAAAACGTTGACCACCCGGTATGATTCTTAGCAATTTTTGAAGACCTTAAACATGAACGATTTTCTTGACGTTAAGATAAGCATGGTGTTTTAATATAAGTGAGATTTTTTTCAGCCCCTTTGTAGACGTGCTCCAAAATTATTAATTTCCATAAAAACTTATGGGTTACAGAATTCGATCAAAAAAAAAAACCGCGAACTATAACCGTTTAGAAATTATTAACCTTCAAAATTGGTCACTCTCGACTGGGACACCCTGTATAATAAAATATAGTAATAGTGGTGGTTTCGGTTTCTTACAAGTTATTCGCTTTAAAAAAAACATTTTAAATTAAAATAGCATTTTTATTTGAAAACTAGATCATTTGGAACCGAAATGTAATAACTGGCAACTTAATCAAAATAACATTTTAGAGGGGGATAGTTTGGCAAAAGCACACTTAAATCACACAACACAAACTGTTGACAAAATTATTAACAATACGTTTTTCTTCTTCTTAAATAATGTAAAGAAACCGTAAGATTGGAACCCTTTTTTACTAGAAAATGTTCTTAACTAACAGTTTTCTCTTATCGGGCGTTATTATTCGTATAAACAAATGTTATGTAATTATTAGGCCTATAATTATAAGAACCTTATATGTGTACGGCATGTTAACGAGATTTAAATTTGTTCAGCGAGCCGTGGAAGCAATTTTAATTTAGTTTTTATTTCCATAGCGGACGATAATGACAGGAAGAGGTCATTATTATTATTGAAAACTATATGCGTAAAAAGTGACTCTTTTATATTTTTTAATGTGACTGTGCATTCCAATGCATTTCCATCCACGAAGTCATATCAGTTCATATCTTTCAAAACCGGAGAATTGTTCTAACATAAACTAAATTTACAGCTCAGGTCATGTTACAGGATCTGACAAGATTTGCTACTGTGTTTTAACCTTGTGACATCTGCTTGAACATGAATTTACTCATGATGAGGATCTAGTTAGAGAAATGAGAGTAGATGTACAGGGTGATCCTGAAAAAAATTCTAAACACGAAACTAATTATTAAATTTAAAATCCCATGCAAAATTATAGGCCAACTTGATATAAGATCCATCTTATCTTCAATTATTGTTTTCCACATAGGGGTAAAAAGAACATGGGGTTATAGAAACCAGGTTGAATATTTTCTCCTAAAACAAGCAAAATTTTGGAAAAATATTTAAATGATTTTTTACTATCTATTTATAACCAAAATAATTTAAGACTCCATATTATAGGATTTTTATTAAAAACACCAAAGAAACTGTATGTTATTATATTGTAATTTATCGTTTTTTTGCATATGAGAGGGTTAATATTAAAGGTTGTTGATGATAACAAGAGTCTATTGTGATTTTTAGCCCAAGTTCCTATTACCCCGTGTTTTCGTGGATATGGGGAAATACGAACTTGGATCCGTGGGTAATAAGAACGTAACAAAGTTCAACAAAAAAGTCGAAAGTCCCTCGCATTGGCCGGGTCCAATATGAACAAGAAGCCATGAATAATAAAGTTGAAGCAGTAACATCAGGAAGAATGTCTCAAATCGAGGCAGCTAATTTTTACAAGGTCCTAAGGTCTGCATTAACAAAAAAGCTAGGAGGAAAATTAAATCCCAGTGTCACAGGAGGTGTTAGGAAGACTGACTGAACAACACCAGAGAATGCAAAACAGAACAGTTAAAACAATATTTAAAAGTGCTCGGGCATTGTGGCGAAGGTCTAACTAAGGAAGAGACCTCGTCCTGAAACGCCTCCCAAACCTTGACCCAAAAGAAAGGGTGGACAATCTTGTCTATAACTGCGACGAAAGTGGCTTTTGTCATGACCCAAAAGACAATGCTTAGTTGCAGAAAAAGGGACCAAAAGAGTATGCCTTAACATCGCAGGAAGTGGAAGAAAAACGACATCAGTACTAGCCTGTGGGTCGGCTTCAGGGCATAAACTACCCCTTTCATAATCTTTAAGGGCAAAGACATTCAATCTACCTGGTATTTAGACAACACCTACCAGGAAATAGTTAAACTGCCACTGAAATAGGCAGGATGGAGAGTTCAGTTTTTGTTGCTTGGTTCAACCGAGTTTTTATCAAACATATTCCTTCATTAGAAAAGCGACAAGGGAAAACAGTGACTTTAATTCTTGATGGATATCGCAGCCACACAAGAAATGCCGTTAAGTTACTTGTAGCAGATGAGTGCCTATCACATAAGATAAAGTTAGTAAAACTTCCACCTTATCTGACACACGAGATGCAGCCACTAGACAAAACATGTTTTCGAGCTATTAAAAGGGGATGGAATGAAATCGTCTTGAAATGGCAAAGGCGGAATCGTTCCAGGAAAATATTCCCAAAATATGCTTTCGTAGACGGAAAATTTTACTTCCGGGAACATAAGATCGGGATTCCTATCCACTGGCCTACCCAAATCAATCTTTTTACCCACGGCACTAGCACGATTTGAAAAACATATAGAAAACCAACGGTCTAAATATTCCAAACATGTTGAACGTTCCACAAATATTACAGAACTAGTAAGGGAGTCCGTAATTTGTAGAAATAAGCCCGTACGCACCACTCAACCGAAACTAAAGCGCATATCAACGAATATGGGGAAATTTTTCGATGATATCGGAGACAAAAGAAGAGGATTTTGAAAATTTATTTCTGGATACATGGTAGGACAATGACGATTTTGAGGCTGAAGATTATTCCACAGAAGATGATATGTAACTGATAACTTTACTACTTCGAAGGACAGTTTGAAAACCCAAATTAATAAGTGTAAAATAACGCTAAAACAAGACTTATACTTTGCTGTTTTTTCCAAAATCCAGACAATTACTATTTATGTCGAATTTTAAAATTTATTCCTAATGATGAAATTTGTATCATGAAGTTCCTTTATGAAGGGTTAAATTATACGTTTACATGGAATTACCATGCTTTTGAGGAATAAGTAAATAAGAACTTTATTTTTTATGGACCCATAAAAATGGAGACATACCCTTTTCATGTAAATGAGCTTCACCTTATTCGATCAGCATATAAAACATTTAAAAAAAGGAATCTAAGATAGAGAATGAAATGTCATATGAATACATTTTGTCAGAAATAATTATTTTCTTAAGTTTTTTTTTGTTTGTGTATTATTTTTACGTTTTTGACTTAAAAAAATGTCAAAATATTCTGTTTCTTGTTTAAAGTTGTTATTCTAGATATATCTACCTATGGAATGATGGAATGGTATCGTAACTTTAAGATGTAACTTTTTTGCTATAGATTTTTGTTTAAAACTTTTCACATTTGCTAAAATTTTAATATTAACCTTAACGGTCTTCATAATTATAAGATCTCATTGGTGGCATATTTTCTTAAATAAATTGTTAAAATATTAGCAACCAAATAAGACTTCTTATTTTGACAGATAATATCTATTGAACCTTTTGAGCGATTGGGCGATTTTTGGAGGGTAACAAGAACTTTTGCAGTACCTATTACCCCTGGTGCCCTTATATAGCAAACATATAGTGTAATATAAAGGATGTCCTTATGACCCCTTCCGGGGTATTAAGAACTTCATGGTGGGGAACATAGTAAGAACTTAGATGATTGTACTCTCTTAACTAAAATTCAAATCTTGGGAATTTTTTTGAGCTCACAACTAACATACTACTTCTCAGTTTTACAGTTCATTTCGTATTACGCATACTTTTTTTGACTTTATGTTAAAAGTCCAAACTATCAATAGTTTGAAGCTTATTCCCCTAGGCTCCCCTATGAAAATATACAGTTTCGGAATTTAAAGTCGACTTAAAACTGTCTGTAAAACTGTTCGACAAAAATCCAACAGATTATTAATTAGCGATTTTTTACCTAACCAAGGAAGAGACAAATAACCATAATCTATTGACCATTTATTAGGGAAACACACAAAAGGCTAGATAAAAACACCCGACGTTGTTAAAATAGATTTCGAATCCTAGATTCCGATAGTAAACAATTCGTTACAAAAACAACTTGATCCACCAACGCGAAATGGTATTAAACAATATTTATAAAACTTACTGTTACCCGGGCTCATTCAGCACTTGAGGCCATAATTATTTTTAAATGCGCTGTCTTTGCGGTGATATGTTTATTCTCGAATAGAAGAGCGACGTGATCTAGTGACACGTAAATGACGGGATATTAAACATGATGACACTTCAGCTTTTAGAAGTGACGTTAACGTTCACCGATACATCGTATTTCAGGAATAAAAGAGTGAGGTGAAAGCGAATCTATTTTTCGTTTTATTTTGAATCCTAGCGACTGTCTTTAGTCAAACGTTAATTAAATATACTTAATTTTTTATTTGAATTTGGCAGTCAATACTGGATGTTTTGAAGAAGTACATCCAAGGTTGAGGAACGACGCGTGGAAAATGCAGAATATAATAGAAAGTATAAAATCCGAGTACTTGTAGAAAATTAACTGTGTACGTTAAATGTTATTCAATATTAGTAAAGCTTACTGTTAGTTAGGTGAGTTAGGTGATGAAGAAACAACTCCCTAGGGCTGCCAATCAGTAAAAAAACAAAAATGGGATAAGTTTAACGTCGGCGGGTATTTAGGATACCAAGCTAGTGAAAGCAGCAGTAGTTTAACCTTCTTGTCTTCCTTTGTTGTAAGAACATGTCAAGAAGAACTAGACAAACAACTAGCAAGAGCAATTTATGTCATTAATTGCAGTTTCAGGTCAATTGAACATAAAGAGGTTCTTAAGGCTATTGAAATGTTAAGACCAGGCGACAATCCTCTTTCAAGATTTCAGTGGTCAACCCTGTTAAACGAAATTTGTGAATAAATATTATTATTATTTTAATTATAATTGAGTTAGTCAAAAGAAAAAGTAACCATTATAGCTGATGTTAGTAAATCATAGAATTGCCCAACAGATGTTTTACGAAACTTATCCTTATTTTCTCAAACGGTCCTGGTCGAATTCTAAGACAGGCAAAATGATTATTTAACAATTTTTGCATTAGCGAACTGCCAAGTAGAAGTAAGAAAGAGTGTTGTGATTGTTAAGTCGAAGCGAAGTGAGAATTTGCTCACATGTTACTCTATTTCTCTAATTCCCAAAACGGGTTCCCTTCTCTGAAATCATTGGTGCTCTACAGCCCTAGTAGGATATCCTATTGTTCATTATCAATACGTGTGGTTGCTTTTAGACATAAGAATTTAAGTAATAATCT
Source organism: Kuschelorhynchus macadamiae (assembly GCA_030620095.1). Lineage (NCBI taxonomy): Eukaryota > Metazoa > Arthropoda > Insecta > Coleoptera > Curculionidae > Kuschelorhynchus > Kuschelorhynchus macadamiae. Next base: position 125,744 of record JAUTXW010000881.1, on the reverse strand, counting down.
TTGTTTATTCAAGGTGCCTGTTGTAAGGTTTAAAGGCTCTAGTGTGAAGAAAATTGTGAAATCATTTTGAGAAGTGTTGGTGCAGTGTATATTTATTTCAAGACAGTTAAAGAACTTTAAGTAACCGTAAAAACCAGTACCTACATAGTTATTTTTACATTGCCTCATGTTCATTTTCTACAGTAGTGGCTAGGTTTAATAAATTGTTATCGTTTTGTTGGAAATAAATGTTTTATAGAATTGATCGGTTCAGCGCCTTAAGCTGTGGTCCTTCAATAACCAAACTGACAACAATAAGAATAATCTACAGTCCGGCACCATTATTAAATGGTGCTCTCCTTGTGTCGGGGTAAAGCCAAACAGTCACTTGCCCAGTTCAGCTACAGTTACCAGTTTTATTACAGACAATTCAGCAAATATGAACAATGTGTGCAAAAAATTGTGAGAGAACTGGGTTACCCCATTTTTACATTCGGATGATCTGCTCATATATTAAATTTACTTTCCAAGGATTTAAAGTAAGACATGTGAAAGATCATTTAGTGCAAATTGTAAAATACTTTCGAAATACCCATTTGCCAAATACTTGGTACAAACAAAAAGAATGAAAGCAGCTCAATTTATGTGCCACTGGATATGGTTCAGCAACAAAGTGCCTCTTTGGCTAATGCAGTTGAGGCATGGAAAAAAGCTAAGACTGTTTTTGAAAATGAAGACACAAATTTACTTCAATATCAGTTCTTCAAAACAAGTTAATATCAAGCTTTAACGCCTTTTCACTTTTTGGCATGCTTACTAGATCCTCTCAGAAATAAAAATAAATACCCTCTACTAAGTGAAAAAAAAAAGCTGTTTTAGATATTGCTGGTAAACATTTCCCAAATACAGGGTTATTACCATTAATAGTCAAAGTAGAAGGGTTTTAGAAGCGACGTTTAAAGGTCACGGATAGTCCTGTTTTAGGAATAAAGGGTGAGATATAGCATTTTTCACGATAATTCCTTGGCTTTTTAATTGCAAGAAAACGATCTTTCTAGCAGGTATAAAACACTTAAATTTTAATTTTTACTCATCTCGTAAAGAGTTGAGTTACTGAGTTCAGATAAAAATGTATCAGTCTCCTATATTATATGTTTAAAGAATATGGTGTCCATGGCAAAATGTTGGTAGTGGCTCTTTCGGTCAATGTTACCCTGGATGCTAAGAAAATTTTAGATAATGTGTGTATGTTTCATTGGTTCAGGATTCAATTGGAATTTCGATATGGAAGAAACGTGTACGTTAACTAAAACACTTTTATCTAAATTGAGCGATATTGTTTCCAAACCAGTAAAAGCGATGCCATCTCGGTAAAAGGAAATGGTTCGACGAAGGCGACAATAAAGATCAAATTCGCAGAAAATATATGAAGAGCATGTGCCTACATTGATTTCAATTAAAGAAAAAACGACTAGTGAAAGATGAAAATACATTTCCAATAGGCGTTAAATATGGAAACAGCGATTGCATATATGTTGAAAATGGCATATATGTTGAAAATTCATATAAAAAGTGATGTCTTGTATGTTTTTAATATTAAAAAGTAATGTTTGTGGTACAAAGGCTTTGGAGTTGGGACATGCAGTCCTGCGCCTTCTCCCATATTATTGTATTTTCTGTCCTGCTCAGACGTTATGAAAATGAAGGACTTATCTTTTTGTATTGATTAGTAACTAGGGACGAATCCTGGGTTCATCATTTTCAGCCAGAATGCAGTCCTCCAAAGAATGGCGTCTTGCCAAATTACCTAAACCGAAAAAGTTTAAAGCTGCTCCATTGGCTGGTAAGCCTATGTTAACCATATTCTAGGATAGGAAATAAGTACTTGTGGAAGAATATATGATAAGAGGTACTACAGTCAAAAGTAGTTTATATTGCCACGTGTTAAAAAAAAACTGAAACCAGCAATACGGATAAAACGTCAAAGATTCTTGGTAAGAGGTGTTTTGTTGGAACATGACAACACTCCGCCACGCTCCAAAGAAACCAACTGAAGTCAGAGAAAAGTTAAAATTTGAGGCCATAGAACATCCCTCTTACTCCCCAGATTTGACCCCAAGTGATTATCATAGCTGTGGCGCTCTTAAAAGGGATCTAGGTGGCCTGCATTTTCGGGACGACGATAGCGTAAAAGAAGCGCTGCATAATTGGTTACGCTCGCAACAGTATGTTAAACAGTATTAAACAATATTAGTAAATTTACTGTGCCCAAGCTCATTTAGCATTGACGCCTTGGTTATTTTTACATGGCTCTGTCTTTGCGGTGTTTAACCCCGAATAATAGAAGAGCGACAAGACGTGATCTAGAGACATGATGATGACTTTAATATTTTAGAATTTATTTTTGATGAGATTTTTAATTTTGGTTTTATTATGAATTCTATACGTAATATACTACATTTTCTACACAAATTTCCACAAATGTAAAAAATGACGCGTCGTTCCCCAACCCTGTTTATGCCTTTTTAAAACATTCAATATTGATTGTCAAATTCACATAAAATTTAAGTATATTTAAAGTTGCTATAGAAAAAGTAAAAATCTGAGTACTTGTAAAACAGTTTTGTTGTATGTTAAAGGCTTTTTTTTTCAGCATAAGTAATTTTAAAGTACATAAACACAATAAAAACCTTCAATGTAATATTGTAAAAATTTGGCAGAATTTTATATTGAATACAATTAATCTTATTAATTTTTTACGTTATCCATTGTTTTTTAATTACCCGTACGTGAAATATTTTATATCTTACTTGCCTTTCATAAATTGGCTTCATTCATGTCATCGTTCGATCTTAATAGTAACTTGCACGCAACAATACTTGGCAGTCGATATACCCAGAAGGTTTAGTCTATTTATTTAAAATGCGGTACAACAATTATGCAGTTTAAAGAGTCATATAAGATTGGCGGGTAAAACCCATCTATAACGAATTTCAGTCGTAGACCGGATGCTATTCGTCGCGGGCTGGCAACTCTGGTCGTTGAGCTACGCAGATTTCTCGATGGATCCTAACAATACTGAAAGAAGTACAAAGATGGGATTTTATTATAACCTTTAATTTGACTTGCTTTCTTCGTATTTAAAATTTGTAATCCCTTTTTCAAGCATTTGCTGGCATCCGATTGATCTAAAATTTGGCATACCTATGTAATTCGCTGACAATGCAATAATATGGTACCATGGTCAATGCTCATAAGCAATAATCCATTTTCAAGCACTTGCTGGCACCCGATTGACCTAAAATTTGGCATACTTTTTTTCTAAAAACAAGCTTTTATTTATAAATTGTTGAACTAAAAAGAAAAAAAAAATTAATGTAGAATTTATATGGTTAAGCTACAGGAGAACCAACCCTAAAAGGCGCAAGTAGTACTTACTTAATAAAACTGCAACATTTTTTTAAATTTGAATATCTTATTGAATTATTTATTTACCATGAAAATATAACTGGATTAGACAGCGAATGGAGAATAACGTTTTAATATTTTTCCAAGAAATAAGATAGATAATATGACAACATTGACAACAATGAAATAAATGTTATATCAGGTCGAAACCGGATCCGATGGATACCGGATCCGCTTCCGGCGGCATCTCTAATATTTAGTCTATGAGGCAAATCAGTAAAGCTACACAAAGACGCAAACAGTACATACTTAATAAAACTTACATAAACACACAACAATTTGAATATTTTCTTAAAAGCTTGAGGCCTAAGATTTGAACTAAAGCCTCAAGATTTGAAGAAAATATTCAAATTGTTCTGTGTTTATGTAAGTTTTATTAAGTAAGTACTGTTTGCGTCTTTGTGAAGCTTTACTGTTTAGCTTCATACACTAAATATTAGAGATGCTACCGGAAGCGGATCCGGTATCCGTCGTTTCCGATTTCGACCTGATATAACATTTATTTCATTGTTCTCAATGTTGTCATATTGTCTATCTTATTTAAAATATTAAAACGTTATTCTCCATTCGCTATCTAATTCAATTATATTTTTATGGTAAATCTTTGGAAATGAATGGAAAAATTTAGCAATCGAGGGCACATTTTTTATTTTGGAATCGAGAATTACTTCTGGGTTTAACATGTTTAAACCCTTTAAAGATTGTCCATGTCTGCCATTAAACGGAAACCTACGTTTAATTTGTCCTGAGTCTCTCCTCTGATCCTTATTAAATTTGGCACCATTATTCCTACAAATAGTAACAAATATTTGGCATACTTGAAAATTTGTCCATCTATATCTTCAAAATTTATAGTTAATTTATTTTTTCTGTGGGATTTAAGATATTTAGGAAAACTAGGAAAAACAGTAGATTTGGATGGCAAGACTAAAAACTTCGAAAACATTAGATGTACATATATAACAGTAGTATTGGCAACCCTGCACGGCGACAAAAAATCATAGGCACATAGATAAGTATCAATTTCTGGTTTTGTTTTTAAAAGAAATAATAATGAAAGCTTGGATTCGGTTCCGGCCGAAGTTATTCACGTCGGATACGGTATCCGGTTTTTAAAAAAATGGATCCGGCATCATCACTACTAAATATTATTTTTTTATATTTTAGTTCAAATAAAAGCCTGGGTTTTGAAAGATTTTGTTTATGTTTATTTTATATTGAATGGATCGTCTATAGTGACTACTTAAAACGTCTGATTTTTATAGTATTTATAAGTTTCGGTTGTTTGTTCTTTTTTTTTAATTTTGAGTGTCAAAGTGTCTGGTTTTGTAGCTTGTAGTTGTAGTTTTCAGTTTTATTGTTATGTTTGGTTATCTTGTTTTTAATTTGGCTATTTTCGTTAAAGGTAAATTAGGTTAGTGATGATAGTAACTTGAAGATAAAAATGTACAAATAAATATTTACGCTTTTATAACATTTTTCAGTTTGTTATCTGGTTAACAATTAGAGTTCCAGTTATTAGTTTATTTGTTCTATTAATTGGCGTTATGTATTTAGACTAATTCTATATCTCTGCACGTTGAAAATCTAACAAATTTGTTGGAACAGAAAAAAATATATTTCTTGACGTAGCTTAGAATATGCAATATAAAATGTAAAATTTTCCACCTACCCGACCCTTTTATTCAGTGTATATTAGGTAACGTATGATTGCACTCAAGCATTAAATTGAAGATTGGACATTCACCCACGTTGCTTTTTTGTTTATGAGAACCTGGCTGACATGAACGCATGAACTGTATATTCAAAAACGACAAAAACGCGATTAAATGTACTCCTAACCTGCAATGAAGGTTTAGCAAGTGCTGATTCAAACATGATACCACCGGCTTAGTCATTATTGTGAAAAGCGTATAAATTTTATGAGCCATAAACTACGAAGAGGTAAGTGGAAGCTACTAAAAACCGCAATTCCCTGCTCTGTAATTTTCTACTGGCGACCCGGTGTCTAAAGCTCCTTTAACCTTTCCCATTTTCGCGCGATATTCTGAATTAAGATCCAATTTTTCTTTCCTTTTCGAGGAAAGAGTTAAATAAAATGCCAAATGAGAATTTCGCATGTGAAATGTCTGGGGGTAAAGGATTTGATATATTTAAATTAAATTTTTAAAAGCTTTATTAGACATACTCTATGAGGTCTGACTGAATCGAATTTGAATTTTTGTTTCAGCATTAAAATGGTTAAATTTGATTTGAAACGTACAGTTAAGACCCAATAATGAAATCAGTTAAGGGGGAACTGCACGCAGTAATATGGATCATTTGCAAGCCTTCCGCCGCTGCAATATTATGTTAAAACTATAAGAGATATGTATCAGCTTCAATGTGATTTTAATAGGGAAATATGTATAGTTGGGCGCTAAATGCGAATTTTTATGAAAAAATCAAAGCTAGAGTTATAAAATAAAAGTAGATTTGTCGATTTTCGACAATTTTTTGACCACTTTTTGACGCACATGCCTTGGCATATAATTTTTTTCCCACAAAATGGCTCTTTACCGACTTACATTGATCCTTTTTCTACGTAACCTTCAAAATTTGAAATAATAAATCGTACTGATGTCTTTGTATTTCTGCAGCGCGTGAACCCTTTTGAACCTATTTTTAACCGAAATGTAATTTAAATTATCTATACCTAACACATTTTTTGAGGTCGGACGTGCAGGAAGTTTTTTTTAATGCGTAGATATCTCTTCATCTTACTTTCAACTCAACTAGACCTTGTCGCTGGTTTTTCACTTTTTGCTTGCAGTTCTCCCTTAAGTTAATTTGGGTTTGTTCAAGCTAGTTTGGGTCCCTTAAATAGGGTGATCCTGATATCTTTGAACGACCTTTATATATCTGTTATTCGAAACTTGGGGAACTTTGTGATGTTTTTCAAAATTATATTTAGAAAAAAACAATTAAATATCGAATTAAAAAAATATAATACATCAAAAAAGCGGTAATTTAAATTTAAATGTCTTGTATGTTATTAAAGTGCACTTTAACGCCCGTGTTTGATAGCAAAAAGTAGCACGTTAACGCCCGAGGGCTACTACTTTCATGCTCGCCGACTTTAAAATAATGCATTTTGTGTACCTAAGTATATTTTTGTATTTCTTTTCATATAATTGATAACAAAAAGGCAGAGTTAGTACAATTTTTATTATGTAAAACTAACATATTCAAATAAGGTGAATATTATTTAAAGTTAAAATTAAAGATGCAATTGGAGCAATTAACGATACTGATAGGTGGATGCGTTTTTTCTGGCAACATTAGGCGATTTTCGCTCCGCTGTAACTGATTTTCATTTGTGCAATCATATAACAAGTCTCGCCACGTGCACCACGATAACAAGACGTGGTAGACTGGTTGCTTGGTTTGGTACCCTAATGACATGAAGATGTGGAAGCCTCCCAACTTGCACCCGATAATATTTTTTTTGCAATCTTTTCTCTGGAAATGTTGATATTTTCGATAGATCCTTCAGCCACCTTAGTTGACTTCCCCCCAGCTTGATGTATATTATATTCACAATATTTTCTTCCGCTTCGGCAAGAAGGAGGGCAGATGTTCGGTGAAAGTAGTGACCGGTGAACTGTTCCGCATAGGATAAGTTCAAAAATTTGACAATTCTTCGGGGCATTTCTCCAAATGTGTTTTTACCTACAACTCCCGTAGAGCACTTATGGTTCTTGGAAAACACAAAAATCGTTGATGTTCAGTGTAGCTAGGTCATAGAGCCAAATATTCTCTATAAAGTCCAATAAAACTGGAACATACGATCTGTCTTGGTTTTAGATGCTTTTATGGATTTTAAAAAAGAATATTGGAGGTCCTGAATGTCATCAACCTCGAGTTTACAAAGTTCCTCACGCCTGGTAGCACCGCATATTCCAAAAATCGAGGAAACTTATCATCAAAAATATTTTGTCAGGAGCATTCATTAGAAATGTTTCAATACCTTCTTCGCTTAAAAAATCATTGTTCTTGGGTTTAGACCGTCTCAAATTGTAATTACTTTCCGACGTTTCGCCTGTGATTCCACGAGGCATCTTCAGGGATTTTCACCGCACAAGATGATAACACTGAGTGAGCTCCGATGAGCAGAGTTCAGGTATTTATACTCGAAAGCCTAATATCTTAATCCTTAATCTCAACCATTAAGTAGTGCAGTTCTATCTTTTATTCAGGGTACCACAGATAAAATTGCAAGTATTCTGCGGAGATTCAACATTCGCACAATCTTTAGTACTCACAAAAAGATTGGGCAAAGCTTAAGGCACGAAAAGATGTAATTTCTTTGCAATCAGAAGGAGTTTATATATTTCCTCGTTCTTGCGGTAAGTGTATATAGCTGAAACTGGACGGTCTGAGTCTACTAGAATTAAGGAACATGAAAGATGTATAAGTAAGAAATAAATTGTTCAATCCGCTGTTGCTGAACACCAGCTCACAATAGGACACATGATTAATGTAAAATATACCAAGGTTCTTGCATCAGTGTCGGAAATTATGATCATGCGTGGAAATCAGTCATCACCGTGAGTCACGCGTCGAGGGGCACATGTCGTATATAAATACCTAAACTCTGCTCACTGGAGCTCAAATAATTCCAATTTGATCCGGTCGAAACCCAAGAACCAAAATTGCTTAATTGACTCCAGCCGTGAAGCTTTCGTACTATCTACCACAAAAAATAGTCTTTATAGGCCTTTTCCTACAGTTTTCTGGATTTGGCAGGCAAAAGGTCAGTCTTTGCCTCTTCAGCGGCTTCCGGTATTTCTCTGGGGAGATCTATTTTATCGATTTCCGAAAAAAAAAGCAATTTGAAAGAAGTTGCTGTAATTTCGCTGACTTTGTATACTTGGTGCTTGTTTATAGATATTATTTTTATAGAATATCGTATTCAGAATGAAATTAGCTCTTCAACGATATATTACAAGTTAACTTGTGTTTACAATGGCGACTGAACAGTAATGTTTTGAAAATTAAACACCTGTTTTAAATAGTTTAGAATAAACTTATTTGTTCATTTTTTCGAATACTGATCTAATAATCGTTTTGTGTAATAATAGATTTTTAAAATTTATTCATTTCTTGTTTTATCAATAAAGCAATTTAGACCAATATTTCTAACGACACCTCGTTCCTTTTTTTTTTAGTTATTGTTGCAGCAAAATTACCTTTTCACTTCCCTCGTATTCGTGAAAAAAACACCCTCCGAGATTTGTTCAGATCTTTCCGTTTCAGGGTCCCTAGATGTCGAAAAACATGTTTTCTCAATTCCATCGGTCTGTCTGTCTGTTCTTGGCATAGCTAAAATACCACTTACCAGATTGACTTCAAATTTTGGTAAAAAATTAAGGATTATATGGGGATGACCTGATAACATGTTGGTAAAAATCCAATATGGCGAAACAAAATGGCAGCCTAGTGAAATGTTTAAAAAATTATTACTAAAATATCTCAAATTTTGCACAAAAATCGATTATTATGTAGGAATCAACTAGTAAAATTTTGGTACGAATACAAGGTGGCAGCTTGATAACTGTGGTACTAATTCAAGATGGCAGAATAAAATGACAAATAAAATTTTTGTAATCTGAAACAAATCACCCTCTCAGATTTTACAAATGTTCTCGTTTTAGCATCCCTAGATGCCAAAAAAATATGTTTTATCAATTCCGTCGGTCCGTCTGTCTATCAGTTCGAGGCATAGCTTCAAAAACTACTCATCAAATTGACTTCAAATTTTAGTCAAAAATTAAGGGTCATATGGGGATGTCCTGGTAATATTTTGGTAAAAACCCAATATGCGAGAACAAGATGGCTATAGTGAAACTTTAAAAAATTATTACATAAGAATGAACTAGTAACATTTTGCTATAGATATAAGATAGCCAAAACAAAATGGCGACCTAATAAAATATTTAAAAAAACTACTTATTAGATAAATTTCGTGCAAGATGACGGAATAAAATTTAAAAAAAAAATTATAAAATGTGATATAGGGATAAACTGGTAAGAATTTAACATGACATAACAAAATCGCGGTTGTGTCAATGTAAAAACTACTTACTGAATTTATTTGAAATTATGCCCAAAAATCAAGTGTGGCATAGGCAGAAACTGATCAAATATTAGTAGGAATCTAATACCATGGAACAATATGACATCCAAAAAAAAAAATGTTTGAAAAGAAAGTAGAATTATGTGTTACTAACACTAACTGACTATGTACTGAACTAAATTGGGTCACTTCACTATTCCTAATACTTTTTGTTTACTTTTTAGGCAAAATACGTTAAAATTTCTGTGCAAAAAGTTTAGAGTATCTAATTAATTACAATTATAATTAAATTATCATTTTTTTTATTTTCACATTATTTGTAGTGGCCAAAATAAAGAGTTAGGCCTGATCGTCCTCTACATTTTGAACCGAGTCTCCCTGTATAAAATGTTTATTTATGTCTTTAGTTGCTACAAGGTCGTTAATACATCTTTTGGGGTTGCATTTGTTTCCCTGACAAAATAAATGGAAACAAAAAATCGTTGCTAAAAAGTGCCATTTGGTTTTAACCAAATTTTTTTCAGTTCAAGCGATATGCTATAGAAACAATGCTGACAATACGATAAACATACGTTCGTGTCTTGAAAAACCCAGTTATGACTTAAAACACTTATAGTTTTATATGAATGTCAATTATTATGTCATGGCTTTAAATGGGTATCTAGGTAGGTAAACGAATACAATAAGATTGCACACATTCACTTTTCAGATTTTCTCATGTATTTTTCATTAATGGCTACTTTAAAATACATTAAATTGCACTTAAGATAACACGTTGATAAGACTGAAGTCAAAAATATATATGCACTGGTTTTAATTATATTTATTTTGATGAATAATTAAGGATTTCTGACTAGGTTGAATAAGAAGAAGCGGGGTCAAATGTGGAGATCTGGGTGGATTTTTGTTTGTAAGGAACGACAAATTATTACACATTTTTCTGCCTTGGTAGTTAAGTATTCTAGCTTATTAATGGTGAAGCGCGCTACCGTCTATCGATAAGATAGCAATTACCTTGAACCTATTTAAAAGAAATTTGGCTCCATCTGGGTTTGAACCATGAACTTTTCTCTCGCCTTTTTTAAAACCATATTGGCTAATAAATAGTTCAATATGTAAAATATATCTATAACTGTTTTACAGGATCTTTATATTTGGATATATTTTTAACAGTCTTTTCTTAAAATATCTGTCTCACTAGTTTTCACGGTATTACTATTTTAAAACCATATATGTTGATCGCCGACAGAAACCTTATTAGTCTAGCGCACAAGCTAGATGTTCAGCCAGATACACAATATGGCTGTTGACTTTAGTAAAAAAAAACGTGTTTTCGAAAAATAGTTAAAATAAAATGTATTAAATTTAATAACAGAACATCGAAAAGTATAGTTGAACTCTTTTGAAACAGACAGAATTGCAATAAAAGAAAACTGCTGACTTTCCGGATCTGTTCTTAACGGAAAAACAACATACTTTTACTCAGAACATTTTTTTTTTCGTCGGTTAACAAGAAATTGAAAGGTTTCCCCGATATGCCCTTAAACAGAAATTGGATTTTTACTCAAAAAAAAAAATGTGAACTATTGCTTACCGTTGTAAAAGAGAAGTATTGTAATCTTGAAAAAAGACACCCTCGGAAATTTTTTCAGATCTTCACGTCCTAGATACCGAAAAACATGTTTTCTCCATTACGTCGCTCTGTCTGTCTGTTCCCGACATAGCTAAAAGACTTTTTCCTTCGATTAAGTTCAAATTTTAGTCAAAAATTAAGGGTCACATGGGGATCACCTAGTAACATTTTCGTAAAAATCAGCCTGAAAATACTGCTTATTAAATTAATTTCAATATTTGTGCAAGAATTAAGTGTGATATAGAGATAAACTGATAAATAAAAATTCTGGCCAAATTATTATTTTTTTAAAACCAACTTAAAAAAATCTTGTTCAATTGACTTGAAATTTTGCAGAAAAATTTAATGTGAAAGTAAAATAAACTGATACGAATTCAACATGACTTAACAAAATGACAGTATGTGTCAGTGTACAAACTACTTATTTTAAATTAGGCCACCAAGGGTGGCATAGATAGAAAGAAACTGGTAAAATATTGGTAGGAATCTAATATGATGGAACAAAATGCCGCCAAATAAAAATGTTTGAAAAGACAGTATATGTAAAACATATATACTGTGATTATGTACTGAACTAAATTCCTAACAAATGGAAAAGAAATCATAACAAGGGAAGTTCCGGGTAAAGGAAATTTATCCATTTTTTTTTTCAATTTTAAAATAAAACGTGATTTATAATAATGTTTGTTTATTATTGCGTATTTAGTTGATTTAGTTTAGAACAATAATACTTTTTTTCATAACTCTGTACATACAAATCTAAATAAAATGTGGTAAAAAGAAAAACACTTCTAAGATATCGTATAAAACTTTACAATAGCAGGTTTTCAAACATCTCACTGGTTGGCTATTTTACGGGGTACAGGTGGAGTGATCTCGTATTTCTTAAAATTTTCACTAAACATCTGGACGTACTAACCTTCATGATATATATTGGCTGTATCTAATCAAGTCTAGATTGCTTTCTCACACATTGTCAACCAATAGAAATATGCCAGAAACACGTTACTTTCTAGTAGTATTAATAATTGAAAAGCAAATACATTAAAGTGGTGGTTTATTTAAAACAGGTTCCCATAGTTTGAAAAAAAAACAGGGAAATGTTAGGAAATTTAGGACGTCAGGTAAAAGTCAGAAACGATAGTTTTTCTTATAAAAGATAACCCATGATGAATAGTTTTATACCCAGTAGATATGTTGGATGAAAAATAATAGAAAGCATGCCTGGTTTTAATTATATTTATTTTGATGATTAATTAAGGATTTCTGACTAGGTTGAATAAGAAGAAGCGGGGTCAAATCTGGAGATCTGGGTGGATTTTTGTAAGAAACGACAAATTATTACACATTTTCCTGCCTTGGTAGTTAAGTATTTTAGCTCATTAATGGTGAAGCGTTCTACCGTCTATCGATAAGATAGCAATCACCTTGAACCTAATTAAAAGAAATTTGGCCCCATCTGGGTTTGAACCATGGACTTTTCGTGTTGGAGGTAAACACACCACTGAACTATACTCTCGCTTTTTTTAAAACCATATTGGCTAATAAATAGTTCATTATGTAAAATATATCTATAACTGTTGTACAGGATCTTTATTTTTTCGAAAAATAGTTAAAATAAAATGTATCTAAATTTAATAACAGAAGATCGAAAAGTATAGTGGAACTCTTTTGAAACAGACAGAATTGCAATAAAAGAAAACTGTTGACTTTCCGGATCTGATCTTAACGGAATAACAACATACTTTTACTCAGAACATTTTTTTCTTCGGCGGTCACATGGGGATCACTTAGTAACATTTTCGTAAAAATCAGCCTGAAAATACTGCTTATTAAATTAATTTCAATATTTGTGCAAGAATTAAGTGTGATATAGAGATAAACTCATAAAGTTGTAGTACGAGTTGAAGATGGTGAAACAAAATTTTGGCCAAATTATTTTTTTTTAAATTAACGTAAAAAAATCTTGTTCAACTGACTTGAAATTTTGCAGAAAAATTTAATGTGAAAATGAAATAAACTGGTACGAATTCAACATGAGTTAACAAAATGGCAGTATGTGTCAATGTAAAAACTACTTATTGCATTTATTTTAGATTATGCCACCAAGTGTGGCATAGATAGAAAGAAACTGGTAAAATATTGGTAGGAATCTAGTATGATGGAACAAAATGGCGCCAAATAAAAATGTTTGAAAAGACAGAATATGTAAAACGTATATACTGTGACTATGTACTGAACTAAATTCCTAACAAATTGAAAAGAAATCATAACGAGGGAAGTTCCGGGTAAAGGAAATTTACCGATATTTTTTTTCAATTTTAAAATAAAACGCGATTTATAATAATGTTTTATTTATTATTGCGTATTTAGTTGATTTAGTTTCGAACAATAATACTTTTTTCATAACTCTGTACATAAAAGTCTAAATAAAATATGGTAAAAAGAAAAACACTTTTAAGATATCGTATAAAATTTTACAATAGCAGGTTTTCAAACATCTCACTGGTTGGCTATTTTACGGGGTATAGGTGGAGTGATCTCGTATTTCTTAAAATTTTCACTAAACATGTCGACGTATGATATATATTGGCTGTATTTAATCAAGTCTAGATTGCTTTCTCACACGTTGTCAACCAACAGAAATTTGCCAGAAATACATTACTTTCTAGTAGTATTAATAATTGAAAAGCAAATACATTAAAGTGGTGTATTATTTAAAACAGGTTCCCATAGTTTGAAAAAAAAACAGGAAAATGTTAGGAAATTTAGGACGTCAGGTAAAAATCAGAAACGATAGTTTTTCTTATAAAAGATAACCCATGATGAATAGCTTTATACCCAGTAGATATGTTGGATGAAAAATAATAGAAAACATGCCTATCAGGCCAATTAAATTAGTCTTTTCAACACTTTAAAATTATCATCAGGTTCTAAGTTTCAAGTTTCAATAGAATCTAATTTCAGGGTATCCCTGATAGAGGTTCTTATCAAGAATGATAGAAAGTTGTTAACCTTGTATTAATACCTGCTCACAATAATGCTGAGGTAGAATCTGAGTTTTTAATAAATAAACGTTTATTTATTATAAACATTGTAAGTATGGCAAGAGAGGGAGTGTTTTTAATATGAAGATCGACAATGATATGAGAATATGTCTAAAAAACAGATGATAGCTATCAATCCTTTTTAAAAACTGAAAGAAATAAGAAAGAAGTACTGGGTAAAATATGGTTATTGAAAAAAGTAATGCTGTGGATCAGATTCACTTCCATGAAAAAAAGAAACAAGAATTATCTGTTGAATTATACCTAGCGATTTTTGGAATTGACAGGAAGTTATTAAATTAAGAAAAAAATATTTAAATATTTTTTTATACCTAGAAATTTAGCTCTTATTTTCGAAAAAAGTCTTAAATAGTTTTATTTTATAAATAAATCAACTATCTAAATGTAAGTCCAGCTGCTTGTATATTACTGTTAAAAATTTGTTAAGTATGTGCAATTACATATTTGTATATTTTTGATTTACATACTAGATTTCTTTTTGTTAGAATTGAATTCAAATACAATAATGTTTGAATTAACTAGAAGAACAATGTAAATGTAAATATAATGTATATAAAAAAATATACTTTCCTTTGGCAACTTTTAACAAAATATGTTAGGAAATTTCTTCATAAAGTTATATCAGGGAATATCATGTTAGCCCATTGCTGGGAAACTCTGCAAAAGCCAACAAAATAACGTTTTTCCAAGATCATGAAAATCTTTCAAGTGGTTTTTGAAAAACTGCTCTTTAAATTTAGGCTGTTGTTTAGGATGTTCCACTTTAATTGATGCTTAGCTTATTTAGTTGCTTCTGATTTAAGCACAAATGAATTGCAATTCCTGATCCCAAGGAAAAAAAAAACGTTTCCTAAACGAACGTCAAGCTGAATACAATCACATTATTGTGTGTGTGTGTGTGTGTGTGTGTGTGTATGTGTCCCAGTTGTATATTCTGTCGGCGAAATTTGCTATTTAATTTACTTAATTATTAGGGAACGGCGCTTTGTTCAACACCAATTTATTCGCAGTGCCCGGATCATTGTGTGTTTGTTTGATGTGATGCGTTGTAATACGTTTTATATTTGGGATATTCTACAAACGTTACAAACAAATATTTATTAGACAATATTAATAACAATTAATTTAAACTTAAATCATTCATTAATTTATTGTATCCTCTGATTTTTTAAACAAATTTACAAAACAATAAATCCACTAGACTCTACTTTCAATAATTATACTTTAGAATTAGAAGAAATTGTCCATATTTCTCAAAGAGAGAGATATGAAAAGAACTGATTATGTTGACAAGGTTATTGGTCTCTTGAACTCTGGTGATTTTGGAAAAATAAATACAGACGCAACAAACTCATTTTTTACTAGTTTAAAAAGTAGTCTGGACACATTTCTGACAATCTTAGAATATTTTAACATGACAAAAGATAAATTGTAACCTATGAACCCCAAAACACCGTTACTTTATAGCTTGCCAAAGATTCACTAAGATTGCACTCCCCTGAGGTCAGTGGTTTCATTTATTGACTCCCCATGCTATAATGTTTCATCTTGGCTTCGTAGGGTTCTTAGGAACGTAACGGGTTTTAATAGTACATATTCTATTCTATTCTAAAAACGTTGATATTCCACACAATACATTATTGGTTTCATTGGATGTAAAGAATTTGTTTCCTAGTGTGCCTCCCGCAGATTGTATTCAGTTGGTAAGGGATTTATTGGCAAGATCTTCTTTGCCACAGTTACTATTGATAGGCTAAGAAAACATTTGAGCCAGGTCAATAAATTCAGAAATTGGATGTTACTGAAACTGTTTCAGTTTTTGCTAATCATTTGTTAGAGTCAAGTCGTGATTTTTTTAATTCTGACGTTGATGTTTTACATGAATATGCGAAGGGAAAAAGCTTGACCTGCTAGAAAAAATGGAAATAACCAAAGCTATAAAAAGTCCTATTCTCACTTGCTTTAACGACGTTTTTAATTTCGACCCAACCCTAATATTTAACAATTTAATGTAATAATTATTGTAGGCAACTTCATTTCATCCACTAATTTATGGAGTGAGAGTTTTTGGTTATTTTTGTTGATCAGTCCAGTGGTCTATAGGCATTTACTCTATGCTCCCACTCAGGCGGTCCAGGTTCGATCCCAGCTAGGGACTTACATCTTTTTTGAATTGCTTTTTTTATTTTGTTTATTCACGTGAGACTTAACCTCATTTTAGTGTCGATCAAATATGTATAAGTAGTTGTTTGTTTTGTTGTACTTTGGTGTGTTTTACTTTATTTGTAATTTATTCTTTCCGGATTTGTGAGTGTGATTATTCTCTCGCTCTCTCTTGTTTGTAGGTCTGATGATGCCCGAAAAGGCGAAATACGTGTCATATTAATAATTATAATTTACTGAGATCGAGGCTTGGGAGTCTTTTTCTATGTTCGTTATACTTTAGAACGTTAATAATTCTGCTAATTTAACATCTAAAAAATTGTTAAATAATATAATCAAACCAAGGTCAGATAATATTATCATTGAAACAAACACACAAGAAATACTGTCAAAAGCTAAAAAACAAAATTTAATAAATAGTTTTTTCAGAAAATATTGTTTGATGTATTATTTTTTATTTTAAGACTGTTATATGGTAATGTTTATAGAGGTAGTTGAAATATTTTTGCAGCACTGAAATTGGTACGTCACCATGACTGGAATAACCATTTTCGAAAAAATGCTTCTTTGTTTTTGGAACGTTTGGTATTGTCTTTACTGATTTGAAAATCCTCAGATATTTCAGCCTTTTTTAATTCGCCATTTTGCCAGTAAATTGTGTCCTTTGAATATTCCAGGTAGTGTTTTTGTAGTAGCTTTTGCGAAAATATTTCTTTAACGACAGCGACGTAGTTTTCGGTTTCTTTCTTTATTGTTCAAATTTTATGTTCCTTGGACTTTTTCGATATCTTGCATCATTTTGAAGTAATTTAGAAAAATGTGTTTAAAAACATAGACAGTGTTAAACGTTTCAACCTCGTAATTTAGTTAATAAAACTGCCACCAAAACCATTAAAAATATCCATCTTTTTAAACACGTTTTTGTAAATTACTTCAAAACGGTGCAAGATATCAAAAAAGTCCAAAAGATCTAAAAATTGTAAAACAAAGGAGGGAATCCGATAAATATATTCAAAGTAGGTTTGGGTTGCTAAGTATATTTTTGTTGAGGCGATTAAAGGGTTCGTTATCTGAAAAAAATTTATACCCTTTATAATTTTCTACAGTTTGTAGTGCCAAATGTAATTCAAATATCTTTAGAAATATACGGTGTATATACAAAACATTAAGAAATCTGACCAGACGTGCACTTTGTAGACAGACACTTTCTTTATTGTGATTGCGATTAACAGATATAGTAACTAAAGGATAGTGCTTTCCCATAAACCAAAGCCGAAACCGTAAACAAGATAATTTGTGGTTGGGCCCAGTGAAAACTTTCAATTTCGTCCTATGCAATGCATGTAAAATGTTTGCAAAATCTGATTTTTTGTCATTTTGGTAGGAATCGGCTTGACGTCGCTTAACATAGCAATGTTCAAACTTTTGTTGACATCCGGTATATTATCATGCGGTACAGAGGTTATACCCGAATAGAAAATTCTACATAGTTTCCCTTCAATTTCTTGCCATACCAACCATGAAAATTCAAAGTTATAGCAATCATTTACATACTGAATTAGTTTTTGATTTAATATAGATATCTTTAGAGGCTACACGTTTAAGTAATCAACATTTTTGGTTGGGATTTCACATATTGCCGGTTTAATAAAATCATGGCTGTACCGAGGACGGCCTGAAATACATTGCATCTAATACTAATATATAATTTTCATGATATCTACAAAGGCACACGTTGTGGAAAAATGTGTTGCTTAAAAAAACCTTACGGATTTAATTCAGCAAACTTGCTCTTCCCCAGAATTTCACATTTTTATTTAATAGACAAGGCATGTGTTTCAGAAACTGATCTGGACCTTTTGTTTAGCTTGTTCTCTGATCGTAATGAAATCTTACATATCAGGGATTGACGGATATCGTCTCTTATATTGAATTGTCGAATTTCTGTGATTATCTCGATTTAAAGATGAAAAGAACGTTTAAAGAAGGTTATTGCTGCGTTTCTTAGACTTTAGCCAAAAGCCTATTTAAAACATGTTTTCGTTTTATAGGAGATTATGGTAACGACCTCCGCGCTCATGCTCATGCTCATGCACCCTGTTCTAAAAGTCGGACACTTGAATCCGCAGCTGAGTTTTGAATTTCTTTTTAAAAGTCGGCATTTAGCAACTCGCTCTTTAACTTTTTCTCTTAATATTTATTTTAATTGTTTTCTTCTTGATGGAGGTAGCTTAGCAATAGCAGCTTTTTTTTGCACTGCATTTTTTGCAAGATTTTCTATGTTATTTTCTTATAATCTTAGTATTTTTCTTCTCTTTTTAACTTTTCTCTTCTTCTTTTCATTTTTTCCCTAAACTACGTTTAGGATAGTAACAGAAATTCAAACTAGTGATGCCGCCGGAACCGAATCCAGATCCAGAATCCGGCGGATCCGGCCTATTTTTCAACTATCCGGTTTGATCGGATCTTATTTGTGAGGGAAATCTGGTTTGACCGGATTTTATACTAGATCCGGCCGGAACCGAGTTTCAAAAATAGTAATTGTTAAAAGCCGACAGTAAGAAAGTACTTTTGCTTATTTTATCAAAACAGTTAAATGAATTCAAAACAAAGGTCTGTAATAAAAGACAACACATATACGTAATCTTTTAACATTACTGAATTTTAATAGTATTTGTAATTTATAATCGGCAGATTATGGCGAAGAAAAATTAGTTTTCCCTATTAGTCACAGAAAGTCTATTCCTTTTTTTCTCATATACGTCGCCTGCTTGTGAAAAGTCTTTCACTGTAGACACTTGATGCGGACGCAGATAAATATTTTTTTGTTTCTTTTGACAAAAATGGAAAATTTTCTGCGTTTTTTTTCACCATTCTAAGGGATTTTGAGCTCTTTTTAGAAGATTTTGTTGTAGATACCGTTCCACCTCTGTCAAATTCTGCCGGCTCAAAGCAATTTGGTTGATTCTACGTCGCCGTCTTCCAGAATAATTTCTGTACAGTTAATGTCAGTATTGTATAGTTTACGGAATTCTGTCATAACATGGGCTTTAGTATGTTTTTCAAAAAACAATTGAAGTTACAATAAAAATCGATAATAAAAAAACCATGGAAGACTAAACGCGGCCGTATAAAAAAATGCCCATCGAGGAACAAGCAAGCACGAAAAAACCATCAATATTTTTAATGCGTTTCCTGGCAAAATATTGACATTGGTTCCGGTTCCGGTCCAGGATTCGACCAAAATGTTGCAGTAGGTTCCGGTAACCGGTATTTTCAAAAAGTGGATTCGGCGGCATCACTAATTCAAACCTTAAAAATTAGACTAACGCCATAAGTTGATAAATTTGATGCGTCAAAATAAGTATGTTAATTTTGTTTTAATTGGCAAGTTTCTACCAATGCCATACTTGATTTTTGGGTATAATTTAAAATAAATTGAATAAGTAGTTTTTTACAGTGATCTTTTTTTAAAATCTCACTATACCATCATTTTGTCCGTCATGTTGAATTCCTACCAATATTTTACAACTGCCTCTATATCACATCTAATTTTTATTCAAAATTTAAAGTTTGTACAACAAGGTTTTTTACGTTGATTTCTTAAATATTTTATATAATCGTCATTTTATTCCGCCATCTTGAAATCGTACCACAAGTTTATATCACACTTAATTCTTGCAAAAAGTAGGTAGTGTTTTTTTCAGGCTGTTTTTATGAAAATTTTATTTTGCCATCTTGAATTCGTACCAAAATATTACCAGTTCATTCCTATGTAACATTCGATTTTTGTGTAAACTTTGAGGTAAACTGGACAATTATTTTTTTAATAATAATATTTTTTTATCATTTTACTAGGCCGCCATTTTGTTCCTCCATATTTAAATGATTTAAAATTTATGAAGTAAGACAAGGAGGTAATCTGAGCCATTCTTTTTATACCCGAATTTTGAATATATTAGTGAACTCAAAATACATTCAGATGATATAGAAGGGACAACGAAGCTAGACAAAGGACCACGCACATTTCTTATGGAAAAATGGCTTTCAGTCAATTTTTCTGAAAATGTGATATGTTATAGTTCTCGATTCCGTGATCAAAAGCTTTCATGGGCATAACTAAATCCTGCGGCTAGTTTTTGATATACAGGGTGACGAAGTTTTTGTATTTTCCACGTTTTATGTGTTAATGTAAGTAAAAGTAATAATAAACTTATACAGGGTGAAGCTGTATTCCAGGATGCAATAATGTTTCTTTCATATTCGATTGTACCTAAAATATTAAAATTCCAGTTTTTACTTTATTACACTAAAACAGTCAGGCCAGGTTTTGCTGGATTTAGGATATGTTTATCAAAATTAAATGTAATTTGAAGAATTTTATTGCACATTTTTGTAAATAGTTGATATTACAGTGGCCATGAAGTTTAATATACAAAATTTATAAACTATGGCATTATCTGAAATTCTAGATCTAATCTGTTTAGACCTAGGATACTTTAATAGCCAGTTAAATTGACACATTTTATCTATTATCGAATTCATATTATTGTCAGTCGATAAAGTTTTAATAATATAATTGAAAATAAAATGATACAGGGTGTTTCATAAAATTCTAGAAAAACTATGGGATTACGGATAGTCAGATTCACTTGATTTTTCATAATAATTCCTCAAAAACTCAAAAAATTCTATTAATATAATATTAATACACAAGATGTTTGATAAATAGTTCCTTTTTTTGTTCTAATATTTTCACATTTTTTAATAAGGAAAACTAAGAGTGAATTGTAACGCCAAAATTAAAATTTAGATGCCTACATCTATAACCTATTATTAATATTCTTATATTTAGTTAATATAAATACAGTGTGTCACTTTAACGGGTCTCCTTTTATTATTTGAACTAGTAAAGATTGAAAATTAAAATTTGCAGACTTTAATTTATTAAATTAATTAAACATTTATGGAAAATAAAAATTCCTAAAAACTTGAGGTGTTTTATTCCTCACATGATTCTTAATTAATATTTTCTTATGATCATGACTAAATATACTTTTTTATTTACAGGGTGCTTTTTCTTTATGAAACCCCCCGTAAATATACTTTAATATTTTTTATTTCGAACTGTAATTATAAACACCTTATATTTTGGACATAAATTATTGTAAAAAAGACTTCAAAAGATGTACTATCCCATCGCCCTTTCCATTTTGTGTTTTCTTATATTTAACACAGTGAGAAATTATGAAAAATTAGGTAAATCTGCCGTAACCATAACAGCATAATTAGTCTAGAATTTTATGAAACCCCCTGTATTATTTTATTCTTAATTAAATTATATTAAAGCTGCATTTAATGATAATATTCGTCCGATAATTAAAATGTATCAATTTTAGTGAATATTTAACTATTCCCGCTATAAAATGATGATCCTGATTTTCAGATAATATAATGCGTTACAAAACTTTTGTATTAAAATTCATGGCCAGTCTAATGTTAGCTATGTGCAAAAACTTTCGTTACAATTATTTAATTTTTATTTAATTTTGATAAACATGTCAAAAATTCACCAATATTTGACTATTTGTTTGAGTGTAATGGAGCTTTAATGTTGTAGGTGCAGCCTAATATGAAACAAAAATGTCCGAATTCTTAAATACAGCTTCACTCTGTATAAGTTACATACCTTAGCTTCTTGTCAAAAATATTCTAAGCGACTATCGCGACTAAATGCGTATTAATTAATTGAAATAAAAAAAAAATAAAAATTTTCATGACGTATGGAAAATGCAAAATTCCAATTTTGACTCCTTGTATATAAAAAACTAGAGGCAGGATTAAGTAGTGACCATGCGAGCTTTTGATCAGGAGGTCGAGAACTTTAACATATCACATTTCCAGAGAGATTGACTGATAGCGATTTTCTATAAGAAATGCGCCGGGTCTTTTATTATTATGCTAATGATTTATTGTATAGGTTGGGAATTACTACCCAATTCGTTTCGATCCATTTTTGAATCACTCTGTATACAAAGTTAGTAAACTTAACGCTTAATTGAACAAATATTAAGCCTTAATTTATAGACACACGCTTGTATTATGCTGTCATCGATTTATCTCAACGCTTCGATCGCGACATGAATGTCAAATCAAGGTGTAAATAATAATCCGACTCAAGTAGCGTGAAGATTTACAATGTTTGCCGCTCCATAAAGCGAAATTTGACGCCTGTTTAATAGGAATAATAATAATAATAATTGCCGTAACAATGTTTCAGTTGTAAATGGATCAAATTTCAAAACAAAAACGGCTGTTTTCAGAATCTACGTGCATTACATTGTGGAAGGTATCGGATAGATCTTGTTAGATGAAAATAAACTGCTTATTGGCAAAGAACTTTCAGATAAAATGTTATCAGTTAACCAAAAACCCTCGCAAAGACCAATACTAAAACAATTATTTTTACAATTATTTGAAGTGTTTTCCATCACTTAAAAACAGTATTAACGACGTTACTATATAGTATATATGGGGTTCAACTTGTTCTATTCAAGGCACACAAAGTTAAGTAACAAATACCACTTTTCCTGTGATATTAATCATTTCATCTCTCTTAATATTATCCATAGCAAACAATATCTAATGCGCGTGAAAACATCTCTCAAAATAATTAATAATTCCTTTGATTCATTATTTGTTATATATAATATGCAGAATAACACGTATACCTACGTGACAATTACACGATCTGATGCTAAAAGAAAGGAATTATATCATTAGTTACAAGCATTGCATGACTTTTTACAAATCGTGCACTCTAGAAATTACTTCGGGTTATTCTGCTGATTAAGATGATTTGTGGCTGTTACTACTTTAAAATACCGCACACAGGAAAATTAAGTCGACATTTTGTTGTAAGAACATGATGAATCAACAGACATCAACTGCATGATGGCAGACCATGAAATGTCTACATATTCCCCCTCATGTATAGGAATAGTAGTCAGAATACACGGACTTCTATTTACCTCAAACCACTATTACTACTTATCGCCTAGCTTATTCTTACCTTTAGATGTGAGGGCGCAGCACTAATGATTTAGTGACACTACAGCCGTTTAAAGTGTTAAGGTTTCTCCTCATCATCTGTAGGTAATTCTAACATATGGGTTTAGTTAACCCCAATTTATATCAGATGTCCCTTTAATCTTTAGTGTTCATTTAAAACATTCACTAGGAAGATTTAGGGTACGATTCCTATTCAGAAACTATTCTGATCTAGCATTGTTAGGCTCGAACTGGAAATCTCTAGTTTGCCATGTCATTGGTTAGACATTATTACAAGTGGCAGAGCACTGGGTTTATTTATTCCGTTTTAATATTGCTATTGATTGCTCTTATCTCAGAAAAGGGGTTGTGGTTTCAAGTATACCGAGTTCATCTGTTCTTTCGCCACTAAAAGGCTAGGGATCCAAATAATATCCACCATTCCCAAGGCATCTTCAAATTTTCCAACAGCTCGAATGTCCGAGCAAATGTAATCGTCCTCCTTTCGGTGATCTTTAACCTAATATATAATTGTTTCCACTTACATAGCAAATACTTTAACGCGAAAAACCGTGATATTTAATTTGTCTGTGAACCGCGACCTGGTCAGGTTTTATTGGTACTCCACCATTTTCACAAAAAAATGACTATACAGGGGTGTTCCACCTCCATATCATAGTGCTATTGTAGATTGTGTTTTTTTTTGTTATTACGAAATATATGTATATATATATATATATATATATATATATATATATATATATATATATTCTTTTTTTTTTGATAACATATAAACAGAAACTATACAACTGACACAGTTTAGTAAATATTTTACAATACGAATATACCTTTTTTACATATCAGATAGTTCTGTATTATATTATTATAAAATAACCTATATTGGCAAGAATTGACCAGAAATAGTTATTCAAATTATAAGGGTCGAAATACCGAAATGAAATTACTCTAAAAAGTAATGTTTGTTGGAATTAAAAAAAAAATGTGTTCTAGCGCCCCCGGCATATTGAGAGAATATTATTTATCCGAAAGTGAAGAAAAAGCACCCCAATAAACCGAACAAGCTGAATTAAATGATCTAGTTCGGGACCTCCAATTGTCCAAAGATTATGCTGAACTATTAGGTTCAAGATTACAACAATGGAATTTACTTGCCACTGGAATCAAAGTTATAATATTTAGGAACCATAACCAGGAGATATCCTCGTTTTTTACTATGCAGAATAAAGTGAGTGTTAATCCAAATAACTAACTGGACGATGGCGCTAATCTACAGATTCTTTTAAAATAAGTTTAAAAGCAGTGCTGCTCCATAATGGCAATAAAAGACCCTCTATTCATGTTGCGCTTACATTTGACATGAAGGAAACATACGAAAATATGTCACTTATTCTAAATGCAATAAGCTATGCTACGTATAAGTGGCAGATATGTGGTGGCGTAAAAGTCATAGGACTGTTCTAGGGTTTTGGGGTGGATTTACCAAGTATTACTGTTTTAATTGTCTTTGGGACAGTAAAGCAACTCAGGGCCATTACCAAGTAAAAGAATGGTTTCAGAGAGATCAATTTATTCCAGGCCAAACTAACGTAAAGTTCTGTTATCTCCATTCCACATTAAACTGAGATTGATGGAAAATTTCATAAAATACCTTAAACAATTTTTTCTAATCTAAGTGATAATCTTAAGGAAGGATATTTGTAGGACCACAAATTAGAATAATACTAAGGGATGAAAAGTTTGATCAAAAATCAATTAACCTTGCCGTTGAATTAGCTGCGTGGAGGTCTTTTAAAAGAATTGTTTCGGAATTTTTATGAAACAAAAAAGTAGAAAACTACGAAAAACTTGTTAAATAACTACTTGAAGACTACTGCAAAATGGGCCGTCGCATATCTCTTAAAATATACATTTTGCACCCCCATTAAAATTTTTTTCCGGAAAATTTGGTTGCAGTTAGTGACGAGCAAGAAGAAAGGTTCCACCAAATATACTAACAATGGAGCAATGCTACCAAGGCAGATGGAATCCTGCAAAGATGGGGGATTACTGTTGGTTTCTTATGGCAGAAAGCGACAAGGAATATAAACGAAAGTCAGCATTTGCAAAAAAGTTAGAATATATTGATTTTTTTCCTTGCTTTAAATTTATTTTAATATAAAAATATATAAAAATTATATACAAATTTTGGAATAAATTAAAAATAACTGATGTATTCTATAACTTAAAATTTATAGGTGGTTTACAATTTTGATTGTTGTGTAATAGTTACGGATAGTTTCATATTGATCGTTATTTCTATCCTTATAACATAAATAACTAGTAAATGTCACACATTCCTCTTTGTCACTGTATATGTAGAATAATTGTATTAACCTGGAAGTTAACATCCGTGAAATATGATGTGTCTTTTTCTGTTAATATGTATCAAACGTTCCACAGCCCCCCTTTTAAGGTCACTCATTTGAAACGCCTTTACGTATCGCACATAATTAACCGTTGTTGACACAATTTCACGGTTCACATGGTTTTATCGATGACAGACGCGTCTAATGAGATGACCTGTTTTCTTATTTTGATACGCCCTAATACATTTTGTGAACAGTATTCGGATTAAAAATAATCAATGTGAAATACGACGTAATAATATGGATTACTTTAAATTAATGGCGTTCGAACTGTATCATTGACAATGTATTTTCCTTTTAATCAATACTCTAACTAGATCGGGCATTTTTCGAGCTATAGCGAAACAATTTTGGGTTTCGAGAAATACACTAATGTGCAATTGAACTAGATTGTTTTTTAAATTCGACCTAAATTCAAATGGCTTCATGGCTATAATTGTAAACAAAACTAATTTCTGAAAATTTTGATATCTGATTTTTTGTCTGTTAATTTTTGTCTTAAAATACGCATTTTTCACTCTAAATTAAGCACTCTTATTAAAAATGATATTTTTAAAATTGTTATGGCTTCCTCAAGGACATTTTTAAAAAAAGTAAAGTAAATTTTGCCTTTGTAAATGTTAATTTTACTTCATGAGCATTTTAAATAATTTTTCAGACCGTATTGTTATACCTTTCTTATTTTCTTAAATTGGACTTGTTCTCTGAATTCTGTAAAGGGTATTTTTACTTTTCATTATTATATTTGCCAAAACTGATTTCATACCTTAGGACTGTTTTTTAATTTCGTAGAATTATTACCCTAGACTGAGTAATTTTGATTATTTTTTTTAAACTTAAAACTAACACATTTTTTTTTTTGAAATTACCAATTCTATATACTTTTTAAGTAGACTTATACCCAATTGAGTTTTTTTTTCTTTGTCAGTAACCCTTCATGTACCGAGTGTCCAAAAATATATAATTATTAAAACCATTATACAGGTCGATCTCTAACTATTGAACGGTACTTTCTTTTTTAATGCAACTTAAATGATATATGCAGATTAGACAGGGCTACAATTTTAAATTATCTGCAGGTATACAGGGTGCGTCAAAAACACGTGGCATATTAAAGTTACATTTTTTAATGTAACACGCTGTATTTTATTGTATATTTGAATTCTCCAATAAAAGTTAGATTATATTTTAATTTATTATATTAAATTTATTAAGGGTTACTAAAAAATACCAAAATTATTAAAAAAACTACTGCTTTTATTTATACAGACCCCTAAACTGCAAATGATGGTTCAATTTCTTAAAATTCAACTTTAAATGGTTTGCTTGAAAAACGAAAAATTTTTTGAAAAATTTGTCCCAACAAAAATGTCACTGGGAGTTTTATGCAGTAGGCAATTTAAGCGTGCATGATTTTCTAGTAATTTTAATAAGTATAAAGCAATATTGTTGTTAAAATAATGTATTGGTTTCTCATTGCAGAACACTAGGCAAGGATGCCTGAAGAAAAGAAAATGGTAGTCGATAACGAAGCTTCTCCAGCAAAGAAGCTGGCAACTACAAAAGACGTAAAAGGCAGTAAAAATGGTTTGTTCGAATGGACTGAAGTTACTATGCTTGATGGATCACAACTAACACTTAAAATTGATGTAAGTATCATTAATATATATAAAAAAATAGGTTCAGTGACACTAACCCGGGTTTAGTCGATTAGTGGTAAATTTTCAAGATTATTTATTATTATCTCCAACATTATATAAAATATGACATAAACATGTGATAATTCTTAAAGAGGTAAAGAGTAACATCTTCCAGCACCCCCACTTATGAAGCACTTCTTCTTTCTTCGAACATATTGCAGATTTAAAATGCCCATAGACGCCCTACGCCATTCATGCTTCTGCCTGCAACCATTTCTGTCTATTCTTAGCAGCATCTCTGATGTGGGATATCTATTTGTCTCATTCCTGAGTGAGTTAGTAAAGTCTACGGTTTTCTTCGATTCACTATTCGGGGTAGTTGAGCTTATAGGCAACATAAAAAAATTTAATTCTTCTGGTATCATCTTTAACCATTTTGCTTCTAGTGTAGCACGAACCAAATGGTTTTAATTCTTGGTACTACTAGTAAAAATATGAATGAGGAATCATTGGATTTGGAATGACGTCTAGAAAAATGTTCACAAATCTCAAACCCGCACATAAACATTTAACGGTTTTTTTTTTTCAACTAATGTTCTGTTGACTCAGTAACACCTTTGCAATGGAGTGAACTCTACAAACGCTTAATGCTATGTTCACCTAAAAACTTTAAAATCTTTATTGACAAATTCTTTACCGTTATCTGCAGTAAAAGCTAGTATTTATATATATATATAAAATCGTATACGGTTCAAGTAAATATAAGAAAATATTGTTTATCAATAAAGAATTTCTGTTGCATTTCGGAAATGGATCTCTATGCTCCTTTCCTTTTACAAATCCGTTGTAAAAGAAATGTTCTTTTCCATTTAATGTACTGATTTTATCAACGATTCCTTCTTGATATCTCATAAGGTAACCCAATCGCCGGTGCCAAACACTGAAAGGAACTACGTTATTTTTCGTTGTTAAGCACGTAAAAAACTCTTCTGTATAATCGATCTTACGTAGTTCACCATGACTTGACAACATTATGAACAATTTTACATTCATTCACATTTCATTTTCAATGGAAAATATTGTTTATCAATAAAGAATTTCTGTTGCATTTCGGAAATGGATCTCTATGCTCCTTTCCTTTTACAAATCCGTTGTAAAAGAAATGTTCTTTTCCATTTAATGTACTGATTTTATCAACGATTCCTTCTTGAAGTCGACTCTCACTAAGGTAACCCAATCGCCGGTGCCAAACACTGAAAGGAACTACGTTATTTTTCGTTGTTAAGCACGTAAAAAACTCTTCTGTATAATCGATCTTACGTAGTTCACCATGACTTGACAACATTATGAACAATTTTACATTCATTCACATTTCATTTTCAATGGCAGAGGAATTTCACCTATACCTTTATTAAAAAAAATTCTCTAACCTAGCGCTGTCACTACTGCATCCTCGCCTTCTATGGAAAAACATCTTTTTAACAGTCTTTTCTCCCTGTGAGATGAACTGAGGCTCAGAATCGATATACCAAGTCGTTGAGTTTCAGGTTTCTTAATGGATCGTGCGGCGGCTGTACCTAACCTTTGAACCATCGAGTTAAAGGTAATGTAATGTATGCAGTAATAGTTTACTATTATTAGTAGACAAAAGGCTGGTCGTCCGAAGCTTCTCCTGGTGAGATTTGTGTAAGGGAGTGATTTCGTAGTCGTGTCAAAACGTACTTTTTACCTTTGGTCGCTGTGTCTTGAGAGCACACTTTGGGCTCTCGAATGTTTTCAAACAGATATTCGTATCATTTTCGGGTTTTCGTCTATTAATTAAAAAAAATCGGATTTTTATGTGTCGTTTGATGGTTGATGAGAGTCAAAAAAATTATTTTAAATTCTCAGAAAACATTTCTCTATGTGGTCTTCCGAACGCTATTTAAAATGGTCGGGATCGAAGTTTGGGATTTTTTTTATTAATTTTTGAAACTTTATTGTTCAAAAGCGAAGGTCAATTGAACTCCCTCTGGTACCTATACCACGTCTGTTATTTTTAAAGACTAAATAAAAAGAAAGCAGAGTGACCAGTCCTACATAATTTAATCTATTTTCAACGCAAGTTTTGATGTCTTGGTTTATATTTATTTGCACTGTATTTTTTTTTTCAGAGAAAAGCGAAAGGAAGAGATCTCCTAGACAAAGTGTGTGAGGCCATCAACTTAATAGAAAAAGACTATTTCGGATTGGTGTATGCAGACAGACACGATCCTAGAAATTGGTTAGAACTTGACAAAAGGATAGCCAAGTTTATGAAAAGTAAGCTAATATATAATTCTATAGTTTTGCTCCGTAATTCCTAGTTTGTTCCACTTGTAGTATTTGTTAATAGTGTGTGTCATTTGAATCATGAAGGAATTTATCCTTGTTTATTATTTGACAAAGGCCCTTGACACTATAAATTATATGCTTATGATGGAAAGGGTTGATTGTTGTTTAAAAGAGTACTTGTGCTACTCCATATTTTAAAATCGTTTTTGATTCAAAGATATCAGACCAGGTCCGTTTCTACCCCAGGCGTTAAAGCAGGTCATTTTTCAGTAGCTTGCTTTTACTAGGTTCATATGATAACCTCTTCTTATTTCGTTTTTACTAAAGTCGCCAAGTTGTATATCTCGTCTTGCTGGCGGAAAACTCTTGAAACGACCCTGTATAGACTCTGTGTTTCCCACAATAACAAACAACGTTCTTAGAAAAAATATTAAAGTTGGGGAACTCCTATTAACTTCATTTGAAAAAATAATTAAAGGCAATATTTTTAGCTGGTCTGTCTTATAATTGCGTTTTGATATTTGCCCTTTGTTTTGAAAATTTACATAAGATACACCAGGAACTTCTAATAAGGTTTAAACGTTTTGTTTTTCCTGTGCTTTTCGTTGTATTTTGTTTGGTCGTAAAACTTTGTTTTCTCAGAAAATCAATAAACTGCTTTTCTTTAATAATCTTTAAATAATTAATACACATTTTGTCTCTTGCCTATATTTATTTTATTTCGTTTTCATTGAGTCGCTAATCAAACGTTTATTAAAGTAATACTATTATTTTTTTGATTTCAGATGAACCTTGGAAATTCACTTTTGAAGTTAAATTTTATCCCCCCGATCCTGCTCAACTACAAGAAGATATAACCAGGTAATAAAATAGCAGAAAAACTCCTATTTGGTACGGTATTCAAATTTAGCAATTTTCAATATAATTTCTGTGATTTTTAGATACCAACTATGCCTCCAAATACGTAACGATATTCTGAGCGGGCGGTTGCCGTGTTCCTTCGTGACGCACGCGCTGCTGGGCTCCTACTTAGCGCAGTCCGAGTTAGGCGACTACGATCCGGACACAATGTCGCGAGGATACCTCAAAGATTTTAAGATTGCCCCCAATCAAAACCAAGACTTGGAGGACAAGGTGTGCGAACTCCACAAAACACATAAGTGAGTAACAAATTTAAAATTAAATATTTTTTGTTATTTAATTCGTTACTACACCACACTGGAGCATTTAATTATTTAGGCATTCGTAATAACCTAGGACTATTTAAATATAAAATAATGTACATATGTGTATGTGAGAGAATATGTCTATGAGGAAGAGGAAGGCACAAGAGAGCTTAAAAGAGCAAAAAAGGGGCGAAAAGTGAGACATTAAATCATTACCACCGGATTGTCTCTTAAGCCAAAAATACTTTCAGTATGTGTATTTGGAACAAAGTACTTACTTATGAAGTTGTAATCAGTATCATTGGTCCTTCATTAAAATCAATAAGGGACACTGCGCCTTCCAGCGTTTCAACTCTGATTATAAAATATTTTCAACAACGAAAGCTAAAGTTTTGGTTTTTGTCAGTTAACTGACAATTCTTAAACCATTAATTTTCTCCTTCTGTTTATACTGACCATGGGTAAAGAGAATACTTTCTACTGTTGATACAAAGAGGATCTTTGGGCTCGACCTTATATTACTAATAAATATAAATTATAATAACATTGAACATCAAAACAAAAGTATTTTCATATATCCAGTAAAATCTGAGGAAATGGGAGAAATAATAAACTTAAAAAATAAAGAAATTAGTAGGATATGATCAAGTACCAATACGAGTACTGAAATATGTGTCTTCTATAATTTCACCTCCTTTCGTCCATATAGTAGCTAACCTAATGTTATTAACCAGCACTTTCCTAAAGACTTACAGCCGGTTGCAGAAAGCTCAATTAAAGTTTAGAATGTTTAACCTAATGTCAAATTTGACAGCGAGTTCCTAGATTTCTGTAAGCAACTTGTCAGAACCGAAAGCTCCGTTAAATATTCTTAACAGCAATTAAGTTTTGTGCAATCGGGGGTTAAATTTCATAATAATCAAACCAATACATAAAAAGAGGTGAAAAAACCTTAATAAAAACTATAGGTATTTCAAATCATCTTAGTAAAACTCATTAATGAAAGATTTACAGTCTTGTGCGCAAATAATCTTCTGTTAGGGCCTGATTTCAAGGTCTCAGCTAAATTCTAAAATTAATAAACTGGTAAAACCACATTTGCCATGTATTTAGATTTAGACCTTTAATAGTGTAGACCAATAGTTTCTTTTTCTGAAGAACAAACAATTTAACAGAAGCGTATTTATCAGATCGTCGACAGTTAGTGATAGCTCAAAATAAATAGATATCTTTTCCGTCTGATATTGAAATTGTGAAAAGGGGTGTACCAGAGGGCTCGAGTCTTAAAA
Source organism: Kuschelorhynchus macadamiae (assembly GCA_030620095.1). Taxonomy (NCBI): domain Eukaryota; kingdom Metazoa; phylum Arthropoda; class Insecta; order Coleoptera; family Curculionidae; genus Kuschelorhynchus; species Kuschelorhynchus macadamiae. The sequence goes on along the minus strand of JAUTXW010000881.1, from coordinate 93,431 downwards.
ACAGTTTTGTGTAGAAGACAGTTCTTAATTCTATGCTCTGCTTTATTACTGTTTTAGCGTGTATTATAAGTGAAAACTATTTAAGTGTTTGGTATTAATGAATAGAGGAAATCTTACTTAACCCAAAAAAAAGGATTTCATATAAATCAGCATTTACCTTTTTTATATAGAGTATATATGTATAGTGCGTTTCACGTATAGAATTCAGTAAACTGATCAAAATTTAATTTAAATATTATATAGCCTGTTTCACCTAAACGAATCAGCAGTTTTCAGTGTTTTGTTTGTTTGTTTTTGGCTGCATTTCGAAAAAAAAAACAAACAAAATGAACAAGTTTGGATGTTGTAACAACAAGGAGGACAAGAACCTTGTATGTACTCAATGCCATACATTTTTTCACCCAAGCTGCATAGAGAGAACAAATAATTATACTCCGCTGCACGGAAACCAAATTTGGTGTTCACAAGGATGCTCAGAGGCTGCAAATCAGGACAATAACACAATCAGTGAATTGAGGTAAATAATTCAAGAACACAGACAGAATTAGACGACAAAAATAAATATATTAAGAGAATTAAGAGGCAATCTATCTCTTTTGCTGATGAGGCAACAGCAAACGAGGCTCAACTCTTAGGTGAATTGCATAATAAAAAACTAATTATTAGAGATTTGACAAATAAAATTAAATGTCAGACCCCAAAACCATTTGATGAGACCAAAGCTACCCAAACTGATTCTAAAAGAATGGATGAAAGCGACAGTCAGACGGATATTAAATTCTACTTAGAAGCTTTTTCTTAAACTGAACCTATGTCCCAGACGGAGCTCTTTGAGCCTCAAATGAGCATTATGAAAGAAAGGGAAAATGAACAAACAATAAATAAACTAAGAACCGACATGGAAGAGCTCAGAGCAATAAATCGAGATATGATAACATCAATTGAAGTAATAACTGCCGAAAACCATATGCTGTCAGCTGAGGCTGAGAAACTGAAGGATGATATTTTCCATCACAAGTACTATTCAGAATCATCTCTGAAGGATCAGATGGTAGATAAGAGGAAATCTGCAGTGATGACAGAAGTCATAAAGGAAAGATCAAGGTCAATCGAACATAAGGTGTTAGTGTATGGAGACGAAACAGCTAGTCATTACACGGAGGTACATCTATCCTTGTTAAAGACGATATTTTAAATGCTTGTAACTTTTTAAATTGCGACAAGTTTGACTATCTTACTCAGGAAAAATGTTTTGAATTTTCAATGATTCATTGTAGTACTTATAATTTATATATTTTATGTTTGTATAGATCACCAGTGAGTGACATTTGTGATTTTTAGCTTAAGCTAGAAATTCTATTGTCTCAGTTACCTATTAATGTACTTGTTATTTTGTGTGGAGATTTAAATATTAACTATTTTGACACCACTAATAACAATACTATAAATTTGAGAAGTGTATTAGAATCATTTAACTTACACATGTTTATTGACAAACCTACATGAACTACCGCTCATTCATCAACCTTGATTTATTATATCTGTTCCAATTTTCCTAAAGATAAACTAACCTGTAATGTTTTGCAAGCAGGTCTATCAGATCATGATGCGGTTTCATGTAATTTTAATTTTTGGCTCAAGGTATCTAGTACAACTAAATATAAGGGAAGACTGTATATAAGGAAAAATTAACGAAGGTTCTCGCTTTCTTGTGATGATGTAAATTGGCACTCTCTTCTAAATTGTGAGAATCCCTTGCAATCATTCCATACATCATTATGTCAAATATTTAATAAATCATTTCCGATTAAAAATATTTAAAAAAAGTCAAAAAAGCCTTGGATTACGAAGGGTTTGAAGGTTTCAGCCAGAAATATGAGGGCTCTTTGCTACATTAGAAAATATTTTATGGCTAATGAATATTTTGGGATTGTTTTCTCAAATTACAGTCGCATTTATAGAAAAACGATTAAGTGTGCTAAGGATCTTTATTACAGTAGGAGAATGGAATATGCAGACAACAAGCAGAATGAAGCTTGGAAAATTATAAATGAACTGAGAGGAAAAAAGAAAACAATATGGTGCGCTTCAGATTCAAACCTCTCAGCAGATGAAATAAACAGCTTTTTTTGCTCCATTGCTGGTACTTTGAGGAACAGATTGTCCTCAAGTATCAGTTATTCTGAATTCTTAAAAAATGTACCTGTTCAATACGACTCATTTTTCTTTTTGCCAACAGACATTTATGAACTGAAAAAAATCATTTTGGATATTAAGAGAAATGGAGCTACAGGGTGGGACAATATATCAATAAGAATATTCCTTGAACTTTCGGATACCATATTCTATGTGCTGTCAGACTGTATTGAATGATTCATTTTGTAGGGGGTGTTTCCAGATTATCTGAAGATGGCGACAGTCATTCCAATATTTAAGGCAGGAAAAGAGGACCTAGCATCGAATTACAGACCAATATCGCTGCTGCCAATGTTGTCTAAAATAATAGAAAAACTGGTAAAAGTCCGAACGGTTGCATTCTTAACCAAGTATGGTGTTCTAAAATCGGAACAGTTTGGATTTCAATAAGGAAAAAGTACAAGTGATGCTATATTTTCATTCTTGGAAAATCTTTATGTAAGACTGAATGAGAAGGAGGTTGCCGCAGCGGTCTTCTGTGATTTGTCAAAGGCGTTTGACTGCCTGAACCATAGAATACTGCTGCGAAAACTTGAAATGTATGGTTTTAGGGGGACACCGTTGAAATGGTTTAAGTCTTATTTGGAAAACAGAATACAGTGTGTTTCTTTTGGGGGACGTGTATCAGGGCATCAAGAATTGGAGTTTGGGGTACCACAAGGACCAGTCTTGGAACCCATTTTGTTTTTGTTATATATAAATGACATTGCGGGTATTAATATATCTGGCAAATTCACCCTATTTGCGGATGATGCGACCATACTTTGGCATAACACGGACAGTAAGGTCCTAAGTGAGAATATTAAAAATGATATAAAGATAATTAAATGTTGGTGTGATTCGAATCAATTATCCTTGAACCTTACGAATACTAATATAGTCTCTTTTGGGTGTAACTTGGATGATATAAGTTTATATACTGGACAATATAACAGAAAATAAATTCCTAGGTCTAAACATTGATAACCAGTTAAAGTTCGAATTTCATATAAATTCCATTAAGTCCAAAGTAAGAGAGTAATTTCAAACAATTTAAATGATTACAGTACTGTAAGGAGCGTATACTTCTCCCTAATTGAATCGCACTTCCGCTATGGCATTTGTTTCTGGGGGGTATGCTCCATGCAACTTTTCGAAAGTGTTTTTATTCTCCAGAAAAGGGCTGTGCGATATATGTGTGGAGCAAGGGTTCGCGATTCATGTAAACCTTTATTTGTCAAGCATGGTATATTGACGTTAGCTTCTTTGTTTATTTTAGAGACTGTGTGCTTAATTTATAAAAAATATAAACACCAAAGTCAGTTAAGAGATAGACATAACTATAACTTTAGAGACCCTGCTTTGCATTTTTTACCTATCCCCTCTAAAAGCTCAATCATTTTTAATGGTAAGAAATTGTTTAACCACTTACCCCAACACCTTAGATTGATACTATCTATGGTGAAGTTTAGAAAGGAGGTTAAAAAACTTGATTGTGTGTTTATCGAATTGATGATTTCTTTACAGACAGATTTTAGACACTTTATAGTAATGATTTTATATTTTAAGTTTTTTAAATGTGAGACACCTTGTTAGGTATATGTTGTTTTAATCTTTATATGTTGTTTTAATAATATGACTAACTGAATATTTTATATATTTTTATTTTGGTAAATTATTATCCATTTGGTATATTATTTAGTTCCACCTGATATCATGTTTCAACATTGTTTCTCTGTATAGCTTTGTCAACGCGATTTTTTTAAGACAATAAAGCCTTTTGAGTTTGAGTTTAATTCTAGTACCGTTCCTCTATATAATTTTAAAAAATGAATTATTCTTAATTTTTGCCAATCCAAATTGCTGATGACACATATGTTGTTCTCTTGCTAAAATCTGAGAAATCAGAGTCAGATAAAGATGTTAACATTCTTAGTATTTTGGAAAATTGGTTTATATCTAATAACTTGTTATTAAACATCGATACAAATAAACTTGTTAAATTCAGTTATAAAACTGGTTATATTTTGTATGGCACCTACTTTAATGTATCTATTAGTTGTAAGTTGATCTTTGTAACTATGGACAAATATATGCATTTCATTTCAGTCGTGTTCAACATATCACTCCAGAACTTTATTTTTATCTTATTACATAATTCAGTACTGCCTATATGTAATCTATTCTATTCTATTATCGCCCACACAAGACATCTTTGTCCTGTTTAACGTTATTTTTTAATGAAATATAGAATCTCCAGTAGACTGTAGCTTTATTACAGATCAGAACTTTTTTAAATTCATTGTTGCAAGTTGCAAAAGGTTAGGCATTGCTGCAAGTTACAATAGGTTGGGCGGTTAGGTCCAAAAATATTTACAATGTCAACTGTCCTAGCCAATTTGTCAGCTTCTTTGTTGCTCCTGCACTACGAGAGTATCTTTAAGGAACAATAAATAGAAACTCGATTTGTCGAAAAAGTCTTTGTGCTGGGTGTTATTCCCAAAAAAATACTGTAAGAGAGATTAGACAGCAAGGAAACTGAGAAAATGGGGGCAACATGCGAATTTTAGATGGAGAGAGAGGTAGACAGACCATGGATGAACCCTGTTAGACACAGTTCATGAACCTGATCAGAGTAATGATTAAAAAAATCTTTATTACATTGTTCGTCATTTATAAAATAATAACTCATACATTGATTAGATATCTTTTGCACCACTGGTTTGTCAATGCATTCTGATCATTTGATTATTGAATTACCACTGACTAGTAGTAGTGTGGAGAAGTTTTTTTATCAATGATACATGACTACAAAAATTCAGTAATATTGTATTTTATCTCTAGGGGACAAACTCCTGCTGAAGCTGAGCTTCATTATTTGGAAAATGCCAAAAAATTAGCCATGTATGGAGTGGATCTTCATCCTGCTAAGGATTCTGAGGGTGTTGATATTATGTTAGGTAAGTATAGGTGTACATTACATATATATAGATTTAGAGATTTCCGAAAAAAACTATTATGCAAGTAATTGATAATCTCAACCAACATATTATATAATTTAGGGGTGGGGCTGTTCATCTCAAGTTCATAAAGCAAAATCTTTGTCCAAATTAAAAGTTAAACGTTTCTCAAATGAAGGAATATATCTTAATTTCCAATATATTAACGTGCTTTCATCTAGATTAGCCAAAGGAGCAAAAATCAAAGCAGGCTATTTAGAATTTTAGCTAAGTTTTATTATCTTTGACGAGTTAGTTTGATCATTTATTTGATAGCCTGATACATTACTACCACAATATTGAAATTTGTTAGTTTGCCAGTGCATTGCGTTTAAAATACTAACCAATATGGTAAAATTTAAATTCCAAGAGCTCTCTACAAAGTCTTTGGTAGTTTTAGTATATAGAGATAAGGTTATAAAGGTTAAAAGGTATTTTAAACACGTTACAATTTTAAAACCGATTAAAATTTAAAAAATTCTGTGCTAATGACGTATTTTGTCGTAACTCTAAAAATTTGCGTAAATTTAAAAAAGTCTAATGTGTTATTAAAAATATAAATTATATTTCATATATTTTGGGGATATTTTCCCCTAAAAACTTTTTTTTTTCAAGGAATAAAATATTTTTGCAGGACAAAACTCTATGGCACTTAATAATAGATTATGTTACCTTCAGTGGGTTTTTTGTCTGAAGTATTTGAATGGAATTTTTTTGTTATTTCTCGAATAATGTGTTATTGTTTTTAAATATTTTAGGTGTGTGTGCTTCTGGTCTATTAGTATATCGGGACAAGTTGCGAATAAATCGCTTCGCATGGCCCAAAATCCTGAAGATCAGCTACAAGCGGCACAATTTCTATATCAAAATACGTCCTGGCGAGTTTGAACAGTTCGAATCGACTATCGGCTTCAAACTGGCCAATCACCGAGCGGCAAAGAAGCTGTGGAAGACCTGCGTCGAACATCACACGTTCTTTAGATTGATGTCACCTGAAGCGACCCAAAGGAACTCTTTGTTCCCTAGATTAGGATCGAAGTTTAGGTAAGAGCAGTTAAAATAAGTGTTTTTATGTATACTGTAAAATATCGAAGCCTTTGGTCATCATCAAAATCGATAGTAAATCAGTAAATTAAGATCACATTTACGATCAGAATGATTTTACAGTAGTGATGGAATACATAGAAGGAAGGGGGAATACTGAAAAAATGACCCTCTGATATTTATGCAGATTATTGCGTTTTACGGTCCCTAGATCACGAAAAACATGTTCTCTCATTTTCGCCTGTCTGTGCATGGCATAGTTCAAAACCTATTTATCCAATTGAGTCAATTTTTTTTTCCACAATTCAGGGTCATATGGGGATGGAATGATTGGTAAAAATCCATTATGGTGGAACAAAATGGCAGCCTCACAAAATGTTTTAAAAAAATAAGTAAAATGCATGTAGTGGTAATAACGTTATATAAATATTAATAAATATATTCTTGACAATTAATATAAAACTTCATTTCAAGGAAAGTTTCATAAAAAGAGCTTTATCTGTTGTAGCCAGAACTTACTTTATAATAAAACTCTCATATTATATATTACATTTATACAATATCTATAAAGTTATTGCCAAATAAATATATGTATATATACAAACTGTATTATCTGTGTGTGGTGGATTTCATTACAATGTTCAATTTATTTTTCTTCATATTCTTTTAGTATATATTTTCTACCATTTTGCTACATTTTTACATTGAGGTTGTCAATCCAAAATTCACTGGTCTCTTAGAATGTTAGATTGCGCACGCAAGAATTTATGACATTACATCTGTTTTATTTACATATTTAACAATAATTGATATTTAAACAAATACACATTTTTCATCACCACAAATGTATTTGTCTACATTCATTCACTTACCATATCTACATAAAACCACTCGATACCTCAGTATACCATTTTTTAATTTTGTTTTTAGTTGTTAATTTTTTGTTATTTTAACATTTTTATTATCAAGTTTATTTGCATAATCTATTATAAAATCAGTTTTGTTTTCTCCACAAAAAGGTGTTTTTTAAACATTTAATGGGCCGCCATTTTGTTTTGCCATATATGATTGACAAAATTTTACCACTTTATCCCCTTTTCTCGGTTGATTTTTGTGCAAAATTTCAACTTAATTGAATACGGAGTTTTTTTATACCAACATTTTAATTAATTAGGCTGCCGCTATTTTGTTTCACCCGGCTCATCACCAAAATTTTACCAGATTATCCCTATGGCACACTTGATTTTTGTGCAAAATTTGATGTAAATTGGATTAGTATTTATTTTTAGTAATTTTTGTTACCATGTCATTGGCAGCGCGAACAGACAGACCGAGAGAATTAAAAAAACATGATTTTGAGCATCTATGGACCCTGAAATGATTACAAGATTTTCCTCTTACAAGGAAAATAAAAATCATTATTAAGGAACTACTCATCGAATTAACCTTTTTTTTTACAAAAATCAAGTGTAATATAGGGATAAACTGGAAAAATGTTGGTTTAGAATCATTATGGTGGAACAAAATGGCCGTCTAATGAAATGTTTAAAAACTTAGTATCAAAAAACTACTTATCGAATTGACTTCAAATCTTTCACAAAAATCAGATTATGTAAAGTTATGAAAAATAAATAATAATATAAAAACAAATTGATAAATTCGCCTTTATTCCACAACATAGAGAACCCCATAACACACAGATAGCACATTTTATGAATCCTTACAGTTATTTGGTAATAAAAAAAATTAAAATACATTTTGGTTAATAGAATTTGTATAAAATGATAATCAAATAATTAAATGCATATATAAACTGTTATTTGTACGTAGTTCAGGGTAAGAGCGAATTTACCGTTTTTTGTTTTCGAACCTGCAGGTACTTTTGTTTTGGTCACTTTGTACTCATCGCAAGTCACACTTAATATCCTTGTATCTAATTTCAAAATCGCAATATCCATCGAATTATCGGAAATGTAACCCACAGAAATATGTCCATCAAGACAGGCAATGTTCTGGACAACTCACTCAGATTGGCTGTTCATATTGACTGTTTAGTGGGAGATTGTTCAATCTGGTATTTTTATTGAAAATGCTATGAGAAACGTTTTTTACTCTGTTTTACAAAGCACAAGACAAACGGTCTTGTGTATAGAATTATATTATGGTAGCATTTCTCTGCCGTAGTGAACTTTTTTTTTTTAATTTAAAAAAACGTAGTCATGTCACGGGTCTGACAACCTAATATATAACGTCTATAAAAGTTTTGAATCAACTCTTCCATCATTTTTGATCAGTATTGTAGTCGTGAGTAAATCACCCTAGGAGATTTTTTCAGAACTTCACATTTCAGGGTTCCTAGATGCCAAAAAAAAAACGTGTTTTTTCAATTCAGTGTGTCTGTCTATTTACGGCATAGCTACAAACTCCTTACCTGACAAATTTTGCCAAAAATGGCAGCCTAATAAAATTAGAAAAAATCACTGTAAAAAAACTACTTGATTGATTATTCAATTTTGCCCAAAAATCAAGTGTGATATAGGTGGAACTGGTAAAATATTTGAGAACTTGATGATGATGTCTAAGATCCTATAATTTTGCATATAGCTATTTAGCACTTACATATATAAATTGTGTTATCTTTCACTTTTCTAGAGAAAATGAGGGAACTTCAGGGTAATTGGATAAAACAAATCTGTAAAGGAACTTAACTAGAAATTCCCTCCTAAATTCTTTCTTTAGTATACATAAGTGAAAGAAAACACAATTTATATATGTGTTTCTTAACAACTATGTACGGAACTAAATAGGGTTATACTTCACTATTTCTAATAGAAGAAAGTATTCATAAAGAGGGAAGTTCCAGGTAAAGGAAATTTGCCAAATTTTTGTTTACCATCACAAGGACGATTTACAGGATGAGGAATTTTCAACTACACCAGGATAATCGCCGTTAACTGACTCAATATTAAAATAGCTAAATATGGAAATAATTTTTTTAGGTAAACAAATGTACGAAATAAATTAACAGTCAACAGCAGTGGCGTACTCATGGGAGGTTTGGCGGTTAACCCGCACTCCCAGAGCCTGAATCTAAAATTTAAGTATAAACTGTTTTGAATCGTAACAATTTATTTTATTTTATATCGATAAGCTTCGTGAGAATGATTTACTTGGCAATTCTGAAATAAGCCTTAGTTTGTCCACATCTCTGCACTGCCGGCAATGCGTTGAAGGGAATTTTTTTTTCTAGTTGATTGGGTCACCATTACAGAAAAATATCCTTACATTCACCCCTTACATTCCGGATTTAATCTTTTAACAAACATGACATAACCCCGTCACATAATAAGCATATGGGGTTTAGGCGCAATCAGTTATATTGTTTATTATATGTATTTGTTAATTAAACTCGTTCTGTCAGATTTGCATTGTCTTTATTATTTCAGTTTCACAACGTTTCGAATGGTAACTATCTCCAATCGTTTTCAAGTATAAACTGTGTGGACAATTGGAGGTAGTTAACCATTCGAAACGTTGTGAAACCGAAATAATAAAGACAATGCAAGTCCTACAGAACGAGTTTAATAGACATTCAACATTGTCTACCACCTTCAAACATTTATTTGTTAAGTTTCCTCTGTAACATTAAAATATAAACTCTGATGTTGCAAATTTGATATGCAGTAGTTATGTTCTGGCATTTTGTATTTCTCATTTACTAATAATTCACTGTTGGTTTCCAGATATTCTGGAAGAACACATTACGAAACTAAGAAGACTCCCATAGACCGACCAGCCCCTCAATTCGAGAGATCACTGACTGGCAAGCGGTTGACGTCTAGAAGTATGGATCGTAAGTTAAACATATTTTTTTTATTTTTTTGAAGTTTTTATATTATTTTTTAAGTTTTATTACAAAAATTTTAACTGATATGTTTGTACCGCGTGTTAAGTTTTAAATTTACATCCCTCTTAACACAGCTATTTTTTATTTGACAGATTAAATAAAGATACTATTTTATAGTTTTAATCTCGTAGTCTCCAAATTTGCGATCAGATTTTCAATATTTCTAAAACTATTCAGAGTGAAATTAAAAGTATTGTTTTTTTAAAGGACCCCCCCTGTATCTTTCATCCCCATCGAAATTATATTTGAAAGGGCTTTTCAGAAATGCACCATTTGATATGGATATCTTGGATTGTTTCTGAAATATGGGCGGCAACATCTACTACAATACTTCATCATCAAATCTAATTCAAACGAATAATAATATTAAACAACCAAACATTTTACTTGAGAAGAAATGGTTACTGTTAAACTACAAATTAATCATTAACATTATGTCAGATCTGGTTGCAAAATATTCTTCGCAAACTGTTGATAAGTGGTGGCCTACTCCTATTTTTTATATAAAATGTCTGTTTTTTTCGTCAAATAAAAATTTTGGACAAATAAAATAAAATATTGAATACCGTCCCTATTTAACTATAAATTCATATTATCGAGGTTTTCACTGTGTCTGCATATATATTCTTCATAAATTTTTGATAAGTATACATTTCTTTCTTTTTAAAATATTTAATATTTTCACATCACATTCACAATCCATTTTTCCTATTTGATATTTAAATACTGTTTTACTTACTCTTATGGTAGATCTAACAATTTGGATACATCGTTTTCCAAAAAATCATGATATACTTCCCCAGTTAAATTTCAGTTGAAAAAATAGGGTGTCAAAATTTTAACTCAGTATTCCACACAAAATCGCACTTCTCTTACAAATTGTCGATTTTTTTGGCATCAAGCGATTAAAATTTTGCCTATTAGGCAAATTACTTGTCGAAAAACTCGATTCTTTAATACATAATATAGGTTTAAAAAATTCACTGGCATTATTAAACCAGTAATTTTTTATGAGATAGTGTTCTTTTTGTTTGCATGTTAAACCCTGCTAATTTGTCAAATTTTAGTTTTTGTCTACTTTGGTAAACAACTTAAATTTGAGGCTCAACCAGTAAATTTTGCACTGAACTTCGGAACTCCTACTAGGAAAAGTAATATCTTAACTATATAGTGGTGTGCTGGGCTGAGCCATGCGAGAGTCAAATTATGTTGACAGATTTTCTGTGGTGAAGCGAAGTGGGCCAGTCAACTATATTTGAAATTGGATAATCTAAAAAATTATTTTTTGGCACTTTGGTTCAGATTGATCAGGTTATAAATATTCCATATTTAAATTGACAGTTGAATTCAATTCGAGATGGTGGGTTAAATACATTCTTTTTAAAAATCTTGTAACATTTCAATTAGAAGAACCACATTTTCTACTTTGTATGAATTATGTTTGATATCAACTCAATTCTAATGTATAAAATGACGCCATGTTTCTGTTGTTTTAGCACTCAGTGGAGTTAGACCTGAAGACGAATACACCGAAGTTAACAAACGACATACTATGTCTCACCCACCAGAAAATATTCCTGATGTTGACAATCAGAGCCCCGCCAAAGTTAAATCTCCTAAAGACAAGAAGGAAAAGGTAAGTTTAATTCAGTTTTATTATCAAGTACCTTATATTAAAAAAAAAAACCTACCGAATAGAAACATTTGCAATAATTGATAAAATATTTGAGCCAGCTCAATTTTCTGATATAATTTGGCTTAATTAAATTACGATGTTTAAAAAAAATAATTCAATTTAACTTTATAATATAGGATGTCCAGAAAAGCTTTAGTATAGGCTCATATTTTGAGTACTGCAGTACAGGTAGAGCTAAAAAGTGTATATTTTGGCAAATGCCTGTACAAATTCGATACAAATTATTTATTTTGCCAGATATGTTTACATGTTTTGGAATTGTCAGATTGGTCACCTGACGATAGACGTCATAAAATAGTAAATATTATAAAAACTTAAAACCAGTACACATAAGTTTAAAGCTAGACATATATGGAAAGTAGAAAAAAACAAGTTAGAAAAATTTTAATAGACCATTGTTTGGAGTATTCAATAATTCTTTGAACATATCAAAAGAATGCCCATATAGGTTTTAAGAGCATTTTTGAATTTTCTAGTTGATATTGCAGAATTTATTCTGTATACCTGTTTATCAAAAAATAAATGTTTTAAATGTTGAGAAAGTTTTTTTACCCCTTCTGTGTGTGGTGTCAGAGTACTGAACTTTTGAATTTTTAATGTGACCATATATCAAATTTGCCCCAATGTTTTGTCTTTTTTTACTTCAATCACAAGGTTTCTACAGATCTTTACGTTTCAGAACATAACTAAAAAACTACTTATCCAATTACTGTCAAATTTTGCTCAAAAAACGTTAGTTTTTGTTTGTGTATGTGTTAAAACATTAGTTTTAGCCTTTATTCCCCCATTTTATTTAAAAAAATGACAAATACCTAACACTATTTATTTCATTTTGAATTAGTGCAATTAAAAAGTAAAAAATAGGCAAAGTGCCCCGGAACTTTTATTAAAGAAGTGAAAGACTATAATAAGGGCGGTTCCAGATAAAGCCTGTTTATCTGTTTCTATTGATAAAAAATACCATCTTGTTTTTATACTGATTTTTGATCTATGTATAGGCCTATATAATATCCGATCTCACTACTCTTTTCCTGAGAATATTGCAGAGATCCAGTCAAGAATGATACCAACTAGGTTAGGTACCTAAGTGTTAGAAAAAACTTCCTGTGCGTCCGACTTGAAAAAAATGTGTTATGTATAGGCAATTTAAATTACATTTCGGTTAAAAATGGGTTCAAAAGGGTTCACACGCTGCAGAAATACAAAGACATGTGTACGATTTACCACTTCAAATTTTGCAGTTACGTAGACAAAGGATCAATGCAAGGCGGTAAAGAGCTATTTTGTGGATGCGATGGCATTTGCGTCAAAAAGTGGTCAATAAATGGTCGAAAATGGACAAATCGACTTGTGTTTTATAATTACAGATTTAATTATTTCATAAAAAATCGTATTTAGCGGCCAACTATACATATTTCCCTAATTAAATCACCTTGAAGCTAATAAATATCTCTTACAACTTTAACATAATATTGCAGCGGGGGAAGGCTTGCAAATGATCCATAATACTGCGTGCAGTTCCCCTTTAAATGAACGTTTAATTTTAACGAAATGATTTTTTAAAGGCCAGTACTTTACAAGAATGGCACAAAGAATTATTAATGTCTATTACCTTGTACTGCTTACAAGTTAAAGGTAATTATTTTTCGCATATTATAAACTAAAATTAAAAATAATACTTTTTAACTTTAAAAATAGCTTTCTTATTTTAGTAGCTTGCTAAGTTTCTAAAATAAGGTAAAATTGGATGTCCAATTAAAGTTCAACCCCCTGACTTGATTTACGTACATATTTTTAGCTTTACCACTGGTGGTGATATATACATACTGAGACTTTTTGGACACCGTGTATATTCATATTATTTAATTAGCACTTTATTTATTTTTATTTCTTAGATATATATAAAAAAATAAGAAGACTGGTTTTTAACTTAACGTAAAAATTAATGTATGCAACATTTTATAGAGTATTTTTATATTTCAATAAAATTCTGCCACTGCAGTTTTTGGTTTGAGTTGCTGTTGCTCCTTTATATTGAATTTCGATTTAGTTCATTTTACGTCTTAATGTTTGACTAGTGAGTTTTTTATATTTTGGGAACGCTGCTTACTGGCCTCTAATTTCAATGGTATAATCTACTTTTAGTATCGTCACCTATCCCCCATCACAAGTTTTTTTAGACATAAAAAAAGACATAGGGGACACTACGTGCTATTGGTTGTTTTTCACACCTTTGTTATACTTTTCCAGATATCTTTTTTAAGTCAATGGATTTTGGAGAGGTTACTTTATGGTTTTCTGACAAAAGAATCCCCTATCAGGCTATCCCTAGACCCTGATCCTTGCAGCACAGCAGTTTAGGCGTTTCTCTTCTGTATATGTTCTGTACAGACGACATTCGATTCAACTTAATATTGCTTATTGCCAGAAGGTTTCCTGTTGTCTTTTTTTCTATAACTTATAAGAGCCTTGGGTTGTTGCACGCACCATAACTAAAGCTGTGTAGATTTGTTCCTACCCTTCACCTTTAATCCGAATTAGAATGATTCTGTGTTATTTCCATGTCAGGTCCACAGTGTTTTGGATGTACGCCTATGTAACTTGTCAGAAAATTGTCGATTTATTGAAATCCTAGTGCCAGGAGCAAAGAAATCCAGATTCTTAATGATATGTGAGTTACAAAGTTACAAGACAAAAAAAATATAAAGATTGGGGGGGGGTCACCAGTAGGTATGGGCGATAATAAATTTTACCTAGAGATAGGTAAAAACCATAAAATAAAAGGTCTTCATCTTGATAAATATATAACTATATTTAATAATTTAACGTAAATAAATAAATAGAAAAGTCCTCACTTTCATAAATATGTACTCATTTAACTAATAACTATCGATATTATAGAATATCGACATTATCAGATATCTATCGGGTAATTATCGATATTTTTTTACTTCCCTCGTGAAAAAATCACCCGTTTCAGGGTCCCTAGATCGCGAAAAACATGCTTCCTTAATTCCGTCGGTCTGTTTGCCTGTAGGTCTGTCTGTTCGTGGCATAGCTAAAAAACTACCAATCCGATTGGTCTCAAATTTTGGTCAAAAATTAAAGGTCCAATCTGGCGAAACAAAATGGCGGCCTAGTGAAATGTTAAAAAAATTATTACTAAAAACTATTTATCCAATTTACCTGCAAAAAAATCAAGTATTATGATAAAATCAACGTAAAATTTTGGTACGAATCCAAGATGGCGAAACAAAATGGGAGTTAATAAAATATTTAAAAATTCAGCCTGAAAAAAACTACTTAATGAATTGATTTGAAATTTTATGCAGTAATTAATTTTTTAATAGAGATGAACTGACAAAATTGTGCTACGAATTCAAGATGGTGGAACAAAATGGCGGTCAAATACAATGTTTTTAATCGTGAAAATATCACGAGTTTTTTACAAATCTTGACGTTTTAGCGTCCCTAGATGCCAAAAAATATATGTTTTATCAATTCCATCGATCTGTCTGTTTGTAGGTCTGTCAGTTCGCGATATAGCTTAAAAACTACTTACCCGATTAACTTCAAATTTTGGTCAAAGATTAAGGTTCATATGGGGATATCTTGGTAAAATTCTATATGGAGGAACGAGATGGTGGCCTAGTGAAACGTTAAAAAAATTATTATTAAGAAACTAATTATCCAATTTACATTAAATTTTAAAAGAGGTAAATAGGAATGAACTAATAACATGGTATGAATCACTCACAAAACTCATTTAAAACATTTTTCGTTGCGTAGTAACCAATAATTTTATTCCTTTTTTAAATTGCAATTGAAGTGTGAGCTTTTTCCTCATGATCAACTCCAATTTATGTAAAAGCATAGACATTTCCGTCGTTCTTATCCGTAAATTGGAGTTGATCATGAAGAACAACCTCACTTGTGCCACACTTAAAGTGAAAAGACAATTGCAATATAAAAAAGGAATCAAATTATAAATCACTACGCAACAGGAAATGTTTTAAATTAAATTATTTGTGTTCACATATTTCAGTAATAGATTGAAATATAAACGTCCAAAGTCGAGCACCTTTGCCGCGCAAAGCAAAAGAGGTTTGCATTTAGGGTAAACGAAATCATTTTCACTAGAAGATTTAATAAATTATACAACCCTAACAAAAATATAATTTCGAAATTTAATGTCGAGTTGAAACTAACCTCTAATTTAACAGGAATTGAACACATCTTTTTAAGCGACTTTAAAAAAGGAATGGTTAGCAATTAAGCCTTTTTTTTGTATGTATATACACCCAGTACTCCGAGATGGGTTGACCAATGTGGATGATTTTTTCAGGAAGTTTTTAAAGTAGTGTCGAAGTGGTCACGTAGCAAGCATATTGAAAAAAAAACAATAAAAATGGCGGAATGACGCGAGCAACTTTGCCGCGCGTCTTTTAACTCCGTTATCTCACCAAGAATCTCGATTTCTCGGCTCCTGGCAATGGGATTTTAATAAATCGAAACTTTTCTGAGAAGTAATACAACTATCTTTCATTTCATATCGCATATATTGAATGTTCTTAAAATGGCACTACTTGGATGTGCTGCGTCTGGATATCTATTATCACATGCAGTCAGCATTGAAAAACTGATTTTTTTTTCAAATATCGTATCAATAGGGCTATTTGGGCTTGTATTATCGTTATAACATAACCTATCATTAAAAAAATATATTTAATAAATTTAATAATTATATTATTATATATATAATGTTAACCTTGTAATTCTGTTATCTCATTAAGAATCTCTATTTCTCGGCTCCTGGCAATAGGATTTTAAGAAATCGAAAAGTTAGCGCTACTTGGATGATTTTTTTGTTTATCTTATGACCCTTTGTTAGTGCTGTCCAACCTGTCAGGTAAACATGGTATATTCAGACCCAAAATAGGTAACAGCAATTTTCATTACAGCCATTTTGCTTGCCTACCTAAAAAAAGCAACTTTTCATACCTATTTCATCTGTATATCTTATGACCCCTGCAAAGAAGAGAAATCAGGTAAATGAACGTTTGGTTTCAAGCATATGATTTTAAAATTGAATAATAATTTAAGGAAGAGTGAACGTGCCTTGTCTTAGTGGCGGTGACACTGGACAAGATTCTTTGCTCCCATTTCATTCATTGTCAATTTCAGGCTTGAAAAATTAAATCTTGTAGTGGAGTGTGCTATCATCTGCGAAGTTTGTGCGAAATGAGTAGTCATCAATCACCACAGAAATATTTCGGTTGGAAAGGAAACTGGCATTAGTAATAAGCTCTTAAAAGAATTAGCCATGATAATAAGTCAGATAAAAGAGGATTTATTGAAAGATAACTATATTTTTTTATAAATATTCATCTTTCATTTTATTGAACCAGTTTTTTTATTTTCGCAATCCATGATGATGATAAATTGAATTAAAAAAAAACTTATTTTCTTCATAACGCGGATATTATTACTAGGCAAACTTGCTCAATTATAAGCAGGTCTTAACTGATTAACAACCAACGATTAAAACTTTATTACACATTATGGTTTTTATTGCATACATTATTGATCCCTCTTCATCTCATTTAACCCACCACAACCCCGTCACCTAATCATCCATTATGTTTGTGTTTGTTCATCACCTCCCAGCATGGCCGAAAACTCAGTTCCGGATCCGTAAGATCAGGCAGCACCGCTAGTTCTGTGGAAGGAGAATATGACGCTGCTAAATCCCAGAAGGTGTTTAAAATGATTTTTTCTAAATGAGGAGTGTTCAACATGGTCTGTTAGGTTTTTTCGAGGGTTTTTATTGTTAATGAATTTTAAGTAATAGTTTGAACTTAATAAATAGTACGTTAACGGAGAAATAAACCGAAAGTACATAATATGTCACATAATCTTTCTTACACTATAACGATCATCTACTTTAGTATCACAAACTCGTTCAGATTGACCTTTTCTTCGTATGACTGGTAATATATTTAGCGATACCCAGATCAACAATATTACAAAATCCATATTTGCAAAGGTTTGTTATACGCATAATTCGTTGATCGGAATTTTATTTAAAAATAATTTTTGGTGTTTGTCCCAAAAATATATTTTATATAGATATATATATATATATATATATATATATATATATATATATATATATATATATATATATATAGGACTATGGCAATCCTAGAGTTAATCATAATTTGGCGCCAATTTTCTATTTAACATTTTTTTTGCATATACCAAATGAAGTTTACTAATGTTTTATTTGAAATTTTTTGAGGATTTCGATTTTTGGACACCCTGTACAAAAATACGAATGTCTTTCAATTTGAATGATCCAACTATATTTTTATAAGAATACATTTTTTGTGTTTGGTAAACTGTGGTTAACTCCATGAGTGAACAACCTGTCCCTACTGCATTTTGAATTGTGAAATTGATTGTTTTAAGAATTATCAGGTTTTACAGGGTGCGCTAAATTCTGTGGCCTATTAGAAATATCTAGAAAACTTTGAAAATTTGGCCTTGGCAAAAGGTGAACATAAACCGTATTTCCAATATATTTTGTGCTGCCGTGTGGTGGCAACATTTGTTTGTTAACTATAATGCCCTCCTATATTATTGGATTTATGAATTCTTCTGCACCTTCCAAATTCCTTTATTGTCATATTCTCTATACTTAACTTCAACTGCTTTCGAGAAAATGGCTATTTATGACCCTTTTAGTTCTAGAAAATACAATTATGGAAATTTCAAGCGACTCAGACAAAATTTTAGTGTAATATGATATTTTCTGATTCCTTCAAGCGATTTGAATACACTTTTTTGTTTCAAAGGTACATTATTAGATTTTATCCTTGGGCATAATATTTGACATAAAACACAATTAACGTCAATATACAGGGTGATTCAAACACACATGTTTTTTACCTAAAATTTAACCACATTTCTGAGTTAAACAGCAAATCCCAAAATTATGCTTATCATGTCAAATGATAGCCCCAATTTGACTTTAAAACGTGCTTTTTAAAAATCTTCGCTTACTTCTTCCGTTTTTAAATTATAGAGATTTTTCTAAACACCTATATAATTGTATGATTTTTTGTTGTAAATTTTTAAAATAAGTAAATGAGGCTTTGAAACAAAAACATATCGATTGTCATCTGTCACCCACAATGTTTATTGATTTATTTGGTTTTGTTTTGTGGGTTTTATAAACGCTTTAAGATATTGTCAAAATGCCCAGATATAATGCGAACGAACTTATGCGAGCAATCGGTATGCTAGATAGTGGCTTACCACCAAGAATTGTGCCTGAAAGGTTGCATATTAAACAAATTCCTTTATCAAGAGCATGGCGCGTCAAAATACTGCTTCAGTGCAATATAAGAATAGAGGAAGTGCTGTGAAAAAAACAACCTCCAGGACAGACAGATACATTGTACGTCAAGCTCTTCCCGAGATGACTGTTACTTCCACAAAAATTAAAACTCATGACCAGGTAACACAAAATGTAACCGTTTCTTCAAAAACCATTCGAAATTGGTTACATGAAGCTCATTTATATTCCCGACGGCCCTATAGGCATCCTCAGTTATTAAGAGAAGACAGACGGTCTCGTTTGATTTTTTCCGAAGAACATGTTAACTGGGATTTACTCGAATGGTCACATTGTTTATTTGCGGATGAATCAAAGGTTGCACTTCATCCGGACGACAATTTGATTCGTGTATGGCGTCGAACAGGAGAGAGATATAAAGAAAAGTAGCTGACAGATTGGGCAACAATTTTATTTATGTGGAACTAATCCTAGACCACGTTCGGCAGGAATAGTTAACGAATTTTTCGAAAATCATCAATATAACAGAAAGGTTTGGCCCTCCCGCTTCCCGAATTGTAATCCAATCGAATACATATGAGATGCCTTAAAGGTGCGTTTGTATGCTCGAGCAATACCGCCTAGAATTATTGATGAATTGGTTGACGCAATTCATGAAGAATGGCACTTAATTCCTCAAGAGTTAATAGACAATGTTATATCAAATATGCCCTGACGATGTCAGGAGGATGTAACAGTTCGCGAAGGACCCACCTGATACTAGTACCTACTTGTCTATGTATAATAGCAAAAATATATAATTTCTGCAGGTGCAGAACGGCCTAAAAGAAGAATTGCTTTCGATTATGTCACAGGGTACCCTCCTGCGATCATGATTTCTGGGCCTCTACTGCCCTCTACCCTCATCAGGCAGGCTTGTACCCAGGGAGATCTGAAATAACAGATTGCTTGTCTATAGTTTTTTATTTTACTTTTGGTTTTAAAAATAATGCTTTAAGGTTAATTTTGCTAATAAATGTGTTTTAATGGTTACATCACTTTTTCACCAATATGGTAGTACCATAAATCCTGAGGTGTACAAATACCTTGATAATTTAAAAACGGAATAAGTTGGAAAAGATTTTTAAAAACATGTTTTAAAGCAACATTGGGGCTATCATTTGACATGATAAGCATAATTTTGGGATTTGCTGTTTATTTCAGAAATATAGTTAGTAAATTTTGGATAAAAAAAACGTGTGTTTGAATCACTCTGTAGATTGACGTTAATTGTGTTTTATGTCAAACATCCTGCCCAAGAATAAAGTCTAATAATGTACCTTTAAAACAAAAAAAAGTTTATTTAAATCGCTTGTAGGAATCAAAAAATATATTACAAATATTACTAAAATTTTGTCGTTTCAAATTTCCATGAGTTTAGTTGAGTTTAGCTATAGGAAATATACCAAAAGGTATTTAGAATGTTCAGGAAAATACAAACATTCAATAATTTACAGGACATTCTCTTTATGAAAGGAACGTTGCACCGGTTTAGGGTAGAAACGGGAACACGGAAATGTAAAAGTATTTTAGAAAGAAATTTTATGTTCACCTGTATCTTGAGCCAAATTTTTGAAGTTTGGCACAGTCTGTATATTTAAATGCCACAAAAGTTTACATCAAAAGTAACACACCTTTCAAAAGTTAAATATTTGTATTTCAACAAATATGGATATATTTTGTACTATATTCCTTGTAAACGCATTTGAGAGTTAAATTTTCGTTTGTTTTTGGCATTATAAAATATATGCTCAGACAATAATCCTGTTTACAATAAAAATGAAAACTGGTGGTAAAAAAACAGTTAAATAATTTGATAATTTCTAATAGATTAAAAGCCTAATTGACCTAATTGTTTGAACGCTCCTTAAGTTTAATGTGGTTTCCTACTGCTGTATATTGCTATATATATTATCTTTTTGTATTGCTATCTAAGTAATTGCTTGTAATGCTTCTTTTCCGTTAGAAGGAATGACGTATCCGTCATTTTACAAATAATTTTAATTTAATCGACATACTTAGTAATCTTGTCTAGGAGTTTTGTAGAGGAACATGGTATATTTATTTCATTTTAATGTGTAAAAATAACTTCACGAGTATGTAGAGGTTAAAAGGATTCATATATAGAAATATTTCATCCTATTTGTAGTTTTATAGATTGAATTACAAAGTCATGATCATTTGAGTAAACGCCCAAGTTTCTATAATCAAAATCTTATATTAGAATTTAACTCGGCTGAAGTTTCGAATATATTGGTAATTATTAGATAATAGCTTTTTTTAAGTTTCAGGGTTATGTTTTAACTAAGTTTTTAGTAATTCAGTACTCTGTATCAGCTTCTAGCATAAAAAACATACTAAACTGTTGAACAAGGCAAACGAAACAAGCGAATTTTTAGGTAAAATTTAAATTGGAATAATTTTAAAATTGAGTTGCTAAAATGTGGTTTTCAGCTTTGTCTTACAAATTTTATTGCATATTACAGCGTAAAACTTAGCTAAGCTAAAATGGTATTTATACAGGGTGTTAAACAAGACTGCAAATTTTCCAATATTTTATTTTTTCTCGATAATTTACCAGAACGATTTCTGGCGAAATTGTAGAAAAGAAATTGAAATGTTTTTTAAATTTCTTGAAATATGATTAAAAAAAATTTTTTTTGCTTACATATCAAGCTATAACTTTTTTTAGTAACAATTTGATATAACATACGCTCCACTAAAACAAAAACACTGGTTCAGATATGTAGATAATACTTTTGTAGTCTGGCCTCATGAACAGGATAATCTCTTAATATTTCTGGACCACCTTAATCAACAACATCATAATATTAGATTCACAATGGAAATTGAATCTAATGAAACGGTTCCTTTTTTAGATGTATTTGTTCAAAGGAAGGAAAATGGCACATTAGGACATTTTGTGTATAGAAAACCGACACATACAAATAGATAGTTAAATGCAAATTCACACCCACATCCAGCACAAAAGAAATCGATTATTAACACACTAGTATTTAGAGCCATTTCGTTTGTTGTTCAACATTCTCTAACATTGGAAACATCGACACTGACCGAAGCTCTGAGAGGGAATGGCTGTTGCACTGAAGATATTACACTTTCAGTTAAAAGATATAGTAAACCAACTCCGAGAAAGGAGAATGAAAAGAAGCCACTGTTAGGTAGTGTTGTTCTTCCCTACATACATGGCATTACAGACAAAATAGGACGATTACTTCGGCTGTCCACCACACGTACAATCTTCAGTACACATTGAATGCTTGCGATCCACGAAAGATGTATCTTTTTAAACAGAAGGAGTGTGTAACATTCCTTGCTCCTGTGGAGAAGTGTACGTGGGAGAAACAGGACGCTCAATATCCACTAGACTTAAGCAACATGAACCATGTATTAAAGAGAAGCAAATTGTTCAATCTGCTGTAGCTGAACACCAGCATAGCACTGGACATATTATAAATGTAAAAGAAACCACGGGTCTATCATCGTTTGCAGGATTTTATAAACGAAACATTAGAGAATCTATTGATATTTTTAAACGTACAAAAAAACTTCAATAGAAATACGGGTTACGGTTTACATCACACGTGGATACCGATTTTAACATACAGTCACAGTTCAGCGAGCCCAAGTCGGGCATGAAAGTCGGCCTGAATTTCTCCGAGCTTATTCAGTGTTCAGATCTCGGAGAGTAAAGAATTTGACATGGTCAATTTTAATATAAATTGATTTTTATTTAAATTTTAAAGAATATTGAACTTTTTCCACAAACGGGTTTTTTATTTTTTCTCTAACTTTGTTATTTTTAAAAATAGAGGTGTTGTATAGTCAAATCTGCTAATGCCGGGTGACACAAGAGGCAATGTGACATGCTGCAATTTTTTTAGTTTTAAAGATATCGGTTTGAAATTTGTGACATTTCTATAACTCCATAAGAAAAAATAATTTAAACTAACTTCCGGTTTTAAAATGGACGGCTGGATAGCGATTTTTTGTAAATTTAAGACTGCCTCTTTATGAAAAAATGTCACTTTTTACAAAAGATTTGTCAAAAATGGCTGGCATATCGCCATCTTGAAAATAAATGTTAGTTTGCGACACATCTTTAAAAAGTAAATTTTCAAAAAATAGCTGCCCAGCCGGCATTTTGAAAATAAAAGTTAACTTGTGATATATTGTTAAAAAGCTAATTTTAGATGAAATACGACAGTCCATAAAAATACAGGGTCCTATTCAAAATAAAAAAGTAGAGGTCACTTACCGCAAGTAATTTTTAATTGTATTTTTAATAGAAAATTTACCTCTTATGGAGCTATAGAAACGTTTAAAATTCTAAAATAAGAAATAATAGTTCTTGTGAGTAGACCGTGTCAAAATAGAATCACTTTCCGACGTTTCACGTTTGCACGAAGCATCTTCAGGGATCTTTACTTCACGAGATTGGAGCACTGAATGAGCTCGGAGAAACCTAGACCGGCTATTTATAGTCGACCTGTGTTCATCGAACCGTGACCCGGTGTACTTTCAGTTTCTTCGTATGATTTCAACAGATTCTCTAATTTTCCGTTTATAGAATCCCGTGACATGTCCAGTGAAATGTTGGCGTTCAGATACAGTAGATTGTACAATTGGTTTCTTACCAATACATCGTTCATGTTCGTTAAACCTAGTCGATATAATTCGTCCAGTCTTTCAAATTTAGGCATCATTACAGAGAAACTGGATATACTCCTTCCGTTTAGAAAAGAATAATGTCTTTTGCCGATCGCACACGTTATTCCTTTCCAAATGGAAGGAATATATGCAATTCTTTGTTCCTGTGGTGATGTCTATATTAGAGAAACTGGACAATCCATATCGACTAGGCTTAAGGAATATGAACGATGTATTAGGAAGAAGTAACTTGTAACATCTGCTGTATCTGAACACCAACATTCCACTTGACACGTCATAAATGTAAAAACCAAAGTTCTTCAATCGGTCTCGGGATTCTATAAACGGAAAATTAGAGTATCTATTGAAATTTATAAGCATTCTAACAATTTCAATATAGCTTCAGTCTACATCATACGTGGAAACCGATCGTTATACCAACGGGCCACGGCGGTGAACACAGTTCGACTATAACTTCAACTCATTCAGTGCTCCGATCTCGTGAAGTAAAGATGCTTCAACATGACTCGTACAATCGAAGGCGAAACGTCGGAAAGTGATTCCATTTTGACAAGGTCTAATCTCATGAACAATGATTTCTTAATCGACCACAGCCGTGAAAGCTTTCGTTCTATGATATGATATTTTACTAAAAATATGGCAGCCTCTCAAATGTTCCCTGTGTCAAGACTTAAGGGCTCTCTCTAGCAAGAATATTTTTCATCAAACGATTATTAAAAAGTTACAGCTTAATATGTAAGAAAATTCAAATTCAAAAAAAATCTCATAAAATCATTTTTTAAAAAGCTTTTCATATAAGAATTAAGCTGATCTAGCTATTAGAACTAAAAAGTAATTTTTGTAAATTTTCGGAGCAAATAAAATATTGGAAAATTTGCAGCGTCTTGTTTAACACCTTGTATAAATAACTTTTTAGCTAAGTAAATTTCCCGCTTAAAATCGGTAATATGCAGACGTAACCGCATTTCAATAGCTTTTTGTGTTTTAAAAATATTCGAATTTAAATTTTACCCAAAAATTCGCTTGTCCCGTCTGTTCTGTCCATTGGTGTAGTTCTTAAATGATATTTTGATGGAATATACAGGTTGTTTTATAATTTAATGCTTATAATTTAGGATCTGATTCTTTGACTAATTTTAAGTATAAAAATTCATATAAAAACGCCCATTTTTCAAGATACATACTACATTTTTAACGATAATTAAATGAAAAATACGCATATTACTTTTTGTAGGACCTATAAAACAGTATTATTGACATTTGAAACAATCTACAAGTTATTTAGCAAAATAATCTTTGGTTCATTTGATATTGCATCGTATGCTTATCTTCAGATGTTTACGAGATATATATATATATAGACGTTTGAAAATTGACAATTTCGAACTTTGAACAGCTGTGAAATCTAAACAATTCGACATAGGGCAAATCGAATTTCACATTTATATCTTAGTTTTTTACTTCCCTCGTAAGAGGGGAGTATTGTATGTATCGTGAAAAAATCACCCTCCGAGATTTTTGTGAATTTTTGCGTTTTAGGGACCCTGGACACGATGTCCGTTGGTCTGGGGTCTGTCTGTACGCGACATAGCTAAAAACTACTTATCCGATTTACTGCAAATTCTGGTCAAAAATCAAGGGTCTTAAGGGGATGGAATGTTAACATTTTGGTAAAAATCCAGTACGGCGGAACAAAATGGCGGCCTCCAAAAATGTAAAAAAAATCATTAACATGAAATTACTTATCGGATAGATCTCATAATTTGCACAAAAATAAAGTGCGATGTAGAGTCAAGTGGTAAAATTTTTGTGTAAAGCCAATATGGGGAAATAAAACGTCGGCCTGTATTTAAAAATTCAGTCCCCAAAAACTACTTATCCAATTGACTTGAAATTTTGCACGAAAATCAAGTGTGAGACAGGGATAGACTGGTAAAATTTTATTGCGGCTTAATAAAATGTTTAAATATTCGGTAAAATTCTGTTTCCTGGAATAAAACCTTTTTGTTGTAAAGGAAAATAGTATAGGACAATTTATTTTTTATAGACTATGAAAAAAAGTAAGAATAATAACAAATAATAAATAGATTATAAACTAAAAAAAAATTGAAATAAATTACAGTTTGTAGAATTTGTATAAAGTTATTACTAAGTAATTATATGCATATATATATATATATATATATATATATATATATATATATATATATATATATATAGACTATCTATACATAGTGAAATTCTGTATCACTTATGGGTAAACGCGAATTTACCGATTTTTAAACCCCTATTCACTAAAGCAGTTTAAATTTAGATCAGCTCTAACTTGATATACAGTGTGTATCAGCCAAATGGAAGAAATTCTACGATAAATACATGGGGGGGGCCTGTTCGAAAAAACGCTCCGACACCTCGATTGGTATTTTTAGTTGCGTATTTTTTCAACAAATTTTTTTATACAGGGTGTGTCATGTAAAAGTGGCGAATGCCAACTTTCTTATTTTAAGTGCAACACCCTGTATATGATTCAACTTTTTGATTTTTCAGAAAGTTCTAGACATTTTTCATGTACAGTGTCTGATACCTATCTTCAACTGTTTCGGAAATATTAAGTGTTTTCAGATTTATTGCAAAAATTAACATTAAAAAACTAAATTATTTGATTACAGAAATTCGCTGCACTCTCAATACTTATTTCCCATTTAGGTCTTGATATTGAGAAAGTAAGCAAAAACCATTACAGTGTTCCTTTTTACAAATATGATATAAAAAGGCTATAAATAGTTTTGTTTACTGTTGTTTAAATCTAGCAAATTGCAGGACAGTAGTTGTCAGTGTCAGTGTTATAGTCGTTGGAGTTTCGTTAACTGCATATCAGAAAAATGGCCAATTTAACAGAAATGCACAAAATAACAATTCCACAGATGATTGAATGGCAAATGAAAGTTGCTCGCTTATTTCATGAAAAATTTCCAAATTTGCCGCCTATATCCCAAGGAAAAATTGGTAAAAAAGAAAAGCGGTTTCGCGAATTTGGACATGTAAGGATGATAAGAAAAAAGCTGTCAATGCAATAATTAATGATACCAAATTGGATATGAAGCTTGAGTTTGAGGAAAACCCACAAAATTCTAGTCGAAAAGGTTAATGTTTGTGCAGGAATTGTTGGAGATCATCACATAAACTCCTTTTTCGTTGATGGCAATTTGAATAACGATAATTATTTAGCACTGCTCCAAAATAATTTCGTGCCAACTTTGACGAACCTATATCCTGATTCAGCAAACCCACAAGTTCCAGCGAATATCAAAAGAGGTGGCAGCAAGGTGGCGCACCGCTCCATTACCAAATCATGTCCAGCAGGACCTCAACGAAATATTTATTTCCAAATCGGTAAGCATTAGACTTTTTCTTAGGGGGTATTGTATACAAAACTGAACCCTTCGATTTAGCTAACTTAAGAAGAAGAATAACGCTTGCGATTAGAAGAAATTTCTATTTAAGATTAGGATGTTGCCAAGAGGTTCGCGGCGAGCATATTCAACAATTCTTATAAATTGATTTTTTTTTGTTTTTTTACATTATCAAAAAATAAGCAGTATTACTTATTAGTTTTGGAGTGTGTTATAGCGAATTTCTGTAATCAAATAATTTTGTTTTTTTTTAATGTTAATTTTTCAAATAAATCTGAAAACCCTTAATATTTTCAAATCATTTGAAGATCGGTATAGGATACATATTTCATTGTACATGAAATATGTCTAGAATTTGCTGCAGAATCCAAAAATTAAATAATATATAGGGTGTTGCATTTAAAATGAGAAAGTTGGTATTGGCCACTGTTACATGACACAACCTGCATAAAAAGTTTTTGTTGAAAAAAATGCGCGACTAAAAATACTAATCGACGTGTCCGAGCGTTATTTGTGTAAATAAATACACAAAGCAATATATAATTGGTGAATTAAAGTTTTAATTGCCATGGAAATAAGATCTGGTCTAACTCTTAAACCGTTTAAGTGGATACGAGATTTATAGTCGACCGTTTAGATTTTGCATGTGATGTTTATATAAAATGTATTAAAAAACAATAACTACCGAGTCATTTTTTCTTCTCAAAATATCTTATCAAGTTAAAAACACCAACCTGATACTATAATCAACAAGAAGAGTCAAATTTAGCGAACGTATAACATACAGGGTGTTCCTTTCAAAATATAGTATATACTAAATAAAC
This sequence comes from Kuschelorhynchus macadamiae, assembly GCA_030620095.1. Classification (NCBI taxonomy): domain Eukaryota; kingdom Metazoa; phylum Arthropoda; class Insecta; order Coleoptera; family Curculionidae; genus Kuschelorhynchus; species Kuschelorhynchus macadamiae. The sequence goes on along the minus strand of JAUTXW010000881.1, from coordinate 65,282 downwards.
AAAAAAAGTTAAAGGGGGTGGGGGGATTATTTTATAGTGAAACCCACGTATGGTTATGAAACCTCAATGATCGTTAAGTAAAGTTTACAGATTATTAAATAAAGAGCGATGCAAAGAAAATTATTTGATGTAACTTTGTCAGTAGTTATGCAGAACAACTCAACAGCAAAAATAACCATCGAAAGATCATTATTTTTTATAATATATTGCGAACGTGATGGGCCGATATATAAGAAAAGCGGTCCGAAACACTGATACTCTTTTTTTTAAGCAGAATAGCATTTTTTAAATATATTCGAGAAAAAACAACCATAGTCTAAGAGCCCTATAGATTGCCAAAAATGAAATTGTCATACATTTATATTATTCAGTGTATACTTCCTAAGAAAATAAAATTAATATTGTTTTTTTTTTAATTTTTGTCTATATTTGTTGCTACTTATTACAGTAGCGTATTGCCTTTTTTAAATTTTGCGACTGACAAGACTATAAATCATATAAAACTACATTATCTTATCAAATATAGCAATACAGCAGTTTTTCGATGTATCCTTGGCAGTAGTAACTACTAAAAATCATGTGTGTGGCTTCAACTTGTCTTCCATGCCTTGTAGAAACTTTAACTATGCTATTGCTTGTGTTTTCCTCTATAGGTTCTTTAAGTTTTTAATTTTTTTTTTCGTCAGAAGCCTATTGGAGGAGTGGCCGTTCTTCCTTCAGGTGGACTGTTTAATAAAAAGAAGAACGATGAAAAAGACAAGGAAAATCAAAGCAACAACGTGCAAAATGGCGGTGACATAGACCAACTGAATACCAGCAACGAAAGCGATAAAACTCCTAAAGACAAGAGATCTAAGGTATGTAATATTTGAATGAGTTTGTAATTAAGTTACATAAATTTAGTTAAGTATATGAATGTAGAAATGTTATTAGAAAAGACCTTGTATATTTTTCAGTTTAATGTACAAATTTACCTAGTTAATTGCTCTTTTGTCGTTGTGTTCCAGTATATAGTTCTTGCAGTATAAGCTCGATATTTGCTCTTGCGTTTAAGTTTAGATGTTTTTATTGATATTTTGTCCTACAAGGGTTGTGAGTTGCATCTGACTAATTTCTGATTTACGCTTAAAAGACTAACTAAAGTATAGATGTGTTATCAAGAACTGTTAGAGCTACTCAGAAGACATCTGTATTTGAAGAACGCATGGTTCTTTGCTGTACACATGTTCAAAATGAAATCACTGTCCGACATTTCGTCTTCAAGAATGTTGTATATTTAGCATTTTACTTACTATATAAACTTACAACACTGAACGAACTGTTAATATATTTAAGCCCAGTGTGTGCTTACCGATGAGTGTTTGCCGGGGTATTACAAAATAGAAGATTTAGTACGTCAAAACAAACCTAAGGATCGTACTTTGATCATATCGACGGTTTCATAACAGAGGGCTACATCTTCCATTCAATTGTAAATATGCCTCTCTGTCTCTCTTGATATGGCTTATTGAGTGTTAGTGATGTAGCAGATTTTTTTATCGTTTTATCTTTTACATTTTTTATGTCTTTCAGGTTATATGGCTAATACACTGTCTCAGATCCAGGAATGTTATAACCTTCGGATGCCATATGAATTACTTCTTTGGTTTATCAAGTATTGTCCAATCTTTTATGGGTTTTAATTGTTAAATGTCGATATTAATTATTTATTTTACTAGTTAAAAATTACTCTCAGTTGTTTCTTGATAACCCTTTCCAAATGGTCAATATTTTTAAGTGGCCTTTGTAGTTATACATAATTTTAGCCCCATAAGAAATAGTCTAGTTGACTCAGGTCTGGAGACCTAGAGGACCAAAAAAGATCAGAAAATGTGGCAATTCTTCCATTAAAAAGATTATTAAGTATTGCTTTACATCCCTTGTACTGTGAGATGCCGCACCATCCTGTTGGTACTATATCTGTAGCCTCTCCTGAATGGGTAGCTCATGAACAAATATCATATAATTCAGTATTTAAAAAATGTAGCTAGTGTTGATTAATTAAAGTGTGTCGAAAAAAAAAAAGCGTAAAACTGGGATTAACGACACTTTACCAGTTACTTTGGGAACTTACAGTCCCATTGAAATCAAACGTTGCTTCATCGGATCGGTAAAAATAATTCATCTTGTCATAAAATGATCATCTTCAAACTCTTCTTGAATCAAAGAACAACATTGAACCGTCGTTCAAAATATGCTGGTTTTAGAATGTGTAGTTTATTGCCTGTCATAAATAAATGTATGCGGATGATCTGTGTCAATAGTGGGATAGTCATGCGCTCTGCAATTTACATAGTTACAATGGGCAGTATATTGCCAAATGCAAGTCGGGTATAAATAAATACCTGTTCTAACCATGCGGTTTGTTTAGTGTTTTGATTTCATATAGTAAAAATTCCGAAATGCTCCGTACAGTCGAATTCGAAACGTTGGATTCCATTTTTGCAATGCTTATGCGAAAATTGTGATTTCTTAAAATAAGTTGTGGAAGCTTCAGTCTGGCAAGTTTTATACCCTAATAAAAAAAATAAACATTTAATTTCCAACAGATTTGCCCCTAGGTTATCAAACTGGTTATAATCTATTTTCTGTCAGAAGCATCTTACAGTCCGCCCGAAAACTTTGGTAGAACCCATATGTAAGCTTTATACCTTTAAAAGTAGTTTTGTGCATGTATTAAAGCATGGACCTTTGCTTTCTCCTACCTTTAGAGTCCCGCCTTCCTATTCGGCAAAAAAGACAAGGACAAGTCGCCGAAAGACAAGAAGGAAAAAGAGAAGCTGGCAACGGCTGAAAACGACAAACGACCGTCTGGTTCGCCACAACTCCCCGGTTACACTAAAGAATATGACTACGAAGCACCCGAAAATCAGGCTAGTCCCAGAAAGCCGTACACCCAAGGATTCAGTTATGAAAACCAAAAGTCCCCGTCTAGTCTCAAAAATGACCCCGAAAGCCAACAATCTCCATCCACAAAAAGGGCGACTGCTACCGCATTTAACTATGCTCCAGGCGACATCGACAGACTCAGGAAGCAAGATCCTGCCTTTAAGGATTCTAAAGCTGATACAGCTGCATTCTTGGCTGGTGAACAATATGAGCAAGAGCCTAAAGGTGGTAAAGCCGTTGCTCCTGGTGCTCCTGTTATAATCGGAGGCGGCAAGAAGCGATCCGTCAAACTTTTCGTTGTCACCGGGCCCAGGGAACCCAAAACTGGTCGCATCGATTTGGATCACGCTACTTCTGAAACGACTAATGGGCAACAGAACATCGATACTGGCTTAATTGACTGCAAATACGGTCTAATAGACCCATCGAATGGCACTGTTATCATTACAGATCCTGTTCAAGGTCAGAAGGAAGTTGTGCAGGGATATATCGATCCCATCACTAAGCAAATTATTATTACTTCAGGCTCAGTCATAGATCCTAAAACTGGTAAGAAGTCTTCATCATTAAGTCAGATCATAGCCATTTGTGGATCGGATCAAAAACCCAGAAATGCGTTGGCGGGAGTACCTAAGAAGCGCATTATTAAAGTTACCGTCACTACTGCAAGGAAAGATCCTAAAACCGGTAGAATTGAAGCTGAAAAAGGTCACGTTGAAACTATCGACTCTGTCTTGGATCCTGTTACTGGTCAGATCGAGACCAAGTATGGTACTCTCGATCCCAACAACAATAAGGTCATCCATAAAGATCCCAGAACCGGCAAAACCGACTCTCACCCTATTAAAGTGGACGAAAACCTAAATCAAATAGTTATTGAGGATGGTGTTGTCGATCCGAAAACAGGCAAAGTAGACAATACTCTTGGACAACTCTTCAAGATAGGAGACCATGGTGATTCAGTGGTTCCCGTAACAGCAGTGACAGCGAAGAGAGATCCGAAAACAGGACAGCTGGATCCCGCTCAAGCCCATAAAGAAACTACAAATGGTAAGATCGATGCTAAAAACGGAGTTCTTGTTACCAAATATGGCACTGTCAATTCTAAAAACAAAACAATCAGTACCAGAGACCCCAAAACTGGAAAAGTGGAAAAACATCCAGTACAGTTCGATTCCAATGATAACGTTATTGTTCTGTCAGGTGTCATAGATCCTAGATCGGGAGTCAGAGACAACAATCTAAGTCAGATTTTGCAAATCGACGGAGAACTTGAACCTGAAATACTTGTGACTTCCGTTGCGGGTAAAATAGACAAAAAAGGATTAGACCCCAAAACGGTGTCGCCCGCAGAGCAAACTACAGGTCTTTACGACCCAGTTAATAACAATATTTATACTAAATATGGAGTATTTAATCCAGTACATGAAACTCTAAGTGTCACGGATCCAAAATCGGGCAAAACCGAACACAAACAAGGTCAAAGAGACCCAGCAACCGGCGAAGTGCTCTTCAAGGGTCTCGTCAACCCTAAAACCAACAAAATCGATAATGCATATGGAAGAACTATCAGAATAGCTTTGAAGGAACCTCAAGCTGATCCAAGCATTGCCGCTAGAGCGCAAGAACCCAAGAAACCAATACCAGTGTCACCTGTTAAGGTACCCACTACAGTGCCACCTGTTGCAGCAGTGTCCCCCAAGGATAAGAATAAAGTTATTAAACTTCTTGTTATTACAGCTAAAAGGGATCCCAAAACGGGACATCTGGATGTCGAAAATGGCCATGTCGATCAATCGGCTGGCATTTTACACCCTACCGGTGAAATTGATTCCAAATACGGTTTGATTGATCCCAAGAAAGGCACTGTCGTAATCACCGATCCTGCCACTGGTAAACAAGAAACCGTTCATGGTCAAATAGATCCAGTTTCAGGACAAATTCAATTAATAAATGGTCCTGTTATAGATCCAAGGACCGGCAAAAGAGACCCCAATTTGGGGCAAGTGATCACCGTCGTGGGAGATTATGGTGCATCGTCGCAGCCCAAAACGCCTGTTAAATACGCCTTGCCTAGCCACCCCATTCCTAAGAAGAGGGTTATTAAGATATTGGTCATTACTAGCAAGAAAGATCCCAAGACTGGTAAAATTGACACCGAAAAAGGCTCGGTCGAAAAACTCACTGCCACCGTCGATCCCGTGAGTGGAATTATCGAATCTAAATATGGTAAAATCGATCCACAAAATAACAAAGTTGTACAAAAAGATAAGTCTGGCAAAACAACTATTACTCCTATCAAGGTAGATGAAAACACTGGCCAGATATTTATCAATGACAACATAGTGGATCCCAAAACAGGCAGAGTTGATACTAGTCTATCACAAGTAATCAATGTCGTTGATCCTCAACATCCAGCCGTCGTTATAACTACTGTAACTGCGAAAAAAGATCCAACTGGCAAAGTTGATCTTACAAACGCGAGAACCGAGGTTACCAATGGCAAAATTATTCCAGAAACAGGCGAAATTGTTACTAAACAAGGCACTGTCAATTTGAAGCTAATGAGAATCTTTACTCGTGATCCTAAGAACAATATTGTTCAGGAAAGACCTATAACCGTGGATAAAGACGATAATATTATAATATCTTCGGGAGTTGTGGATCCAAAGACACACAAAGCCGATCCTAGTATGGTTCAGCTAATTCAGGTTGGTCCTGAGGTGGACCCAGAAATTGAAATCAGAACTTTCGTTGGCAAGGTTGATCCTAAAAAGAACACTATAGACTCGAAAAATGCTGTTCCGGAGTCTTCCCCAGGTCTGTACGATCCAGATAAGAACAAAATATACACTAAATATGGCCACCTAGACCCCGTCAACGAGACACTCACTATTATTGATCCAAAAACTGGAAAGTCCGATGTTAGAGCAGGGTACATCGAACCTAATACTGGAGAACTCGTGTTCAAAGGAGGATTCGTCAATCCCAAAACAGGAAAGGTGGACAAAGATCTTGGAAGAGCTGTGTCAGTTCATATTACTGAACCATCTGTTGATCCTGTTGCTTCGCAGCAACCTTCTGAGAAGGAATTGCATAAACCTGTTGAAGTTAAACAAGTAAAACCTACATCACCCCCTAAGGTTATTACTACAACGGAGAAATCTAGCTTGGGTACTCCAATTAAGGAAGTTGTTACTGGCGTTTTGCATCCCATAGCGAAACATCGTATTGTTAAGATTATGGTCATTACTTCCCGGAAAGACCCTAAAACGGGCAATGTAGATATCGAAAATGGCACTGTAGAACACATAAGCGGTATTGTAGATCCAGCTACCGGATTTATTGAGACTAAGTACGGACAAATCGACCCTACAACCGGCTCGCTTATTTCTAACGATCCTACCACGGGTCAAAGGGGTATTGTACCAGGAAAGATTGATCAATCAACAGGACATATCATTATAAACGGTGGGCCAGTAGTAGATCCAAAAACAGGGAAACCCGATCCCAATTTAGGACAAGTATTTACTGTCGTTGGACTTAAGCAAGCGCAAGATCCTCACGCTGCGCCAATACCAAAGAAGCGAATGATCAGGATCACCGTTATCACAACGAAAATTGATCCCAAAACTGGCAAAGCTGATCTAGATAAAGGTCAGGTGGAGCAATCGACTGCCCTTCTCAACCCAGAAACCGGCCTTATAGAGTCCAAATATGGCCTCATTGATCCCAAGAACGGAAAACTTATTATAAACGACCAAAAAACAGGCAAAGTTGATGCTAAATCAGCACAAGTTAATGACGCTAACGGTCAAATAATCCTTGCTTCCGGCGTGGTTGATCCGAAAACCGGAAAAATTGATAACTCCCTGGGACAGGTCATTAGTATTGCTGGGCAAAACGATCCCGTCATAGAAATTACCACTATAACGACCAAAATAGATCCAAAAACTGGTTCGATCGACCTCAACAACGGTCAAATGGAAAGTTCCAAGGCTAAGAAAAATTCAGCTACTGGCGAAATCGAAACAAAATACGGCGTTATCAATCTGAAACTTTTAAGAATCACAAGTACGGATCCCCATACTGGCAAGACTGAGACTAGAACTATTCAAATTGACGCTGAGGGTAATATAATTGTACCTACTGGGGTAAAAGACCCCAAAACAGACACTGTCAACCCGGAATTGTGTCAGGTAATCAAGTTGGGTGCAGAAGTTGATCCAGAAGTGCAAGTTTTGACATTCGTTGGCAAAGTCGATCCCAAAAAAAATGTTATCGATTCGAAGAATGTGGTACCTGAAGTATCTAACGGTCTTTACAATCCGTCGACCAATAGAATTGATACGAAATACGGGCAAATCGATCCGGTGAAAGCCACCTTGACCCATATAGACCCTAAAAGCGGGCGGCATGAGATTAAGCAGGGCGTTATTGATCCCGCTACTGGACAAATCCTCTTCAAAGGGGGCTACACCAATCCCAAAACTGGCAAACCGGATCCTAGCTATGGCAGACTTGTTGGTATTTTGATCACCGATCCTAAGGTTAATGAAAAAGGCGAGATCGTTAAACGCGATCCCAAGACTGTAAGGATTGACACGAAATCTAACCAGATTTGGGTGTTCGATTATAACGACCCTGTTAGCCAGGAAGACGTGTATACCACGGGTAATGTTGATCCTACTACTGGTTATGTCACTGCTGTATACGGTTATATCGATCCCAAGACCGGAAGTATCAACAGGATGTCGAAAGTCGACCAGAATACTGCTAAAGTCGATCCACAAACCAGTCAGATCTTTACCAGGACCAGCCAAGTTGATGAAAATGGCGCTCCCATATATTCGGCGTCAGAAATCGACCCAGCTTCTGGCAAGATCTACACTAAATACGGAAGAATCGACCCTAAGACTGGTAAGATGGTCATAATTCGTATCTACGTGATCACTCAAAACGATCCTACCGGAAAAGTTAAGGAGATCGACCCCAAAGATTGCCAGTTTGATGAGAAATCCGGAAGAATCATCAACGTAAGCACCCAGACCGTGTATATTTATAGTATGGTAGATCCAAAGACTGGCAAGATAGTGCAGGTGGATGCCAATGATCCTTTAGTCAAGAGTGCTAATACGAAAATAACGCAGGTGCTAACTTTGTCGGGTGAAATCGACCCCGTCACCGGCAAGATTCACACGGAGTGGGGTCATATCGACCCACAAACTGGAGACATCGACCCGAAAACGGCCCTTAGGGATCCAATTACGGGTGAATTGATCCTTAACTATGCCCAAATAGATCCCAGCCACTTTAGCGACCTTAAAGACACTAAGGTGCGGGTAAAAACTTTCCTTAAAGAGGGAGAAGATGAATCCAGCGACGATGATCTCGCTCAATACGCCTCTGAAACTCTCAGGGATTTACCTAGCCTTAATCTTTCGAAAGGTGCTACGGGAGTTGCGGTGAGTGCCACTACACCGGTCATTGTTAAGACGACTACAAAACAGATTATAACTAAAGACAAGGACGGGGTCACGCAGAACGTGGAAGAAAGAGTGGAGGATGGCAGGACAGGGGAAATTAAAGTTTCCACCCATGTAAATAAGGTAAATATTTGTATTTTCTTACAGCTGTTTTTTCGTTTCGTATATGAAGTGTTTTATACATTTTAGTAAAAAATTCTTAACCATTTTTTTTTCTTCTACATTTCCAGTTAAGCGTCGCAGTGCTAGTGATATTAATTTTCTTTGGTTACTTATGTTCCTCTGTATATTAGCTTATTATCTTTTTTTTAACTTTTAATTTCATCATATGCTCTGTTGTCATCTTAGATTTTTACTAAGGTGTATAAACACTGTATTTAATCTACTTTTTATTTTATGTTCAAGGAATAATGTTGATATTTGATAGTATATAAAAATAAGTCGATATATAATAAAGTCGACTGGAGCGTTAGCTTTATTGAAAAAACTTTGCAATAACTATCTTAAATCACTTTTTTGATATTATCGACTGAAGTTTCATACGGACGCGGGTATGAAGTTTAAATACTGCAAAACTGAAAATTAATAATTTGTTTTTAACCTGTTCTAATATAAATCTAGATTACCAGATTCATGTTTGCTGTCTATTAAATATGGTTTTTCAGTCATTAGATATACTATATGATGCTAACGTGCTGTTGGGTCCCAAAGGGGTGTTATTCATTTATTTATTTCTCTGTTTATCTTTTAAAAAATACTCTATGACGAGTAGCGAGTAATACTTATAAATTATTAGGACGAATTTAGGGCTTTATTGTACCCGTATTCAGTTGCTTGGGTTCTTCAGATCAAGGACCTAGTTTCCTACTAATCCAGCTGATTCCACCTCGTTCTTTTTGGCGTTATAATTTCTCTGAAATTACTTGGAGATTTACTTTTCCTTGTCTTGAAATCATGCATGTTTCTCCATCTCTGGTAGCCTCCATTGATTCACGATTCATTGATATAATTCAGCAAGACTTAAAAACCTTTTTCATCTCTGGTACAGGGTTTATAGTTATAAATGCACCCCCATCAACAGTCGTATTTTTATAGACATCAAAAAAAGTTAAATACAAAAGTTTCTTCAAATTGCACCAACTTTTTTTAATGTAGTTTGCAGGTATACAGGGCGTTTAGTTTTTCTAAAATCAACATCAACTTTTGTTTCTTAAGTGTAACACCATGTACATTATATGACCATCTAATGAGTCTCTTTTTTTGGGTGTTTTTAACGATAAAGGTATCAAACCTGGTATACCTATAATCAATAAGAAGTTACCTATTTGATGGAAGTATATTATACAGGGTGTAACATTTAAAAAACCAAAGTTGATGTTGATTTCAGAAATTCTAAACACCCTGTATATCTGCAAACTACACCAAAAAACCGCATAATTTAAGAAACTTTTGAATTCAATTTTTTTTAGATATCTATAAAAATACTAAAGATACCTACTTTAAGACTTGAAATGTGTCATCTATAAACATTATTTCTCAAGATCTTTGCTACATTGGCAGACAGATCTTTTCAGACAACACGGTAAAACCATTAAGTTCGTTACTGTTTCACTATAGCAAACAAACATTTATGTTAGATGCTCGTAGGTGGACGGAGCATGATGGTCAGATTACCAACTCTGTTCCATATTGCCACTGCACATATATGTGCATGGTGCCTTAAAATCATATGAAACCTCAAGAATCCAATGGTTTTCACAAAAAATCGCAAAAAGCGTCAGTATTACTTATATTTTGGACACAAAAATTGAATTTGTATCCGTGAAAAATCAAGTGCGTCACTTTTTATCAATTACATTTTCTTTTTTTTTTTTAATTATTTATTTGCTTTGCTTTATCTGATTTAATTTATACATTTTTTTTAACTTTGTATTTTATTTACTTATTTTTTTTATTTACCTTCCTGTTCCCACTTCCTTATTCCAACGTTAAGGCCGATACTCCATCGACGGAAGAAGGCAAATCGCCCTATATAACGGCCCGAGCTGTGACTACGAGAACGGCGACGACACACGAAGACCTCGGGACCAATGCGAAGACGCAACAGCTCGAGGAAAAGACGGTGGCGCACTCTATGACGAGTAGCGCCACCAGGCAGGAACAGAGAACTGTCACGCAGGAGGTTAAGACTACTAGTACGGTTGTTGGAGGCGATCAGGTTATTACTTTATTTTGTTTTATTTGATTTTTTTTTGAGTTATTTAATGATCATGCAATGGGCTGTTATTTTAACCCCCGAAAGATAACATGCGATATGCGCGGGGCTTAAAATATATAAATTTACTTTCTATCATTACAAATCTAATATTTAATGATCAATTAAATGGGCTGTTCATTTAATCAAGGCAAGATAACATTCGTTATGTCTGAGATTTAAAAGCTTTATAAATTTTCTTTTTTTAACTATAATACAAGTTTGGATGGCCTTTTGCTGAAGGAACGAATATTTAACAATTTTAAATTCAGCGAAATCTAGAATAATTAACTCGGTCAATTTTTTACCTTACGGTTGAGTTTAACGTTTATCGCCCTTATTATGACATCATCGGACTTAAGATAGAAAATATACTTATTAAATACAGAGAGCATTATAAAAATAATACTGAACTCTAACGCTTTGACTAAAATGAATGCTAACTAACGATGAACACTGTGGTACTTGTTCACTTTGTAATAGTATCTCTGTTATAGTACAAATGCTGATAAAGACCTGCTCATAATAATTTTGAGATAGTTTTATTGTTTTTTTTTTCTTTGTTCAAAGTAATTTAAAACTTGACTGACCCAAGTAAACTAAGGAACATTAACCAAAGTTTTTTTCGCGTTAAATGAAGCTTGAGATAAAGTACAAAGGATTTTTAAGCTACATCGAATTCTGGTACAGTATGTTACTAGATATAAAAGCAGTTAGAATGTCCCATAACTTTAATCCTAGCTTTACTAGTCTTATACTGAATAATAAATAAATAAATAAATGCTTTATTGTCAAAAAAATTTTACAATTTTGTGGACAAAGCTGTTGTAAAAAAAAATAGTTTACAAACATCAAAATTAGCAAACAAAACAAAACAAAAACACATCATAAATATTATAGAAAAATAATATTTAAATCAAGAATTTAGAATATTAATATAATAGAATCCTAAAAGAAGTACATTAGAAATGTACTTTGTCAGTTGTACTATGTTATAAACATTTTCATAAATATAATGTAAAAAAAAATAAAAAAGCAAAGTAAAAAATTAAAAAGTACGAAACAATTAAAAAAAACATTTGATTTTTTTAAGGGGGGTCTTGTCTTGTCTCACTCAAATAGATTTTTAATTCGAAAGTAGCTATGTTTATGAACGGCGCAGTGTCAAAAATGTAGATCTGTAAAAAAAACTAGGAAATAGAAGGACTAAACAAATCGTAGCCATCACTTGTATGTAGCAGTTTCTTTCTGCGATCCAAACACATGTTTTTATTTAAGTTATTCTAGTTCTAGTTACGGATGTCCTTTATTTGTATGTTGATACGCCAGTGTGAGCACTTTACAATTTACAATTTTGTTTAACAAGTTTAATTTTTTACTTTAGGTCTGGTGATGTCTTAATTTTTTTGTATTAATGTAACTGAACAGTAATTTTTTTAAATTGTCCAAAATATATATTTTTTTTCCTAAATAAAAAGTCTCTTAGAATCAAAAAAAAAGTTTTTAAAATTCAAGGATCTAAGATTTAGGGCCTAAACACTTATCTATCTATCAGTCATTTAATAAACGCCCTCTAAGTCTACTCATCTTTCATTAGTCTGCAGCTACACTGTTTTCATTTATTTAATCGATGACATTTACCAGTGATCTTTTCATTTTCATTAAAAAGAAAACTAACAATATACTATAATAAAGTTTTTTTTTAAACTTTCTTCTGTTCATTTATATCGTTTTTTTTTTTAATAATATTCTTAATAAATAATTGATTGCTAAGCAAATCTAGGCTTAATTATTAAACATTATTTTTATTATTATTATTTTTAATTCTACAAAAATATCAATTTATTTTTTTTTTCATTTCACCATATCTATTGGTAACTAACTATCACACAATCGTTTTGTCCATTCATCTACGTCGCCGAATTGCACACTGTCATACGCTCATATCCTTGTCTAACTCGCATGGCTTATAGCTGGGCAGACGAGACAGCGTTAGTTCGACTAGTTCAGGTGATTCAGGCACTCCCATCGACCCACCAGACGATCCAAATCATCCGTATTACGATAAGGAAGGTTACAGGGTACGTATAACGCGATATTCTTTCATAAAATCGTTTCGGTGGATATCATTTTTGATTTCCAAGATTTATTTTTGAAGAATATAAACATACATAGCAATTCGAATGAATTTTGGGTTTTGAAAATTTTTTGACGCTGGATATTTTGGCATTAAAAATGTGAGTTTTACAAATTAAAGTTTGCACGCCATTGTCCTTTTGAGAGCACGGATATGTGTGCAGTTAAATGCTTATCAAAGTTACCTTTGATCTTTTTTTTAATAATAATCCGATATTTTTTACTGTGCTATAGCCTTTTCTTGTAATTTTTCCATGAACTTCAATTATTAATATACATACTCAAACTGAATAAGAGCCATGTTAGAACCTTGCCAGTAAGCTTTTAGTGTTGACCAGGTGGGTTGGGTGATATTAGATTTATTCTCCTACTGTTGTTCGATTTATCGATAACTGGACAGTGGCGTAGTTAGGAGAAGGGCGGCTACCCCCCTACCCAGAGATAGTAGCACTAAAGGCATTCTAAGTACGCCACTGGATTTGCCGAAGTCTAAAATTCAGTAAACATGCCCAAAATAAAACCCAAATTAAACGGAGCAAAGTATTTTTTTAATTTACTTACCACCCTCACGCATTATTGTTTTTTCCATATTAATAATAGGAACGCAAGCCAACATTCGCTAATAACCTTTAAAACCAGTGGCGTAGCCAGGGGTATCCCATCCATTTCCTAAATTTAATAATTGAGTAAACTTTAAGAATTTGTGAATTACCGTGTTTGTTACAGGCAATCGTGGTTTTGTGAATTTCACTTCCACAGATAATAAATAAATGCTGACCCGGCAGAACCAGACGTTGTTCTGCCTTTTCCGTTAGATGCGCCGATGAGTTTCCAGTGGAATTATAAGAATATGTGGCGAATTCACCACATCGTCCAGAAATGTTAGTAAGGAAAAACATATTAGTTTTATAAAAAAAATACGCAAAAAAAAGATCATGTTAATTAGTGTCTCTCTCACAAACTTACTGAAAAATCTGGCTTAGTGTTTTAAATATGTAGATGACAGAACCGTTGTTTTTAGAAAAAAAATACAGGCTGTATAATTTTTTTAATAAATGTTTTTCTCGTTGATAAGTATGACTTTAAATGGTATGTCGCTAAATGTAATTGTTTGCCTCCTCTAGGAAGGCAATCTAAATACGCCACTGGATTTGCTGAAGTCTCAAAATCACTAAACATGCCCTAAATAAACCCAAATTATACGGTAAAAAGTTAAATATACGGGTGTATTACAGATCTTTTAAGTAAATTACCACACTCACACATTATTGTTTTTTTTTTCATATTAATAATAGGAACGCAAGCCAACATTTGCTAATAACCTTTAAAACTAGTAGCTTAGCTGGAGAAATCCCATCCAATTCCTAAGTATTTCAAATATTTTTGAATTGCCGTGTTTGGTACAGGCAGTTATTGTTTTGTGAATTTCACTTCCACATATAATAAACAAATATAACAAAAACCGTTTTTTTTTTTAGAAAAAAATACAGGCTGTATAAATTTTTTAGCTAATATAGCGTTTTCAATTGAGCGCTCAATATTTTTTTTAATAAATGATTTTCTCCTCGATAAATATTATTTTAAATGATATTTAAAATAATAGTTTTCGTTATATGAAACGGGTATTTTATATAATTTGATTGATGTGTCCCTTTTATATTAAAAAGTCATTATTATTTTTTACAGAAGCCTGTTGGTTGATGAGATTGAAAATCGCTGTTGTAATTAGCGTTGAGTCTACCTGCCATGGTAGGTTGCTATGAAACGTCACAAGTAGTTAAGTGGTCTTAAGCCTGGGCTATAGATTAAAAAAGTTTGCGTCTTGCGTCGCCGTTAGCGCTGTGCTTGAAATCTACTTAACGCAAAGCAATGGGTACGGTTATATTTTTGCCGCCATCCGTTTATGTTTCCGCTAGCCGATGGCGATTTATAACTTTCACGGAAGCGGCTGACGAAAATCGAGATTTGCGTAAAGCTGCAACCAATAAATTTTACATTAAGTATTTCCACCCCAATTGACACGCCGAATTTACCATTTTCTTTGCCGCCTTCTCTTCAACAACTTTACAGCTGCGGCACACATTAATATATCTACATTGCCTAATCTTTACTAGGCATCATTACTATGATTTTGATTATCCATCCTCGGAAAATTAAAAAAACCCACATAAACTGAAAAACACGCAAGACAAAATTATATTACAGAAAAAGGGGATAAATATAAACATTAAAGTAACATTAGTTCTACAGGCGACGCAAAGCGAAAACACTTAGCTCACACGGACAACGCAAGACGCAAACTTTCAATCTGTAACCTAGGTTTAACTACTTATAACTCCATTTGACATTCATAATGAAATGACGTTATTTTAAACATCAACTATATAAACGAATCTGAACAAATCGCGTGCAAATTGCTAATTCCAATTTATTTATAAAATAAAAAAAAGTTGGAAAAAAATATGGCAAATCTCTCATATTCTACAAAAGTGCAATAAAACAAACAGATTAAATCTCCAGCCAGTCCTCTTACGTATGTTTGATTGTTTTTCTGAAATATGCATTACCTTACACTTGGCCATATCTAGAGTGACACTAGTGAATTAACTTTTCAATGGCAGAAGAGTTCTTGTCTATAAGGACTTTTTGGTTACTATATTCCTTTTATTGTTCAAATCGTACATTAGAAATAGCTGTAGGGTATCTATAAGAAAGAAAATTTTGAGAGGATATTTTAAGGTGATCTTCTAATTTTTTTACCTATTAAAAGCTATATTTCTTATTTTTTTGATGAAAGTCACGGAAACGTAGGGGAAGCACAAACATAACACTAAACTTGGCTGAAAAGAACTACAAAAATAGATTTTTTTTTGTAAAAAAACAGTTGTTATTAATAAATATCGATATTTTTTAATTGGTATATCGATAACAACTGATATATCCGAAAAATCAAAACCTATCTCTAGTCTCGATATGCATTTAATTGGCATTGGCAGTTGCAATATTATTATTAGAAATGTCTTATTGTGAGTACTTTTAAAAACCCAAATTTCATTCGATTTTCTAAATTATTTGTTGATATATTTTATTAATAACAATAAAAAAACCTGTATATCAATTTTATTTTAAAGGTTACTCCCATTTAATGAATATATTGTAGTTTAAGCCAAAAATGTTGTTACAGTCATTAGTATGCACTTTTTGTTTTGATAATCAGATATTATATAAATCACTTTAACAGTCTTAAAATGTTAATACTGACATTGAATATTGTGTTCTCCTAATAGTCTCTTTTGTAAATGGTAAGGATACAAATAATAATTATCATGTAAGGAATTGATTTTTCACACGTTCATTGTTAATATTTCGGTAAACACATTTTTAAATATAAATCGGTGTTTTTATAGTGCTTTAATATCAGCTGGAAAGGTGAGTACTGTTTTTGCAAACCGAATTTTAATGAGAATGTTGTTAGTGTGTTGCATATATAAATTAATAGAAAGCATGTCGTTTAAAATGATATGGTAGTGTTTAGTTTAAAAGGTATGTTTTGCAATGCCTTCGTAATTATTTTGCCGTTTCTTGACAAATTTTAATTTTCTTAAGTTGGTAAGTACTTGACATATGTATATTTATGTAATTTATTATGATTTATAGATATTTTCGATACGGCTAGTGGGGAATTTGTCATATAATAGTTTTTATGAAAACATTTTTACAAATCCTAACAATCTTTTTGAGTCCTCTAAGCGGAGTGCTTTTTTTACATCCCTTCTTAATCACTCAAAAGCATAGTCACGTCACTATTCTAACCAGGTTAAGCTTTCCCGGTTATCTGTTATTTTATAGTTACCCCTTTCCCTTCATCTTCATGAACTGCTAACAAAGTAACTGTGTCATTTCCAGTTGGTTAAGACATTTTTAGCTTTTCTGGTGAGTTTCAATTCAAATTAGTAGTGTTTCCCCTTCCCGATCCGTCACTGTATTAATGGTGACAGTCCCTAGTATTAAGGCAATTTTCAGTTAATAGGTGCGCTGGAAGTCTTACAAAAAGGAAGTTTATTCAAGACTTCACTTGTAAGAGAAAAATATTTATGCATAAATACACTGAGGATATGCATAGGTCACTTCCTTATTCTTCTCATGATACTCGTGCGAGTTAGTTCTTCCTGTTTTTTCAGCTTACCTATGTTTGTTCATCAGACCAATAATGCAAAAGTAAAGAAATAGTCCTTTTTCTTTTTAGTTATTGTTGAATAAAAAACTTTTTTTAATGTAAAAATTGCATAGGTACTTAACTCAATAAGTTTTCATTTAAATCTTATTTACTCCAGGCGGTGGGTCAAAAATCATGTAAAAAAAAATAATAATTTGATTTAGGGGTCACAAAAGACATTTTAAAAATTCTACCAACTGCCATAAAATCACAACCCCCTAAATGTGCAAATTAGCTACAAGAAATCGGTTTTTGTGCAATAATTATTTTTCTCTTAATGCGCGTCAAGCACAACTAATCCATAGCACACTTGGCGATCTGCCAGTGAATAAAAACTGTAATTTAAGACGCGCATCGGTGGCTGCTGCGGAGATAGTGCTGGTGTTACGAAAAAGTGTATAGAACATTTTTGTAGAGAATTTTGTAAGCTTTAATTTTATAAACTACTATATTTATCATATGACAAAAAGAAAACGAGTTATTACCCAAAAACCAGCTTCTTGTACCTAATTTGTAAATTTACGGGGTCGCTTTTTCATCGAAGGTAGTAGAATTTTTAATATGTTGTTAATAACACCCAAATCTAACTAACAAAAAAAATATACTCTTTATTTTGTTCCATTGAAAACTACCTACCGCCTGGAGTAATTGTACCGTCAGGAAAGAATTATTTTCATATTTTATTATAATTGTTTATGTTGAATAATGCTCGGAAACACGTGAATAATGTAAATATTATTTTAACTAATGATTTGTTGTCGTGTAGGATGACCTCCCAGGCGGAATAGTCAAAACCGAATCCGTGGTGTACAGTGGTGACCCAACCGTTTTCCGTACCTCGACTACCAGCGTGCCCATCGTGGCGACCGAAGCCAGAAAGGTTCAACTCACTTCCGATGACGGAAACTACACAAAGACCGGCGAGATTGTCAGCACGCAAACGATCAGCTCGAAGACGAGGACAGTCGAAACAATCACAGTGAGTACTTTCCTTTATAATTTATATCCCTTTGACAATCTGAATTAAGTTTTTTAAAGGTTAGAAAAAGGTTAGAATATTGATAAGATTAAGTATGTCTAAAGGCTAAAAAGGCCCTAGCTTAAAAGAGCTTTAAGCACAAGTTTTAAATAAGTCATAAAGTAATGCTCTAATCGACTTCCTCAAGCCATTAATAAAACAATTTAAGTATATTTTCCAGAAAATAATCACTTATTCTTTCTTTAACTTACAATTTAACTAATTCTACATAAAATATCCCAATGAATCCGTTTAAAGAGTAATTTATTTAAATCTTAAGGGTGATTTGTGCAGTCTAATATTACAAAAAGGTAATTTGTATTAACCAAAGAAAACTGGTAGATACGACATCTTAATATAAAAATGCTCCAAATGATATGTTGGAAAATATCTTGAGATGTTGAAAAGAACCCTTGATTGAGACAACCTTCTAACATTCATAAGAACGGACCTACTTATATCGAGGATAGAAGGGGACCCAAAGAGAGTGTTGGTAGACAGAGGATGGCGCCAAGGGCCTTTTAAGTCTATGTGCCGGGCTTCCCTCTGTCTTTCAACTACTATTTTTTAACTTAATCTTTAGTGCTTTTATTTGCTTATAGACTTTTTTACATGTTTATTCTTTTTAATTACAGTACAAAACCGAAAGGGACGGTGTAGTAGAGACCCGGGTAGAGCAGAAGATAACGATCCAATCAGACGGTGACCCCATCGACCACGACCGCGCGTTGGCCGAGGCCATCCAGGAAGCGACAGCTATGAATCCCGATATGACAGTAGAGAAAATAGAAATTCAGCAGCAAGCCGCGCAGCAGCAATAAACAGTTTATATTAAAGGTAACTAAACTATAAACTACAAAAAATCTGTTCATCCCTCCATCCTGTATAAATGCATTTAATGATGCTAATATTAAGAAACCCAAAAGCCACAGAGAAGTCGATGAGACCAAGGAAAGTGATAACCAAGTAAGGGAGGGCAGAGTAGACGAAAGTACAATACTTGGCTAGAATAGCCTTGGAAAGGCCACAAACTTGGAGGGAGAAAAATAGAGGGAAGTTTGTTCAAAAATAATTATCCTTTTACAAATTTTATTATTCACCATATAATTCATGAGCTTTCTTACCTATATTTTTCTGAAATTCTCGGGTTTTTTTATTTTTTTCTCTTTAAAAAACATTTTAGAAACATCGAATTCTTCATTGTACAATATTTTACCAGCTTGATAAATAAGAGTAACAGTCTGACAAAAACCTTTTGAAACATTACAGTTATCTTTTACTGGGCAGATTCTTCAAATGAGCACCTCTTCCCTGGTGTTTACTGGCATCAAATCGGATTGATATGATGGCAAAAATCGAATGACTTAACGTCTGGAGATCTTGGTGGCCATATCTACAGATTACCAAAAGTTTTATATAAATAACGACGTACTGCAATGCTAAAGTGTTCCAATAAATAAGTAGAATCTTGTGGCAATAATTGTAAATACAGGACACGACTTAATCTGTGTTTCAAAACTAAAGGAGGACCATTGAAATATTTATTGTTATCCTGGTAACCAAACTTAATGTTTTTTTATTAGAGTATTAATTATTTAAATAAATTGTACTTATATAGTTTATTTTTTTGGAAACAAATATATAGGACCTTTTGGTACTATATAATAAAAACAAAATATTTTTCACTAATTTTTATTTTACTATTCTTTATCTGTTTTTGGATTAGGTTCCATTTTGCAATGGTACATTTTCCAATAAATTAACATTTTGTTGCAATGTTTAGTTTATTTGAAACAAATATAGGATATTTACCTTTTTTAAAAAGTATTTAAACAATCAGTTTTCAGCTATGTAAAGTGACAACTGTCAAAAGTTAGGACCAACGAGTGCGTTGGCAAGTCTTCTCCTAACTTCCCTTACAATGTAAAAATTCTTATTAATTAAAGTATACAAGTCGGCTCAAAGCTTAAAGCTGAAAAGGTACATCAATAGGTACGCGTTAGTAGCCAGTGAAGGAATAGAACACTTGGCTTAATTGACATATCTTACACACTGCCTAGAATTTGCAAAATTCTTACCGAACATCCTGTGTAAGCCCCTAGTTTTATAATTAGCTCTTAGTTTACACCTAATAACGATTAGAGTAAATTAAAATCAAAATCTGACAATGCCTATTTTTACTATATTTTCAAGCCATATTATTTTTTAAAAATATTGACTTTTTCAGATTGTGTCCAAGACTAAACGTGGCTAGCCCTAAAAACCGAAAATATTTCTTCGACAGCTTCGCCTGAATTTAGCATTTTTTGCATTAAAAACAAGCTAGCTTTTGTATATTACGAAAATTTTAAAGTTTATTATTAGCTTTTAAGTTATTAACAGTGAGTTTTTGATCTCACTTCATCACAAATATTAAGTCACCAGTTTTTTAAATACAAATTTTTAAGCTTTCGGTGTAAGGATTTTATTACTTTTAATTCAGATGTGTATGACACAAAGTATACCCTATGTATGTAATAAAATTTACATGTGAAGATTAAAAAATATTTAAAGATTTTTATTCAAGACTTTTTACATACTTAGTGTATATTTTTATTTATTTATTTTAATAAGTGTAAATTCCGCCGCAGGTGCTTTAAATTTATCATTAGATTAATGAATCTCACATAAAACAAATATATAACAAGGCAACAAAATATGCAAAGATGTGTTCAAAGATTTAAAAGTTGTATCGATGTATAGTGAAGAATATTGCAAAACTAACTACATTCCAAACTCCTCGATTTATTGTAAAATAAGAGATTTTCATGCTTTCTTTGCAAACGAACTTATATACTAAACGTTGTCTACTTTGAGAAATTTTAATTAAACTTTTGGGACCCTAATTAACTTAAGTCCGTTCTGTTTTGTGACAATAGGTGATTTACGTGTTATGACGACATCTTATATATGTTTTTGAGAGCAAAGCCTGTATGCACCATTACGTATCTTAGATTTAATTCACGCTTAAGTACAGCGAAAGTTACTTTAGAAGGTTGTTCTATTCAAAAGTGAATGTGCTTTTGCCAGCTTCCTTTGTGAATCTTTGGTCTGTCCTACCTCACACCTATTTCCAAGTATCTCCAATTCTTTCAAGAGTATGAGTCTTTGTGGATTTTTTCCCATTCCTTTTGCAGCAGAGTTTCCCTAGTCATGTCGGAGGACCATTTTCAGGTACGCAGAGCTGTTATTACTTGGTGCACGTTTTTAACATAAGTGGTTCCCCGTGTTCGATTTAGTTGCTTGGTTTCAGGGGGAAGGCAGGAGACTCAACCACTCTGTGGAATCCTGTTTACATAGAATATTAGCGTAATAGCCGCTATTAGACGCGAGTAGGAGGGGTAGGGGATAGCTTGAAAGAAAAGGTCATCTCGTGATACAAGTAGTAATCTCTCAAGGAACCCCTGGTGGAAGCCAAGATGCATTTCAAAGATTAAAAAAGGAGAAATAATTTGAAGCATTCGGGGTATTCCGGGAGCTTAGAGCTCGCCATCCGGACATTCCATCGATAACGTCTCCAAACCGGAATAAGGTGTAAATCATCTGGGAGGATCGCCCCAACCCTAAGCTCCGGACGGAGAACAATCTGGTAAATGGACTAATATCTGAGTCAGAAACATAGCAAGTTCAAGCAAGTCATTACGTGTTTGATATAATAGCAAGTAAATTATACTTTGTCAAATGTCTTAAAAAGATCATCTTGTGTTGATGGGTTATTGCCATATTAGCATTCGGTCTCGAATCATTCACTGGTTAAAAAACGTTTAAATTAATGGTTTTTTATTATCAGATTGTTGTTTTTTAAAATATTTAATTATAGTGAAAAAGAAAGTATTTGGGTGGATAAAAAAGTATCAACTAACCCATTATTGGTAGGACACTGAGATTTAACATTCGACTGTATTAAGGGTCATATCTAGCAAATGGTTTAGGTCCTTTTATGTCCGGCAAGTTCATTCTTTGTCCCATCTTGAGATTTCAGGGATTATGCCCCTAATTTCATGGTATATTAGGATATTTGTACTTTTTCGAGAACTGTCTACCATTCATAGAACCAGACCTCTTCTCGGAGTATAAATGTATTCTTGCCGAGTCATGAAAATTTCGTAAGGTGCATACAAGCTATGTATAGTATATGTATTGAAGGTAGAATGATGTTCGGGAGTTTAACGCACTAGACAAAAGTATGCATTAACGTTAAAGAAAGTTAGATATGTATTATAACTGAGTCATATATCCTCGTTAAGTGTTTACCCATGACATTGAAACAAAAAGTTCAAATTGTAAGGTCCCATTTTTTTTATAATTGTTAGTTTGTTCGAATGGCAAAATCCTACTAGAAATTTCATTTATAAAGTATTGTGTAACCAAAATAGAATACAGAGATTAGCTGTTAGAGAATACCTTTCTTGCTTACACAAATAAACCACTGATCAATTACTAGGAATAATTAAAATGTTGGTACTATTTTTAAAACCCAATAACTCTGTTTTGGGTAAAGCAAATCGAATGATTTTTAAACCAAAGTCTAAAAGTTGTTGTCTCTGCTTATTATATAGGGTGTTTTACTAGGTCTGTGTAATTTTATTTTCCAAATCGAAAACTTTTTTATTTTAAAAATAAGACTAATTTGACTGAATATATAGGGTACAAAACAAATACAAAAATAAAAGTGTTTGCAGTCAAAAAGCCTTTTTAAAGTTTTTTTTTTTTGGGCATAGTTTTTGAGAAAATTAATGGTGAATATGTAAAACACTGCATCATTTGAACGTTTTTACGCTCTCTAATTCGGCTATTCCACAAATTTTGATGCCACACATTTTTGTTTTGCCTACTTCCGTTTCCGGATTTTTTGCGCAGCGTATTGTAAGAGAACATTTTTGTAGTCAAGTTGTTTTTTTTAATAAGCAAAATTTTTTATGAAGAACAATCTTTTTTGCTAAAGTTCCAAAGCTGAAAAAGGTTTTCCGTATGTTAATAAAATTAGACAGACCCTGTATAATATCGTGTAAAATTTTCAACAGGACCCTAATTTGGCAAAAGTTAATTTTTTCTTATTTAGTATAACCATAATATTTTTTAGTGTTTCTCTGAGAACAAATTTGCCATATTTTCGTTGTCGTTGCGACTAGGAATGTTTTTTATTTAATTAAAAATAGCAGAGAAGTTTAAAAACAATTTTATACAGCTACTAGAACAAAAAGGTTTAAATTGAGCATTACATAAGTTAGACCACTCAGATCCGAACCATATTTCTAGTGAATGAAGTCCAATTTAACAATTTTTTTTTGAGTAACCCTGTATAGGTATAAAAGGGCTTCAGTTACCTTTTTTTGGTCTATAGAACATTATAAAAACATTAGAAGAATTCCCAATGTGTGTGGAAGAATTCCATGAGTAGTTTGCCTACTTAAAAATTAGGTAATTTATTAGTATTGTCTCTTAATCACTTTAACGAAAAAATCAAAATGTAATTCAATGGGAAATATTTTAAAGTATTGTTTAATCTAGAGTCTCTTTACTTTTTCGTTAATTTTAATATTTAGGGCTGCATATATTCATTAAAAAATGCACACCTTCTATAAACAGGGATATTACTAAAAATGACGAAATGACCTCGAGATAGATATTTAACAATTATGCTAAAATCAAATATTCAAAAATAATCCGGAACAAATTGAAGTTTTGCGAAATTTTTCATATTTAGCATCGTGAATGCAGCAGTGATAACTTTTGATACACACCCTATTAAGCTGAATTCAATTTAACAAAACAAAACCAGCATTTAGATTGCTTTATGTAAACCAGAATATTACGTTTTTAAAATAATAGAGACATTTTAATTATTCTTAGTAATTGATTAGTAGTTTTATTTCTCAGGTCAGTTTCACAAGAAGTTAAAACTTTTTTTAGTGTAATTTCTAGTTGAATTTTGTAAATATTTTCTCTTCCGTCTACAGAAAGTTGTTACTTGACTTTTTTACATAAAATGTAGCTTTTGTGTACTAATAATTTAGTATTTAGTCTTTTTATATTATATATATGAGATAATTTTCATGGTATTATATTTTTGTTAGGCGTTTCGATGCTTTCGGTCTTGTTCTCGTGATTTTATATTAGAGGTAACTAAAAGTATGTATATTTACAAGTATTGTAAATATTTAGAGTTTTGCAAGGCAAAATCGAAGGGATCGAGATGTTGCTTCTTCATTTTATGCCGGCTATATCTATATTCTAGTTGTTTCTTTCTACAGATTTGTTTTTTAAAAATTATTTAATAAACGTATGTTTAAAACAAAATTTGGTTATTTATTTATAGATCAGTGCCGATCAGAAAAGCAAATGTTTTCATGATCTTACTCTCAACAGCATTTTTAAGTCTACCGATGGGTTGACCAGACAATCGAAACATACTCCAAACAAGGCCTGGCATTAGGTTGGTGATAAAAATTCTCAGCTGTTGGCAAATATACTAATGGACACGTGAAACGTCGACTATGGATTTTAATGATTCTTCGATTATTTCACAGTCATCTTTGTCTATGTGAGTGATGCTTTATTTGTAAATTTTAAACTGTCATGCAGTTTCTCTGAAGGACATCTCTTCGACCAAAAGTCGATAATGGAGAAAAACTAATCCCCTTTTTGACATTTTAGGTCACGTTGATTCCTTAAATAATTAATAAAGTTAAAGAGATTTATTTGACATATTGCATTTTACCAATATATTTATGTGCCTTCCCATAAAATAATAGTTATATTATCTTTTTTGATTGTTTATGCCTCAATAAAGCATACAGTATAATTTTGTCATAATATGGGGTCATATAAAAGTATTTTACATCAATGAACAATTTGATGGTATTTACTGATTTTTTTTTTCTAATAAATCGAATTTACTTTGTTGCTTAATATAATCTAACGATTTAAATTTATAGGTAGTGTGTAAAAAGAAAATATGAAAGTATTTACTAAAGTAGTTGGTCTCCACCAAAAAGGTATTTTATACCAAGAAAGTTTAGGCAGTTTCTTAATGTTACTAATCAAGTCTGAATTGGGAAAATTGCATTTAATTTTGTGGCAACTAAGCTAAATAAAGCAAAGGGTATAGCTCCGGCATTTTACTCTGGCAAATACTAATATTAGATAATTTTAAGTTTTATAGGAATAGAGGCAAAAATTCGGGGGGTTTCTTTTAAAACATTTTTAGACGGCGTTAAATCGGAAGTGAATAAAAATTTTCGAACGTGGCTTCAAAGCATATAATTATTTACCTTACTTAAATTTATCAGACCATAAATAAAATGACACAAAAATTAAAATATACCTAAAGAATGTCCAAATTTTTATTTACTGCTTTTTTAGAGTTTAGACAAGTAGTAATTACCCTTAAAGTCTTCTTTGGATCCAATACAAAATAGTTGAAAATAAAACTGAAGTGGCAGATTTATAAATATCTCTCATTTTCTATTCTGAGCTTTCGGTTCAGAGTCCTTAATCTCTTGATAGTCCAAGCTTATGTATCAAATAGATTTACTAAACACTTCTACCAAAGTTTAGAATGAAGACCACATAATAAAACGGTTTTGTTTATCAAATAATGTGAAACAGGAAAAAATGTTTGTTTTACATTTAGGTCATTGTTAATTGCAAAATACTTTATCAAGTATGAAAATGCAATTTCTGTTCTTCTCTGTTCCGTTACCTTTTTGCAAAAGGGCTTCACCATTTTTATACTACATAATCACAAAATTTCAAAAAGGGACATACTGACATTTCCGAAAGTATATTTTATTTTTAATAGGTTGGAAAGATCCTACTCTTTAAAGACAAACTAAATAACCTAAACTTTATCCACTGCCTCGGTATATGCTCCATGATTTGAAAGTAATTCCAATCTAAACTGGATGTGATTATTATTAATGATGTACCCACGAGAAACAACAATTATAGGGATACTAAAAATAATGTCCATATTAATAACAACTATTTATTCTGTAAATATATAAATAAATTTCAGTCAATAAGATTAATAAGTATCAAAAATTCGCAATAAAGGTAACAATAAATACCTTACCATAATTATATTTGTTTTAAAATACCAATAATGTAACTTATATAAAAAAATTCGATTTAAATGGACTACAAAATTTAGCACCTGTAAAAAATTATTTGTTAAAGTTTATGAATAGTCATATAAAGTGTACTTATCACATACTGTCTTGCTAAATGTATGTATTACCAAATGAAATCCTGTAAAATTTAACTCAATGTGTTAATCGATAATAGATATACCTAACTAAATCAGGGAACACGCACATCATTCTTTAACATGGTAACATACATTGAGATTTTTTAACCTTTAAGACCATAAAGAGGCTCTTACTATGTTGAAAAGGTATCTCTTATTTGCTGTTTGCAGAGAGCTAGATTAAGATCTAGATTAACTTATGACGACATAGAAAACAAATGATACAGGCATTTTACAATAGTAAATATAAATTACACAGAAGTACTTTATAAAACTTGGTTTAATGTTTGATTGCTATTTGAATTTTGAAGCTCACTGTTCAGAAAAACTGACATGGTTATATAAAATTAAAAAATCTATCCATTTAAATATATTTTGCATACATTTCAGCAAAAAAATTCAGATTGCTCAAAATTCGTTTATACCGTATGTGAATTTGTGTAAGTATTGGTAACCATATTGCAACCACATATATTCAAAATTGTGCCCTTAAATTTCACACTGCGGAGAGAATTATTTTTTGGATTATTATTGTATAAAATTTTTAATATATATAGAAATATTGCACCTCGTCACAGATCTACGAAATTTAGACAGTTCTGCTTACTTGGCCGATTGTTCTTGAATACGGAAGTGTATTATATGAGTATAAATAAATCCAAAGACGTTTATTACTATCCATGATGCGATTTAGTATATTTTAAGCTGCATAAGAACGCTTACGCGAGAGTGCAGATTTATGTTAGTTTCTGATAGTTCCGAATTCAGTGTACGTTTTTAACATGGTAGGTCATATTTAAGGCTTTTTAATCTAAAGTACCATAGAGGGTAGGTGTTCCTTGTTTACTGTTTGCAGCTTTATGTAAATTCGTCTCATAAAAAATATAGTTATAATTGTTTATGCTTGATAAGACATACATTTGTTTTGTCACAAATGAATTATTTACTAATTAAGTACTAAGAAACAATACGAAATTGCATTAGCAAGACCTTACTATGGGAATAATGGAGACAATGAAATCATATGATGGTTAATTCTGCATTACCTGCTAGTGAATATTTATTGAATAAAATCAACAGAAAATGCCAGCCAAGAATACAGGGTGGAACATAAAACTGGAATTAATTCGATAACGTAAAAACTATTATAACTTGTAAAATCTATTTTACTCTTCATATTGATTCCTTCAGCTCCAGATCTTTTGATAATACAGATTTTATTGTAGTAGTACTGCAGAAGAATTATGACGCCATACACTTTTTTATGCCACACCCCGTATATTAGTTTTGTTGAGATCACTGAAACATTTGAAACAAATTTTATCTTACTTATCTTAGGGGCATAATCTTGTTTTGTATTGCTCTATAAAAAAAATATATTAAGTTGCAATAATTTTCTACAAAAAAAAACTGTTTATTTGCTTAATTACCGTTTCTATAATATACGTATAGTATATACGATCAGTTTGACCAAATCAAGGGGTACAGACTTAAACTCAGCAACTACTGAAATTTTCTTGAATTTGAACAATGGAAAGATCCAAAATATAGTGACGTCAATTAGAGATAATATGTAATACCAAGGGGAATATCATGGGTTCTAGTATTTGTTTTAAAAGGCATTTTTGGTATCCCAACTAAGCACAAAGGTAATATCAAACAGCATAGATAGCAGGTATTGCAGAACCAACTGGAATTAATATACCATAGAAGTTTTCTTTCAGTCAAAATCCATGTAATTTGTACTATCAAAAATAAAATCTACATCCAAAAAGAGAAACTCGCGTTTCTTCGCTACCGAAACGATATAACGGAGCTTCCTATGGATAAAGGTGACTGAATGTGGTTCAGGGCTAATTCGATGTCCTTAGGGTGGAATACTTTATCTACAACCGTTTGAAGCACGCCTTCCTCGACCAGTTCGGCCAGCCTGTCAAGGGTACCATGGCAGAGATGTGCTTCATCATAGTTATTGCTAGGCCAACCAATTAACTTCTGAAAATAAATGATTTCATGAAAATTAGTAGTCTATAATGCTTAAGAATTTTATACTATTCTGGTTTCCCTCTTGGATTTAACTTGTCTTACAAGAAACAATGATAAATCATTACAAATTTTAAATAATAATGGTGTGAAACAAAGGAGGTCCTCTATTTATACCAAATATTATTGATATAAACAGATCTTATTTTTTCTCAAAGACCTAAATTATTTCGTGAATATGATTAATTCAAATTTAAATCAACTTCAGGAATAGTCCAACAAAAATACACGTTAAATAAATACTATTTTAACTATTGTCACAAATAAAATGTGTGCTAAATGTGTGTTAATAGTTAACAGCAGATATTATCAGTGATTTAAATGTAACAATAGTAAGTGATAATATTGAAGTAGCGGCTCAGATCAAATGCCTCGGTGTTATTGTTTATTTATTCAATACTGATCCACACTGTGAACAAAAATTACAACTATGTGCGATCTATATCACACCCTTGACGTTATAAAGACGACGTGGAGGGTGTCGAACAAGAATGCTCCACATAGAAGAGCCCCCGTAAACCTAAAAAAAAAACCGTTGGTACTCAACATTTTTAAATTTTTTTGAAATTTCATTCATGATTGAATGATCTCAAAAGGCATGACACACTGCCCAGTAGGATGGTGGGAAAATAATTTATTTTTGAAAATTTTAGGTAAAAACTCTGCCTGAGACTTTAAAAGTAAAGCTGAAACTGGTTTTTCCAGGTTTACACATTATTTTCAAGGCTTTTGATAAACCAATTCCATGACCCTTCCAGGATTATTGGCCTGAATTTCAAATTCTCTAACATTTCCAGGTCAGGTCGAACTCCGATTAAGGTTTTATTCCTAAATTAAGACGCCTACTATGTTTTATACTATGAATAAATTCATGTATGAAATAATTCAGTGTTCGCCATTATCGTAACTTTACTTAAAATTTTGACTGAATATATCCTTATGTTGATGCATGGAGTTGAATGTAGAAGTCTCCTTTTGATTTTAAGATACTAATTTGTTACCAAGTAGTGGAAACAAGGATTAAACAAATTAAAAAAAAACAAACTGCATTTACAAATAAAATGTAAAATACATACCTCTGCTAGGAACTTTAACCTTATATATCCTGATAATATGAGCCTACTAAAGAATCCGCATGAATCTGATAATAAATCTTCTGGTATCGTCGATAACATTTTTCCTTCTTTCATACAAAACATGCTCAGGTCATTCAAATCTAAGCTGCAATATGAAAAAAGCAACTCAATGTCACAATCTTAATGGAATTAATATGTGTATTTGATAAATCTTGTTAATAACTTTTTTGGACAATTTTGGTTACTGTTCAACTTACTTTCCGTTTCTAGTTACAATAATAATATCAAATTGTTCTCCCTTAATTTCCAACTCTTTAAACAGAGCTCTCCTCAGATCAACTTTATCCACTTTTTCTTCGAGATGCTTTCCAGTTGAATCATCACCTAAAATGTAATAAACTTATAGAAAAACAGTAAAAATACATACAGTGCTCAACAATCGAAGGGCATATGACTAAATCTACATTTTTTCCTTGATATTTAAAATTAAAAAAATTCTAGTGATAATAAATAGATGTTTATTCCATTATGTTATGATATAGCCAAAGAAAATAATTGAAACATATATTTAATGGAAAAAATAACAAAAAGAAGAAACAGGTAACTGCAAGAAAATAATATATATGTTTCATTCAATTGCGGAATACCCAAAAACTATATAAAAAAAGTAATAACCCTGGCTCGTATTGCTCGATGCTACTCTATTTAGAAGACTCCTTCCTAAATCACTGATAAACTATTGAGTTATGGTTCTTAAGTTTGGGGAATTGCTCAGACGTGTTCAATACAATTCATGTCCGATGAACAGGGAATTTTTCATACTAATATTCACACATCACACGTGCACAAAGGAATTCTCGATTCGTAAGTAAAGAGACTGCCTCGAATTTTGAAAAATTCCATGAATGTGTTCTCTCGACCATCGATACCTGCGTGCACACTGCTTCCCCTTTCTGACAGTTTGACCACTAATCACTCCTCCAGAAGCGTGCCTAAAGATGTTAATTCTTGAAGCTTGTTCTCGTCCTGTGTACGCTGGAAAACCAATTGCCGATTCCACGCTCTACTTAAAATAACACATATTTAGCTGCATAGCGACTTCTTGAGACCTTCAGGCAACCAGCGCTCTAATTGCTCGAGTTGTGCCGCTTCTAATCATCTTAACGGCGCACATAGGTGTATTTGTACAATAAAAGCGGACAAAAACAAAAAAAAAAAAGGAAAAATATCAATTATTTATTATTATATACTTTAATAACATCTACAAAGGTTTCTTAATCAAATGCAATTTAATCTAGCAAGCCATGACAGAAAACAAAAAAGTTATGAGGCCGCGAACAGAAATGCTTTTATCAAAACTGCTGCCAACATGTCACATTTATGTTATTTCGTCAGACACTGGTACACTGTAAAGAGTTGTTATATATATTTTTTTGAACATTTAATAAAGGAAGATACTACAGTAGGTAAGACAATTTTATATAGGTTGTATGGAATATGTTTAACGTATTTCTGTTTATGCTGGAGGGCATTTATCTATTAGTACTTACAATTTAATTTTTTTTTATTTATTTTAAATTTTATTTAGGTACGCAGGTATGTTCCGGAAATTTCCGGAACTTTGTTCATACGCTATAAAGCGGCTTAGGGTTTCTTTATTAAGGTTATGAAAAAAAAAATTGCTAATATTTGCTAACGTGGACATTTGGCTATTATAAACTTCCTATGTGTTAGGCAATGTATCATATAATGTAATATCTAAAAATGGGTTAATTGAATTTGGCAAATAGGCATATTTTAAAGAGTTATGTTTAATTAATTTTAAAATACAAGGTCAGTAGATATAAATTTCAGTCTGGACTATTTTAGTTTTCATGATACGGGGTGTAAATTAGAGAAAAAAATATATCCAAAAATATAAAATAATTTCCAAAAAATCATACAATATGTAATTTTAACAGTTACTGGGACCAAAAATTTAATATTTATTATTAAAATTATTATATATGGGTCGTTTTTTTTTGATAAACTATTTGTTATGATATTGTACTTCAACATCACATGACAGGAAAGTATTATCTCAGTAAATACAGTGCAATGTCGAGAAACATTATTAGAGAAAAAGGAATATCGTGTCTAACGATAACTATAACTTTCAAAAAGTTTGAAAATTGAGAATTCTTACTTTGTATAGGTATTCTAGATCGTACTAAAACGGTTCGGGTTTTTTTTTTCGCGATTGGGGGAAAGAAAGAAATTACGAGAATATGAGGAAGAGGCTAATATTAAAAAAATCATGTCTTGTGTCGTTTTCGAGGTTTTTAGGGTTAAGCATTCGAATTTTAGCATTCCTTTATATATTTTGAAAACCGTACAAAAGGTGGTAGTTATTACAGAATAGTTAAGGGTTAGTTTATTATTAAGCACAATTTCATTCAAACGTAATGTGGGAGTACTGATTCAGTTTGCAGTGGTTTTTCCTATTTTTATAAAGCGAGATAGGTATGCTAAAAGAAAACACAGCTTCAACTATCATCGATTAGGAATTATTAACCTCTAAAATAGGTCACTCTCGGCTGGACCACCCTGTATAACCCAAATTAATATAGTACTTTTAAACATTTTTTTAGAAAAAAACGTAATGTTTTTCACGAAATTTGATAATTTTTGAATATAAAATATAAAGTGTACCTTCTTTCAACTATTTTAAAAGAAAAAAATAAATGGATGAACCACACTTTCTATTAAAAAAAAAACGAAAAGAAGTTCGACATTTTCACCGCATTTCGACGCGAAAACTCCTTATTATGACAGTTTTAGGAAAGGTTGTCTTACAATGTTGCCAAATTTACATTAGAGAAACATCTAAAGAAGTATTTTACAAGAAGTAATTGGCGCATTACCGGGCACTTGGTTTACCGCAAACTTAACCAATCCCAACCTAACATAACTTAAAGCAACAAAAAAATGTTCGGTAATTTTTTACTATTTTACAACATTGCCGATTTTGATGATTTTTTGTATATAGAATTTCGGGATCTTGATCACGAATCCGAAGTCACAATCATAAATAAGGGCGTCGAAGTAAAATTACACTAAAATAATTAAATAGCGAAAAGAACACGTAGGAAAAATAAACCACGACCAAAAAAAGGCATCACTTTATAACACACGACGACCAAAAAAAAACACTTCACGTTTTGCCGACGAAGTTGGGTATTTTTGAATAAAGTTTTTTTTTATCACAGTGGACAACAATAGGCAGAGGGCGCCGAAAGGCAAAATGGGGCGTTCGCCCACCTCCTAGGCCACTGGAGCGCGGTGAATTGAAACAGGGTTAGAACCCGGTTAGGCGCCGTAGGCCTCATCAATAAAAGGCGATCAACACTACTCAACAGCCAAGTGTATCACTAGCGGAAGTCTAACAATCGGCACATTAGTCTTCCGCCAGTGATGCACTTCGCTGTTGTTCGCTTTTTTTGTTAGAGCTTGATGATGCCTACGGCGCCTAACCTGGTGCTAACCCGGTACCAATCCGCTTAGTGCATTCACGCTCCTGCTGGGCACCTATGTAACAAAAGTGTCCATAATTAATTTGTAGCAATTAATGTTAAGATGCCAACAAAAGGAATTTACTGGTACAAAAGTATGAAGTATGGCTGTTTTTTGAATATTCCCAATTTTTTTGATAAAAATGGCAAGAAAAACAAAAAGATAGTTTATTTTACCTCTTTTTATAATTGCTAGTAGTAGTTTCAGACATAAAATTCGTTTTTTTTTCATAAAAAAAAACTTAAATTGAGTTTAGGATGTTTACGAACTTTGAGGATAAATAGCTCAAAAACGAAACCTGACCGAGAAAATTTGACTTCGGATTCGTGGTCAGGATCCCAAATTCTACCTATATACAAAAAATCATCAAAATCGGCGATGGTGTAAATAGTGTAGGATTTGTTTTTTGTTGCTTGTCTAGAGGTTGCAAGGTTCTTTCAGGAAAATGAAACAAACAAGGATTTTAAACCGATGTAAATAAGTTCAATTATTTATTAAATGGCAAATAAAATGGTCGAAAAAAGAACATCAATATTAGGATATCAACCTAGCCGATTCTTAAATATTAATTTGAGTTTGAGTAGAAAGAAATATTTGTAAAGACATAGTAATAATTTATTACCAACAACCGACCCTACAATAGTTACCAGTTTTTTATTAATTTATACTGATATTAAAAATGAACTTGGCATCCCCAACACATGGCTCCTCTGTTTATTTATCACTCAGCTGACTGAACTAAGTTATATCTTGTGAAAGATATATTTTTAGCCATTCTACAAAAACAAACCTTTTTAGTTTTTATTATTCTAATTCGAAAAAAAGTGGTTCATCCCCAAATTTTCGTGTGTTGGAATTATTAAACGAAAAGTAAAAAAATAGAGATTAGTAATGAAAAACGCCGCAACAAGCGCAATAATAATTAGTCGGTAAGGATCTGCAACTCATAATACATTTTGACCAAGTCAAATTGATCGGTCATTTGTCATTTATCTTACTTACCCAAATGTGAATCATCTATACTAATTATCTCACTAGCCCCTAAAGCTTTTGCTACCGGAACTGCTCGTTTGTAGCAAGTCGTTGTGACATGAGCGTTCCAACTATTGAGAAGTTGTATTAAGACACAACCGACAGGAGTACACCCGTCTTGAATAAGAAACCTAAAATAGTGATATTTGAATGTTCACAGACTATTTTCTTTCCAGTTTTGGAATAAAATATTATAATCTATTCGTTTAACATTGTTATTACCTCTTATTTTGAACATTACTGAAATCTATACTGGCTTCTGTTAATACTGAAAGGGCTAGGCTTCCAGCATATGGTATACTACACGCTCCCTCAAATCCTACGTTTTTTGGTTTTCTAGCTACCTTTAACAAAAACGTTAAATATAGTGACAAAGAAAGTTATAAAAAACCTCCATCTAACTAACAGCAATCAAAATCCTACTTTATAAGCCCCCTCTCAGTTCAGTTTCTCAGATAAAGTAAAAAAGTTACATGATCTCTTTAGGTTGCGAAATTAGTTGACAGGGTCAATGCGAGACTGATGATAAAAATGAAATAGTGGATTCTATAGATCAAAATAAGCACTTTCCGCACGCATGTTAGTGAGCAAAATTAATTTTTATCGCACTAGTGCGGAAAGCTATGGAACGCCGTTTCTATACACATGCGTCTTTCCTTAGTTATTGCATTTCATCAAATCGATGTTAATAAAAATTGGTATGAAATAAATGCCATATACAAAAATCTGTTTAAATATTTAATATCTTGTCTCTTATTAAAATGTAATTGCTTCAAACTGGATCGCATTAAATTAATATTAATACCGAAAACATTAGAATGCAATAACGACTTTGTGGAGATAAATTTATTTTTATCCCATATCAAAAAAAATTAAAGCATCTTTTAGGATAGCATTTCTTTTTAATATCAATTCCATTAACACCCTAAAAATGTAAATAGAATAATGCTCATTATTTTGATTTTGATTTTCGTTTATCTGTAATTTATACTACATCAAACGGATATAACACGGGCCCTTTACCATGGAAATTAAAATACTTGAATATACATTTGAATAAATAAATAAAAGTTAATACGAGATTTAATTGTATAAGAATTGTGAAATTTAAATGATTAGCGGGTATAAGGTAACTGGTTTTATTTAATATGCATTGTTTTGATTTCGAATTTTTATTAATGTCGATTCTTGTGAATATCAATTTTCATTGAATGCAGCCACCTTGTTTCAATTTTAATTATCGGACGTGGAGCGATCTAGTGCAAAGTAGGGACAACAAGAGCAGAAATCTGTAATTTTTTAATACCCGAGTTTCTGGCTAGGCATGCGTTCGAAGATTAAATGTGCATCTAAAATCAACCGACTGTGTTGTGCACGACGCGACGTCATGACGAGTCGGATGCGAATATTGAAAAACATATTCGTAGGTAATCAGTGACAGTTGAAACGTGATTAATTATTGTTCAATTGGGAATACTTAGTTATTAAATCATTGGGGAATACAATATACACCCCTATATTTAAAATGCGACCACGTACAAAATTACAGAGCATAATGAAAAAAAGTTAAAACGAACGTATCTAGCTCCCAACATCCTATTCCAAAACAAGCTATTCTACAATCCTTTGATGATTTCCTGGTCTAATCTACAATTCGTCATATATGGTAGAGCAATAACAACGATGTTTGACTTAGTGTTAATGTTTTATACCAGAATAAAGAAAACAAGGTTTTTAATTTCCCAGCTGTAATTCACAGATTACCACACACTGTAATTTGTAATGGCAAATTGCAATTTCTCCTGGAAGCTGTTTGCCGGCGACATGCTCTACTGCAGGTTCTTTGGCTTCTTAAACGTGATTTAAAGTAGGCTGACCAGATTTTTTTAAAATGAAAAGAGTACATTTTGACGAAATGTAAAAATAGGTACCAGCGTATAATAATTAAGTAAAGTCTTGTCACTTTCGCAGAATTCAATGACTTACAATAATAATTATAATACACATAATAATATATAAATGGTACCAGATTTCGCAAAATAGAGATCATTTGTCCCAGATTTCTCAAAATAGAGGATATTTGTCGTATTTATGGAAATAGTAAGAGTACTAGAGTACATGGACCTGAAAAAGAGAACATTCCTCAAAAAAAGCGTATATCTGGTCACCCTATTTCAAGCAAACTGTAGTAGGCTTATATAGGTATATCACTATATCTTTATTTACAATATTTCATTATAACAATTTCATGTTTGTCTCCCTTGTTTAATATGTGAGTAATTATTATAATTTATAGGTACGTGCATTTCACTTTCAAAACTGCGAGTCGATCAAGATACGAATTTACACATCTACCCAGTGGTGTATTTAGAATGCCGTCTTAGAGGGGGAGGCAAACATTTGATAACTAAAAAAAAGTTCTAGGTTCTTGTTGGAACAACATAAGCATGAAGACTAAAAAAAAACAAAGTTTTGATGTGGTTGTGAAATGCTTTATATAATGTAATTTTTGCTTGGGTTATTAGCTCGGGGGGAAGGGAGTGCGGGGTGCATTTGTGTCCTACACCTACCCGAAACCGTCGTATGTTGGAATGCAGAACATGTTATATTGAAGAATACCCCAGAACAAAAACATAGCACGCATACCCCATAAGCTTGGTAATTTTGTTCAAAAGGTCTCTTTGCTCAATACACAAGTATAATCTACAAAGCAGATTTTTTTTTCTATTTTTAGTTCTTACATTCTGGTACTCACGCACATATTATGGATGTAAGCCAGGGCAAAATATGTGATAGTTTTATAGGTCATAAAAACCGATTAATGGTTGTGTCTTGTATTAGATTTAATGCCTCCACATCTAACTGTAATAACGGTAAATATTCAAAGCAAGGTGTACCCTTCTTGTCATGTAGAGATACTAGAGAATCTTTCGATACGAATCCACGACGTGATTTCTATTACCTTACCTCCAAGAAGCCTGGAAAAAATAAAATTATCTGTGTATTCACTAAACATCTTTTATACCCATTTAAATATTAGTTAAACGATTTTTTTAAAAAAACTCTTTTTTTTAATGTGGCTCTTCGGGTTAGCCTTTGCGAGTAATATATAATGATACCCCACAACAATATGCAGTATTTTAAAAAACAAAAGTTAATAGCAGAAATTCGGAACTAAAATAAGATACGGCAACACTGTTACAGTAATATATATCATAAAACAAAATAAGTAAAAACCCAAAGAGGAGGTGCTACAGATAGAGCGTTTAAACACGCATTTCAGATTTCAGAACATAAAAATAGCTTTTTGGATAAAAAATCAGATTCAGCTTTTGCTGGAAGAACATTCATTCCTTTATTTTACACCTACCAATAAAATAAAGGTTGTGTTGTTTGACTGAAATTGTTATATCATTGTATAAACGGGGGCTTAACAATAATGGTTGTATACACATATATATATTAAAAATTAAAAAATAAATCAGAATTCAATTGCCGATTCAAATTATAACAACTTTGAACTTTGAACAACAGAATCAGATACTATCACTAATCGAGAAAATAAGTGTTACTTCACAGATTGTTTTGTAATGTGTGACAAAAGCTTGTACAAATTTATTTAAAACTAAAATTTCGAAGTGTGGAAAGTAGTTTGCCGAACCGTCGGCGTCGCACGTCATGCGAATACTATTTGTTACATAAGGACCGCAACTGTCTCGGGCCCCGCCGCGCCGTAGCCTCGGCAGTGGCCCCAGCACAGAGCTTGCGCGTCATGTTTTTGCGGGGATTTAATGATTGAAATGCAAATGCAAAGGTCACAACGCGTAAGGCTCAAATATGGTGGGGGCCCTGGGAGACATCAGCGAGAGAAATACAAAACTTCACTTTCAGGAAGAAAATTAAATTGAAGTTTACAAATATCAGATTATCTAAAGTGCTCATCGTGAGGATTCGTGAAATTTATTTTGATTGAAATAATTAATTAATTTAAAACAAATGTTAAGAATGCTGCAAGTAAAATATTTGCAGGGGAGACTTCCATTTTATTTTATAACATTTGTTACTTGCTACACTAGTGCCGTCTAATGACATTTTTAGTTTTTACTTGCAATTAAAAATTACAAACCAGGTTCAGAAGTCCCTATACAGGTAGCTAAAAGCATATTGTTCTATTATTATAGTAAATATATCCTAAATTACCATTTTTTAAATTTATCTTAACAGCTTGACGGTAAGCAACAATCCACATTTTTGAAAATGTATTATTTTGGAAATTTGAAATATCTTATATCTATAATTTCAATCTCGATTTCTACTGCCTGCAACTGCACAGGTAGGACACAATAAACAGTATTGAAAATAAAATCTATAGATTCAAAATAATTAGTTTATTAATTTTAAAAACATTTTATCGAAGCATAAATTCTAAAAACGTTTTCAAATGATAATGCATTACGTCCTATTTGACCCCCAAACGCTGTACATCGATGTGACGTATTTGCGCGTGAAAGACGAGTTTGAATTCGGTCCGTATCATGGTCTTTTATTGCACAAATGATATTAAAAATTCAGCAAGCAAGATTATTAGAATGCAATCCAATGTTAGCGCAATACGCAAACCAACGAAGTCGGCTCATACTTCAGAACACAGAATAACAAACCAGAGAGGCTCCAAAATTTTACAAAACTTTTTAGGCGCGAAGACTTCTCTTTCGTCTGACGACACACTCGCATATTAATTGGAATTATCGAACGAACTCACGTAAACACATTATATTTCTTTTGGGTGGCTATAGTTGGCGAAACTTCCGATAATAAAAATGCATTCGAGGGGCTTGTATTCAATCGAAATTGATATCAATGGAAATTGGTTTCAATGAAAATAGATAATCATAGAAATTGCTGTAAACGAAAATACCATTCATAAAAATTGATAATCGGTTATATTGTTTCCCCCAGAATACTACAAAGGTATTCGTTAAATATTTAATAAATATTGATATCAACAAAATTGTAAGTAATAAAATTATATTATAATAAAAGAAATGCATTTTAATTATAATAATATAATGAAAATTGAATTAATTTTGTAAAGACCCATCCAAATATCCTGACATACATTTTAATAGCTAAATCAAATTAATTGATTATTAAAAATCTATATGAAGTCTTTAGCTCTGGATGTTCCAAGGAATCAGTTAAAATTACATTTTTATTGTAATATTATAAAATAAATTGCCATAATGAAGTCCCATACAATTTAAATTAATACCGGGCATATATCAGACTAAAAAGTAAAACGGCGTTCCATAGAAAGCTGTATCAAAAGTATTAGATATTTTTTTGCAAAAATTATTAAAAAACACACTTAACAGAAAGAAGCAATTTCTCATCTAGATTTGTAATTCTTCAATCAAAAAAATTAAAAAATTATCCCATTATTTATATTACAATTTTGACTTACATCGTATTATAATATCATATTATTCCAGTCAGCTTAATGCTAAGTAACCTTAGTTACAATTGTTTTAACAATAGTGTTAATAGACAAGTCTTGGTTGTGATGACACCAAAAAGCAATAACAACAAATTGTGCGTCTGTCCGTGATTTAGTTAGCGTAGTTATTTGTAATTTTGTGCTTTACTTCGCCTTTCGCCACCCAACATGCAAGACATAGACGAAGATGTAATTCCTGAAAGTATTTTGAAAGAAGCTCCAGTGGTCAGCTTACAGGTATTGCCCAAAAAATCCCGCCATAGGTATAAAAAGAATACAAAGTTTGTTACACAATGATGCGAGAAGGAACTGGTAAAATCTCTTAAAGAAGTATTTCTAGCCTATTTTAGTGAAAAATCTGAAACCTTCAAATCTACGCTATCAAAACAAAGATGTGGATATAGGTAAATATTCAAAATTAACAGCATTTTTGAAACGGAAAAACGTAGCACACTGTCCAAAAAAATCCAAAGTTTTTCAAAAGCGAAAATTGCAAAAAAAATTTCCGAGGCACCTGATGATGTCTATTTGTTGATTAAAGTTCCGACCATTATTGCATGTCGTGGCGAAGATCTTACTAAATTAACCATTGATAACTTTGAAGACAAAGAGACCCTACTAATCATTAAAATTCTTGATATTAAAACTCGTATTTCCAGATCATTTGTAATTGGTGGAGATGCAGTTCACCTTGGTTTATAGGAAATATGTAGCTCTATGTCCTTCGAACACACCTCATCGTCATTTTTTTGTAAACTACAAACAGGGATATCTGGGATTGCCAGATCAAGAAATGTGCACGAGTCACAGTTTTCGCCGATATTCCGCCACAATGTTAGCTGTTTCAGAAGAAAATATAACTAATATCAAGAGGCATGGATAATGGAAATCCACTACCGTGGCAGAAGGCTATTTGGAAGACTCAATAGAGAACGAAAAAAAAAAATACAAATAAAACTTTAACCGAAAAGAAAGTTGAAGGTGAAGCTGTTTCATTTCCATTAACAAGTAGTACAACTTATAATAAACAGTGCTTAGAATTAACATTTCTAAATGTAAATAATCCGACAAACTGTACATTCAATATAAACGTTATAACGAACAATAAATAATTGTTTAATAAAGTAATAATTTAAAAATATATTATTATTTTTATTTGCAAATAAATTTAATATGTACGTGCATTTTGTAACTTAACTGCTGGCAACTTGAAACAGTTCACCTGCATTTTTCGGTAAAATTTAAGTTCGAATATTTTTAAAACGGGACGAGATACTGAGGTGCGGATTAAAATTGTATGTTGCAAATTTTATTACATATAACCGATGTTAGGCTTAAAACTTACCTAAGCTAAAAAGTTTTATACAGGGACTTAAACAAGACTCTGCAAATTTTTCAATTTTTTATTTGTTCCGAAAATCTACAAAAACAATTTTTTAGTTCTAATTGTTAGATTAGGTATATCATTGGTGAAATTGTAAAAAACAATTTCAAACTTTTTTTAAAACTTTTAATATTTTTTGAGTGGTAGTGAATATTTTCTCCAAACGGTTTTTTAATTTTATCTGACTTTATAATTTTAACAAATACAGGTGTTGATTTTACTGCCAAATTTACCAACATCGGGTAACACAAGAGACATGTAACAGGCTGCCACCTTTTTAGTTTTAAAAATATCAACTTGAAATTTGAAATGTCTCTATAATTCCATAAAAGCAAATTTTCTATAAAATAATAATTAAGTTACTTCCGCTTTAACCGGAAGTAACCCCGGACTATCATATTCAGCTTAAAATTAGATTTTCAACGATATTACAAGTTAAGTTTTGTTTGCAAAATGGCGGCTGGACCGCCATTTTTTCAAAATTCAACATTGGCCTGTCATGATAAAAATGCAGTCAATCTCGACAAAATAAAATTTTTAATTACTTTTTGATAGAAAACTTCTTTTGCATATTTTTAAAACTAAAAATGTTGCAGCCTGTTAGATGTCTATTGTGTTACCCGATAATAAAGTTAGAGAGGAAATTAAAAAACCGTTTGGAGAAAATACACGGTACTCCTTAAAACTTAAGTAAAACCTTTTAAACTTTTTACTTTTTATGCTACAGGTTGTTGAAATAAACGTACATGATCTTTAGGATTGCTAGGTTTTTAACTAACCTAGCCACAATTTTTTCACACCCTGTATGTTTTCTGGGTAGTGCAGATAGTGCACATTATAAAAAAAAATATGACTTAAGGGCTTTCTAACAAGAAAATTTTACATCAAATAGCTAATAAAAAGTTACAGCTTATGTGGAAAAATTAAATTTTTTGACAAAAAAAATCATATCTCAAAAAATATTAAAAATTAAAAAAAAGTTTGAAATTATTTTTTACAATTTCACCAAGGATTACGCAAATCTAACAATTAGAACTAAAAAAATTGTTTTTGTAGATTCTCGGAACAAATAAAAATTTGCAGAGTCTTATTTAACACCCTGTATAAATAACTTTTTAGCTAGGTAAGTTTTACGCCTAACATCGGCTATATGTAATAAAATTTGCAAGAAACAACTGAAAACCGCACCTCAGTATCTCGTCTCGTTTTAAAAATATTCGAACTTAAATTTTACCAAAAAATGCAGGTGAACTGTTTCAAGTGGCCAGCAATTTATTTTTGTAAGTCGCTAAAGGTAAATGTAGCTTAGGAATTCTAAAAATCACATTTGACATATTTTAAACTTCTAATTTGTGATCAAATATAATCTGAAGTAATCAATTCTAATAAATAAAAATTTAACATACTTCATTTCACCCTCCTTACTAAACTGCATTTGCTAATACATAGGTAGGTAATTTATACACGCTCATAGGAAAAATAATGTACCTAACTCGTGCAGTAAGTGATAAATAACTATTTTGTCTTAATATTATATATAGTAATAAGAAGGGTGGCGGTGACAGGAAAACAGGGATCATAACATATACCGACGATATAATAATAATAATAATAAAATAAATTTATTACTTTCCAGATAACAAACTCTTATTTATTACATAGTCAAAGCAAATTTACGAAAGTAAAGGGCCATGTGATTGCAGACTTCTGGCCAAAAGCCAGATTCGGTTTAGGTCTTGCATATACTTAAACTACTTACTTAAGATTAGCGCCTTAATTTAATTCAAATTCAATTCAAATTCAAAACAGCTTTATTTCAGATAACTTGGAAAATATTACATTTACACGCATATTATACCAAAATTTAAATGAAATGGCGTCACAAACACATATATGAAACAATCCATACTTATTATACAGTGTTTAGTTTATAAATATTATCTACATTGCATCAAAATATTCCCTAAGACAATATGGCTCTAGATTAATTAGCAGTTTTATTATTTTTTTAAAATGCCCAAAGTTTAGTTCTTCTTTGAATTGATTTTGTAGTTTGTTAAATATTTTTATACACATATAAGTATTGTAGGTTGAGTTGAAGCTAATTAACATAAATTTGTTTCGGTTTTTATGGAAAAACTTCAAACATTCAAACAAATAAAGACCATAAACAGTTAAAATTTTCTTTTCTTTAAAAAACGCCCCTACATGATTCTCTGAAGCCCATTTTATACACAATGCGAATTACCCTCTTCTCAGTTAAAAATATTTTTTCTAAATTTGGCCCGATGCCCTAAAAAATGATGCCATACTGGAATACAGACTCGAAAGTTGCAAAATACATAGTTTTTAGTGTTTTCTCATTCATATATTATGCGGCAGTTCTTATAGCAAAACAATTTTTACTTAATTTTTTTGATAAAACTTCAGTGTGCTGTTGCCAATTTAAAAATTTGTCAATGTATAAACCTAAAAATTTAGTGTAATCTGATATGCCAAAGTCATATGATCCAAAATGTATTTCATCTGCTTTCTCCTTTTTAGACTGAATAGTGTCAAAGATAACTACGTTTGTTTTACTGTCATTTAGAATTAATTTATTTTGATCAAACCATTCTTTTGTTTTCTGATATATTATACTCATTTCATAAGCTAATTGATCAAAGTCTTTGGCACCAACAACTAAGTTTGTATCATTGGCATAGCTTACAATGTAACTATTAGTGTTTTGTATTACTCTACATAAGTCGTTTATATATATAATAAAAAGTATTGGACCAATAATACCACCCTGAGCAATTCCCAGATTATTTGAGAGGATACTAGATTTATGTTCTACATTCTTATTTGTTGTTGTGACTCTCTTTTTGCGATTTGAAAGATATGAGTTTAACCATTTATTCCCGTTTCCTCTTATTCCATATATATCTAGTTTTTTGATAAGATACTCAATATTTAATGAGTCATATGCTTTTGACAGATCTAAAAATACACCCAGTGCCACCTTGCTGCTCTCAAGGAAATGCAAAATGCCCTGGGTGAACTCGTAGATTGCTGTCTGCTGAGTTGACCGTCCTTGTAAATAACCGTGCTGAGAGGTAGAAAAAATATTGTTACTGTGGAAAACTGTAGCAATCTTTTACATATAGCTAATTCAAAAACCTTGGAAAGTTCGGTAATAAACTTATAGGTCTGTGGTTTTCCATAAGGTCTAGTTCTCCTTTTTTTGTAGAGAGGTTTAATTACAGCAAGTTTTAACGAGTCTG
Organism: Kuschelorhynchus macadamiae; assembly: GCA_030620095.1. Classification (NCBI taxonomy): domain Eukaryota; kingdom Metazoa; phylum Arthropoda; class Insecta; order Coleoptera; family Curculionidae; genus Kuschelorhynchus; species Kuschelorhynchus macadamiae. The sequence goes on along the minus strand of JAUTXW010000881.1, from coordinate 21,104 downwards.
GAAAAATACCATGCTTAAAAGAATTATTTATAATATATGACAGTATTTCACTTATAACATTTAATGACAACTATACGGTATGGGTATTTCATCATCACCACTACTAAATTTGTTTTTTTATTGATTTTGATAAAGTTTTAATTTCCTCAGTGTTGTGGGTTTCAAATAAAAATACTTATCTATGGGTAAAATATTACTATAATGTATGGAAATGCTTTGTAGGTTATTTAAAAGATTACTTGCCGCTTCATTAAAATATTTGTTAATATTATTTGTAACCTCTTCGGGATTTCCTTCAACTCGGCATTTTGAGACTCTCTAACTCTACCTGTAATCTCTTTGCATATTTGCCCCATAGTTTTACTCTTGTCTGATCTAATAATTCTCTCTTCATATCGGGAGGACCTTTCCCCTATTAGAGCTGTATCATATTCCTTTTTGGTGTTTTTGTACAGTTCCTTATAGCATATGATTTTGTCTATTTAACAGTAAGAGAATATTTAACCTATTTTTTATTTCATCAATTTTTGGGCTTTTTAAAACTAATTTGTGCTTATTATGTACATTTTGTTTTCTAGGGAACACTGATTAAAAATGCCTAGAAATATGTCCATGAAATTATTCCACTGTTTATTTACATCTTTACTATCTATATCTAAAACTAATTTATGATCTAGAATAATTAAGAATAATTAAATTCTAAAGGGAATGGAGAGAGAGAAAAAGGAATAAACAGAGAGAGAGAGAGAGAGAAAATTAAGAACAAATTTTTATATTTTTAATATTTGACGATTACTGGTTAGTAAAAAGAATATGTTTGACGTGTCTCCGAAACATGGTGCACGATCGAGAAAAAGTCGATACTTGCAGGGAATTTAAATAATTTGCAGCATTATACGAAAAAGACCTTTTGTATCCTAAATGTTATTTTATTAAATAAATATTTTAGAGTTTTGTATTTTATAATTTTATAACTAACAAGAGAAATGTAACTTGCGCCGATTAAACATATTAAGCCATCCAATATCTTTTAATTTGTGTGAAATACGATTCCGAAAATTAAACGAAGACAGCAATTTTGTACTTTTTGAATTCTTTTAGTGTCATTTTGATAGGTCTGAAAAGTTGCTCTTTAGATAGACAAACATAATGGCACTAAACAAAACTGCAGTTGATATTTACCAGTCAGATAAGACGACACTAAAAATTTGGTCACTGTTCCAACATGTAATTTTTTTTTAATGCATAAAAATTAGTTATCAGCTACACAAATGATTTGTTTTAACGATAGCTTATGTTGGCTTACGTTGTAATGATAATAGTAGTATAAAGTAGGATATCTAATTCTAAAAACTGTTTTAATATTTCAAAAAATATATATTTTTTTTTGACATGTTAAAACAGTAGGGCCTCGCCCTACCATTGAATTGAGAAGAGTCTGGGGTCCAGTAACAATTTCAGCCCTGCATACAAAGCTAAACCTAAATATTTTTGGATAGTATAAAAAATTATGGAAATGTTATCCTGTGGTTAACTTTAGAGTAGTATTGTTTTAAGTTTATATTTTTATATTTCGATGTTTCTTTACGAAACGCTAATCTGACAGACAAGAAAGTATTCATAAGTTTATTATAGCATCATTTGAATACATTTTTGAGTGCGAAATATTAAATTTCAAAATCTACGGTGGGTTAACTGATATGGAATGCGGCTCGTACTTACCCTACTTTCCGATATTAAAACTGTTTGGCACAAGGTTCCCTGAGACCAAAAAGGCACTGTCGCCCAAACTTCATCGCCTATTTCGAGTCGTCTAACTTTCTTCCCCAAATCTGTTATAACACCCGTGCAATCTCTGCCAAGAATCACGGGCAGATCTGAAGGTGATTGCTAAAAGAGTGTGAGTGTCGGTAAATAAACACATTAAAATGGCATTAAAAGGTAATACGTTAAAAAAAGATAAACCTTATGTAATCTTCGCAGTATCCTTCTGAACGTTCTCCCATATCCACTGCAAATGTGAGCATCAACAATATTTACTGAAGCAGCTTTTACGTTGATCAAAACGTCGTGGTCACCACATTCGTACGGCGCTATTGAATCTTCGACCACTACAGCAGCCTAAAAGTATTTAAGTTCAAAATAATGCTTTGATAATAAGCATACTATACTAAAAAATCCTAAAAACTCTTATGTTGGTGAAAAAGAACTATACTGCAATTTTAGCCCCGATTTTACATGTTTTAGTTTTGATAACGTATCAGTCGTTTTCTGGATAAGCTTTTTAAAAATTTAAAGCTAGTTTTTACGGCATCTTCAAATTTTGAAAAAATAACCGCCATATTGAAAATTCCGAAAAATGTCATTAATTTGATCAAAACATGGTGTTTTTGCTTAATTAATTTTTTTTGCGCATTACAAGTGGTTATGGTGGATGTGAATAATAGTGAATAATAGGAAAATTGCATTTGGAAAAATTGTAGCAGAGCTTAAAAGTGTAAAAGTGAGGACAGATTTACAGACTTTGAAAGATATTAGTTTAAAATGTAAGACGGCATCGTCGAAAAACTCGAGTATGTCGAATAGGTCGAAGTATACGTTCAGTAGAGGAAGATATATACCAGTCATTTAAAACGAGTAGAGGTTCCTGACGTTGTAGTAGACGCTTCGGTATCAGTATTGAGAAGCAGAAACCGAGAGTTTGATTTCAAAAAGTGCTGTTTCTATTGTAAGGAAAAAGTCAATGCAGGACACGCAAGGAGGCAGCCTAAGCGACACCCACGAATATGCCAAGTGGAAACACTCAAGAAAATAGCTATTGTACCTGTAAGAAGAGAAATGACTAATAGTAGGATATCGGATTCACGGAGAATGTGACATTGAAACGCATTATCATAAAAATTGTAATTCCTCTTTTCCCATCATTGGTTCACGCATGCTTGGACAATCATTCGAAAAAATATGCGGAAGGCAAATCGATCAATCGAAACTAACGGCGTTCAATGAACTCTTCAATTACCTCGATAGCAATGATGAATGTCAGTATCTTCTTTCGAATCTTCTGCATATAATGTCAGAGTTTAACACAGATCAGCCTACATAAAGCGAAAAGTATTTGAATTATGACAGTGTTGCGGGCGTACTGTCTCCCAACATGAGAGTTTGGAGTCTGTAATTTATTTCCCAACATTGGCATCTATATTCTGATCGACAAGCGGATCAAAACAACACCTTGGAATAGAAAATGATAATTTTTAGATGCTGCCATCATTGCAGTGCAGAACGAGATACATTCACAAGATTTTGATTGTTCTTCGTATCCACATTCTGGAGAACTATCAAACGGTGGAGTAAACCAAATAGCGGCAATGTTTACCCATCTTCTTCCCGGCCTAATGAAACCTGTTAAACAAAAGGCTAGTAACAAAAATATCATCAGCATTGCACACACCACCATCTCATCCGACCTAAAACATTCTTCTTATGAGTTATATGGGCGAAAATAGTAAAATTATGGATGGCAGAGATCTTGAAGAAATGTGGATGCATTTATGACAAATGGGCAGCAATATTTATGAGGTTTGCGCTCTTATTCCTGGTCATAAGCAACTATAGTCTATGTGATTCTTGAAAATTTCAGGAATACATAAATTATGCAGAGATATAATGAACTCCTGCACGGAAGGCGAATCTGTACGTTCCAAAGTCGAACCTATACTGCAAACCGTAGATACAACCATGGCCGCTTTAGAGGACAAAAGCAGTGCAGCTAAACTTTGGCTACAATATTATCGACAAGTCTACATAATACATTACTTTGTGAGAAAGAACAGATACACTGTCACACACTTCAACGTGTCACGAATGTACTGTGGAATCATATACCAATAAGCCAGTAATAAATTGTAAAGACGAAGATGAAGATGTGAACTTAAATAATGATAACCAAGAAACAAACAAAAGAAGTTTCAAAACAATTTTTCTTATTCTTTCTCTGGTTTTTATAGTTAAAAAGGAAAAACGTAAATAAAAAAAATATCAAAATGAATACAATCTTTTGTGACTTATTGTGGAAATACGTTGAAGAGTATAATTAATTTATTATAGCTTAAACAAAATGTTTTAATCGCCTACCCGATGATGCAATATGGCAATTTCTCAAAATTTTTTAAATGACGGACGTTTTTCAAAACGCAAATATGTCCACCGATTTTCTCAAAAGCCTAAAGAACCTATTAAAAAAAATTTCAAATTTGTATTCCGTCTCCAAACCTATTTTTTTTTTCGTTACTAAAGGAAAATAACATAACTCTACAGTTTTGGAGATATAGCGCAAAAAGTGAAAAATTCTACCTCTAGGACGACCCTAGATCCCTCCAACTGACTAAAAAAAGTTCTGCAATTTTGGATTCGTACCAACAGTTGGTTCTACTTGTTCGTATAGCGGTCTCGTAATTTGTCAACTCGAACACAACTTACCCAACTGCTTCAAGAAATTGGAGTTGTGCGCCGCCCCCAGTGCCACCCCCTTAGTGACGAGGATGCATTGCTATTTCTAATTGTATAAAGTTGTTTTTTTTTATTTAGTATAAAGTGTGAACCTAGGGGAGGGGATACAACATTTCGGTAAAAAATATTTTTTCCTTTTACAGCGGTTAATTAATAAAAAAAAACCGACAAAACACCTAAATAAAAAAAAACGACGAAAAACCTCTTTTAAACAAAAATATTTTTTCCTAGAAAGGGTGGCGTAACAGATTATTACATTAAACAAAAATTGAAATTCTTTTTTAAAAACGCAGTATACTTGTTTATTTTATTTAATGTATTAAAAACTTTTTTTTCAAACATTATTGCATTACAAAAATAATATCTGCAAAAACTGTTCAACAGACGCTTTTAATTAAAATTCTATAAATGCCTCAATCATCCAAAAGCCGGTAAATTTGAAGATGTCGTTAATTCGGCTATCGGTTTGTTATCAATCCACAACAAGGGAAGTTCAAAACAAGATGCCTAATCCCCTTATCGCAAAAACTTTTAAAGGTTAATTACTTACAGCTATTATCCCTAGTCACAATACATCTACTATTAATGCCTATGTAATACACCAATATGTACTAATTTTTCACAGTATGGCTAATATATGACGCACTTAACTCAACTTATTGTTGTTCAAACTAAACCATAAATCTAAGGATTTTTACGTTTGTTACCTTTTATTTTTACTTTGTTTAATTTGAGTTTCTGAAAAAATTTATTTTAATTTTATTCCCGTTAAATTATTTACGATAACGCTTGTCAAATTTAATTTTAATTTTCAAAATAGATCCCTACTAACATTAAGTGCAACATCTAAAATTGCGCTATTCATTCTTTTTTGATGAGCAATTTGTTTTGTTTAGGAAAACACACTATATTTACCTCTGGTCCCAAATAATGACTTATTTGCACTGCTTCCATATAGCGGATAACTGATTCCCTTTTTCTTAACGCAAGTCCCACTGCCACCCCTACTAAACCACCGGCTACAAATCCTGCACATGCTATACTTATTTCACGTTTTGACCCTGAAAATATAAGCATATTCAGAATATACGTTCTGAAAAGTAAAGAACATCACATCGTGATATTACTAGCTTATAGCCTAGGCCAATTTTCGAGCAAGAAAATTTCGATTTTATATAATGTTTAGCCAAAATAAAAATGACATAAGCATTGACATGGACATAACTGAACCGATTAACACTCCCATAACGTGTCCGAACGTTGAACTGGTTTCTATTACGATAATGTTTCCAAATGGTCTGATATGAACATGTTAGATACTATTTAAGGTAAGAATACGAATAATCACAATAATTTTTAGTCCGAACCTCAAGCAAGCCATTTTGTTTAAATTGTAACTTTTTGAGAGCACTTTAGAACTAGTCAACACTTTGCTAGATCCCCTGCAGTTACAGGGTCTTTCATTGAGGAGGAAAAACGGTATTTTTTAGACTTCCACTATATTTCTCAAGAAATTCAAAATAGCGAAACGATGTATTTTAGCTCGTAGAATTCGAAAATCGTAACAAAAAAACAATTGAATGAGAAAAAAAAAGACTTACGCCAAGGGTGTTGCGTTTTTTTAAACGGAACACCCTATATATTATTACATTTTTGGATTCTATGGTCAATTCTAAATGTTTTTTAATAAGGGTACTATATGTCTATCTTCAACTGTTTTTGATTTATTGATGTTTGAAAATTTACATTTTCTTCTTTGATCCGTCATAGCACCTGAACGGTTGGACCTAAAGCAAAATAACTTTTACATTCCTATCTTAGTTTTTGATAAGCTATCCTAGGATCCCAAACAAAAAAACGGAAATTATTTTGCTACCTATTTAATTGAAATATGGGTAATGCAGGTGATCACCTTACTTAAAAATCACTGTAATTTTGACGTATTAGTAGATATTATGTTAATTTGCCGTAATAAGATATCCGTTAAATGAAAAACTACAGACTGTAACGCTGTATTATAAGTGTCAAGAGAACGCCAGTGAAGCAAGAAGAACATATATTGCCTATTTTCATAGAAATATATCCGCAAAAGTAATTATAAGGATTAAAAACCTATTTGAAGAATTTAAATCATTACATAACAAAAAAGCAATAGTTAATATTAACAATAAAGTACCAAAACATAATAACTAATAATTTAAATGCGCAATTATTCTCGAAGCAATATTGGTATCCTCTTTGCAGCCTTTGCAAACTTGCAGTAATAATTTCATTTTCTTAATTAAGTCTATTAATTTCGTTCACAATTTTTTCCATAATTTCATCAATATTTTCGCTTCTACTTTGGTACGCCACGTTCTTAAGATGCCCCCAAAGAAAGGTATCCAAAAGTGAAATATCAGGGTTACTGGCTAGCCAAGCGATGATTCCATTCCTTCCAATCCATTCAGTATGGAGTGCAGGAGCTCCGTCTTGTTGCTAAATTAAATTCCGATATTCCTCCAAGGGCAATTCTTCCAAAACGTTTTCAATTTGGTTTTGAAGGAAATTATGATATCGTGGACCACTTAGTGATTCATTATAAAATATTGGACCCAAATTTTTATTATTTTAAACACCACACCAAACATGAATGGAACTTCTCCCTTGAAATTTAATAGTTTGAAATATTCTCGGATTTTCTACAGCCCAGTGATGCGTATTGTGTCGAATAAATATTCCTGAGGAGGTAAATATGTCCTCGTCTGTCCAAACAATTTTTTTAAACAAAATGTTTTGTTGCCGTATTATAATTTGAGACACAAATTGAAAGCGACTTTTTTTCTGTGCAGCTGTTAAATGCTGAAGTGGAAGTATGTGAAAAGGCCTGAGTTTATAAATTTGTAAAGTTCTCTGAACGGTTCCCTGGGTAACCCTTCGACGTAGAGGTAGACGGCCATACCCAATGTCCCGAACTGCGTTACAATCTGTAGTTTTTCACTTAATAAATATCTCATTACGACTACTAATATAATATCTACTAATATATCAAAATTTCAGTGATTTTGAAGTAAGGTGATCACCTACATTTCGTATGAATATATTCAATTAAATAGGTAGCAAAATAATTTCCGTTTTTTTGTTTGACTGGCATCATAAGACGATAGCTTATCAAAAACTAAGATAGGAATGTCAAAGTTATTTTGCTCTAGGTCCAACCGTTTAGGTGCTATGGCGGCTCAGAGGTGCAAAAATGTCAATTTTCAAACATCAATAATTTAAAAACAGTTGAAGATAGACATATATTACCCTTATTAAAAACACTTAGAATTGACCATAGAATCCAAAAATGTAATAAGATATAGGGTGATTCGTTTAAAAAAACGCAACATCTTTGGCGTAAGTCTTTTGTTTCAGATCCAATTGTTTTTTTGTTACGATTTTCGAATTCTCCGAGCTAAAATAGATCGATTGGCTATTTTGAATTTCTTGGGAAATACGGGGGAAGTAAAAAAAATCCGTTTTTCCTCCTGTATAAACGAAATTGTCAAAAATTGGGAAAGAATCCGTTTTATTGCCAATATCTGCTAAAATATTGCAGATAAATCAATTATGTAAAGAGGAAAAATGAAGACAAAGATATCCTGAACACAAATTCATGACAAATCTGAGATATAGTTCTTGAAACACACACAAGATAAATTCCCTCTTTATTTAAATATTATTATATTTAATCGGATCTTATGATGCCATTTATTATAAAACGTCAAATCATTGTCATTAAGCAGTGTCACTCAATGTCAGAAAATTATTGTAAATTTAATTGTTTCGTTTTGTTTTTGTTCTAATGAATGAACATTAGTTTATTATTACTATTAAATTTTTGAGAGTATAAATGTATTTCCAAACACCCCCCGGCCTCTAGTCGCACTTTTAGATTTATTTTCTGAACGTCCCTCATAAAAGACTGAAATAAGAAAAATAGAATGCAAATGGTAAATAGAAAAGTTTGTTTTTGCACTTGGTGTATTCATATATAAGGTACATGGGTAAACATCGAACGGGTCAACTGCACATCCCCTCTCATAAATATATGGGTTTACTTTATAGATATAACAGGGCGGTGGTGTATTTCCAATACTAGATCGGTCGGTATCTGACCCCACTGACATCTACAAATCGTAAACGCGCCCGGGAACCAAGTTTATAATAAGACCAAAAATCATATTTTTTTATGTTACATATAAACTCGATATATGAAGTAATTGAACTACTTTATTATGTTATGAAGCTTTGGAGCTATTCTTTTCAAAATGATACAAATATAGGCCTAAAAAATATTGTTATTATAAAAGTTTCGTACAATATATTTTTATGTTTTATTTTGTGGCAGTTTTTTTGTTACCATGCAGATGCTATCGATTCTGTGTTAAGAACAGATCACTCTGTATAATTCTGTGTCTCACATAAATCATTTTAAACACAAAATGTCTTTGTTTCTTTCGCGTTTCACGAACATGCAAGATTTCAGAGATTGTGTTATACACAATACGTCGCGACGATTTAGGCTTTTCATGAAAAGTCCAGGCAGATTGTACCTACGCTCCGTGGACTGACTAGGATCTTCGCGAAAAGGCGGATTTCACTATAAGACTACGATATACAGGGTGTCCCAAAAGGTCCGACCAATAATTTAAGAATACATAGATTTGATTAAAATATTGCGATTTAGCCATACTTACCTTAGTCCAAAAGTTGATATTAAGAAAGATACAGGGTGATTTTTAATTTTGATGTAACTTGTAGAGGGCGCTAGGAGCGCAACTTTTTGTATTTAAAAATGCTCTAACTTTTTTGAATACAAAATTAGGAAGTTTTGTATAGAAGAAATATTTTCTATTACATTTTCTTCACAAACCGTTTTCGAGATATTTGCTGTTTTATTACTTGAAACAGCCCCGTGGATTTAGGATATTCGAGTTTTGTCATTTTCATAAAGTAGGCTTTTATCAAACAAGAATCAATTGGAATTAACGCATCTGTCGCAATGAAACATATTAGCATCATTAAGTAATAAAACAGCAAATATCTCGTAAATGGTGAACTTTAGATAGATTTATAAAGTATAGCGTTTTTTTGGGAGAAAAGACAGTACAACCTATTTTTTCTATACAATGTTCCATAATTTTGTATTTAAAAAAAGTTACAACATTTTTAAGAGCGAAAAGTAGCGCCCTCTAGAAGTTACATCAAAATTGAAGGCGTATTATTATTACTAGCTATAAAAAATCCGCTATCACCAATTTGCACTTTAATATCTCAAAAACCAGGGATATTATTTTTAAAAATAGAGAATAAAATTTTAACTTAATCACCCTGTATCTTTCTTAATATTAACATTTAGACTAAAGCAAGTATGGCTAAATGTTGGTATTCCTAAATTATTGGTAGAACCTTTTGGAACACCTATACAGGGAGTATACGCCCGTTGCAATATGCAGTTTGCATCTACAGGCCCCTCTTTTTCCACACAAATAATATAAAATATTACATAGTTATTGTAAGCTAAATATTAGAACACAATGAAAAAACTAACAGTTTTAAAACCAATTAATAAATAATTTAGCTAGGGATTTTCCTTTCTGAATTCACTTTTAAACATAAAAAAAATATGTTTTCTTTTTGTGGCATTACTATAATTTTGTCCCTGGGTCGGGAGCGTTCATAATTTACAGATGTTTCTCTTGAGAAAAGATGTCAATGGGGAAAAATGAACTATCGTATTTAGGAACAAAATCGTTAGAACCATTTTTGTTTATCCTGTTTATCCTCTTTATTTGTTCCTTACTTTAGACTCTTTTTATCATTTTAGTTTTAGAAAAGGGGGCTCTGCCACATATTTAGTTTGGCCGTTTTAGCCATACTCTGAACGTAGTCTACGTGTACTTTTCAAGCCTTGTAATACATCAGTACCTAACTGCAACAGCTTTACTAAACCGAACTGCTACTGAAACTTTCAATCTCAGATCACTTTAAAACCAATCAATTGTGCAATGTGAATTTCCTGCCTAAATTATCTGAACCGGATATTTTTAGAAGTCCTTGTTACTGCCAGTAATAGCAGTGTCGAAAAGTGTTCAATGAGATACAGAACGCAGCTAAAAATAAAGGAACAACAAACAAGAAAACATGATTCCGAATCTATTTTAAAGTAAACGATCCATAAAACACGAAATCCTAAAGGACCCCTGCGCGATTCTTATAGAAAATGGCTCCAAGTATAATTGGATTAACTTTTAATAATTATATATAGTTCATAATATTTTGATAACACTGGCCGTTAAAAGCACGGTTTGTGTTCTACAGGGTGTCCAAGTTTGAGATTCCACACAGTATATACTTAGAGCATAATACATAATAATCACATAAAATTACTGTATTTCGGTAATATACAGGGTAAATCATGGTCTGTAATATAATATAGAATGTTAATATTACTTCTACGATTTTCTGTATTAAATGAAAAATTGCTATATCCAACTTACCAATACGGTTTAATACAAAATAATATACTAAAAAAATTCTTAAGAAAAGAAACATTATACAGGTGTATCATTATATTGCCCAAAAATGTTGCAGTATTGTGTGATTATTTCTATAAACATTTACACCCATATTAACTAAAGAGGTTTAAATTTAGACCAGGTATAACTTGACCGTTATAGGTTTAAGATGACATTTTTAACAATTGAACAAATAATTTTTCTAAATATCACAATTACAAAATGACAGTGTTATAAGCGAAACATAACTGGCGAACTAAGAGTTTTAAGTACCATGGCAGTTAGATCTGGTCCAGGGGCGTGCAGTTCATGGAAGCAAGGGAAGCAGTGTTTCCCAAAAAAAAAATACAAAACATCTTCTAAAATGTAATTTTTGAAATAGGAAACCATTAATTTAGTTTATATTAAAAATGCTAAAATATTATCTTAATTATCAAGCCTATAATAAATGCGGCCATGACTCCGACCCAGCCACAATAGAAAATCGAATAGAACCTATGCGGGCCGCTAGCTTCTCTGCAGGCAAGTCCTGTTTGCTTGATTTCCTGTGAATCCAGCCAGAGGTTATTGAACTTTCCACCGGCTGTTTGCAATTTTTGCATTTCAGTCGCCTGCTTCAAGTGGGGGCGCAAGCTATCGTTGGAGTAGGTTCTTTGTTTGAACGGCTATCCGTGTGTTGTGTGATACGTACGTCGCGTCGTGCATGATGCGATATGGAAGACAATAATACGGACGTGGATATGCAAATACTTCGGCTGTCGGTAATAAAGTTGAAAATGTTGAAGAATTTAGCAAGAAGAGTGTGTGAATATGTGGTGTGTGTCTTAATAATAAAGGGATTTTCAACATTAAACTTCGCTGATAAGCTTCAAATAATTTCCAAAGGAAGGGCAAAACCGTCAATGAAAAATTTAACCACAAAAATGAAAAACTGTATTAGACATTTTTATCCGGAAAAACAATACGAACAATTTAAATGGCTAACAGGGTGTGAAAATATAAGTAAATTATTTTGTTGGCCATGTTTACTTTTTCAAAATGAAAAAGGTCTCTGGAATAAAACTGGTTTTTCCGATTTAAACAATTTCCATAAAACTGTAAAAAACACATAATGTCCAAAGCGCATTTGCAGGCCGTCATAAAAGAAAAAGTCTTCGGCAAAACCAGAATTGAACACGCCCTTAATAAACAGTTGGAAATTAGTCACCGCCAACACAATGAACTAGTCGATAAAAATAGGCAAATATTAAGAAGACTTATCGATGTTGTTTGTTTTCTCGGACAGCACGAATTGGGATTTAGAGGTCATGAGGAAACAATGGTTTCTTCAAATAGAGGAAATTTTCAAGATTTACTTAGTGTAATGGCTAAATATGACGACTGCTTAAAAAATCATTTAGAGCAGTCTAGCGTTTTTCGCGGAACGTCGAATCGAATCCAGAATGATTTAATTTCCGCTGTTGCAACCATTATTCTAAAAAGAATTAAGCAGGAGATTGGCGAGGCGCGGTTCATTGCTATTGTTCTGGACAGTAGTTATAATAGGGGAGCGCCTCCTCCTCCTCCTCTTCCTCTCTCTCATGTCCCTCATTCTTAACTTCCTCCCCTTTTATTCTCATTCGCATCATATTTTTAATTTTTTCTCTTTGTTCTCCCACATTTGATTTTGCATTCTTAAGTCTTATAAATAGGTGCATCAAGATCATTTTAGTATGTTAAGGTACGAGTGACTGTTAAAAGAAAAAAATCTGTTGAATAAATCTATTAATAATAATATTAAAATAAAATGAGTGAATCAGTTGGAGAAAGAAATCGATCCATTCCGCTTCAGACAATTAGCCTCGAAGAAATTATACCAGGAGTTCAAGAAGAAAATATACCATTAGTTCGAGAAGAAAATAATGGGATTGTTTTAAAAAATTTGAATAAAACTGAGAGTGAAGAGAAAAAAGTGTTTTGTGCTATTTGTTTTGAAATAATCGAATATTATGATTCATGTAGACCAAATACATGTTCCCACATTTTTTGTTTAAAATGTATTTTAAGATGGAATGATGAAAATGGTTGTTCTATAATGGTAAACAATTGTCCTGTATGTCGCACTAGATATTACTATTTGGTACAAATCTTCAAAGATGTAATTAGACATCATTTTGTTGTAATTTTAAAAAGAGGATAATATTTTTTTATAATTTGTGTTTGTGAAAACTCTGGTAACAAATAATTTTGTAAAAAAAAGTAAATGTAAATATATATAATAATTGACACACATTTTTTCCTTTTCCTATATTGAAACGACAACAATGATCTAACAAGTTTTTTAATACATACTAATTTTCACATTACATAACAAAACAATTGTTATGGGTTTACACAAAAAGTGCCACGCCCTAAAATGGCACCACTTTTGCAAATGGAAGCTTAAATTTTCTTATGGGAATTTACATGTAAAAATGACGGTTTTGATTGTCGGACCGGCATAGCCTAATCTACTACTTTTTAATTATACTAATAATATTAATATAATTTGCATCAAGTAAGAGAAAACTCAATTGAATACAGAAACAAGCGTTAACAAAATGTTATATGAGTGCTTCTAGTAGCAGTTGACATAATCGACACTTTTTTACATATGATTAGCTATTTCATTTAGAAATACAGTGTCAGATGTTAGAATAAAAAGAAGTATTTTGCATATAGCACTGAAAATATATAACCGCTTATAGTAACAGTTGACATTTTTTAAAATTAATATTGTTGACGTATTCTACTTATTATCTTTACAATTTATGTTTAAAATTAATATTTTTGACATTATCTACCCATTACGTTTATAACCTATATTTAAAATTAATATTGTTGAAATAATCTACACATCACCTTTACAAACTATGTTTATTATTAATATTTAACAACATAATCTTCTATCTCTTTTTTTTTCATTTTTATTGCAGTAAAAGCAAGCATGTTCAGGAATTAGTAGAAAAAGATGTATCCTACAAATAGCACAATGTAAATCAGAAGCACTAACAACATAAGCTCTTTTGTAGTGGCAGCTCACATGATCGGACTCCCCTCTCCGTAAATATCTCATGTGAATTGCACTACAAGGAAGGCAAATAGCAAATGTTCCTAGTCTTCGACTTTCAATTTTAGAGTAGCTTTGTATAACACATACATCTTTTTCTTCAAAATTATTAAATAATTCACTAGCCCTAAACTTGCTTACTTTTACGTCAGCCTCGGTTCCTAAATTTAGCAGTTGTCCATCCATGTCCACTCCTTCGTCAATTTCCTGATCATCTTCCTCCATCTCTTCTTCTTCCTCCTCAATATAATTAATGTCGATGTTAAACAAGAATGATCTTCTAACAAGCCTAGATGATTTGTCCAAAAATGAATGTTTATAAGTGATGGAATCGCCTTCCAAGTTAATAAAAATTTCTTCTCTTTCTTCAATTTGAGCGGCGTTCTCCACATTATTTTCTTCAATTTGGTCAGCGTTTCCAATCATATTTTCTGCCATCGTTAGGAGCTTTAGATTTAGATAGATATATTTGATAAAAAACAATTTTGGTTATAGCTTATAAATAATATCGACAACTGATATTACAGCGAATGATACTGTATGATCGTCGAGTGGATGTTCTTAAGTATATATCCCATCGACCACCACTTTTACTACCTGCAATACTTAAGTTTTTTTTTTTTTTTTTCGCTGTCCCTTTCCCTGTCAGTTTCCTCGGGGGGGGGGGGGGGGCTTCGCCCCCTCCCCGCTCCGCCAACCCCCCATAAGGGGGAGACCCCCCTTAAACCCCCCCTCACCCTCACCTTATCTTCTTTCTCTCCCTTCCTTCTTTCTCTTTTTTATATGTTTCTCCTTTTTCCTTCCTTCTCCTTTTTCCTTCCTTCTCCTTTTTCCTTCCTTCTTCTTTTTCTTTCCTTCTCCTTTTTTCTTTTCTTCTTTTTTAATCTAACCTAACCTAACCTAACCTAACCTAACCTAACCTAACCTAACTTAACTTAACCTGAAGAGGGTAGCCCGAAATTGGGGAACAGGGATTTGAGTCTCGGAAATTCAGGGGTCCGGGGGGGGGGGGGAGGGGGGGGGGGGAGGGGGTAAGGTTGTTGATCGGCTTGGGAAAGTGGTTTTTAGAGATTGTCGTTCAACTTTAAGTAGGACACATGTGATTAACTTTTGCATATAAAATCGCCTCAGCGAAGAGACGAATGCAATTGATTTCTGCATTCACACTGTGCAGAGCTCGCGAGTTTTCTGGTGTTTACATTGTGTCTATTTGGTAAATTTTTATTTTTATTTCTAACATTTTTATTTGGCAAGATTTAATTTTTATATATATATTGGTGACATTTTTATGTACATTTGTGGCATTTTTATTTGTTATTACGATTTTTTTCATAATGGACAATTTTTTGGCATCGAGTAGCAAAATAATTGACAATGACTTTGACTTATACACATGTACTCAAATGCAAAATTTTGCAAACCAACAAAACAATGAAACAGAAGTATTTACAACTAGTCAACAACAAACTATTCAGGACTTGAATGAAATTATTTACAATAGCCAAGTTCAGAATAATGCCAACAAACACAACAACGAAAAATATTTATTTACAGCTACTCAACAACAAACTCTTGACGATCTTAATGACATTATTGACAACAAAACGGACTTAATTACAACAAAAACTAAACAAACTCTTAAAGAACTGAATGACATTGACGAAACTCAAAATTCTAGCTATGAGGATATTGTTTGTTTTCAAAAATCTAATCCAAATTATTTAACATTAAAATCGCCAATTAATTCTCCGAGACCAATTTGCTCTCCCTTTTTGTTTAGTGAAAATTCTGATTCGGAAGAAGAACAAATTGATCAAAATTTAAGTTTGGCTATTTGTCCTACTAATTCACCATATGATATTGTAAATTCTGATTCGCAAGAAAAACAAATTGATCAAAATTTAAGTTCGGCTATATCTTCTATTAATTCACCATATGCTATTGTAAATTCTGATCCGCAAGAAAAACAAATTGATGCAAATTTAACTTCGGATATTTCTCCTAATAATTCACCAGTTGAACAAAATTCAATTTCGAAACCATCATTTATCATTAAAAAAAAATTTAAAATTAATAAAAAAAATAAAAAACAAATAGCAAACCTTAAGTGTCTGGGTTTCGCTATTCAAAATTTAACTAATTTGATCACAATTAAAAAGGGAGACGAAAGTACGGTGAATTATGTTAAACAGGCCTTTGACAAATTAGTTGACTCATTTGAAGAAATGGATTCATAAAGTCAATTAATTTCTATTGCTTTTTTCAAAATTTGACTATAACTAAATAAAAATGCACAATATTAATTTTATTATTATACAAAGAACTTCAAAAATGCAATTGCTTTTTTCAAAATTTGACTATAACTAAATAGAATTGCACAATATTAATTTTATTATTATTATTATGCAGAAAACTTCAGAAATGCATAAGTGTGTAACATGTAATAAAGTCTTTACTAGAAAGGATAATTTACTGCGACATATTAAAAAACATGTTAACGGAAATTCCACAAAACTCAACAGTTGGTTGAAAAAACCAAAGCTTGTTAAAGGTAAGAACATTTTATTTTTCATGTTATATTTTGTAAAATATTTTTTTCTTAATTTATATAGATTCTACAAATATTGTAAAATATTGTAAAGAATGCAAGAAAAATATAAACCAAAGTCTATGGGGTGGACATCTTCGATCTAGTGTGCACAAGAACAATTCCAAAATAGGCTTGGAGGAAGGTGTTGAAATTATCAAGTCAGCATTCAGGGAACGAATAATATCTTATAGGATTTCCTCACACCAAAACTTCATAAATGTGAAAGAATATTTTCAACATTTGGAATACAAAATTGCACATCTAATAGATCAAGAACTGCAGAAACATAAATGTATCAAGCTAAATATGGAACTGTTCGGTTTCTATTTTAACCCCAGCAGCGACAGCTATGATGTCAAATCTTTTAATGCGCCGTTCCAAGTCATTTGCCAGGGATATCAGAAAAAAGAACTGTTAGAGCAAATCTGCACCATTATTGACCAGAAAGCTGACGAATTTGCAGAAAGAGATTCAGGTAAAGAATTTATTTTCGATTTTACAACAGCAACAAAAAAAGTAATTTTTTAATTTTTACGTTGCAGGATGGGCTTTGATGAATTTACTTCATTTGGAAATTAATGTTAACAAGCACAATCCGCTGAGAGCCTCATCTTTTATCGAACTTCCTCAAGAGATCAAGAGACGTCAAGCTGTGATCAACATTAGGAATGATGACAACTTTTGCTTCGCCTGGGCAGTTGTGTCTGCTCTTCACCAACCACGCGGATTAGATTTTGAAACTTCATCCTACCCACACTACTCTTCTGTTTTGGATATGTCAGGTATAGAATTTCCAATGTTGCTAAAGAACATTAAGATTTTTGAAGAAAAAAATAACATTTCTATTAATGTATATGGATTAGAAATTATAAATCCTAAAAAGGGGTATGAAGTAATTGGTCCACTTTATTATTCATCGAATAAAAAAAATCAACATGTCAATTTATTGTTAATAAGTGATGATGATGAAAAAACTTTTCATTATTGCTATATTAAAGATTTATCAAAACTAGTTTCTGCACAAATTTCTAAACATCACGGAAAAAAATATATTTGCGATGGTTGTTTACAATATTTCCCTACAGAAGAAAATTTATTACAACACAATAGCTATGATTGTGATCATTTACGAATTAACCTACCTTCTAAAGAATTAATAAAAGATAAGTTTGGAAACTATTCATATGATAATATTTTGAAATTTGTAAATTATCATAAACAAATGAAAGTTCCTTTCGTGGTGTATGCAGATTTTGAATGCATTTTAAAGCCTTTAAATAATGACAATGTTGATAAAAATCCTAATACTTCATACACCTTAAAACAATATGAACATATTCCACATTCATTTGCCTATTACATTAAATGTTCCTTCGACGATAATTATTCTAAATTTGAAAAATATAGAGGTCAAAATTGTGATACATTATTTATAAATTCTTTAGAAAGAGATGTGTATAACATATACAATAAATATTTAAAGGCTCCTAAAAAAATGATCCCTTTGAACGAACTGGACAAAATTTATCATAACTATGAAAAAGTTTGTCATATTTGTAATAAACCTCTTTTAAATGACAGGGTTGCAGATCATTGTCATATAACCGGTCTTTATAGAGGTCCAGCTCATTCACTCTGCAACATAAATTACAGAATACCTAACTTTATTCCAGTTATATTGCATAATTTGCGTAATTATGATTCTCATCTATTTCTTAAAAAATTATGCTTAAACAAAGAACAACTAACAGTTATCGCACAAAACAAGGAAAAATATATTTCATTTGAAAAGCTTATTCATGTGGATAACTATTTTGATAAAAAGACACAAAAGGCTAAGAAAAAAAATATATCATTAAGGTTTATTGATTCTTTTCAATTTCTATCCCATTCTTTATCAAAACTCTCTGAAAGCTTAAAAGATGAACAATGTAAGGAAATAAAAAAAATTTTCAATGATGAAGAAAGATTTAAACTTATTCGGCAAAAAGGTGTATTTCCTTACAGTTATATTGATGATTATTTAAAATTAGAAGAAACAACTTTACCTCAGAAAGACCAATTTTATAATACTTTAACGGATGAGCACATCAGTGATGCAGAATACCAAAGAGCTGTAAAGGTTTGGCAATTGTTTAAATGTGAATCTCTTGGTCAATACTCCGACGTTTACTTACTCTCTGATACTTTACTTTTGGCAGATATTTTTGAAAATTTTAGAAGCACTTGTTTATCCACATATAAGCTCGATCCAGCTCATTTTTACACTTTTCCAGGTTTATCCTGGGAGGCGTGTTTGCGTTATACTGGAATAGAGTTAGAATTGTTAACTGATCCAGATATGATACACTTTTTCAAAAAAAGCGTTCGCGGTGGTGTGAGCTCTTGCATTTGTAGAAAATCTGAAGCTAATAACCCATTTCTTTTAAATTTTGATCCTTTAAAGCCAACTAAATACATAATTTATTATGATGCAACAAATTTGTATGGTTATGCAATGTCACAGCACATTCCAACGGGAGATTTTGTTTGGTTAACAGATAAAGAAATCAATGATTTAAATATTATGAATATTTCTAAAAAATCTAATAAGGGATATGTTTTAGAAGTTGATTTAGAATATCCTACAAGTCTACATTCCTATCATAACGATTTTCCGTTTTGTCCAGAAAACTTTAAACCGCCAAATTCTAAATGCATAAAATTAATACCCAATTTAAATGATAAATCAAAATATGTTATTCACTATCAATTATTAAAACAATGTTTGGAACATGGACTCAAGTTAACTAAAGTTCATAGAGTTTTACAGTTTTCTCAATCTGATTGGTTGAAAAAATATATAGACTTGAATTCAAGATTAAGAAATGATTCAAAGAATGAATTTGATCGTAATACTTACAAGTTGGCAAATAATAGTATTTATGGCAAGACTATGGAAAATGTTGATAGGAGAATTGACGTAAGACTTGTTACAGAGTGGGAAAAAAATAGAAGAAAAGATGGTGCTGAGAATTTAATTGCAAAACCATATTTCAAGGACTTAACAATATTTTCTGAAAACTTGGTAGCTATTCAAATGCAAAAGATTCAAGTTACTTACAATAAACCAATATATGTAGGCTTCTCAATATTAGATATATCTAAAACTGTCATGTATGATTTCTTTTATAATTTTTTAAAACCTCTTTATCAGGAAAATATTTCACTTTTATACACCGATACCGATTCGTTCATTTTAGAAGTCACAACTCCAAATATTTATTCTGACATGATAAAAAATATTCACAAATTTGACACATCTAATTATGAATTTAATAATATTCATGAAATGCCTATTACAAAGTCAGTTATAGGAAAATTCAAAGATGAATATGCTGGTGAACCCATTACTGCTTTCTTTGGTACTGGAGCAAAAGCATATTGTATTAAAACGGAAAACAGTTTAACAAAAAAAGCAAAAGGTGTTAAAAAAAGTGCAATTAAAAAGCAGTTGGATTTTATTCATTATAAAGATGTTGTTGAAAATCATTCTAAAACCTTTTGTTCAATGTATGTTTTTCGATCTAGACAACATACAATTTTTACAGAGTTAATTAATAAATTGGCTTTGAGTTCCGAAGATGATAAGCGGTATAAAATTCCCTATAGTTTTAATACATTAGCTTGGGGACACCAAGATATTGCTTTGTATCAATGGAATGCAGAACATGAAGATTTAGATATATTTATGTAGATATTATAAGGTATTTAAATTTGTTGTTTTTGAAACCAAAGTTAGTCTTCATAAGTCTTTCACAAAATGTGCTTAGAAACTTTTGACAAAGAAATTGATAACAGTTATTTTAAAACATATGAAAAACGACTTTCCACTTTTAAAAAATGGAAAGGAAAATTGAGACCAGAAGTGTTAGCTGGAGCTGGCTTTTACTATACTTCAATCAATGATATTTGTAAATGTTTTTATTGTGGTATTGAAATTTTGATTGGTTAAGTTATGATGATCCTATTGTGGAGCATAAGAAATTTGCTAGGAATTGTGATTTAAATAACTGTTTATGGAAAAATAGGAATCGAATAATTGTAACCATTCAAAATAAGTCTTCAAGCTACACATTTTATATAGTATTATTAATATCCTTATTTATGAACTTTTACATATATTTAAATTAAGTATTTTATTGTTATTTTTTTACAACTGCTTTTGCTTTCGTGGTGAAAGTATCTGCTTAATGTTAATAAATTTGGAATATAATTATTAATTTGTTTTAATGACTATCAGTAGATCTCAATTTATTCTTCTTTATTTTATTTTTCCAAAATGTTTTTTATGTTCATCATCCCCCTGGCGTAACACAGTGTGAAATATGTTTTC